>OZ024823.1:124686923-125355231 GCA_964016985.1 Anodontia alba
GTGCTGACATTTTTACCCAGCATGCTAAGTGTTGAAGATCGGGTTGAATTTATCAACACTCCTTAAAATACCAGAAATTCGGAATGTTTACGTATTAAATATAAACTTAATTCAAATTCAAATTGTAGAGCGAAGGACCACATTTAGAGCAGCCTGCTCAAGGTTCAGTGCTTACATACGTTGTCGGAACATCGACGTAATGACGTAGAAATGACGTTGCAACAATGCTGTGTGGGTTTACATGGATAAGATTATAACATGTCTAGAAGAAAGCGATGGCCAAGGAACTGGTTGTCGTCAGACCATCACCAGCAATAAATCGCTCTATAAATTGGACAGAATTAAATTACCACCATGACAACCAAAATGCATTTTCAAAAGCTCCCAATTCACCGGGTCCTACGCTGTTCGCATACATAGGCGTAGCGATCATTACCTACATTAGTAACATTACGCATGTGCATAACACGCGCAACATGCAACATTATTTGCAATAAAGAGCAACATAAATGTTTTGCTTCTTTTACCATAAGGAGCTGCGCTTTAAGGAAACTTGAGAATTTATCCCACCCAAAATGGTGGCTTTTCTTTCCTTAAAGAATATAACACATATTTTAGAATCGATACTAGGGAGATGTTTTTTCAAGACTTTCCGTTCTGGCTGTGCCACTGTCATATACAAGAAGGTACCCGCCTAGGTACCCGCCATCAAATGGGTGTGCTAAACAGTTCTGTAGAGACGCTATATCAAAAGAGCCGCAACGTAAAGAAACGTACCTTCTGACGTGCGCACAACGAAGACTCGAATCAGCCTGCGCACCTGTGCAGTCTGATCAGTGTTTTCATTCTCCACATGAAGAAACTTTACATCCTTGGCTATCCAAAATGCGCCCAGTGAAGATTCTGATCAGAATGCGCATTCGCGCAGTCTGATCTGAATCTTCGCAGGGCGCATACATGTCCGAAAGTACGTTACCTGACGTTGCGGTTCAAATCGTGTAACATCTCGGGTTGCACAGCGCAAGGTATAACCAACGAAATCCGAGCCATGATTTCCTTTTGTCCAACAAACCTAAAAACTATCGCCTATTTATAATGCTTCAAACAATAAAGTTAAAGCGGCAGGTCTTTTTCATTTTTAGATGAGTTTTGTGTACGAGTATAAATCTCGTATGCCCTTATTTTAATATTAGAATATTAAATCACCATGGCCTCATGTGGCCCACATGCACTTGGCATTTTCGTTTGTTTCACGCTAAACGAGCAAAATGTATTCCTCTAACAAAACCATTAACCGAAATTCATTCTTAGAAAATTTGATCTCTCAAGGCTAGATCCCTATACAGAAACAATATACATGTATATGGTCCAAAAACAGTATGGTATATAAGAAACTTGCAGGACTTGATTAAATAGCAGGTTCGGATGCACAGGCAAATACAGTCCTTCGAGGTAAGCAGTGATGCAGATAGAGGATTTGATACAATGAGTATATTTACCTCCTACTTTAAAACTTAATGCTGAGAATGCCCATCCGCAATACTTAAAATTGCCCGTCCAAAACTTAACAAATGCTCTCAAAAATTGCTGTGTGGAAAATCTAATTTGTAAAGCATATTTCATAGCAACAGATAAGGCACTTTTTTTCATCAGAAAAATGCTCATATCTTTCTTATTTCTCCACAAAAACATATGTTTTTGTGGAGAAATAAGAAAAATATTATGTGGATACCCCCTCTTATCTGTAGCTATGATATTCAAAGTATCTATTTAGAACCGGCATTTGGCCTTCTAATCTATGCTTGTGCATAAAATAAATCATCCAAAAGCATGCTAAGTTACCTTGACAGTTATCATTTTCCTATTAAAAAATTCGCTGAAATGTTTTGCCCTCTAAATTTAATTTCAAGGCTGAAATCCAAACTTGCAAGAAACATTTTTACTCCTTCAGCTTTATCTACAATGCTTATTTCCCAAAATTCGTTGCTGAAATACCCTTTACTCCCTCTTATCTGTAACTCGGAGTAAGGTTCCTTCTTTGAAAGAGATGCCCAGCATAATGTTATGATATCTGTACAAAAAAAAAAAAAAAAAAAAATCTGTGAAATTTATTATGTGTGGACATTATGCATAGCTCCACTGGTGGGTATTCGCATGTTATTTTTCCTATTTCTGTACAAAACCATATGCTTTCAAGTTTTCATGGAGAAATAAGAAAATATCAGTACTTTCCGCTGGAAATTGTGCCTTATCTGGAGCTATGATCCTGTAAATATGAATGTGTTACCGTATTCGGTCTAATTAACGCTCATATCCCTATAAGCGCACAATCAAGCCAGATTACAGCCCGTGTGTTTTATTTACCTCTTTCTACGTTGCTGGTACTTATTTGAATTGCCTCGACTTGTCGAGGCAATTCAGATGAGAACCAACAACATGTGTTTTTGAAATTAATCAGAAAAAATCCGCAGAAGCATCTTAAAATAATCCTATTATGAAATATTCAACTGACTTTTTTTCTTTAACGCGTGCCTTATTAGGTGGTTATTTTACTAGATGTGAATTATTATTATTTTTTTTTTTTTTTTTTTTTGTAATTTTGAAAAATCTAAGCGCATTGTGCGGTAATTAGATCGAATACGGTACATGTATTCTTAAATTACCGTGTAATCCATATGTACTAATTCTTAGCGACTACTACATGTAGCCGCATTTTTTTTTTTTTTTTTTTACAAATTATTTTATTTATATTAGTATTATATATCCATTACCATTACGAAAACACGCCTATTCAAATATATAGAAAATTTCACCTCCAAAAGCTGAAAATTTTCAGATAAAAAAAGCTCTGATAATTTTTATATTTCTGCTCAAAACATAGCTTGTGGGTACTCGTAAGACCTGCCTCGGCCGAGGCGGTTCTAACGAGTACTCACAATCTATGTTTTCGAGCAGAAATAATAATAATAATAATAATAATAATAATAATAATAAGGGTGTCAAAATTATATAGGCATGTTTTCGTGATGTGTGGCATTACTGTGTTATCCTTTAAGAATGTATATCTTAACTACAGTTGATTTTAACCCTTCTCTTGCTAAATAAATTAAGATGTAGCGCCCACTTCTAATTTTTAGCCAATCAGATTAATTGATCCGGATTGTTGCAATAAATTCACATACTTAATGGCAAACAGTGCAGATCCAGATCAGTTGGCTTCTAAAGAAGCCAGCTGATCTGGATCTACACTGTTTGCAAAGGCAGGGTATATCCGGGTTCAATAGGACAAGGGTTAATGCCATGTGGCGGCCATGAAACGATTCCCTGTACTTGACAATAGCGTAGTTTATATATTTTCGTCCATTGTGATTATTGAGCTCGTTGAGTTCGTTCCGGGACTTTTGAAAATTTATATATGAGGGTCACTGATGAAGCCTTATTGGCCGAAGCAAGCTAGTCTCGCCAAGAAAATTTCCATTTTCATTACGAAAACACGCCTATTCAAATATATTGAAAATTTTACAACCAAAAACAGGAAAATAATCAGAAAAAAAATTACGATATTTTTCATATTTATGCTCAAAACATAGATTGTGAGTACTCGTTAGAACCGCCTCGGCGAGGCGGTTCTAACGAGTACCCACAATCTATGTTTTTTTTGCAAAATAAGAAAAATAATGTCTACCCCTGTAAACCCCAGTTTTACTATATAAAAGTGGGGTTTAAGGGGGTCAAACTTATATAGGCATGTTTTCGTGATGTTCAGATGGGATCGGTACTTTCAAGGGCCATTCATTCCATATAGAATCTGTTTACTTTATCTGTTTATTTTATTTTATAATCGTGAAATATGTTGCTGTTGCATGCTGAATGTTGATGTGTTCTGGGATACAAATGCTCAGTTGTTCACTTAAAATATATAATAACTCAAGATAAAACGCCTTTTCATATTCAAAAGATTTGATGTTTTTTTGTATTTCTCCTCGAAAACTTGTGTTGTGCGTATTTATTATAGAATCGCCTTAAAGATTTTACATAGGTACTTGTCTTAAAAAATTAACAAAATTAATGCCTTTTACTGCTTGTTGTTGTTGCCGCATGACTGTGGAAAACACGGTATACCCTGGCCCCGAGGTAAAAAAAAAACAACAAAAAAAACAACAAACTTTTTTCATGCTCATCTCAGCTGAACATGACATTTTCTCTGCTAATGAAAATGAAAATGCCAACAAGAGTTAGCATTTTCATATTTATTAGCAGAGAAATTTTCATGCTCAGCTGTGTTTAGCAAGAAAGAATTTGCAATTGTTAGTAATTTGAGATTTGTTAGTAGGACAAATTTCATGCTCAGCTGAGTTGAGCATGAAAAAAGTTTTATAACCTCGGGGCCGGATCTTGGTCTACAGTGTTTGTCACTCTTACCAAGGGTAAATACGAGAAAGATAGATAAAATACGGTGTAAAAACGAGCCTGACGTGCGCCCAGCTGACTCGAATCAGACTGCGCAGCAACGCATCCGCACAGTCTGATCAGTGTCATCCGCATGGAGCAACTTTGCATCATTGGCTAGCTAAAATGCGCTCAGTGAATATTCTGATCAGACTGCGCGAATGCGCATTCCGATCGGAATCTTCTCTGAGCGCACATGCCCTAAGGTACGTTTCCTGCCGTTGCAGATCAAATATTGTAGTAAATTGAAAGTGCAATATTTTAATTTTGAGTAAGATAGATAACCTCCGCCCCAGGAGATGTGGCCCAGGTTGATATCATAAGTAGAAAAACAAATGTTTATAAAAGGTCATATATGACATGTCAGCTAGGTTTTGTCAATAATTAACGACGACATATACAGTCTCAAGATTTTTTGTTTGTTGGCTTTTTACGTGGACATGTGTACACTTTATGTTTGTTCCCGGATTTTGAACTGTCCATCTTTAGAAATAAGATGGTAGTGAAAATATAGGGATGTATACGGAAAAACTCAGGTAGGAAGGATTTATTTTTATTATTACAATTACTATTAGAATTATTATCATTACACCAAAACACTTGCGTTCTTCTTTAGTAGTATTAAGTGAAATCAGACTTTTGACATTTTAGATATTTTCAATTTTTTGTCTTAGGTTCAGATAAGGCGTTTTTTTTTCAACCGATAAATACCGTTTTTTTTTTTTTCTTCGTATTTCTCCCAAGTAAACTTATGTTATTGATACTTATTACGGAATCCATGCTAGGAAAAACTGCTGTCTTTGATACTGTATATGCTGTTTAACTGTCCTATAGTCCTGGATTTTTTTTTTTTTTCATGAAATCTTCCTGTCCATCCCCACGAAATCCAGTGGTCGCTCCCTAGAATGTTAGTTCTGTGTGTATTAGTTCAGCTTTTTTTCCATGAGCCCGATGATTTCCATAAATAATAATAATAATGACATACCCACTCGGCAATCGAGGCCGTGATTCTTTCAAAGAATCACGGCCTCGATTGCCTAGTGGGTATGTCATTATTATAATTATTACTATTAATATTAATATTATTATTATTATTATTATTATTATTATTATTTGGCAGTTGCGGATGATTTTTTCACTACTACATAGACGTTTCATACATGCAGGGGTAGATCCATGATGATTTCTGAAGGGGTATAGTTTTTCTATAGTTATTCGGAAAGCCTGAGCAAATAGTGTAAGGGTTTTCACTGTCCCTGTCTACACTGTTTGCCACTTATTCATCAGTTTAACATACATTCATATGTACGATGTAGTAAAATGGACTTGTTGAAAGGTACAGGGGTGTGAATATTTAGAGTATTAACGCTTAGCACTCTGGGTAAAATTTTCAGCAGACGACATATTAAAATATTTTTCTTATTTTTCCCAGAAAACAGGATTTGATGAGACAATTTGCATGAAATGCCAAATCCTGTTTTCTGGGAAAAATAAGAAAAATATTACCAATTTGTCTGCTGTTGAATTAGCCCAGAGAGTGGTAAAGATTAATACGGTGTCCTAAATTTATCAAATTTTTCCAGAATTCCCCATGAAAATTAAATTTTGAGTCAAAGGGTAGTTCAGCTGAACCCCTTCCCACGAACCCCTCCGAACCCACCCCTGTATATGGGCCAGAACACAAAAAGGTTCCTTATCGCTTGGCCAGATCGGATTGCGCAAATGGCAGTCTGATCAGGGCCTTCGTTGTCCGCTTAGAGAATTGTTAAATACTGTAAAAGATATTGATGATATACAGAAGTCTCCCAGAAGTCCTTGATCTGAATGCATAGTCTGGCCAGTCTTCCCTTTGCGCAAATGCCAAAGTGTGCCATCACGAAAACATGCCTATATAATTTTGATCCCCTTAAACCCAACTTTTAAGTAGTAAAACTGGGGTTTACAGGGGTATACATTATTTTTCTTATTTCTGCTCAAAAACATAGATTGTGGGTACTCATTAGAACCGCCTCGCCGAGGCGGTTCTAACGAGTACCCACAATCTATGTTTTGAGCTTAAATATGAAAAATAATGTTTTTAATCTGAAAATTTTCAGTTTTTGGAGGTGAAATTTTCTATATAATTTGAATAGGCGTGTTTTTGTAATGATAATCTTTCGTTGAGAATCTTTTGTATAACCTCGTTTGAGTGAATCATAGAATTGGAAAATCTTGACAAGTTCAGCGATATATTGATTAAAACACAAAGTAAACACTGGATTCAAAAAGCATTGCTTGTTTTAAACTTGTTGCTTAAATCTTTTCAACAAATTAAAACAAAATTGATCGACAAAACCAGTATTTTACCTTTACCACTCTCTGGGCAAACTTAACAGACGACAAATTGATATTTTTTTTTTATTTGTTCCCAGAAAAGACGTTTTGACATTTCATGCAAATTAAGGAGTCAGTTTGCATGAAATGTCAAAGCATCGTTTCTGGGAAAAGTAAGAAAAATATTTCAAAATGTCGTCGTCTGAAATTTTACCCAGCATGCTAAGCTATAAAATGTTATCAAAACAAATGCTTAGTGAGATATGAATTTCGCCAGGGTAGGTTAGTGACCTGCTATAGACGGAAGAATGTTTTCTTGTGTTTACCATCAGAGAAGCCCACTGGTATTTTCTCAGTCAATGTTTGTTAGAGTTTGTATGGGTTATTGTTTACCGACACGTCAACCGCTGTCATTTTCTGTCGTCTCACAGAGAACGGGGGCGGAGGGGAAGGGGTTGGGGTGGGGGGGGGGGGGGGCGGGTTGGGGACGGGAAGAAGAGAAAAGCTAGTATGGGGAGAGCACTGTGCGCTTAGGTTTTTCAAAATCCGCCCCCCCCCCCCCCCAAAAAAAAAAAAAAAAAAAAAAAACTAAAATAACCACCTGATAAGGCACGCTTTAAAGAAGAAGAAGAAAAAAAAAAAAAAAAAAAAAACGCTGAATATTTCATTAGAGTATTATTTGAAATGTTTATGCTGTATTTTTTTCTGATTAATTTCTAAATGCATATGTTGTTGATACTCAAGTCGAGGCAATTCAGATGAGTAGCAACAACGTATGCTTTTAGAAAGAGGTAGATAAAAGCCGTCGGGCTGTTTTTGCTTGACTGTGCGCTTACAAGCCTATGTGCGGTAATAAGATTGAATACGATATACGAACAAAGCTCCAGATCTGCCAGCAAAAACTTGGATCACGGCACTTGCTGTACGTCGACATATTTAGTCTTTCAATACTAGTTAAAGCGGACAGCAAAGACCCTGATCACACGACGTGGATGCACAGGCTGATCTGGGCATTCGCTTCTCGCATGTGCTACAAAATCACATTTTCTCACGACTGTCGTTTCATTTGTCCTCTGCAGACTTATGGAATGTTACTCAAACCTATTAGCGGTAATGCAGTAATTAATAAATTGGACATTATTATTTACTAACTCGTATTCATGTGTCAAAAATAATTTAATACCGCTAAGCACGAATATTAGCCCTTAAAGTGCTTATCACAATTGCAGTAGACGAAATTGTGATTTTTTTTCTTTGCATTTTTTTCCGTGAAAATAGGACATGGCATTTCATCTGAATCGCCTAACAGACCATTCATATGAAATACCAAGTCTTATTTACTCTGCAAAATAATTAAAACAAAAAGAATGTCATCTGCTACAACTTTGCTCAGCGTTTTAAGGGTAAATAACTGTGAAAAAAAAAATAATGCAGACACTTAAAGGGACACACTCGGGATATTTGTTTCACTGGTTTATTTAGAAAAGTATATGTTTCTGCCTCTTAACCCTTGTCCTGCTGAATAAATTAAATTGGCATGCCCACTTCTAATTTTCAGCCAATCAGATTACTTGATCCGGACAGTTGCTATAAATGCACATACTTAATGGCAAACAGTGCAGATCCAGGTCAGTTGGCTTCTTCATAAGATTTGATATGTCTCTTTAAGAGACAATTTGCATGAAATGCCAAACATATTTCAAAATGTTTTCTCTTGAAAATTTTACCTAGCATACCAAGCGTTAATCTACCATATTGGTTTGGTCGAATTTCATCAGCCTATAAAAAAGAGATTATCTAAACTATATATCCAGAAAAAAAAAACTCTGAAATAAATCCTGAAAAGCTTGGAACAGGAGCAGTAGGGAACAACAATACGAATGTATTGGTTTTGCCGTCTGTCGGGAGAAATTAATACCATTGTCAAGCCTGATTACAGTAAGGTGTCGGCTGCATGCCAGGAAGTCTTGTTAAGAAGATCGCTATTCCAGCATGGCCATCAGAAAAGGGAACTTCGGTGTATATATGTGAAACTTCATTGACTCGAACACCGATGGCTCGTTTACCATGGCTGATTCGAACTCGTTTTTTGAGTCACTAGGAATTCTTCCGATAGCTCAAGAAAACAACTATTCAAGGATATTTCAGAAAAAAAAATTGTTTTTGTTTTATCTGAAAATGTTTAAAATAATGGTATGTTGGGTGTACACATTAGAATCGCCTCATCGAGGCGATTCTAATGGGTGCACTCAACATACTATTATCTTGTAGAAGAGCGAAAAGACATCCCTAAATTATCCCCGGGCGCTTTGATTGACTGTCAAGGGCTCAAACTACCCATGTTCAGAACAAATTTTTATGGTTCCGATAATGTTCGGGCCATTGAAGTTCGACTGTATATGTGAACCAGATCAGCATGTTCATCCGTTCTGCACAGCCCAAGATAAGAGGGAGTTCTAGAAATTTTGCTGTCTTATTATCTACAAAAACGCAGGTTTGCTTGTTTGTTTGTGTTGAGGTTTTACGACCCAGTCAACCAACCGGGGTAATGTCGAGCGCGGTCAGTTTACCTAACCACACTCTTACTGGGCAGACTTAGTCCTTAAGTGGTTAACCAGTATTATGCACATTCTTTCGCTGGAAACTAACAGCTGCCCTATTTGAATCAGCGGAAGGGAGAGAATGACCGTAGAAAATATTTCATGATCTATACCCACGAAAGAACGCTGCCGAACCGCGGCGGACGAAAACATACGTTACGGGTACCCATTAGAAGCGCCTCAGAAGCGCTGAGGCGCTTCTAATGGGTACCATAACATATGTTTTCGTGGAGAAATAAGACAAATATAAACGATTATGACCCTGTTTGACAGTGGCGCAGCCAGAACGGAATTATTTTCACGCACACTCTGGTAAAATCGTCAAAATTATGCCCCAAATCGCTTCCAAAATTGGGGCTACTCTTAAAGAAAAGAATTTGCTCCCAGAGGGAGCAAATTCTTTCCTTTAAGGGTAGCCCCTATGGTAAAGAAGCAAAATATTTTATGTTAATGCCACTGTATTATAAATATTTTCTTACGCATGTTACGCGCATGTTTTTCACTGCCACAGGCGATAATAATAGGTTTTTGCAAACAGTACAGATCCAGATGAGACGTCTCATCTGGATATATGCTGTTTGACATTCAGTCTTTCAAGTTTACATATAAACGTCTTTCCAAACGATAGTTTGTTAAAATACAAATGCAGACAAATGTTGTCTGAAATTTGGCACCGAAAGTGTTAACGATATACAGCATCTACAAGGATGGGAAACTTTAGGATTAATTCTAGACTGGGAACTTTCATTTCAAGTATGAAATTTCCGATTTTTACACTTGTTCACAAAACCATCCTTTCATGTCAGAAGAAGTTATTTGGGTTTATATATGTCTAAAATAACTTAAAAAACTAATTATTAAACAAATTATAGTTGAATGTATCCGGTAAAGATCAAGTATCCGCATAATACTTTTCTTAGATCTCAATAAAACATATGTTGTGGGTACTCAATAGAAGCGCCTCCCCGAGGCGCTTCTAATGAGTACCCACAACATATGTTTTTAATGAGAACTAAGAAAAAATATTAGTATTTTTTTTTGGACTGAATTTTCAGATTTAGCGACTATTCTAACTCCTGCATCTACAAACCTTTAATTTGATATCGAAGGCGTGGATTTGTAGGCAGGTCCAGATGCTTCTTGCCCCATTTCCGCGGGCCAAACAAAATATATTGTACACTAGTATATGTGCAGCGACAATCCACAAAAGACTGTGCATCTTCGGATGCTACATTCTATATTGGGAAGGCTAATTTGTTGCGGATGACATTCCCACTTCTTATTTAATTTTCGGTGAAAAGACATTTCATGTGAATTGTTTGCCGGGCAGATAATGGAAAAAAAAAGCTGTTAGTTAGCTATCCTGAGTACTTTCTGTAAACAGCTAGGACCAATGAATTGTATTCCTCTGATTTTGTCATTGGCATCTCTGTTAAGGATAGCTGTCTTTTCCTTGAGAAATCTAACTTAAACATGATCGTATATGAAAGAAAAGCTTCCAGAATATATAAAAAAAGAATCTTTTTCTGTGGAATAAAATATAAAGTGTTAATAAATCTTTCATAGGGATGTGAAAAATTTTAAAGTTAAAAACTAGTTAAATTCCACTAAGGATTTATGATAAAAACAGGGGATTCAAGGATCCTACAGGGCCCTGGTTAATATTGTTAATATTTGATCTACCTTGTACTTTAACTGTCAAGGGAGATAGCAGAAAAAACTACTGCTATCTTTCATTCGCAGGAAATATCAAACCTTGCCTACAGCTAACATGAAATGGCCAGAGAAAATAATTCTCTGAAAAATAAAAAAAGAAAGAAAAGAGTTGTCACCGGGTATAGATATAACACACTTGTACTTTTGCCTTGCGGTACAAGTCGGCTTTATAGCGACGCGGTAGTGTGCAGGACTTTGAGTCCAGCGGACCGGGTTCGATCCCCGATCATGGCATTAGAATTTTCTCACCTGTTATTTGGCGATCGCCGTAAATAACCCACATCTGTGCATAATTTTGTTTGTTTTATTCGGGCTTTACGTCGCTTTCAACAATCTTTCAGTCATATCGCGACAGTGTCTCTGGATGTGGCAGGGAGCTCAATGCTCACTTTTAGAGTGCTGCCTCACTGAAATATCACGCCCCAGACACTTTGACATGATATTCCACCCAGTCACATTATACTGACACTTAGCTGACCAGTTCTGATTCCTAGCTCTATTTCTTAATGCTGAGCGCCAAGCGAAAGAGCAGCTAGTACCATTTTTGAAGTCTTTGGTATGACTCGACCGGGGATCGAACCCGCAACCTCCCGGTCACAGAGCGGGCGCTCTACCAACTGAGCCACTGTGCCGGTACATCTGTGCATAAAACTACTTAATTCTAGGACTCCTAGAAATTTAGGGACGAATATCAATTTTAAGGGGGAGAATCTTCTGCTACTGTTATTGGTTCTTTAAGAATTATTGCAAAGCTAAGACCCATATTGACCTGTTAATCCTCAGTCTGTTCAGTATCTTCATAGTTCGCCGACAAAGCTATCAGACATCAATATTAGAATAAAACGCCTTGCGAGGACCCAAGTAGGCTTGCACATCAGCCATCTATGTCTAGCGTCCCCGGAAGGCACTTTTGCAAACAATGTAGACCCAGAGCAGACGCAACAGGACGCCACATCTGATCAGGGTCGACATTGTTTGCATTCAATACAGGAATTTCTCTAAACTTGGTAATAATAAAACACAAACCATTGCATTCCTTATATATTTGTAATGTGTCTGACCAAAGAGTTGAATTAGGCCTAAAATAAAAAAAAGTGTGTGTTTTAGGTTACCCGGCCGTGCCTAATTTTTCACCACCGACCCTAAAGTTTTTTTTAAGGATTTTGTGAGGATTTCCTCGTTCGGCCGTATTGTTTTCCTTTTAATCCCATATAAAAACTTTAAACAAAATAAAAATATTTGCCGACCTACCGTCCCTATTTTAAAATTCCATGTAACCTGAAACACACATATTTTTTCTGGCCTTAGAAAAGTGTATTCAGCCTAAACGGGTTAAGCACTTTAGTATCTCCACCCCCCGCCCCCCCCCCCCCCTCCGCCGATATACATGTATTTTACAGAATACGGTGAATCTGTGGGCTAGTCAACAATATGATTAAATATATTTGTCCTAAATATTGGAGCTTCTTAAATCCTTACCCTTTTTCCCATAGAATTTGTACGTCGGTTTGACCACATGTCGATGTGTCGGAAAATTGATGGATGAGTGACAAACAGTGTAGACCCTGATCAGACGCCGCGTTCTGCGGCGTCTGATCTGGGTCTACACTGTTTGCTCAGGTCTGTCTGTCCGAATACTTGGGGTACATACTGTAATATATGTAATTTGTAGCTAAATATTTGTTACATGTAGCACAGACAAAACCTTAGAAAACGTTATCTTCGGACGTGCTCCCAGCGAAGATTCAGATCAGCCTGCACGTTCGCGCAGTTTGATCAGAATCTTCGCCTGGCGTATTTTCGATAGCCGAAACTGCCAAGTTTCTTCATGCGGACAACGAATACTCTGACCAGACTGCACGGGTGCTCAGGCTGATTTGAGTCTTCGTTGGGCGCACATGTCAGAAGGTACGTTTTCTCACACTGCGGCGCACAGTGGGACAGAGACATGATATAGTACCCGCATAAAGTCGAACCTCAATAGCTCGAACACCAGTGGCTCGTTTACCATGGCTAATTCGAAATCGTTTTGAACCCCTACGAAATTCTTCGATAGCTCAAGAAAACGAATAGTTAAGAAAATTTTCTTATTTTATCATGAAATTGTATGTTGTGTGTACTCATTAGAAGCGATTCTAATGAGTACACTCAACATACTATTATTGTTTTGAAAATCGAAAAGATTTTCCTAAATTATCGCTGTTTGCTTCCTGACCTGGCTCCATGATTAACTAGAGTGGCTCGAACTGTCCTTGTCTCGAAAAAATTTCCATGGTCCCGAAAGCTGTTCGAGCCTTAGAGATTCGACTGTATATCGTACGAGCGCCCGTCTATTCTTATGTTTAGCACTAGATATAAATAAGACGTTAGCCAGTCTGCAAGAGTGTGTTGGTTGGTCTGAGAGGCTACATACTACCTTTGATTTTCCTTATATATTTTATTCATTTTCGCAAATGTTCTACAGTCCATAACCTTTTTGTTGTAAGTTCGAATGGCCAATACTTGATATACTTGCATGGCAGAAAACGTCCCTCTAAAATTTTCAAAACAAGGAACGGAATGGTAGGTTATGTGTCATGTAATCACAGATTCTGCCTCTTCTAAGACTCTACACTGTAACAGATCTTGTAGGAGTAATGATTATTTGTACCCCAGAGGATTTCTAGTTTTATAGTCATCACGAAAACATACCTATATAATTTTGACCCCCTTAAACCCCACTTTTATATAGTAAAACTGAGGTTTACAGGGGTATACATTATTTTTCTTATTTTCTGCACAAAACATAGATTGTGGGTACTCGTTAGAACCGCCTCGCCGAGGCGGTTCTAACGAGTACCCACAATCTATGTTTTGTGCAGGAATTTGAAAAAATATCAGAGTTTTTTATCTAAAAATTTTCAGTTTTTGGAGGTGAAATTTTTCTATATATTTGAATAGGCGTGTTTTCGTAATGCAAAGCAACCACCCAAAATGTACAATTTTGCTAATGTCTGCTGTAGAAGTGCCTATTTATACATTTTGTCCACTTGTGGCATCGAAGCAAAAGTGGAACTATTTAATATGGAACTAACCCGATGCTCTGTAAATTTTATGGAACTAATCCGGTGCTTTGTAACTTTATGGAACCAACCTGGTGCTCTGTAAATTTTATGGAACCAATCCGGTGCTCTAAATTTTATGGAACTTATCCGGTGCTCTGTAAATTTTGTGGAACCAACCCCAGTAACTTTTATGGAATCAACCTGGTGCTGTGTAAATTTTATGGAGCTAACCCGTTGCCCTGTAACCATTATGGAACCAACCCGGCGCTCTGTAAATTTTATGGAACTGTCCGTGCTCTGTTAATTTTATGGAACAAACCCGGTTCTCTGTAAATTTCATGGAACTAACCTGGGGCTCTGTAAATTTTATGGAACTGTTTTTTGTGGAACCAACTCGGTGCTCTGTAAATTATATGGTACCAACCTGGTGCTCTGTAAATTATATGGTACCAACCTGGTGCTCTGTAAATTTTATGGAACCAACCTGGTGCTCTCTAAATTTCACGGAACCAACCCGATGCTCTGTAAATCTTATGAAACTAACCCGGTGCTCTGTGAATTTTATGGAACTTCCCGATGCTCTGTAAATTTTATGGAACCTACCCGGTGCTCTGTAAAACTTATGGATCAACCACCCCCTCAACTGAATATTAAGTGTTACAGTATTATTTACTTTTTATTTTTCGTAGAAAATAAATCTTGCCATTTCACGTGAATCATCTGCGTCTGCTTGACGATTCACATGAAATGTTTAGATACATTTTCTTCTTTGGAAACTAAAAAAGAATAGAATGTCGTCCGCTATAAGTTTTGCTTGGCGCGTTAAGAGTTAATACAGGCATATAATTGAGACATTTTGTAACTATTGTAAAACGCCCCGTGACCGTTTCC
This sequence comes from Anodontia alba, assembly GCA_964016985.1. Taxonomy (NCBI): domain Eukaryota; kingdom Metazoa; phylum Mollusca; class Bivalvia; order Lucinida; family Lucinidae; genus Anodontia; species Anodontia alba. The sequence continues at coordinate 124,701,937 of OZ024823.1, forward strand.
ACGCACTCATTTTTTGAGCGACTCCCGAGAAAACCAAACGTTTCACGTCCAGGACCCAGACCATCGCAATGTCCGCAGTCTGCTCAGGATCGTCACTTTACACTGTTCAACTTCTAGAAAAATCCAAGTTACAGGAAAAGCGAAGGCTAAGTTTTAAATCGAAACTTCTCGAATGCTCAGGCTGGATTAGGCCGTCGCTAAGGGCTTCGCAAAAGGCGGCCTTCACTATGTCCACCCCGGGAACAGGCGGTTTTCCCCAAAACGAGCCCCATTTTATTGTAATCGGAGATGTTCTTATTTCGAACAGCGGGGTTTCTGTCAAGCTTCTGTCAGATAATGGTGTTCCGAATTATGTGACAACGTCAGCTTTGTATCCAGGCAGCGGTTGAGAAAAAACGACAAAACCCCTGAATTAGTATTTTCCCATACAAAGCTAATGTACAACATCGTTATATTATTGACTGTTTCTGCGCTCGTTAACGCTCTGCATGCTGGGTAAAAATTTCAGCAGACGACAATTTGAAATATTTTGTCTTATTATCCCCAGAAAGTAGGCTTTGACATTTCATGCGAATTGTCTCCTAAGGAGTCAGTTTGCATGAAACATCAAAGCCTATTTTCTGGAGTAAATAAGAAACACTATCATTGGTTTGTCGTCTGCTGAATGGTAAAGGTTAAAACTGTTTTCCAGTCTTAATTTGTGCACAAAACGCTACGGGAGATAGCCAATAAATAGGCTTACCTTTCTGTATTGTGAAGTCATTATAGGAAAATACAATGTACACGAAATGTCAATGATTTTCTAATGCAATATACATCGATATCTGATTTTACGTAAATATTTTCTGTTTGGAATGCATCTGCACTGCAGCTGTTGTTTTCAATTTAATACATAAATTACTGATTTTGTTTTTTTATTGCTTTTGATTTCAGACGCAGACGACAAGAGGAGGAACTGAAATGAGATTTAGATTTCAGCCTGCTCTGCAAAGATGCATATCCGTTTGATGCCAAGTTTCTCCGAGAAGAATGAAGCGCTTTTGCAGACAAGTAGATTTGTCTTGCGTAATTTTAACCCGTAAAACGCCAATCAAAACTGCAGCAGACGAAATTTTGAAATATATTATTTATTTTTCTGAGAAAATAAGTCTTGATATTTCATGTGAATCGTCTGCTTAGCAGACGATTCACATGGAATATCAAGTCTTATTTTCTCGAATAAATAATTTAAAAAATTAGAATGTCGTCTGCTTCAGTTTGCTTGGCGCTTTAAGGGTGAAGAAAAGAAACATAATCCTGTATCTGTATGGAAATTAAGTGAGTCATTACACAAACAGACCCAGACATGATCTGGCTTAACAGAAGACCCTGGAGAAACGGAATTTGGAGGAGAATTTGCAACTACTGCGGAATAGTGGTCGTTTTTATAATATTCACAAATATAGCGATGATACACATGAACTTCGATATGCTTGAAAATGAAAATTTTATTGACGCAGGAGGAACATACATGGAAGGGAATGCGGATGCCAGTGTCTTTCAGAGAAACGGTGCTTTATATTCCAATAGCAAAACCCGCCATATTTTTGAAAATAAACTAAGGAGATTATTAGAAATTATGGAAACGAATTTAGAAAATACGGTTTCTTCTAAAACCGAGGTGGCCCCCGTGGAGAATTATTTTTCTGATAGATTAATCTACTGTGATGATATAGCAAATATTACTGACAGGATTTATCTGGCGTCTGGCTGGACTAAAGCTGTATATAAAGGTATGTACCAGGGGACGCCCGTGGCCCTAAAGACGGTAGACCCTGGTGGTCAAGATGTGAACACATGTATGGAGGCCGGGAGAAGCCATATCGAATGCTATATAAAGGCTGCTAAGAAGATTGTCAAGGAGATAGTGATACTACAAGCCCTAGCTGACAGGAATGTTTTAAAGGTAAGTTTATGGTAATACAGTCGACTCTCGTTATCCCGACTTTGCTTATCCCGAATAACCGCTTATCTCGAAGTGAAAATATGGCCCCTGTTTTAACATGGAAATCTAACAACAGGTAACAAAATATTGTGGAAAAGAGGAGAAATTGCTCCTAAGAAGCAATTTCTCCTCTTTTCAACAATATGTTCAAAATATCTCTAACTTCAGGGGTCAAATTACATATTTATTTGTGAAATGTGGTTGTTTGATTTTTTCCCTTAATTCTGCAAATCTGATACGTCGAGGTACGGATATCTCGGAGTATTTCAGAGAGTCCCTTGGACTTTGAAATAACGAGACGACTGTAGGCCCTTTATCTGAATCAACGATGCCCTTTTTATTGGCATCGTTGATTCGGATAAAGGGGATATATAGAGAAAAGGGAATCATAGGAACAAGTCAATGGAATAATAATAATAAAAATAAAAATAATAATAATAATAACAATAATAATATCCTTATTTTTCTAAGGAATATACTCTTTTGTAACCTGTCCTCAGGAGATACATTTTAAGGGTGCATCAAAAACTCTTTTGATTACACACAAGATATGTCTTGGTGCAAAATTAACTAATATTTTCGTAAAGTCACCTCATTCGTCATCGGAGCTACATGCATATGACATCCAAGTAAATCTAGGTATGCAAAGTGCGAAAGTTTAGTCCCGTCAGACTGCAACCAAATGAAGTCTTCCAGAATGATCAACCATCTGGATTTTTTCGTGTAAAGTCGAACATCGTTATCTCGAACTCGCTTATTTCGAATTACCGCTTAACTCGAAGTGAAAATCTGGTCCCTGTTTTGACATGAAACTATGACAACAGGTACCAAATAATATGGAAAAGAGGAGAAATTGCTCCTCAGGAGCAATTTCTCCTCTTTTCCACATTATATATATATATATATATATATATATATATATATATATATATATATATATATATATATATATATATATATATATATATTTCTAACTTCAGGAGTCAAATTACATATTCATTTGTTAAATGTGGTTGTTCAATTTATTGTTTTACTCACTCTCTCAACTCTGATATGTCGATGTACGGATATCTCGAAGTGTTTCAGTGAGTCCCTTGGAATTTGAGATAACGAGAGTCGACTGTACCTTTGGAATTCCAGAATTCAGGAATTAATTAACTTTGGAAAAATCCATTTTTTTTTCGGATTCTATTTATTATTTTTCCAACCTCAGACATATAATAGAAATATGCAATACATTTAATGGTTTTCTGCCTTTAACCCTTCTTAGGCTTTGAATTGAAAAAAGTAACCAGTCATTTTGCTTCTTTCCCTAAAATCAGAAAATTTATTTGAATGAAATGTGAAATACTTATGAAAAAGAAAACAAAAATGATAAAAAAGCCAAGTTATTTTATGGGTCACTTAGTATAAAAGGGGTGGATCTCTATAAAATATTGCTAAGTATTTTACACGAACAGAGGTTAAAGTAGACTAAACAACAACACCAAAAAATTAAAAAACAACAACAAAAAAACAACAACAAAAAAAACAACAACAACAAAAAAACAACAAACACACACACACACACACACACACACACACACACACACACACACACACACACACACACACACACACAACAACAACAAAAACAACAACAACAAAACAAAACAAAAGCCAGTACAATAAGCTACGATAAACGAAATTGTTATTCTTTTTTTCTTACAAAAATATTGTTTGTTTGAGAAACCCATCTGTATATGTCAGAGTTATATCCCTTGAAGGTGTCATGAGTACATTTCTCATTAGCACACAAATGTCAATGGACCATTTGTTTATATAGCGTTAGATGAAAAGCATATCCAGGTAGCAGCACTAATAAATATAAATTTTAATTACGCGTTTGAAAAAAGAAAAAAAAAGTAACGTGCAGAGAATATTTTTTACTCTACCGCATTTTAAATAGATGGAAAAGACGTAGTCTTTACTTCGAAATACCTTTCCAGCAAATACATTTTTTTTCCAAACGCGTTTCTGTGTTAGGGAATACATAGTCCAACTGTTTTGTTCAATAATATAAAAATGATAATAATAAAATAAATAAATAAAATAAATAAAAAAGAAAACAAAAACTGCAAGAGGTCGGATTTGGACCATATAGCTCTACTGACCCCCAGTTGCCCGTGTACTCACTAGATCCAATTTCTACCAGTACAGAAGAAAACGCTTTGAAAACTTTTGGTAAAGATGATAATATGCTCCTATGTACAGGCACGTTGAAAGGTTAACTCTTGTCCTGCTGAAGAAGCCAACTGATCTGGATCTGCACTGTTTGCCATTAAGTATGTGAATTTATAGCAATAATCTGGATCAAGTAATCTGATTGGCTGAAAATCAGAAGTAGGCGTGGCATCTTAATTTATTCAGCATGACAAGGGTTAACCTCAGCGTCCCAAAAATTTGCAATGTTCAGTCACATAACCAAATATATATAATCTTGTAAAGAAACGCAGTGTCTTTATAACATAACACCCCACTAAATAAATATTAGATCATTCGAACATGCGTGGTGGAACAGTTGATTCAAGATACTTAGGCATGGGTAAAAGTAGCAGATTAAAATTCAGACTCATAATTTGTGTCTCAGTCGTTTAGAAAGTACTGATTCTAATTTCACCAAATTCACAGATGAAAAGGTCATTACAAGTAGCACATCACAGTTACTGGTGTAATATATTTTATTTCAACACTTTGACATATACATATGCGCCAGCGCGTGACAAAACCAACAAGATGGCACGTGCTCCCTGCGAAGACTCAGATGAGCATTAACATCCGCCCAGTCTGATCAGAGTCTTCGATGTCCGTCTGAAGAAAGCTTGGGTCCTCAGCTACCCATTGAGCACACAGCAAAGATTCTGATCAGACTGGGCGGACGCCCAGTATGATCTGAGTCTTTGCTAGGCGCACATCTATTATGTGCAAGCTCATTATAGCAAAAAGTATTCTATAAGATAAGTACGAAAGCAGTCTGCTTGTTTGGTTCCTTTACTTGCTGTGATTGTTCTTTATATAGTGCGACAGAATCTAAATAGATAAAGTAATAGGTTACATTTTAAAATACTTTTAATAGGTAAAGTAATAGGTGACATTTTAAAATACTTTAAATAGATAAAGTAATAGGTGACATTTTAAAATACTTTAAATAGATAAAGTAATGTGACATTTTAAAATACTTCTCTAACTATCACAAAAAATAGGGTTTTGTCAGTTCATTCACATTCTCTCAAGTTTTAATGAAATATCAAATTATTATTTATTATGGAAAGTTGGAAACGCTTTCAATTTTTCTTGTATAGTGTATAGAAAATTCAGGGTCACTTGCAGCTCTAGAGGGTATTCAGATAAACGAGCCAGCACATGACAAAACCAACAAAATGGAATGTGCGCCCAGCGAAGACTCAGATCAGCCTGGGCATCCGCCCAGTCTGATCAGAGTCTTTGCTGTGCGCTCAGTGGGTAGCTAAGGACCCAAGCTTCCGTCATGCTGCGGACAGCGAAGACTGTCTAGTAAACGTGTGTTAACGTAAACTGACCGCGATCGACGTGATCCCAATAGGCTGACTGGGCCGTAAAATCTCAACTCAAACCAAGACAACATTATGAAAGATGTACGAGCAGAATTTCCATATTAAAAGAACAACACTTAACAAAACAACGACAGTAAAATACATAAACAACAATACAACAACAAACAATCATTTACGTGGTAAAGGCATTATTTTATCAGAGCATGCGATATAACACAACGTTTTATAAAGATAAATACCATGACTGCACGGTTTTTTTTTTTTTTTTTTTTTTTTTGATTACTTGCCTGTCCTTATGTAATATTTCTTATTTACTTTATTACATGTAAATATGTTTTACGTATCAGCATTACCAGAAGCATAACAAGTAATGTTCGTGCAATCACCAATCTTCCCTACTTTCGTTATTTCCACTATGAAATAGAAAATTGTATTTTGTTTGGAAGGTAGGATCACGTGGTCTATAAAGGGCGATCTGTATTACCAGACTAACCTATTGGGACAGACAGATCTGGGCAAACAGTGTAGACTGGATCAGACTCCAGAGAGCGCGGCGTCTAATTAGGGTCGGCACTGTTTGCCCCTGATTAAACAGTTTTTTTAGACGCGTTAGTAAGAAGAAAAATTATGAAATCAAAGCACTGACAGCACTGGTGGGTCGATCGTCTCTGAGTATTGGCTGGGGAAATGGTCCTGAACGGGGGACATAAGACTGTTTCATTTAACACTTAATTCCTGTAATTTAAGCTAACAGTGAAGACCCTGATCAGACGACACTTTCAGTAGCGTCTGATCTGGGTCTGCAATGTTTGTCAATGTCCCAGTCCAGGTTTTACATATAACCCTCTTTACACGGCGCTCTGATGTCACTGCGACAAGAATAACGCGGCTGCTGGATTTCGTACAAACACGCGGTTCGATTTCATTGGGCCATGATAATCACGAGGACAACAACTTTTAAGGAAATTTTCTTGTATGTATACTTAGGCTCGATTGTAAACAATCGACCTGAATTTGAGCAGGTATGGTAAGGAGCTCGTAAGGTTTTTACATTACGACAACATGCCTATTCAAATATACTGAAAATTTTACCACCAAATATGAAAATTTTCAGATAAAAAATTCTGATAATTTTCATATTCCCTGCTCAAAACATAGATTGTGGGTACTCGTTAGAACCGCCTCGGCGAGGCGGTTCTAACGAGTGCCCACAAAGTATTTTTTTAGCAAAATAAATTAAAATAATGTATACCCCTGTAAACCCCAGTTTTTACTATATAAAAGTGGGGTTTCAGGGGGTGAAAATTATATGGGGTGTTTTCGTGATGATGTACCATATTCCATGTACATTTGTAAATGAGGCGGTTGTTTGTCTGCCCAAAAAGCAATCATTTATTTGGTATTTTTCTATTGTTTTTTTTTTTTCATGAATAATTTTGTTGTGTAAAATCGTCTCGCCGAATGTAATGAACAGATAAATTCAGTTTTCGTGGTGAAATAAGAAAAAAACTAGTTATCAGCGATTATGACTCAGTTCACAGAAATTGATACGACCGTATTTTGAAAAAAATGCATTCAAACCTAAAAAATGAACCACTTCTGCCATGTAATCCGATTATTCATAGTTTTACAGTGTGGGTATTGTTATAATTCGATATATTTTGATAACAAATGAGACCCGTTCGTAGGGTTTCTTTTTTTTCTGTTTTTTTTTTTTTTTTTTTACGTTAACGAATCTGTGAAAAGTAACCCTCTCACCCCGTTCTCCAGAATATAAATAGTTCATAGTAAAAACAATTGTATGCTGAAGTACGCAATAAAACTATTCCTAGAAAAAAAGGGCAATATCAATCAACCACCTTATTTACCTTAAGTATGGTACACCTTAACTCCTTACCATACTGGCTGTATTGTTTTTAATGATTATACTTCTTACTGACGCGTCTAAAAACTTTTAATGACTGGTAAACAGTGTAGACCTAGATCAGACGCTGCGTCTTATCTTGGTCTTCATTGTTAGGCCTGTCTGTCCCAAAAAACGACTTTTCAGAATTTTGCTGCTTGTTGACCATATTTTCATTTTGTCTTATTTACTGTCAGTCTGTTATACTGCCTAAATACGTACTAATGTAATTATAATATCCAAAATTTTCTACTTTTCGCCAAATAGTAGTTTCATAATCCATATAGATGTATACATTACGAAAACATGCCTGTTCAAATATATAGATAATTTCTTCTTCAAAGCCTGAAAATTTTCAGATAAAAAAATTCTGATATTTTGCATATTTCTGCTCAAAACATAGATTGTGGGTACTCGTTAGAACCGCCTCGGTTCGTTAGAACCGCCTCGCCGAGGCGGTTCTAACGAGTACCCACAATCTACGTTTTTGAGCTGAAATTAGAAAAATAATTTATATCCCTGTAAACCCCAGTTTTGCTGTATTAAAGTGGGGTTTAAGGGGGGTCAAAATTATATAGGTGTGTTTTCGTGATGCGAAAACACATGTTCTGGGTACTCATTTAGCAAGAGAATTTTAACCCTTGTCCTGCTGAACCCGGATATACCCTTCCGTTGCAAACAGTGTAGATCCAGATCAGTTGGCTTCTAAAGAAGCCAACTGATCTGGATCTGCACTGTTTGCCATGAAGTATGTGAATTTATATCAACAGTCTGGCTCGAGTAATCTGATTGGCTGAAAATTAGAAGTGGGCGTGGTCTCTTAATTTATTCAGCAGGACAGGGGTTAATGAACAGATGCAGCAAAACGTTCATGGATGAATAAGCACTTATCAATGCGTGTTGGGTTTAAATGACAAAATAAATAGAAATGACAACAACATCAGGAAACAATAACAACAAAAAAGAACAAACAAACGTATCTTATTTACCTTTAACATTGGGACTTTTTTAATTCTTTATCATACTTGCCTATTACGCGTCTAGAAATACTTGATGAATCTCAAACAGAATAGACCCTGATCAGACGCCTATTTCTTTATTTTCCCCATTTTTCTGCAATCTTTTCCATTTGACTAGACGTTTGAGGGGAAGTTTTCTATATATACTTTTATTTCACCCAAAGCAGTTTTTCTTTACCTTTTTAAATCTTATCTACTTTCCTATAAAGAATTTAGATATTTCTTTTAAGTCCTCATTTTTTTCTGTTATCAGTAATTTTTTAGCTATTTTTTTAATCATTATGCCTATATAATTTTGACCCCCTTAAACCCCACCTTTATATAATAAAACTGGCGTTTACAGGGGTATACCTTATTTTTCTTATTTCTACTCAAATCATAGATTGTGGGTACTCTTTAGAACCGCATCACCGAAGCGGTTCTAACGAGTACCCACAATCAAAGTTTTGAGCAGAAATATGAAAAATATCAGATTTTTTATCTGAAAAAAAAAAATCCTTTTTGGTTGTAAAATTTTCAATATATTTGAATAGGCGTGTTTTCGTAATGGTGCCGAAGCCACGTTTTCACCGTGTTGCTAATGTATATATAGCATGACTAAAAATGAACCAATGCATGACAAAACCTTCAAAATGGCGTGCGCCCAGCGAAGGCTCAGATCAGACTGGGAATCCGCCCATCCTGATCAGAGTCTTTGTTGTGCACACAGTGGGTAGCTAAGGACCCAAGCTTTCTTCATGCAGACAACGAAGACTCTGGTCAGACTGGACCGATGCCAGGCTCATCCGAGTCTTCGTTGGGGGCATATGCCATTTTGTAGGTTTTGTCATGCGCTGGCTCAAATTCTTAACATGTGCGCAGACCGTTCTTTGTCTGTCTGTTCATTTGTGCTACATGTTTATACCGTTTTCACCTTCACCTTTACTCCTTACCATAATTGTCCTAAAATTTAAACCAGCCCATTTTACTGCCTGTCGATGACTCTAATCTATTGTTGCATGAGAGGCAAACAGTGTAGACCCTGATCAGACGCCGCGTTTGCTCAGACCTGCCTGTCCCAATACGTAAAATAATTACGGTAAGCGCACTTTTCTCCTTTATTTCCCCAGCTTAGAGGTATGAAGAGAATTTCACGACTGATTTAGAAAATATGCGATGAGAAAACATTTTTGTTTCGACAGGTTCTGTTTATTCGAAACCTATTTATTTGCCCAGTTTGTGATTTAGACATGTAGAAATAGCTGTCTGAAGGTCTTAGATAGCAATGCAGGACAAGAAAGTAAATAAATAGTTTAATTCAGGTAACGAGACTCTGCCTAACATTTTGCTGAAACCTATGTTGTATGGAATTTCTTTAGAAAAATGTTTTCTGTAAGGCTTGGTAAAACATTGGATCCCAGTATACATAAAGACATTGATAAAAAAAAAAAAAAAAAAATATTTCTGGTGCCATTCACCTTGCAAGAATAATAGGGACGTTGCTGAGTTAAAAATTTTAGAACTAACAACAACAAGAACAAAACAATAACAACAGGAAAAACACGATTTTCTTATTCACGAATACATCTATGTACAGGCCGCACTATCAGTGGAATCGTCACGTTGAGACGATTCTGTGGTATCTAAGAGCCTACGTTATCTACGATAGACATTCACGTGCATCATTGCATGAGAAACAGTGCAGATTCGCAGGTGCAATCGACAAATATGCTCTATAGCTCCTTCATCTGTACAGGCTGGTCATGATCTAAGTATACTTGCTGTGTAAATTCTACAACATACAGTCGACTCTCGTTATCTCGAAGTCCAAGGGACTGTCTGAAATACTTCGAGATATCCGTAGCCCGACATAAAAGATTTGCAGAATTCAGGAAAAAATAAGTCGATTAACCACATTTCACAAATGAAAATGTAATTTGACTCCTGAAGTTAGAAATAGACTCCTGAAGTTAGAGATATATTGAAAATATTGTGGTAAAGAGGTGAAAATGCTCCTGTTCCTTAGGAGCAATTTTTCTCCTCTTTTCCACAATATTTTGTTACCTGTTGTTTAAGATTTCAATGCTAAAGCATTTTCACTTCGAGATAAGCGGTTATTCGAGGTAAACGAAGTCGAGATAACGAGAGTCGACCGTACTATATCTTTGTTACGTATTATGAATCTACCTGGTTGCCCACAAGTCGTTTTCCTTTCAGAATGTTGTCATTACAAAAACACGCCTATTCAAATATATTGAAAATTTTACCACCAAAAACTGGAAGTTTTTAGATAAAAAATCTGATATTTTTCATATTTCTGCTCAAAACATAGTTTGTGGGTACTCGTTAGAACTGCCTTGTCGAGGCAGTTCTAACGAGTACCCACAATCTATATTTTGAGCAGAAATAAGAAAAATAATGTATACCCCTGTAAACCCCAGTTCTACTATTTAAAAGTGGGGTTTAAGGGGGTCAAAATTATATAGACATGTTTTCGTGATGGCAGCGGACAAGTTTATGGACAGACGCATGAACAAATCATTGCCTTGTGTCCAAGTAAACTGATATAAGAAAACAATGTATTGTTATAGTAGTCTTTCCATGATAGACCAGGGCCCAGTTGTTCAAAACTAACGATGTCTTTAGTTAACGTATCGTTAAAACTTTGATCATTAAATACGGCATATATGCTAATAGTTTTGCTGAAAAAATGTGAGTAGCTTTTGCTACTCACATTTTTTCAGCAAAAATACCTATGAGTTATATATTGTACTTGCTAGAATAGTTGAGATTTTGACCAATAACGAGCTCGTTAAGCTAACGATACTTGAACAACTGGGCCCAGGTCTCCGCTGAGCTGCGTACCTAGAAGGCATGAGGAAAACAAGTCTGTTTTACTTCTATGTCTCTTTCTTTGTGTGTGTCTCTGTGTGTGTGTGTGTGTCTCTCTGTCTGTCTGTCTGTCTGTCTGTCTGTCTCTCTCTCTCAGTATATTTCCTGAATGTATTTGCAGTTTTACCATTCACCTACATGTACATTAATATGAATCAGGGCTGCGTACCTAGAAGGCATGAGGAAAACAAGTCTGTTTTACTTCTATGTCTCTGTCTTTGTGTGTGTCTGTGTGTGTGTGTGTGTGTCTCTCTCTCTCTGTCTGTCTGTCTGTCTCTCTCTCTCAGTATATTTCCTGAATGTATTTGCAGTTTTACCATTCACCTACATGTACATTAATATGAATCAGGGAATGACATACATAAGCTTCAAGCTTATACATGTATGACTAGAAATATTGTTTTAAACCAATTCTACAGCATAAAAAAGAATCTAAATCGAGCAGTAAAAATCCTGACCAGACTGCATGCTTGCAAATTGTACATTTCAGAATGCACATGCTTAATAAATAACAAGAACAAAAATCACCATTGTATGCTGCTTTTCTAGAAGCCAGAATAACATTGCTATAGACATAAGTAAAACAGCAGACGACATAATCAAACTCATTTTTCATTTTCATTGTCAGAAGCCTGATCGATATCAGTGTTTAAAAAGTTCTTTAACCCTTAGTAAGGTAATGGCGAAACTTGCAGACGACAAATGAGAGACAGTATTTTTGATTCCTATCAAGTCTTAACATTTCAAGCATAACTTCTTCTTCACATGTAATTTCAAGCCCTGTTTTTAAGGTAATGAAAGAAGTATTGCCGAAAATTCGTCTGCTAAAATGTAAATTCAGCAGGTTAGGATTATGTCAGAGAGACAGAAATAATGGCGTCTAAACTCCACTGTTATCCCTGATGAAATGAAGCTTGCTATTGGAAAATCAACATTCCTATATATCCAGACCAGCCTTCGGACATGTGCAGTCCGATTAGGCCTTCGCTATTCAGCATAGATCTCAAAAGGCATTCCATTATTGTATTGGGCAAACGTGCGCAATCTTGCCTTGTTCTACACTAGTCACATATCGTAGAATGTTGGCTTTTCCTGATTGTTTTAACCCTTAAAACGCTAATGAAAACTAATGCAGACGACATTTTGATTTTTTTTTTTCAGAGAAAATAAGTCGACATTTCATGTGAATCGTCTGCCGAGCAGACGATTCACATGAAATGTAAAGGCGTATTTGTTTCCTGAAATTTACAAAATCAATTTAAGACTGTCGTCTGCTATAAATTTTCTTTAGTGCTTTAATGGTTAAGTTTGCTCTTCAGCACATATGCTGGAAAATCGATTGTTGAAATATAAACTTGTCGTCATTAATAGAGACATGCTGAAACCAAAGTTAATGCTTGGCATGCTGTTAAAAAAGTCAACCGACAACATTTTAAGACTGTTCTAGAATACAGGATTTAACATTTCATGCAAAATTTTCTAATCGAATGAGATGCAAATACCTTTATTCTGGAAAGGATAAAATGAAAAATATCACTGCAGTTTGTCATCTGCTGAATTTTCCAAGAGGCTGGTAAAAATAAGGAACCCGCCATTTTATAATAATGGGGGAGATTTGTTTGGTCCTTGACATTTGGTTTTGTAGACTCGAACATGTTTTCTCACTGTTTATAAAAAAATACAACAGCTACAAAACAGCAGCAGCAACAACAACATTCACATTCGATTGCAGACTGCATGCTGAAATCTTTTTTTCTTCTGCACGTACCGAGCCGAAAACAGACTGAAAAGCCGACTTCCTTGCAGCGCTGTGCCACAAGGGTCGCTGACGAGAGTCCTATTTGGCTGTAACTAGTTAGTTTGGTCAAGAAAACTTCGACACTCAGATACATGTACCCAGCAGGCACATGACGTTAATACAACGTCGCCTCAACATCGATGCAACGTCATGACGTTGCATCGACGTTGAGCCGACGTTGTATAAACATCATATGCCCGCTGGGTACATATGTATTCGTTCATTTCTCCCAGAGGTAATGCCTTTTAGAATCCCATTGTTCAAAAGTTACATGTAGGACAAGTTTTTTTTAGGAAAGTTAGTGTATATCCTAATATTTAGGTTTATACAATATATTCTGGTGCGTTCTGCAGATGTACAGTTGGCTCGCGTTATCTCAACCACTGATATCTCAAAGTATGTGCATATGTCAAAGTGAATTTTTATACAATTTTGGTTCGTTTTTGGGTCGATTGTTTACAATCGAGCCATAGTTTACAAACGCCAAAATTTTCTTAACGTAGTTGTCCACGTGATTATCATTGACCAATGTAATCAAACCGCGGGTCCGACGCTATTTTTAGCCGCGCTATTGTCGCTGTGACGCCAGAGTGCTGTTGATACAGGGTTATCTGATAAACCTGGTCTGGGACATTTTGGACATTGGCAAACAGTGCAGACCAAGATCAGACGCCACAGAACACGGCGTCTGATCAGGGTCTGCACTGTTTGCTTAATTAAAGTAAGTTTAGGGTCAAATGCAACAATCGTAAGTTCCCATTCAGGACCATTGTTTTCAGCCTACAGAGACATTCGATCCACCAGTGCTGTTAATGCTTTGATTCTATCTATTCTTCACATTTCAACTCCTTTTGTTTTTAAAATCCTGTTAACTCAAACTGAAAACACTAGTCCCTTGCATTTTGAGATAACGAGAGCCTACTATATATACAGTAGTTCCAATCATTCTGTACTTTCAGTTCGTAACACCTATATTCGGAATATATGATACCGACTTCGCGAGATTTTAAATAGAAATCAATTATTGTCACCTCAGGTACTTGGTTTCTGCTTGCCTCGCAACGCAGACGACGATTTATGGGTTGCTATGGTAACGGAGCTGGGAGAGTCAGTGGATTTAATCAAGTTGCTGCAGATGTCATGGGAAGACAGACTGAGGGTACGTAATGCTTGTTGTCCTTAATTGAACCGCGTCAGGCGGGAATGTGTCCTTTGGGCGTATGCGGAGAGCAAAGACCCAGATCAGACTGCGCATTAGCGCAGTCTGATCAGGGCCTTCGCTCTCCGCAAAGAGCATCATTTGGCTACTGTATAGAATATCTCATCGAACAGCAATGATCAAAATGGGAGAGTGCGGATGAAATCTACATAGATTTCGCATATGTTGAAAGTCCCCTTTTTGCAATACATGACTTATTATTGGACCAGATAGCTAATACATAGCTCTAGGGAAGGGGGTATCCAGATAAATATTTATTTTATTTCGTCCACAAAAAAACATATGTTTCAGAGTCTCGTTAGAAGCGCATCAGCGAGGCATTTCTAATTAGTTCTAGCAAAATATGTTCTTTTAGCGAAATAAGAAGAATGTTTACCCATGGATTGCCAAGAAAAATCGCACTGATGACAGTCTATTTTTATTATTATTATTTTTCAGAGAATATAAAGCTTGACATTCCATGTGAATCGTCCGCCCTGAAAAAATTAAAAAAAAGAGATATTTCAAAATGTCGTCTGCTGCAGTTGTGATTGGCGCTTTAAGGGTTACCACTTTTTAGGCGAAAATACGCTTTAAATGGAGCTATGTGTAAACTTTGACAAGTACGTCTATGTGAAATGACCCCGCACAGTTTGTGCAGGATGCAGGCAGTTCTCCTCAGATATTATTCTGATGAACTAGGCATGCCGTTATCAAACTGCACATGCATTTACCATATCAGCCTGAACATCCATGCAGTCTGATCTTTGCCATTACGAAAACAAGCCTATTCATATATACTGAAAATTTTACCATCAAAAAATGAAAATTTTCAGATAAAAATTCTGATATTTTTCATATTTTCTGCTCAAAACATAGATTGTGGGTACTCGTTAGAACCGCCTCGGCGAGGCGGTTCTAACGAGTACCCACAATCTATGTTTTGGATCAGAAATAAGAAAATTAATGTATACCTCTGTAAACCCCAGTTTTACTGTATAAAAGTGGGGTTTAAGAGGGTCAAAATTATATAGGCGTGTTTTCATGATGCTTTATTCCGATATATTCAACAGTATTAGAATATTATGTAAGCCTCTGATCAGACTGCGCGTATGCAGAAACTGGTCTTAACCGTGAATGCACTTTTTTTTATGGCGTGGTTCATATTGTCTGGAAACGTTCGCTGTTTTTGTACACTGTTTTCTTTTTTACAGCACCCACCTGCTTATTACTCCGAGGTCAAGGTCACATAAAAAAAAATATTGGGATTAAGATTTTTTCCGCTATAATTTTGTTTAATCCCCGTCTTCATCTGATTCTATTGTCTGACGTACAGCACCTGCAGCTTTGATATTTGGGTTCTCTTTTGATAGCAACAGGTCATTTTATTGTGACGAAAACATCCCTCGGGGTCAAGGTCACTTTCTTAAAATGTTTGCATTAAATTGTGCCTTTGTTAAAATATCTTTTTGTTGTTTTATGTAAGTGCTTTTTGCTGCTTTGGTTTCAATGTTTATTTTATTGTAGACATCGCTTATGTACAGTAGACCTATGGAGCTTTCTGTTTCACCTTGGTAACAGTCTGTTGACATCGAACTTTATATAACAATTATTTTGGACACAGTTCTAGTTTGGTTCTGTATACAAAACTGTATACTTGGCAGATTTCCCGCCATTTTCGACAAAGTAGACAACTTTTGTGACTACACACATCACATCATCATGTGTGTTTTTCTTTTAAGTACACCATACCCCTTCTGAAAATGAGTCTTCCTTTTAGAGTAGTAGGAGGAAAGTAATTTTGACAGAGTTGTCTCCCCTTGAAAAGGTATCCGTTCTTAAAATAGAATTATAAGCCTTTGGTTCTGTCTATAGAACATTATGCCAGCAGGGCACAGGGAAACCAAATGTGTCGGGACTGCTGATTGGTGCAGAAAAGGACAGGGAAAGCCCGGGTAGTTATTTTATTTTATATAAGGCGGTCTGTGATTGGTTGATAATAAATATGAATTTAGATCTACCAATTTGAAGAAAGAAATGTTCGTATGTAAATTTCATGATTGTTTCGAAAAAATAAATGTTCCTGTTTGTGCTTGCAGGAGCCAAAAGAAATTTCAAAATCTCAATTTTTGATGTATGCCAATTGCGGGGTTGCTACAGTCAACCTACAAAAAGTCCCAGAAAGTGCTGGTGTTGGTGTTGTTTTTTTTCCCTTATTTATTTGCCTGTGTTAAGCCTGGTCGTCAAATTAAAACAGTTTGGAAGCCCAAGCATACCCTGAAAAGAATTCTGAACCATCAAAAAGAGTGGAATTAGTATGGACCTCTATAGAAAAAAAATAATTAGTTCCCTATACCGTACAAAAGACAGCTCGTACCAGATGAAGGGTGTATAATAATCCCAAGAATTCTGGCACGTTTTCAAACATCTCTCTATTTGTCTTGCAATCTAAACTTGTTGAAAAACATAGTCCAGTTCCGTAGTATACTAAATAAACAAAAAGTGAGCCGGGGCATAGCATTTCCTACAAGATTTCACGTGAGTCCAGCGAAAACTCAGATAAGCCTGCGCATCTGCACAGTCTGATCAGGGTCTTCACGGGGCACTGTGTGGGTAGCCAAAGATCCTAAGCATCTTTAAGCGGACAGCGAAAACTCTTATCCGTCTGCGCGGATGCACTGGTTGATTTGAGTATTCCCTTGTGAAATCTCTGTCCGAGCATTTGTTCTCAAATGAAATATTCAATTTGATTATGTTTGCGGACAGCGAAGGCCCTGATCAGTGTGCGGTTGCGCAGTCTGATCTGGGCCTTCGCTGTTTGCATCTGCCCGAAGACACGTTTGCACGTGGCGCTGCCTAGTGTCTCCTTAGAGACACTATGTCTGAGACGTCACCTAAATCAGATGCCAATATGTTCGCACAGCGAAGAATCAGATTAGCCTGTACATCCTAGTTCATAGACGAGGCCCCGAGGTTATAAACTTTTTATGCCCCGCCACCAAAAAAATGGCGGGGTATTATGTTATACCTCTGAAATTTTGAGTGTCCGTCCGTCCGTCCGTCCGTCAGCGCCCCCACCATTCTTCTGCCCGCAACTCCTCCTACAGTTTTAGGCCAGTCCTTTTCAAACTTTACAGGCGCTTTTAGGATGGTCTGAAGATATGCATATTGTTTTTTTCAGAATCTTGAAATGATTTTTTATCACATTTTTTGCATTTTTAACTTAGACTTTTTTCGAGCCCTAATACTACAGAATTATATAGGGAGTATGTACCTTCTGCCTGCAAGTCCTTCTACAGTTTTAGGCCAATCCTTTTTAAACGTTACAGGCACTTTTTAGGATGGTCTGAAGATATGCATATTGTTTTTTCAGAATCCTGACATTACTTTTTATCACATTTTTTTCATTGTTAACTTAGACTTTTTTCGAGCCCTAATACTACAGAAATGTATAGGGAGTATGTACCTTCTGCCCGCAACTCCTCCTACAGTTTTAGGCCAATCCTTTTCAAACTTTACAGGCGCTTTTAGGATGGTCTGAAGATATGCATATTGTTTTTTTCAGAATCTTGAAATTATTTTTATTACATTTTTTTTCATTTTTAACTTAGACTATTTTCGAGCCCTAATACTACAGAAATGTATAGGGAGTATGTACCTTGTACGCGCAACTCCTCCTATGGTTTTAGGCTAATCCTTTTGAAACTTTACAGACTCTTTTAGAATGGTCCGCAGATATGCATATTGTTTTTTTCAGAATCCTGGAATGATTTTTTATTACATATTTTTGCGTTTTTAACTTATTTTTCGAGCCCTAATACTACAGAAATGTATAGGGAGTATGTACCTTGTGCGTGCAACTCCTCCTACATTTTCAGGCCGATCCTTTTGAAACTTTTGAAAAGATATGCATATTGTTTTTATCAGAATCCTGAAATTATTTTTTTTATCTCTTTTTATTGCATTTTTAACTTAGACTTTTTAGTGTTTTTTTTTTTTTTTGTTTTTTTTTTTGAGTTATGAAATAACTGTTTATTGCTTCTCTTCATGTTTAATTTAGATTGTTTTCAGCCCTTATACTACAGAAGTGCATAGGGAATATGTCCCTGTGTGGCGGGGCATGGTGCATGGCATGCAGTTTTAGTTCATGCTCAACTCAGCTGAGCATGAAATTTGTCATACTTATAAAATCTTAAATTACTGACAATTGCAAATTATTTCTTGCGAAACACAGCTGAGCATGAAAATTTCTCTGCAGATAAATATGAAAATGCCAACTGTTGCTGGCATTTTCATATTTATTAGTAGAAAAAATTGCAGAAAATTTCCCTGCTAATAAATATGAAGATGCCAACTGTTGTTGGCATTTATTAGTAGAGAATATTGCATGCTCAACTGAGTTGAGTATGAAAAAAATTTAACCTCGGGACCAGATATAACAGTTGAAATGGACTCAAAACTTCATTCTTCCTCCAAGGAGAGAACCTAGCTAACATTCTACATGTATTTAAATCTATCGGACCGTTATTGGCCCGACAGGATTTCTATCCATCCGATAACAGCCCAATATATATTTAAGTAGAACTCTTGCTGGGATTACTTTACTCAGTGCTGTTTGGTCCTAATTAATATACAATTGAAGCATTCGTGACTCAGCTGATTTCAACAAAACTTGGAAACCAAAATACGGTCGTTCTTATGCCTGTTTCGTTCTTTGTAGCCTTACTGAAAAATTTGTCCATAGATTTTTACATTAGAATAACTGACAACCAGCTGCCAGTACCCGTTATTTTAACGGGGGACCCGTATAACTTTTGCAGGAATGATCTCTTAGTATATATGACAAGGGGATCCTTACTATACGATACTGTGGCCCATAACCAACCCAGGCCTGCTTACTATATTTTGCCCCATCCTGTCAATTACTGCGAAACGATTTCCAAAAATAATCTGCCGGGGTCCGTAAAAAATAATGGTACTGGCAGCTGGTTGCCAGGTATTTTACCGTAGAATCTACGGATATTTTTTACAGTGCTGGTGCCCACGCTATGAGATTTAGTTTTCTAATCTAACAAAGGTAAAATACTCCTCCTTGACTAATTTTCAACACATATCATCTCCCTTATCTGTCAAAAACTGATCAGCGAAATCAGAGAGAAAGACATTCCAAAAGACAGGATTTATGTAAAATACTCGTATAAATCATTTTATGCTGATTCAAAAATCAGTTAGACGTAAGCCAGTCCAGGTTCTTTGAAACAAACATTCCTTTTTCTTTGGGTGTCGGATATTGCATCTGCACTGTGCACCACTGTGTCTTGTCTTTGGTTTGTTCCCATAGTTCCAGATAGAAGCGGGTATCCACATAATACAGTCCAACCTCAATGGCTCTAACGTCTTTGGGACTATGGAAATTCGTTCGAAACATGGGTAGTTCGAGCCACTGAGGGTTAATCATGGCATCAGTTCAGGAAGCAAATAGCGATAATTTAGGGAAATCTTTTCGATTTTCTACACAATGATTTATGTTGTGTGTACTCATTAGAATCGCCTCATCGAGGCGATTCTAATGAGTACACACAACATACGATTGCATGATAAAATAAGAAAGAAAAAAACCCCACTAAATCTTTGTTTTCTTGAGCTATTGGAAGAATTTTGTAGGGACTGAAAAAAGAGTTCGAATCATCCACGGTAAACGAGCCATCCGTGTTCGGGCCATTGAGGTTATACTGTAGTTTCTTATTTCTCCATGAAAGCGTACGTCGTAGGTACTCATTAGAAGTGCTTCAGTGAGGCATTTCTAATGGGTACCCACAACATATGTTTTCATGGAGAGATAAGAAATGTGTCATTACATTTCCGTGGAAAAGGCGCCTTATCTGTAGCTATGTCTTGCTCACTTCTTCTTTCGATGCCTGGTGAAGGCTGTGCATCACATCACGAAAACATACCTATATAATTTTGACTCCTTAAACCCCACTTTTATATAGTAAAACTGGGGTTTACAGGGGTATACATTATTTTTCTTATTTCTGCTCAAAAACATAGGTTGTGGGCACTCGTTAGAACCGCCTCGGCAAGGCGGTTCTAACGAGTACCCACAATTTATGTTTTGAGCAGAAATATGAAAAATATCAGAATTTTTTATCTGAAAACTTTTAGTTTTTGGTTGTGAAATTTTCAATATATTGGAATAGGCTTGTTTTCGTAATGATGATGACTGTTGCCTTTTCTGCTTAACTTCCATCACGAAAACACACCTATATGATTTTGACCCCATTAAACCCCTCTTTTATATAGAAAAACTTGGGTTTACAGGGGGATACATTATTTTTTTTTTATGTCTGCTCAAAAACATAGATTGTGGGTACTCGTTAGAACGGCGGTTCTAACGAGTACACCAATCTATATTTTGAGCAGAAATATGAAAAATATCAGACTTCTTATCTGAAAACTTTCAGTTTTTGGTGATGAAATTTTCAATATATTTGAATAGGCATGTTTTCGTTATGACGACTATTGCCTTTATGGGTAACTCAAGTGGCATATGCCACTTGGTAACTTCATTTGTACTTTTTCACGGGTAGCCTCGGACTGTTGTGTGAATGAAGGTATAGATGGATTATAAAACTGGATTGATAATGATTCATGAAACACCTGGAAAGACATTTCTTCTGCTAATTGGTTCGACTTTATCAGGTATCGACGGAATATTTATCGCGATTCCGCCAAAGTATGTGCATGCCAAATTTTTTATCAATGATTTATGACCTTATACAACACAGACATTATTTTTCATCCACCTTCATGTACCTGTGAATTTTTTTCTATAAACAGCTCCATGAGAAAGTGGCTTTGCAAGATTCCATCCATTATACAACTGGTCCAGCGAGACAATGCATTAGATATTTACATCACGAAAACATACCTATAAAATTTTGACCCCCTTAAACCCCACTTTTATATAGTAAAACTGGGGTTCACAGGGGTATACATTATTTGCCTTATTTCTGCATAAAATCATAGATTGTGGGTACTCGTTAGAACCGCCTCGCCGAGGCGGTTCTAACGAGTACCCACAATCTATGTTTTAAGCAGAAATATGAAAACTATCAAAATTTTTATCGGAAAACTTTCAATTTTTGGTGGTGAAATTTTCAATATATTTGAATAGGCGTGTTTGCGTAATGAGCAGAATATTGCTTACTGAAGCCGAACATACTAAAGACGAAAACTAGCATTATTTAAAGAAAATTGATACAATTTCAAGGGGAGGCAACTGCTAAATTTGTGTGTGTTTTTTTTTTACTCTTTTGAAAAGGGTCTGCTCTAAAAAGAAAGAATTTGCTCCCCCTTGGGAGCAAATTCTTTCCTTTTAGAGTAGACCTCTTTTCAGAAGGAATATGGTGCACAGGAAAGCAAACAGGAAGTCACAACAGTTGCCTTCCTTATTAAAATGGCTGAAAAAGAGCCAAGTCCCCTTAATTTACCCAGTCTGGTAGACCTGAATATCTTCGCTGCTCGTAAATCTCGAGAAAGTGTGGTCTGAGTAACATTTCGCTTGTGGTAGATTACTGAGAAAATTAGTCTTTTGAGAAATGCAGATTGGAAAGTACAAGATCAGAGTGCACTTTCTCGGTCTGTTTCGAACGGCATTTATTTTGTCCATATGGTAGTAGTACGGTCGAGTGGAGAACACATGCTCTAAAAATTCCTAAAAATTCCTCATTTCAGCAAAACATATTTGGTTAATTATTCTAAGTCCAAACTTGTGGTGATGCAAGACAACTATATCACCGTAAGCACGTCAGCGGCCCAGACTAAGGCCTAAACCCTCGTAGGCCGCTAATGTGCTTACGTCCAGGGTCTATTCAGTGTTTCGCTTCAGGGCCTCAATAGCTCGAACATCTTTGGGACCATGGAAATCCGTTCGAGACATGGGTAGTTCGAGCCACTGAGGGTTAATCATGGCAACAGTTCAGGAAGCCAATAGCGATAATTTAGGGAATGTTTTCGATTTTCTACACAGTGATTGTATGTTGTGTGTACTCATTAAAATCGCCTCTTTGAGGCGATTCTAATGAGTACACACAACATACAATTCCATGACAAAATAAAAAAATCCCTAAATATTTGTTTTCTTGATCTATTGCAAGAAGTTTGTAGGGACTGAAAAAAGAGTTCGAATCATCCACGGTAAACGAGCCATCCGTGTTCGAGCCATTGAGGTTATACTGTATTTCGTCGTAAGTACGTCAGCAGCCCAGCCGTCTAGACCGCTAATATGCTTACGGTCAGGGTCTTTATTCAATATTCCTCTACACAGTATCTGGAACTTTCTAAAGCGAGTTGGACTGAATGAATGCGCACTCGGCTTAGTGTTATATCTGCATGAATCTTCTGGCGTACATGTATAAGGTACATTTTTAACATGGACCAAAACATGTACACTGATATGCACGTTGCTTGAAATAATAACAGGAAATGTATTAATCTTCATTATCAGACAGAAGCTGTACATTTGAAAGACAGGTCCCTTGATTCCTGAGACTTTCAGGATCGATCCACGCTGTGTGAAAATGTTCTTTTGGAGCGTAAACGGGCAGCGAAGGCCCAGATCAGACTGCGCATGCGCACAGTCTGATCTGGGCCTTCGCTGTCCACTTAGAGAATTATTGGATTCTGTAAAATATATCGATGCATAGCAGAGGCCGTTATCTGGTTGTGTGACCTCGCTGGCTGATCTGGATCCTAACTGCTCGCATGTGCCCCGAATATATCTTTTCTCATGGCCTGGCTCAGATACATTAGTAATAATACGCCTCTCAATACAACAAATGGCTGCGCCCTGGCCAGACTGCATGAAGGCATTTTGTTTTACGCCAGGTCATCGCTTTTGCTACTTATAAGACAAATGGACGGACAGTTCGGAGTATATTTGGAAGATACAGCGAAGAACCTAACCAGACTGCGTGATTCTGATAGGCCGGTCTGCATCCCATTTGTTAGCACTTGGAAATGTTGGTTTTTCTAACGGCAGGATTCTTAAATTCTTGTTATGGATTCTTGCAACTGAATACGATTTGATGAGAAAAACGTTTTAGTTAGAATGTCATTTCCTCTGAATACGTCATTTAAGAATGAAAAACTTCTCCACAGCTGAAATAAACAGGACCGCGCCAATCAGAAAGGAACCTTAGCATACCGTATTCGACTTAATTATCGCACATAAGCTTATCTAAGAGCAGAGTCAGACAATTTCCGAATCTTCTGCCCCAAGGTTATAAAACGTTTTTCATGCTCAACTCAACTGAGCATGAAATTTGTTCTGCTGATAAATATCAAATTACGAAACATTGCAAATTCTTTCTTGGCATGAAAATTTCTCTGCTAATAAATATGAAAATGCCAACTTTTGTTGGCATTTTCATATTTATTAGCAGAGAAAATTTCATGCTCAGCTGAGTTGAGCATGAAAAAAGTTTTATAACGTCTAGGCCAGATTTTAATACGCTGCTGTAATTTTATGTACATGGTTTTGCTCTAGCCGAGGCGAGTAACTTGAATAGATATAACATAGTTTTATCAATAAATCAATAAAAAATGTCCCATAAATCTTTTTAAATACTAGCTCTCCTCAAGATGTTTTCTGCTGATCTTCCTGTTAGACATTTTTAAGTTATTGAGACTTGTTAATGACGAGTATTTGATGATAATTCTGGGATAAATTTCTTCAGGTCTCCATGAAACGTATATTGCGGGTACTCATTAGAAGCGCCTCTGCAATAACGCTCCAATATAACTTGAAGCAGAATGCTAGCTGGGTATTAATTTAAAGGGTCATGTTTCCTATGATGTATTTTCTTCTTTGACAATTTAGGAGCTGTGTTGTATAGTAGAATGATAACTCTTACTCATCTGTTATTTGAATTACCTATCTTTGTTATTTCTTTTTCTTACCTATCTTTGTTATTTCTTTTTCGTTTAAGCTCGGTAACCATTTGAAATATCTTAATAATAGTTGACAATTATTTTTAATCAAATCGAGTTATTTTATCACATATAAGGCTTACATAATCATTTATTGAACTGTCCTTTTTCTTTTTGCTCAATTACTTACGAACACTGCGGGATATATGCAGCTGCAATTTGTCAGATATATTTATTAGAATGAGCCACGTCAGAGAATTTAACTCCTCAGATAACATATTTGCTTATTTCTCCATGGAAACATATGTCGTGGTTCTTACTAGAAGCGCCTGGCTGGGACGCTTCTCACGAGTACCCACAACATATTTTTATGGAAAATTAATAAGTACATTTACAGGGCAACCTCTGTACAACAGCCTCCCATGGACATTACAAACCTGGGCCCAGTTTTTCAAAACTAACGATGTCGTTAGCTAACATATAAAACTTTAATCATTAAATATGGCATATATGCTAATAGTTTTGCTGAAAAAATGTGAGTAGCATTTGCAAAAGCTTCTCACATGTTTTCAACAACAACAACAAAAAAACCTGTAAATTAGATATTGTATTTAACTAGAACAGTTAACATTTTGACCACTAACAAGCTTATTAAACTAACGACGCTTTGAACAACTGGGCCCTGGCTGTTGTAAAGAGGTAGCTGTTCTAGAGAGAAGTATATAGTAAATCAGCATTTTAGGAAATCAGAAAAGAAGCCGTTATAGGAAGGTAGCTGTTCTTGTGAGGTGACCGTTTGTTGAGATTCAACTAACTTTACAACAATTTCTTTATGAAATAAAGCGCCTGTCTGCAGCTGTGTAGCCTATTAAGGACACATTCCACATATTAACCTAGTCTGTCTCCAGACTCTATCTTTCCTATCATTTTCTCTTATCTTTTCAAAGGTATACAATCTAGTACAGCTTATAATGATTTCCTCAGTTATGTCCCTTAGTGGACAATTCTGCAGTAAAACAGTGAAACAGGATTAAAGAGACAGATATAGCTACAAAAAGGGATAGCTTATGACAAAAACAAAAACAAACAAAAAAAAAAAAAAAAAACTACAAGAACCAGTCTAATATTAATCCATTGATTCCTAGTGTCCCATAGAATGGACATTGGCAAACAGTGTACACCCAGATCAGACGCCGCATTCTGCGGCGTCTGATTAGGGTCTACACGGTTTGCATTAAATACAGGAATTTCTATAAAACATAGCAATAATAATTAAAAAAAAAAACAAAAAAAAAAAAAAAAAAAAAAACAACAACCGGGCAGCCCTTCTATTGGAAAAGTTGTCCAAAGAGTTGAGGAAGCAGTCTACTCAGTCTACTCAGTATAAATGGGTTAAATGTGTCAAATAATAATTATGCCTAAACCCAATACATCTTAGCTAGACTGGCATTAGTCTATTGATTTAAACGGTAACTGCATAAAATGCATTATTTTTTACCTTTAAAATCAAATGAAACTAACTTCTTTGTATTTTAATTTCTCTTCTGATAGTGAAATCAATAAGTGACCAGCCTTTATAATCATGATATTATACTGGTTTTATTTTTGTGGATGCATCAAACAGAGTTATAAAAATGAATATTTACACTGGAGACTGGAGCCAGTCTGTACATCTTAGCCAGTGTAGCTTATCTTCTCTTAGTCAATTCGGTATTGTCTGATTCTTCTTTACATGTTCCAGAAACATTCTCTGTCATGCACCATTTGCATAATGTTCTTAAAATGTGGTAGATTCTCGGTTCATATAAATCAATTTATGCCAGGTCTGTTGAAGGTTGGAAATTTATCTAGGCTACTTTTTATATAACCTTACTTTTTGTTGTCTGAAAATTTCTAAATGAAAGTTATCTGTCCTTGTTTTGCTATAAACTGTTTCTAAGGACTAGATAAAGCGTTGTTGGAGAAAATATTGACCCAACTGGGTAGTTTGCTAACATGGCTACGTAGCCAAGTTAGGGGGACGATTATCTTATCAATTATATAGTAATTATAATCTAAAGAGTGTGCAGATTTTGGCTAGAGGGTGTTTTTGAGTTTTAAGGTCTAAACAAGTTCTTTCAAGTATTCTAAAGATAAAGTAATTCCCTCTCAAACATTTTTGATTTGTCTTAATTGAAGACACTTTCAAATAATAAAATATATACCGTATAACTCCGCCGTATTGGGACAGACAAACCTGAGCAAAAAGTGTTGACCCAGACCAGACGCCACAGAATGCTGCGTCTCATCAATGTCCACACCATTTCCCACGCATCCAACAGGTTTTGCACGCATCAACAGGTTGTAAATTCTACTTGTTTAAACTTATGTTAATGTTTTCCAATGTTTATTGTTTGTACGGTAGCCCTGCAGCGCCATGAGGCATCAATCAACAGCATCACCTCTTATACGATGGAGCCGCAACCGTGAGAAAGCATACCTTCTTACATACGCGCCCATCGAAGACTCAGATTAGCCAACTCATTCGCGCAGTCTAATCTGGGTCTTCGTTGCCCGAATGAAGAAACTTTGCATCCTTGGCTGTCCAAAAATGCACCTTGGGATGATTTTGATCAGACTATTCGAATACGCAGACTGACCTGAATCTTCGCTTGTGCACATGTCCGAATGTGTGTTTTCTATTGTTGAGGCTCATACGATAATGGCGCAAAACGTGATCAAAGCACTGACAGGACTGAGGGGTCGAGTGTCTCACCATGCTGGGAATAAGGTCCTGAACTTGAACTTAAGATTATTTCATTTAACCCGTAGTTTCCTGTAATTTAAGCAAACAGTGCAGAAATTTTGGCGTTTGTATACTATGGCTCGGCTGTTTACCAATCTACCCAAATATTAGACTGGCTCCAGTCTCTAGTGACATAATATTTTTCTTATAATCGATTTAATAACCCACTAAAATAAAACCAAAGAAATATCATGACTATAAAGTGACCAGCCTTTATAGTCATGATAGTTTTTTGGTTTTATTTTAGTGGATTATCAAACAGGATTATGAGAAAAATATTTAGTCACTGGAGACTGGAGCCGGTTTACCCAAAAATGATCGTTGTGCCTTATGCGAACAACGAAGGCCCTGATCAGCCTGCGTGCGTGCAAATGCAGTCTGTCTGTCATATGAGCGCCTTCCATATCCGCTTACATGTGGATTCATTGGATACTGTACAATAAAGTCAACTGAAAAGGCCATGATCGGACTGACAGGGAGCGTAGGCTCAGCTGAACCTTGACATAATGACCATTTTCACACGTTGCTAGCCAGTAATAGTTTGTTAGGATCATGTTTTGTTTATTTGGGCACATGTCGTTTATACAACGTGTTAATGCGACGTTGCTCAAGACGTTGCATCGACCTTATTGCGACGTTGTGTATACATTATGTGTCCGTTCAGAAGATCATTATTCTCAATATTTTATAGTATTGTGGTATTATTTTTTTCTCCCTGGATGTGCATGTTTGTGCCCATCTTCCTGTTGTATACACCCGTGAACTCGTTTCCGTACAATGACCTTTGTTACTGTTCTTTCGCTATCCTTTGGGAAGTCTTTTTTTTTTGCCTGGCGTTCCATTCTAAATGAAAATGTTTTGTTCTGATTGACCATATCTTATCAGAAACCATTTGTCTTTTATGTTTCAGTGCTTTGTTTTCAAAAATTATTGTAAAATTAATTTTTCGGTCGAAAATGGGTGACCTATGCAATTTCTAGAGTAAATTGGATTTTTTTTTGGAAATTTTTATTAGACATTATTATTATTATTATTATTATTATTTTTTTTTTTTTTTACTGTTTTTAAATTTTTGATGTTCTATATCAATATTTCAGAGGAACTGGTTGAAAACATGATCAAAACTACCTATCCTATCGATTTTTGCATAATTTCCAGCTATTTTTACTGTGGGAAAAATAGAATTTTTCGATGTTTTAAAACCACTGAATAGAATACCACTTTTTCTGCATATGTAGTTACGACAAAAGGTTTTGTATTAGATATGACAAAAATTTGCTAATCACTCATCAGGAGCACAGCGTTGAAACAACGTCGAATAACATTACAATTAACAACGAGACATGACAAAACATTAATACATGCAAATGGGAATGGATCCAGAAGAAAGTCGTTGACTTCTTTTTTTTAAATCTGTATCCCAGCTCTTAAGGCGCTGTATCAACGTTGAGTCGACGTTGTTTCAACGTTTTGTGCCCGCTAAGCTACTTCGTAGTAAAGCGCCATGCAAAAAAAAAAAAAAAAAAAAAAAAAAAGACTTTCAGAAAGATGTCGAAAGCATAGTCGATTGAAAACATCGATAGATATGTGTGGTGTTGTTTACGACTGGAAATGGACAAATTTAACATTTATTTATTTTTAATTCTGCTGTGTTGTAGTCTTTTGAGATGACAAAGCAAGTTGTTTTTCGAGTATGGGCAGATAACTCAAGTTATATTTCACGGATTTCAAATTGTATAAATCAATAAATCAATACATCTGATTTAGGGTTGTTAGTGGGCAAATCTTCTTAATGTTTTACGGAGTTATCCCCCTTATTGATATAATGAAATATTTTTTCACAAGAAATGTTTCCAGTGGCAGGGTATCAGTTCATTTTTATGTTCAATTAGTAATAGTAGTATTAGTATATTAGTAGCAGTAGCAGCAGCAATATAGGTCCCATATTGTACTTAATTTTCGTTCAAATCTGTAGATTTTATTTGATAAGAAATTATTTTGGCAATCACGAATAAGATCATATCTATAGGAAACAAATGGTAGCCTGTGTTTATAAGAAGCTGGCATTGTTTAGAGCTCAGAATAAATATTTATCATTACATAAACCAGATTATAGGAGTTGTCTACAGTCTGGAAATGTCAAAATAACAGCGCATACCGTATTTACCTCAAGGGGTGGGGAGGGGCGGGGTGGGTCGATACACTTTCAACGGAGGCGACTCTATCGAAGTTGTTTTGGCTCCCATCTAAAAAGGGGTCTAAAAGGAAAGAATTCGCTCCTCTTGGGAACAAATTCTTTCCTTTTAGAGTAGATCCCCTTTCAG
Source organism: Anodontia alba (assembly GCA_964016985.1). Taxonomy (NCBI): domain Eukaryota; kingdom Metazoa; phylum Mollusca; class Bivalvia; order Lucinida; family Lucinidae; genus Anodontia; species Anodontia alba. The sequence goes on from OZ024823.1 coordinate 124,731,324, forward strand.
AAGGGGATTGGTGTGCAGGAAGCATACAGGAAATAAAAAAAAAATGTTTTTCTTTTCTTTCTTTTAGGTTTATCCAGAGCCTTTAATTTCGGAAAAAGGGTTTGAGTAAACAGTGTACATCGAAATCAAATTGCTATTAAAGGAGCAGTTTGATCAGGGTATATACTATTTGCCATTCCATCACATTACAACCTTTTTGGGCCCTTATCGGATAGTCAAATGGACCTGAAAATAAAACAAATAAGGCTTGTCGCTTCATGTCAATCGCATGAAATTTCAAGCCTTATTTTCTTGGCACCTTATGAGTTGTAAGGTAACTTCTGTCTGGCGCAGAAAGTATGACGGTTCTAAAGAAACCAACATGGAAATGTTAAGGAGAAGTATTAGGTGATAATTCTGTGATATTTGTTTCTTATTTTATCTTAAAAAAAAAACATACATGTATGTTCTGGGTACTCATTATGCGCTTCTAATGAGTACCCACAACTTATTTTTTTATGAAAAATAAGAAATAATGAGTTCCCACAACATATGTTCTTATGGAACAATAAGACGAATAAGAAAAAAAAATATTTTCCAGAATTAATTTCAAATACTCCTCCTTAAGAAGTCATCTGTATTTCCGACTGAACAACGACAATCCAAACCCGCCTGGAAGCGTATTCTTGCAGGCTTTGCGGGATTCGAATATTTAAAAAAAAAAACTTAGCAAAAAAACTCTAACAAACGTCTTGATTGTATCTTCACAGGTTTGCTTGGATATCACAAGGATTGTTAATCTTTTGAATACAACACCATACGGCTCTATGTCGATGAATGATTTTCGTCGGCAGCAGTTCGTCTTGGTAGACGGCGTACTGAAGTTGTCGGATGTTGATGACGCCAGCTTTGAGGATCCTGCCTGCAACACAGACGAGGACTGTTTGATCGTGTTCACAAGTTCTAATATGACCTGCAGGTAGGAAAAGGAAATGGTATTCTAGCTGTACAGTGAACCCTATTTATAACGACAGCATTTGTTCCCAAAGATGTTGCCATTAAAATGAATTTGCTGTTGTACACAATACTTAATGAGCAGATTTATATATACAGTTGACTCTCGTTATCTCGACCTCGCTTATCTCGAATAACCGCTTATCTCGAAGTGAAAATCTGGTCCCTGCCTATACATGAAAACCTAACAACAGATGGAAAATATTGTAGAAAAGAGGAGAAATTGCTCCTCAGGAGCAATTTCTCCTCTTTTCCACAATATTTTCAATATATCTCAAAAGTCCAATTACCTATCAGTTTGTTAAATGTGGTTAATCAAATTATTTTTTTCCTCAATTCTGCAAACCTGATATGTCGAACTACGGATATCTCGAAGTATTTCAGAGAGTCCCTTGGAATTCGAGATAACGAGAGTCGACTGTACATGTAAAAAGGATCTTGTTTTGCTCTTATTTCCTCATAGAGCACATGTTTTGGATATTTGTTAGAATTGCCTCACTAGGGCGACTCAACAAATATCCAAAACGTATGTTTCTTTAAAGTATTAAATACAATATTCTTGCATAATCTGTAACTAATTGTTACCTCTTAAAAGCTCCATATTCCTCAAAAATAGACTTATTTTTATCCAAGAAAGGTTTAATGAATTAATATATAGTATTAATCCGATCATAAAATGTGGCATCTGACAGCCTGTAAAATTTCAGTGAGTCTCCCGTTTTCGAATTGGATCAAAAATGATTTTTTTTTTGTCCTATCCCTGAATTAATAGTGTAGGTAACACATATTCAAAAATCTTAAGCGATCTCCACAAGCTGTACGAACTGGAATAGCTAAAAAGACAAATAATTGAGGAAACGGTCTTGGAGAACATCTCATAACAGTCTTCCCGTGTATCTTTGTGTACATCCGGAAAGTGTGTTTTAAGCACACGAAGACTATTGTTATGTTGCAAAGAACCAACAGTGACATCGCAAGTATTTATACAGTCAGTAATCTGAAAACTGCAGATGGTCGGTCAGACAGCAAGTTAACATGATCAAAGCACTGACAGAACTGGTGGGTCGATTGTCTCTGAGTGGAGGCTGGGAAAATAGTTCTAAACAGGGACTTAAGACTGTTACATTTAATCCTTTACTTCCTATACTTTAAGCAAACAGTGCAGATCCTGATCAGACGCCGCGTCCCAAATGTCCTAGTCCAGGTTTTACAGATAACCCTCTATCAACAGCTCTCTGACGTCTCAGCGACATGAATAACGTGGCTATACCTGGATTTCGTCCAACGCACGGTTTGATTACATTGGTCAGTGGTAATCACGTGAACAGCTACCTTAAGGAAATTTTGGTGTTTGTATACTGTGGCTCGACTGTAAACAATCGACCCAAAAACTGATTAGATTTATATTATTTCCCTTCATTCCAAAACATTTGATGTGATGCTAGAGCCAGCAACTCAAATAGATATTGTGTAGGTAAATAGGCCCTATAATTTGACTTTCTCTGTTCACGATATGCGTAGTCTGTGCAATGATAGTAAAATCCCTGACTATTTTACAGTATCCAGGGTTTGTTCAGACTGCGCGGCTGCATCATTATCTGTTCTAATTTGAATTCTACTGAATCTGAAAGATACGAAACGGTCCGACACAGGCTTTTACCCAGCAGGCACACTACGTCGATTCAACGTTTATTCAACATCAAGACGTTGAATCAACGTTGAATCGACGTTGTTTCAACGTTGTGTGCCCGCTGGGTTATATGCACAGGGTAATGATCTGGATCTTCACTGTTCTGTTTGACACTGTGTAGGTGTTGCCTTAACTGTAGAAGGTAAATGATATCTCGTTTTTTTTTGTAGATCAAGCTGCTTAAAGAATCGATGTCCATACAGCAATGCCATACGTAACTTGTACAATGCAGGTCGCCATTTTGTTACATTCCTTTTGCCCCATGGTGCACCTCTGCTGCTGCAGCCAATTGTAGACAAGGTGGTAGACGGGTACAACAACCTTACCATGTCCTCAAAACAGCTTTTAAAGACATTGAATAAGATTGTTTATTTGTACCAGTCTGGGTGGTATATGAACAGAACCAAACCCGAGGACTCAGTAACTGGTAAGTACAAGCGTACATAACATTATACAGTCGACTCTCGTTATCTCGAATTCCAAGGGACTCACTGAAACACTTCGAGATATCCGTACCTCGAGATATCAGAGTTGAGAGTGAGGAAAACAACTATTAAACAACCACATTAAACAAATGAATATGTAATTTGACTCCTGAAGTTAGAAATATATATATAAAATAATGTGGAAAAGAGGAGAAAGAGCAATTTCTCCTCTTTTCCACATTATTGTGTTACCTGTTGTCATAGTTTCATGTTAAAACAGGGACCAGATTTTCACTTCGAGATAAGCGGTAATTTGAAATAAGCGAGTTCGAGATAACGAGGTTCGACTATATTTAAAAGGGGCGTAGTGCTCATTATGCACATTTTGCATGTGCGTAACATGCGTACACTAATATTACGTGGAGTGATCAATAAATTCGAGAACTTTAGCTCTAGTGGCTTTTTTCTATATCATATGTTTCACAAGATTCTCAGCGAGAATAAACTGAAACATAAGCTGAGTCGTAATTGATATAAAAACTGCGGAAACTTTTCGCGTGAAGTCACCAAAACATTAATGACGCCATACGCTTGCGACGTCGTCCAGAAACTGCTAAAACAAGGCATTGGGTGTCTTCATTAATTTTCTTTTAGTAAGTTCCTTTTGCTGAACTGATTTTAATGCCGTTTTCAGGAGATATACGACTGTCACAATGAACGCGGCATGTGTCCATTTAATTAGACCGGAATATGTAGTAAGGTCTGAAATATGTTTACTAAAATGCGAAAATGATGGTCTTCTACAAGTTTTTGGAAATCTGCTCAAATTTCAAACGAATGTCTTTCCTAAATAAATAAATATAAATATTTAAAACAATAATGGGACTTTTTGTGCATATCAAAACCTCGGGGTGGGGAGGGGTGGGGGGGGGAGAGGGGTGGGGAGGGGTACTTAGGGGTAATTGTGGTACAAGTGTGTGAGCCAGTATTATGTGAAACCTATCCCATTCATATACCTGGCCTTTGAAAAAACGGACCCATTCATATACTAGATCGTCTGAAATGTTGACCCATTCATATGCTGCCCTTTGACTTTTTGTACCTATTTATTGCTGATAGTTAGACAAATATTACAATCAGTTCATTGAATACCAAGAAAAAAAGCGGCCTCGAAAAATCTCCGAGCGAAAAATATGTGCATATACCGAGATGTCATAAAAAGTGGGGCCTTTTGTATTCCAATCAAGAAAAATCGGGTCGTCGTATACTTTTTGTTGAAAAAAAAGGGGGGCTTATCATACCTGGCAGCGCTGAAAAAGGGACCATTCGGCACGCACATCCGTACTATGCTGAAGTTACCCTCCCATCTTGAGTCCCCCCCCCCCCCCCCCCCCCCCCCACGAGTATCTCAGAATTCCGAAAATAAAAATGTTACGCTTTTGCGCATATAATTCAGTTGTGATATGTCCAGCCGAACTGAGTCGACAATGTAATTGTAGAAGCTATAGTGTACACAAAAGATCCTTTATACAGAATTATCATTGTTGGTAAATAAATTATCTAGGATAATATTTTCAAAACGGTGACGGTTTTACGTACCTCACGTGACGTCACGTGCTGAAGATGATGACATCACAAGTTCATACAAAATACTCCCATTTGAAAGCCGCAATGTGGTCTCAACAAATTATGGAACTTATTTTAATATCCCTTATATACTGAACATTCTATCCGAAAAGTTCTCGAATATATTGAACAACCCTCGTACTTGCAATCTTAGAGACATCAACTTACATAAAAAAGTTTGCTTCTTTACCAAAGGCGATGCTCTTTAAGCAAAGTAATGATTGCATCCAAAATAGGGGCTATTCTTAAAGGAAAGAGTTTTCTCCCTTTGGAAGAAAATTCTTCGCTTTAAGAGTAGCCCCTAATTTTGAAGCGCTGGGAGCAAAAAAAAAAAAAAAAAAAAACAAAACGAAAAACAAACAACAGAAAAACAAACAAACAAAAAAAAAAAACAACAACAAAAAAACAACTAAAACAAAAAAACAACAACAACAAAAAACAAACCTTCCGGTATTTAAGAAGTCACACTAGGGAGTTTTTCGAGATTTTTTCCTGGATGTACGTAAAAATAATTCGGGCCTGACTACGCCAGTATATAATACCACATTCGTACAGCGAAGATCCTGGTCAGCCTGTGTATCAGTTGTTAATCATTACACCCTACCTTATGCAGTAATTTTATAGGTGGGCAGAGAAGCTCCTAAACAAACTGGGCGGATTTTACCTTAACAATAATGACTTACGTCTGATATAAACAGACAACAACAAATCTAGCCATGCTTACTTGACCAGGATAAGTTGAAGCAGTCAGCTTGCAACTTCAGTTTTCGGGGTGCTTTCATCGAAGTACCTACTGACTGAACAATTGTTGCTGTTCAATACCCAAATGCTTGGCGTATTTATGGATTAAATATAATTACAGACTTAATATTTGTCCGAAATTTCGCATTTATTAAAGAAATCAAAATCTATAGTTCTAAGTGATGCAAAACTAATTAAACTTGTTGGGTAATATTATATTTTAAAATACTAATATAAACTAAGCATATGCAGCATTTCATTATGAAAACAAACCTATTGAAAATTTCACCACCAAAAACTGAAAGTTTTCAGATAAAAAATGATATTTTTCATATTTCTGCTCAAAACATAAATTGTAGGCGATTCTAACAAGTACCCACAATCTGTTTTAGCAGAAATAAGAAAAAATAATGTATACCCCTGTAAACCCCAGTTTTTCTATATAAACGTGAGGTTTAAGGGGGTCAAAAATATATAATGGAAATATTTTTCTTTTGATTCAGGATACAAGCAAATTCCTGACGCAGACCTGCCAGGGATGTTTGACTACAGGTGTCGTTTTTCGCTATCGTCTGCAGGCTGTTCAGTGTCCGTCTATGACAGGAGGGAAGCGGAAGATGTCTGTGATATGGATGAGGAATGTAAAGGATTTGTGATGTCATCATCGAAAACTTGGACAGGTCAGTAAATTTGAAAGTGAGAACTAATTTTTATTCTAAGATCGGGCTTTGTGTTAGGTATGACCTTAATTGGTAGCTGGATATCTAAGCCGTGACGTCAGAAAACATATATTCACATGTGCGCCCAACGAAGACTCAAGATCAGACTGCGCGGCCGCGCATCTGCCCAGTCTGATTAGTCTTTGTTGTCTGTAGAAAAATGGATATGCTTCAAAAAGAATAAGGTACATAAATGCTCAAAAGAATGATGACTTGCCAACGGAATTATTTACGCACGCAGAATGCCCAGAAACGCTTTTTCTAAAACAGGGACTACGGATATGTCTAAAAATAAATGGATGAAGGACAGTGTAGATCCTGATCAGATACTGCATCCTGTACTTGTAGTGTTTGATCTGGGTCTATACTGTTTGCATAGGCCTGTCTGTCCAAATACTTAGGGTAAGTACGCCAGGGTTGAAAATCCATATTTGGCACACGCTTTGGGAATACTTGAAAAATATTGAAAATAAGAGCAAATGCCCCTTCCTAGCTGAGGCTTTTTCAAGGGCCCTATTTTTACACCTCCCACCCCCACGTAAACTTTATTTGTGGTGGGGTATACGAGGGTCGTGCAAAACGTTCTGTCACTAACAGGCTTACTCAGTTTTATCCCAGGCATACTTTAAAATGCTTCACTGCTCTTGAATGGTGTGTTGAATAGCTAACGCGATACCTGTTTATTTCGTGCAAATTGCTTTCAAACTGACCGAGTTATTTCAAATTGAAATAGATGCAGTCATATACTCTGACCAATTTATTTGTTACATTGGAACATGGACCAGGGACCACAAGACTGAAATTCGTTGGTATATTAAATGCCGCATTAGGCTAAATATAGAGTCAAAGCAGATATTTAATGAATTGTGTGGTATATATGGACCTCAGACCATTTCAATGCGCACAGTTTTTAGGTGGGTTAAAGCTTTTAAAGCTAGGAAATTTTCTGTTGAAGATGATACCCGTCCTGGAAGGCCTAAAACCTCTGTTACCAAGGCTAACATCGCTGCTGTAAAGATTGTGGTCGAACAGGATGCCCGATTGTCTGTCAAAGATATAGCTAGTTGTACTGGCATATTAGAAGGCAGTGTGCAAACAATTCTGAAACTGCGTTTGGACCTGAGAATGGTTTGCGCTAGGTGGGTACCTCTTTTGCTCACTGAGGAGCAAAAAACACAACGCCTTAAATGTGCCCGGGAACTTTTGAAAACATACAAAGGCTGTAATAGTCTGGTTATTTCTAACTTGCTGATAGGTGATGAAACCTGGGTGCACATGTTTGAGCCACAAAGAAGGGCTGATAATAAGCAATGGAAGTGAAAAGATAAAAAATGCCCATGTATTGCCAAGAGAACCATAAGTTCGAAAAGGATGTTGTACGTAGTTTTCTTTAATTCAAGTCGACCAGTCGTTCAAGTGCCTTGTCCATCTGGTCATAGTCACTGGCCGATTCTACAAGAATTGTGTACTGAAGAAAGTGAAGGAGTTTTGTAATAAGAAACGACCAAGCAAAGGATGGTTAGGAGTCCACCTTTTACATGACAACGCCTCCTCTCATAAGTGTGAGGTTGTTAAGTCTTTTTTGGCTTCTGAAAAAGTGAAAGGTTTAACCACCTTACTCACCTGACCTGAGTCCTTGTGACTTCTTTTTATTTCCAAGGCTTAAGAAAATGCTTTCTGGAAATAAGTATATGTCTAGAAGTTCTCTTGGCAGCGCTGTTTATCAGTGTCTCCAACAGATACCAAAAGAAGACTATTTGTTTTTCGCGACTGGGTAAAATGGTTACAAAAATGTGTTTCAGTAAAAGGGGAATACTTTGAAGGTTTTAATAATATGTTTGATAAAACGTAGCACTGAAGTAATCCGAACCCAGTGACAAAACGTTTTGCAGGACCCTCGTACTGTTTTCATATTTTCCGTCCCTCCGTCCATGACAGTTTGGATCTTTTTCTAATATCTTGAAAGCGCAGTGATGGAATTTTCATTTTATATCAATAAGGTGTACCTACATAAGAAAAAGTAAGGACTGGGGACAATTCTCTTAGAGTTATTGCTCTTTGTAAAATTTCTTAATGCAGTAAAAAGAACTTTGTGTGCACATTATCTCTTTAACCAATGACTGGAATTTGAGGGTAAAGAAGTGATTAGATTTTGGTGATCTTGACTTTATTTTCAAGGTCACTATGTACATTGTAAAGACTAAAAGTGAGCCTTCTGTGCACTCTTTTTCCTAATATCTTGAAAAGGCAGCAATGGATGTTCATCAGTTTATGCAGACACATTGATATCAATAAGGTACACCTACATAAGAAAAAAATAAGGGCTAGGGCCTTGTTCTCTTAGAGTTATTGCCCTTATGTGAACTTTCTTAGTGCAGTGAAAAGCTTGTGTGCACACTATTTCTTAAACTAATGGCTGGAATTTGACCAAACTAGCACAGATTCATCATTAGGCCAGGATGAAGAATTGATTAAATTTTGGTGATCTTGACCTTATTTTCAAGGTCACTACATTATAATGACTCTAAAAGCTAGCCTTGTGTGCAATCTATCTCATGAATCGATAGATGGAATTTGACCAAACTAGCACAGATGCATCATTGGATTGGGGATTTCAAAGAATGATTAGCTTTTGGTGACCTTTATCTACTTGTCGAGGTCTGCTGGTAATATCTCGGACCTAGTAATACCCGGACTTGTCACTAACGGAACTGCCAAAATATGTTGTCTTGGCTTGATTTTATTGCTATTTTACAGCATTGTGGTCATTAAAAATGATTTTGGATAATAACTGAAGTTGTAATAAATTGTTTTTAATAGGTTTGGCTGAAATATGTTGTCACAATTAATAAAATTGAAGTTATACCATCATTTTGTGTGAATTTCTGATGATTTTCTGCTAAACTGCCGAAAATGGCTAAAACGGGTACCTAGGTTTCTTGTTGGTGTTTACAAAAGCTGTTTAATTCTGCTAAAATATAATGCTGCAGTTTTAACGGCAATATATTGAACTATTGCTTTTTGAAAACAAATCTCAGATATTTGGAGAAATAATTGAAATATGAGCATTTAAACTTCATCATACAAAATCATGAAAACTCAGCCACGACAACATATTTCCAATAAATACAATACCTGTACCATAGTTACTAGTCCAGTGTATATTAGGTCCAAGGTAATATAGACCAACACTTGCAGAAAAAAACAAAACAAACAAAAACAAAACAACAAACAAACAAACAAAAACGTTTGTAAAGATGTACTATACGTGTGTTTGAAAATGCTTTTAGGAAGAAGATTGGTGCATCTGAAAAATGGAGTTGGAAATCCAGTGTATCATCCTAGGACAGAATTATATATAAAACCTGATTCACCAGGCTGAGATTAGAACAGAATCTGTGTAGGATTAGGACAGTGAAATGCAAGACAATCAATGTTCCAGTCGTCCACATTTGTTCTAGTTGTTAATTGCTTGAGCGACAATCAAAATGTTTTCCAGATAGGAAAGAGGACACGGTGTTGTCTGTTGTATTAATCTGTGCCATGTTAGTTAAGTTTGGTTGATTAAAGACTGTGACATTTTGGAAACTTGCATAATAAAAGATACGAGGTGGCATAACAACGGTGAAGTTGCAAACCCATTGCATACCACAAAATATGGCCATCACAACCATGGGACTTGTTAAGGAGTATACACTTTCAGTGGAGACAACTCTTGTCAAAATTGTTTTGCCTCCCTTCTGAAAAAGGGTCTGCTCTAAAAGGAAAGAATTTGCTCCCCATGGGAGCAAATTCTTTCTTTTTAGAGTAGACCCCTTTTCAGAAGGGGCTTGATGTGTATTATAGGTAAGCAAATGTATTTGGTGATAATTCTGAGATAATTTTCTTTTGTTCTCCATAAAAACATATGTTGTGGGTACTCATTAGAAGCACCTTGCCTAGACACTTCTAATGAGTATCCACAATGTATGCTTTTATGGGGAAATAAGAAAATATCCCAGAATTATCACCAAGAGCTCCTTAACAAGTTCTCTGACTACACATGGGAACATGGCTATTGCATAAGCACAAAATGTATTCATTCAGATCTGCCTGCATGACTGCAGTCTGAGCAGGGTCTTTGTACTTGTCTGAACGCTAGGTACAGGCCACAAAGACAGCTAGGGCAAGCACAAAACACTAAGCAGTCTACACATTGTGGGTGGCTGATATCTACTGTTAGATGTTGATTAGTCCAAGTTTAACGATGCATGAGGTTCATTTGCATCAAATCTACTGTTCAGACACTTTTGCTGCACATATATTGTGGAGCAGTCGCCATAGATTTACAAGCAGGGATCTTTGTTGCTTGCATATGCTAACTGCCTTATGCCATTCATTCAGCTCTGGAACTGTTCCTATTTTAGGACACTTTATTTAAAGGAACTAGATACAAGCAGAGAAAACTTATGTGACTTCCTGTTTGCTTTCCTGTTATACACACTAAGCCCCTTCTGAAAAGGGGTTTACTCTAAAAGGAAAGAATTTGCTCCCCGTGGGGAGCAAATTCTTTCCTTTTAGAGTAGACTCATTTTTCAGAAGGGAGGTAAAACAATTTTGACAAGAGTTGTCTCCACTGAAAGTGTATCTAGTCTCCTTAAGTATATTTCTGGGATCATTGTTCTAAATAAGTAACTTTAAAGGCATTTAGATAAATATACAGTGAACCATAGTTACAACGACAGAATTTGTTCCCAAAGATGTTGCTTTTATAATGAATTTGCTGTTGTAAAGAATCCTTAATGGACAGAATATGTAAGAAAGACATTGTTTTATGCTTATATCCTCATAGAACATATGTTTCGGATATTTGTTAGAATTGCCTCAGTGAGGCAATTCTAACAAATATCCAAAACATACGTTGCTTGAAGTTTTAATGCAATGTTCTTGCATAATTTCTCGTTTTCTGTCACCTTATAACGAATTTTGTCGTTGTATAAAGTGTCTGTATAAAGAGGGTTGACTATTTCTTATATGTCCATTAAAAGCATGTGGGTACTCATTAGAAGTGCTTCTGCTTTTGTGGAGTCATATATATAATGTACACTGATGAAGCCATATCAAGAAACAAGAAACAAGTATTATATAAAATAACACACAAAACATATACTGTGGTTACTCATTAGAAAAGCCTCAATGAGGTGCTTCTAATTAGTACCCATATAAAATAACACACAAAACATATACTGTGGCTACTCATTAGAAAAGCCTCAATGAGGTGCTTCTAATTAGTACCCGCAACACGTTTTTATGGAAAAATAAGAGAAAAAAGTATTTTAATTGGAGAATCCTTTAATCATGACCTATGCCAGCCCTGTGCATCCAGTCTTGTCAGGACACTTTTTGCTTGCTTGTCAGGTTCTACAAAATTATGGCTAAATATATAAGGTACTTTTTATTCAACCAAACATTTTTCATATTTTGTTATTTCTCTATGAAGATATGTTGTGAGCACTCACTGAAGTGCCTCGCTGAAGTGCTTTTAATGAATACTCACAACATATGTTTTCATGGAAAACAAGAAAAAATCTGGATATTATCCTCTTATCATGAGCTATGCATCCAGTCTGGTCAGGACACTTTTTGCTTGCTTGTTAGGTTCTATAAAACTATACTTCAATATAAGGTACTTTATTCAACCAAAGATTGTTGATATTTTCTTATTATAAAATTATAGCTTAACAAAGGGTACTTTATTCAACCAAAATTTGTTAAAATTTTGTTATTTCTCCATGAAAACGTGTTGTGAGCGCTCACGGAGGTGCTGCTAATGACCCAGCAGGCACATAACGTTTATACAACGTCGGCTCAGCGTCGACGCAACATCATGACGATGCGTCGACGTTGAGGCGACGTTGTATTTACATCATTTGCCTGCTGGGGAGCATCCAGAACATATTTTCATGGAGCAGTACTTGCATTAAGGGAAGTCTGAAAAATTGCCCTGGGACTTCCAAAAATCCATGCCAGGAAGTCTGGGACTCCCAACTTTTAAAGATATTTAGTCATTTATAACAAAAATTTAGAATGAATTTATGCGTTATATAGCTTAAGAATGGCAGTTTTACTCCATAAATAGTTTAAGAATATTGACGTTGAATTTCTGAAAGTGAGTGAAAAAATTTGACTTCAGATATGGGAGCTAGGAAGTCTGGGACTTCCTGATTTTGACAGTTAGTGCAAGCACTGATGGAGAAATAAGAAAATATTTATATGTTTACCCTTCTTATTTATAGCTATTATAAATCAAATCTAATTTGAAGAACCCAAGACTGTCCAAATCAAAAAGGATTCTCGTTTTTTTGGGACTGCATAAATAAGGGAGATATTTTTTGCAACTTCCTGTTCAAGTTCCTGCCCACCGAGCCCCTTCTGAAACGGGGTCTACTCTAAAAGGAAAGTATTTGCTCTTTAAGTGGGCGCAAATGCTTTCCTTTTAAAGTAGACCTTTTCAGAAGGGAAGCAGAACAGTTTTGACAGAGTTGCCTTACTTGAAAGTGTATCTTTTCCCCTCGAATTACAACAAATTGAAAAAGAGTCCAGTTTATACTAGAACTGAGTAACCCAACCACATTAGTGGACAATTCTGTTCAAGCATTTCTGCCTTGAGTTCAGTTTGAAAGGCTGTTGAGGGCAAGAGAACTCCAGTTGTCTTAGTGGGATTTTTTTAAACCCATAATACACTTTATTACATTTGTATTACTGGGTAACATTTTAAATTCTTACCTTTGACAAAAAACATGGATCTTGGCATTTCACGCAAGTTTAGATACATAAGATGAAATGTTTAGCCTTATTTACATGGAAAAATAAACAAATGTCATACTGAAAGCCATAATGGCATTATGTATATACCAAGAGTAAGATTTCTCAACAATGCACTTAAGATTATTAATCTGTCTAATTAACCATTACCACTCTCTGGGCAGATTCAGCAGATGATAAATAGATGAAGTTTTTCTTATTTTTCCTAGAAAATAGACTTTGACACTTCATGCAAATTGTGCATGAAACGTCAAAGTCTATTTTCTAAGGAGACTTTTCTAGACCAAATCTATTTTCTGAGAAAAATATGTCAGAATGTCACCTGCTGAAATTTTTACCCAAGATGCTAAGCGTTTAGTTTTGTAGATATACTTGTAGATCAGCATCATAGTGACACCTAACAGGTGTTGAAGGTGGGTAGGAGGTTATTTGAGCCATATCTTTTTTTCTAAGAAGGTACACATATTCTTTGTATGCCATATTCAGCTAAAAAAATATACAGCTTTATGGGCAGCACTAAACATCTTGCAAGGCCATTATAGCTTCAGCCTTCAGGTAAGGTGTGTTATTCAAGGGAACTACCTGTGTATTGATATTTTCTAATTTCTCCGTGAAAACTTTTTTATAGTGTGGGTACTGACTAGAAGTGCCATGATGGGGAAGCAAAAGCTCTAAAGACTATAGAACTGCATGTTAATGGAGCAAATTCAGCTAGCCTTTCCACTGAATATAACAAAACTTCTGGCATTAAATTTACGAAAGTATATAATTTCTCCACTAAAATAATGTGGAAAAGTCACTTTTTTGACATGCTTGGTTTGGTAGAGAAATAAGATAACTAAAGTATCCTGTAAACTGAACCTTGGAATTATCATTTTCTTTGCTGGATATTGCATACAAAAATGAACGCTTACTTTTCTTAGAGGCTATTTACCGCATCAGCATTTTTTCAAACCAAAGATGTTAGTGTACATTTTAGTTTTGTCTCTAAAGACTTTAGTGTATATTTTTGTTTTGTCTGTCTACATGTTCTTGAGTCCACCAATCAATATGCGCAGAATGCGTGTTGACTCATAGCTCTAGTTAAAGCGCTTTTTCAATCCAAAAGTATTGATATTTTTCTTATTTCTCCACGAAAACATACATTGTGGTACTCATTAGAAGTGCCTCACCGAGGCACTTCTAATGAGTACCCATAATACATGTTTTCATGGAGAAATAAGAAAAATGTTAACCTGATACCCACTTATCTAGATCTATGGACTGTTGTGCAATATATACATTTCGTATGTTGAATTAGCCCTTAAACTGCTAAGCAGAATTGTAGCAGACAACATTTAAAGTTTTCAAAATTATTTTTCACAGAAAATACTGGTAGGTAGACAATTCAGATGAAATGCCAACCCTTATTTTCTCTGAAAAAAAATTGAAATGTCATCTGCTCCAAGAAGATAAAGCCTAGACACGGATTTTGTATGAATGGCTACTGCAAATCAGTTAACCCTTAAAGAGCCAAGAAAATCTGCACCTGAAAATGTCGTCTGCTTATGTCGTCTGCTGCATCTTCTTGCAAACTTTTCAAACTTACATTTTGCATATAGGCAAACAGTGTGGACCCAGATCAGACTGTCTGATCTGGGTCCACACTGTTTGCAACAATGACTTTTAAAGTAACCGGCAGAAGACAAAGCAGACGACAATTGTTGTGATTGGCGCTTTAAGGGTTAAGATATTTTCTTGAGCCCAGCTGTTCACTGATTCTGTCTAGCATGCTAAATGTTAAGTCTTTAGATGCCGATCACAACTACAGTAGACAACATTTTATTTTTTTTTTGTTTTTTTTTGTACTTTTAAGAGAAAAAAGTTGTTACATTTCATGTGAATTGTCTGCCATGCAGACAATTCACATGAAATGCCAAGACATTTTTCTGAAAAAAAAAAAAAAAAAAAAAAAAAGACTGTTTTCTGCTAGAAATTTTGCTTGGTGTTTTTAAGATTAAATTACAAATAACGAGAATAATAAGAGCTCTGTTGAGTTTTTTTTTTTTTTTTTTTTTTTTTTTGTTTTACATTATACAGACCAATAATGCCCTGCACACCTGAGCTCTAAGATCAAGGCCTTTCATTGTCCATCTAGCGATCATTGAGTACTGCATAATAGTCTATGCAATGATGGCCCTGGTCAACATGAATTTCTGTAAAGGCATATTTGGGTTTTCAGTTTTTGTGAAACATGAATTTTGTAGACCTCTTAACCCTTGCCCTGCTGAGCCCGGATATACCCTGCCTTTGCAAACAGTGTAGATCCAGATCATTTGGCTTCTGAAGAAGCCAACTGATCTGGATCTGGCCAACTGATCTGGATCTGCACTGTTTGCTATTAAGTATGTGAGTTAAAAGCAACAATCCGGATCAAGTAATCCGACTGGCTGAAAATTAGAAGTGGGCGTGGCATTTTAATTTATTCAGCAGGACAAGGGTTAAACGGACCGATTACACTTGGTAGATTTTCTGCCATTTTTGCAAGGAAGGCAACTTTTTGACTTTCTGTTCTGCCCAAAAAGGCTGTTTAGAAACAGGCCTACTCTAACGGGAATGAATTTGCTCCCTTTTAGAGTAGATCCCATTTTGGAATAGAGCTAAAAGAATTTTGATAGGGTTACTTCCCCATGAATGTCTATTCAATTCCCTTAAATCCTTAATGTTTAGCATCCTGAAACTTGCATTTTGCAAGGAGGAGCCTGTATCATTTTAGGAAATCACTTTTACAATAAAAACTTCCTTGGTAATCCACCTTTATACAAGTACAAAATATAAACCTGAAAAGTAGATGATTAAAAAAAACATTGTCTGTTTTATCTGCTAAATAGTATAGATGCTGAAAACAATTCCTGAGCCAGTGGACTTGTTAAGGAAATGCATTTAGTGATTATTCTGGGATATATTTCTCTAGTTCACCAAAGAAATATGTTGTGGGTACTCATTATATAATTTTGACCCCATTTAACCCCACTTTATAGAGTAAAACTGGGGTTTACAGGGGTACACATTATTTTTCTTATTTTGCTAAAAAAACACAGATTGTGGCTACTCATTAGAACCGCCTCGGCGAGGCGGTTCCAATGAGTACACACAATCTATGTTTTGAGCAGGAATATGAAAAATAAAAGAACATTTTTATCTGAAAAGTTGTAAAATTTTCAGTATATTTGAATAGGCATGTTTTCTTAATGTGGAGAAATAAGACAAATTATCCCAGAATTAACACCAAATACTTCTAAACAAGTTCTCTGCTGTGCTAAAGCATTGTATTTTGCTGTTATAGTTAATCTGTGTGAATATTCTCTGTGATTGTTAACCTGGTTGTGAATAATTATACTTTATAAAAACATTGCATTATATCTGTGCTAACGAGATCTTGAAAGTTTATAGTGATAGTCAGATAAATGACAGAAAATATGGGCAGATGCTTAATACTTACAAATGCTGACACTTGAATGGATAAATCTGAAAATTATTCTTAGCCATCATTTTGCAAAGGGATACCACTGTTGTAGCCTTAACATTACGAAAACACGCCTATTCAATTATATTGAAAATTTCACCACCAAAAACTGAAAATTTTCAAATAAAAAATTCTGATATTTTTCATATTTCAGCTCAAAACATAAATTGTGGGTACTCGTTAGAACCGCCTCGCCGAGGTGGTTCTAATGAGTACCCACAATCTATGTTTTTGAGTAGAAATAAGAACAATAATGTATACCCCTGTAAACCCCAGTTTTACTATATAAACGTGGGGTTAAAGGGGGTCAAAATTATATAGGTATGTTTTCGTTATGAAAATTGTCTCCTTAGTACATGTAATTGAAACCTTTCAAAACGGAGGCTACTCTCATAGGAAAGAATCTGCCCCAAGAGGGAGTAAATACCTTCCTTTAAGAGTAGCCCCCCGCCCCTACCCCAGTGGGAACAGGGACACATATTTCCATGTCAGTTATTTCCCTTGGAGGTGTATGCGTTCCCTGTGGCTTTTGCAGTTTTCTTGTGCATTGGCATAGCTGATTATCATGTTTTAAAACAATAAGTGGGCTGCTCATGCGAAAACATGCCTTTGGGCATATCGTCTACTGAGCGCAAAAAGTCAGTAACTCCCATTAAAATATATAAGGAGTTACTGACTTTTTGCTCTCAGGTGACGATATGTGAACAGGGAAGGCCCAGGTCAGCCTGTGCATGCCCAGTCTGATCAGGGCTTTCACTGTCCACTAATAGAATCATTGGATACAACAGGATATATGACTGGAGATCAAAAGGCCCAGTGCCCTGCTTATACGCAGAATGGTCTTATTATGCGCATTTTGCGCATGTTTAAAGGGACTTTTTTCGCTTGACACGGCCCATATATGACAAATCCTTTTTTATAAGACACTGTATTTGTATTTGAGCTGGGCCATGTGAAAATGTACTTTAGAGGCAAACATTACGAAAACATGCCTATTCAAACTGCCTCACTGAGGTGGTTCTAATAAGTACCCACAATCTATGTTTTTGAATAGAAATAAGAAATGGTATTTTTCATATTTCTGCTCAAAACATAGATTGTGGGTACTCATTAGAACCACCTCACTGAGGTGGTTCTAATAAGTACCCACAATCTATGTTTTTGAACAGAAATAAGAAAAATAATGTATACCCCTATATACCCCAGTTTTACTATATAAAAGTGGGGTTTAAGGGGGTCAAAATTATATAGGTATGTTTTCGTGATGGCAGAGAGCAAGACCGATACCAGTTTGCGCATACTAATCAAGGCCTTTGAATACTGTAGAATATATGGATGTATTGGAAGGACCCAATTCCGACTGTGTAGCTTTTGCCGGTTGAAGTGGATCATTAATGTAAAAATATGAACCTGCCATCTTAGATCCATTTGTGTAGACTGATCAGAATGCTTTAGGGTAATATTTTATTTGAGAGTCAAGTGTAGACTGTGATCAGACTGTGCAGATGAGCAGAATGATACAAGGTTACACTGGTCACATGTCACAAGGTAAATTTTTATCGTAATAACCCTAAATACTAGGACAGTTAGGCTTTTGCAACCAGTGTAGACCTAGATCAGACGCCCCAAAACAGTGCATCTAATCAGAGTCTACAATGTTTGCCATACATACAGCAATATTTTAGACACACTAACAGGTAGTCAGAGGCTTATAATCGAAGCCTGTGTGGAGTGTATAGTGGACTATTTCAAATTTTAGGACAAGTATGGTAAGTAGATAAGGTGTCCCAATATTTAGGGTAAATACGGTATGCCCTGATGACACATTTTCTCATGGTTGGGCTCATTTTGCTTCACGAAAACATATCTATATAATTCTGACCCCCTTAAACCCCATCTTTATATGGTAAAACTGGGGTTTACAGGGGTATACATTATTTTTCTTATTTCTGCAGGATTTCTGATTGGAAGCATTTTGGCTGTTTCTGATCTACAAATCTTCTACCAATAAGCAAAAAATAGATTTTCAAGCTGGCCGCCAATCAGAACTATTTTAGCTATTTCTGATCTACATGTCACCTTGATGCTTCCTACCAAGTTTCAAGTCAATTTGCCCAGGGGTGTAGGAGGAGTAGGCTTTTAAAGGATATTGTTGATGCCGCACAACCGACGACGGACATTGACCGATCACAATAGCTCACCTTGAGTACTTCATGCTGAGATGAGCTCACAAGACCATTCAACTACAGTCGACTCTCATTATCTCGAACTCCAAGGGACTCTATGAAACACTTCGAGATATCCGTACTTCGACATATCAGATTTGCGGAACCGAGTAAAACAATTAATCGAACAACCACCTTTAACAGAATGAATATGTAATTTGAGTCCTAAGTTAGAGATATATTGAAAATATTGTGGAAAAGAGGAGAAATTGCTCCTTAGGAGCAATTTCTCTTTTCCACAATATTTTGTTGCCTGTTGGTAGATCTCTGTGTTAAAACAGGGACCAGATTTTCACATCGAGATAAGCGGTTATTCGAGATAAGCGAGTTCGAGATAACGAGAGTCAACTGTATATCCCTATGATGTTTTTTTAGAAGTTAAGAAGTACTGGCTGATGATTTGGTGTTTTATGTCTCTTTCAACAGTATTTAAGTCAAATGAGATGAAGGAGTGATAATGAAAAGCACCAGTTCTGTGCAGTGAACCCAGGACCTCGTGACCTTAAAGCAGGTGCATAGCTCTAGTAAAGGCGCTTTTTTTTCAATCCAAAAGTATTGATATTTTTCTTATTTCTCCACAAAAACATATGTTGTGGGTACTCATTAGTAGCGCTTTGCCGAGCGCTTTTAATGAGTACCTACAATATATGTTTTCATGGAGAAATAAGAAAAATGTTAACCTGATACCCACTCTTATCTAGACCTATGCAGGTGTTAACAGATTGGCTATGCCGACTCTTCAAGTACTAGCTGAACAGTGAATATTGTAAACTCTGATCAAACTGCTCATAATGTAGTCTGATTGCTCATCCATTCAGAAGCTTCAAGTACTGGCTGAATGGTGTGCATTGTAAACTCTGATCAAATTGCTCATTATAGAGAAGTCTGATCTGAGTTTGTACTGTTTGCTAAGACACGTTTGTCTGAATATTTTGACTAAGTATGGTATTACCTATTCCAGTTGTTCCATCACGAAAACATGTCTATATAATTTTGACCCTCTCAAACCCCACTTTTATGTAGCAAAACTGGTGTTTACAGGGGTATACATTATTTTTCTTATTTCTGCTCAAAAACATAGATTGTGGGTACTCGTTAGAACCGCCTCGGCAAGGCGGTTCTAACGAGTACCCACAATCTATGTTTTGAGCAGAAATATGAAAAAATATCAGACTTTTTATCTGAAAATTTTCATTTTTTGGTAGTAAAGTTTTCAGTATATTTGAATAGGCTTGTTTTCGTAATGATTTGTCAGGGGTCATCCTAGAGCTCTCAGAGAGAGTGGTTTTGCAACAATTTCAGGGAGAAGTTTTGGTCCAAATTTTGGATTTCCCTATACATTCTATACATTTTCACTTCTCCATCAGCTCAAGATAGGGAGAAGTCAACCAGCTTAGGGAGACTTTTTCTCCCAAATCGCCCTCAAGGATGACCCCCTGTTTGTTAAAAAATGTTATTGTTGAAACTGAGGTGGTGTCCTCACTAAACTAACCATAGCCCCGAGGTTATAAAACTTTTTTCATGCTCAACTCAGCTGAGCATAAAATTGGTCCTGCTAATAAATCTCAAATTACTAACAATTGCAAATTCTTTCTTGCTAAACAAAGCGGAGCGTGAAAATTTCTCTGCTAATAAATATGAAACTGCTAACTATTTTTGACATTGTCCTATTTATAAGCAGAGAAATTTACAAGCTCAGCTGAGTTGAGCATGACAAAAGTTTTATAAACTCAGGGCTATATTGCATAGCTCCAGGTGTTTTTTTTTAACCTAAAAGTATTGATATTTTTCTTATTTACCCACAAAAACAAATGTTGTCAGTACTCATTAGAAGTGCCTCAGTGAGGTGCTTCTAATGAGTGCCTACAACAAGTTTTCATGGAGAAATGATAATTTTTTTATTTAGATATTCTTTTTATCTGGAGCGATGTATAAATGACCAGTGTTCACTGCATAATTGTTCATCATTTTGTCTGCATTCTGAATGAAATAAAATCAGAAATAAAAGATTTGTGTTCAGTGTTACTTATTGCCTTCCACCATCTGCTGTCAGAGTGAATTTCTGTATAAATAAGAGTACTGAAATGAAATATGGGGGATTATAACTGTGTGTCCAATGACTGTCCTACAATTCAAGATGTGACATGACCACAAAGTATAGGTCCTTCACTGGGATAAAGGCCACAAGAAGAACTTAAAAACTAAGCCATATCATGACAAAACCAACAAAATGTCATGTGCACCCAGCGATTGCTCAGATCAGCCTGGGCGTCTGCCCAGTCTGATTGGAGTCTTTGCTGTCCGCATGAAGAAAGCTTGGGTCCTTAGCTACCCACTGAGTGCACAGTGAAGACATCAGACTGGGTAGATGCACAGGTTGATCTAAGTCTTCACTGGGCACACATCACAGCGGGCAAATGACGTTTATACAACGTCGCCTCAATGTCTATGCAACGTTATGACGTTGCATCGACCTTGTGGTGACATTGTATACACGTCACTTGCCTGTTGCGATCTAATCACGAAAACATGCCTATATAATACTGACCCCCTACAACCCCACTTTTATATAATAGTTAAACTGGGGTTTACAGGGGTATACATTATTTTTCTTACTTCTGCTCAAAATCATAGATTGTTGGTACTTGTTAGAACCGCCTCGTTGAGGCGGTTCTTACGAGTACCCACAATCTATGTTTTGCGCAGAAATATGAATACCAGAATTTTTATCCCCAAATTTTCGTTTTTTGGTGGTAAAATTGTCAGTGTATTTGAAAAGGCATGTTTTCGTAATGTATTTGTTGGTGCTCACCTATAGTCTGATAGTCTGATGAAATAGAGGTAAATTCAAAATATTTTTTTTTTCTTTTGTTTATAAGTGGTAACTTTGTTATTGAGATCTGCAAACATTTTGCACAAAAGAAGCTGAAATGCATGTCCACAAGAACAGTGAACTAGACTATAAGAACCACAGTTGAACCAGGGTTCTTTATTACACAATTTCCAGTATTAATTATTACCATTTTTACCCTAAGTATTGGGACAACTTATCTACTTACCGTACTTGTCCTAAAATTTGAAATAGTCCATTTTACTACGTGTTGATGTGTCTAAAATATTGCTGTATGTATTGCGAACAGTGTAGACCCTGATCAGATGCCACATTCTGTGGCATCTGATCTGGGTCTACACTGTTTGCAAAGGCCTATCTGTCCCAATACTTAGGGTTATTACGGTATATCCCTGCAAACTGTGCTTGTGGGGGGTAAACTGTTTTCATGTTGTCCATCCATCTGTTAAGTTTTCGTCCTTGTTGGGCTATCTAATAAGCAGGCTTGTTCCTCTAAGCAGTTAACTAGTATTAGTGCACATTCTTTTGTCAGAAACAGACAAACTGCCTTTCTTGAACCAGCAGATGGGAGAGAATGACCATAGAAAATATTTCACGAACAATCTCTATGAAAAGAATGTTGCTGGATCCAGCAGGGTTCTAACCCAAGACCTGATCACCCATCGGACGTGCATTCAACTGAGCCACCAGCCCAGGTAGGTCCTTTCCTGGGCCTTCAATACACAGGGCATTATCAGAGCTCTAGACCCTGGGTATTCAAAAGATACCATATTCCACCTAATTACTGCACATAACCCAAAAAGTGCTCAGTTGACCAATTCCGTAGTCTTCAGATTACAGCTGGTGTACTTCTTGTCTACATCCTTATAAAGGCATATGTTGTGGTACCCATTTTGATTACCCACTTGTTGATGCAATTCAAATGAGTACCCAAAACATATGCTTTTATAAGAAAAATCAGAAAAAACAAAACAAAAAAAAACACAAAAACATTGCCTAACATCATTTGATAAGTCCTTTGCCGATCTTTTTTTTTTTTTTTTTTCTTTTAAGTGTACCCTTAGAATAGGCAGGTACATATTTTACCACAAGTTTTCCCAGTTATAAACTAAGTGTGCAGTGTGGTAATTAAGTTGAATATGGTACGTTTACTTATTTTGTATCAAAACAGGTCTTATAGGTACCAAGGGAATTCCAATGAGTACCCCACAAGATATGGTTTGGTGCAAAAAAAAACAAATATATATATATATATATATATATATATATATATATATATATATATATATATATATATATATATATATATATATATATATACATATATATATATTATGAAAACAGACCCATTCAAATACATTGAATATTTTACCACCATTAAAAAGCAGACACAAATATTTGTTTTATTAAAATTTGACAAGCTTTGAAGTACTGTGAACTTGAAACTGAGGTGAGGGCCACCAAGATCTAATCATCTCTTCACACAATCCAAGTGATCTATATTGTATGCAAGTTTGAGCCAAATGCATCCACTGATTTAGGCAACAGAGTGCACACAAGTTGTTTTAGGTTAAAATCTGATTATCTAGGGTATTGTCACCTTGAATTGAGGACACGGTCACAAAAATCTAATCAGTTCTTAAGCATGTCCCAATAATACATCCCTGCAAGTTTGATGAAAATATGCCAACCTGTTCACATAACCAATTAAAATATACAGAAAATTTTACCTCCAAGAACTGAAATTTTTCAGATAAAAAACTCTGATATTTTTCATATTTCAGCTCAAAACATAGATTGTGGGTACTCCTTAGAACCGCCTCAGCTAGGCGGTTCTAATGAGTACCCACAATCTATATTTTTGAGGAGGGGTTGTAACAAGTACCCACAATCTATGTTTTTGAGCAGAAATAAGAAAAATAATGTATACCCCTGCAAACCCCAGTTTTATTGTATAAAAGTGGGGTTCAAGGGGGTCAAAATTAAATAGGCATGTTTTCGTGATGAAGAGATATCATGCACACAATAAACTGTCAAGTTGACACTAAGAGGATCAGGACCCAGATCAACATGTCCTCCTCCATCTCTGGTGAACCCTTCAGCTCTGGTTGGGGGACATAACTACCCATGCATCAACAATTTTATTCTGTCTGTTGGTTTGAAAACGAAATCCATTGGATAGGTAGTTTGGAGGCAGGTATCTAATAAATTCTTTTTGTTCAAAACTTCTGCAAGTATCCCGATATTGATATGTTTAGTCAATAATTAAAAAATTGTGGAGAAAAGCAAAACATATTTTCTTATAAAAGTTTTGCAGAAAGTTGGTTTAATATAGAACTGTACACATCAGCCCTGAATTTAATAGGTAACTAGTAACAGTGTTTTTAGAGAAAACAGTTTGATGTCCCTCTACCGTGAATTTTCATTTTTTCTACTGCTGTGACCTTGAAAATTAGGTCAAGGTAACCAAAATCTAATCAGTTCTTCCATCTAAACAGTGTTTGTTATGTCCCAATTATATACCCATGAAAATTTGGTAAGAATCCAATCACTGGTTAACAAGATATTGTGCAGACAAAAAAGTGTCAAGCCAACGGCAACATCACCTCCTACAGAATCCACACCAAAATCAATATGTTCCCCTCTCCGTAAGTGGGGAGGAGGTGTATAACTATTTGGGAATAAAGAAACATCATTCCTGATAAGATTATAGCTCCAGATAAGAAGGGGGATCAGGCAGGGCTGGAGTAAATGCCGGTTCTTCGGTCAGACATCGCTTTTTGAAGAACTGGACTGATTTTCACTTCAGAAGGACATAAAAAAATTGGTCCATAACAGTTCATTTTTTCTTATAGTCAACTTTAAAATTTACACCTTATCTAGAGTATAAAAAACAAACAAACCTTTTGTCAACACAATCAATACACTAACCAAGGGGGAATAGTTTTCTCAGTTCTCCATGAAAATATGTTGTGGGTACTCACTAGAAGTACATTGCTAAGCCCCTGATTGTGAGTACCCACAACACGTTTTCAGGAAGATAAGAAAAATGTCAACATTGTTTAGCTGAAAAGAACATTTTGATTGATTGTGTTGGAGTTTAACGACACATCAACCCTTGTGGGTCATTTTGTGTTGTCACCCTGAGAAAGGGAGAAAAGAGACAGTAGAGGAGAACAAAAACACCTTATCTAGAACTAAGAAGATATTGTCAATGAAAAGTAAATATCAGCACTTAAAATAAGACAGCAAGCAGAAAATGTGTTTCCCAGTGAAGTAAAAAGCACAGTAGGCACATCACAAATGACCGGAACATCTGTGCATTCTGGCCCCTAGGTTATAAAACTTTTTTACGCTCAACGCAGCTGAGCATGATATTTTCTCTTCTAATGAATATGAAAATGCCAACAATAGTTGGCATTTTCATATTTATTAGAAGAGAAATTCTCATGCTATTTTCTCTTCTAATGAATATGAAAATGCCAACAATAGTTGGCATTTTCATATTTATTAGAAGAGAAATTCTCATGCTCAGCTATGTATAGCTTGAAAGAATTTGCAACAGTTGGTAATTTGAGATTTATTAACAGGACAAATTTCATGCTCAGCTGAGTTGAGCATGAAAAAAGTTTTATAACCTTGGGGCCTGATTTCATCTCATACCTCCAAAAAAGAGAGGGGTATTCGCAAAATAATTTTCTTATTTCTCCACAAAAACCTGTGTTGTGGGTACACATTAGAAGTGCCTCAGGAAGGCATTTCTAATGAGTACCACAATATATGCTTTCATGGAGAAATAAGAAAATTAGCAATACAGTGAACCCTCGTTACAACAACAGCATTTGTACCGAAAGACTTTGCCATTAAAATGAATTTGCCATTGTACAGAATACTAAATAAGCAGATTGATATATAATAAGGTCTTGTTTTGTTCTTATTTCCTCATATGACATATCGAGGGTTGAGCACAAGACTATCGTAAGTCAGATGATTGTTTTTCCGCAAACCTAATCTCCTCACCATGAAGACGTTATGAAGATTACAACATTTCTTTCTGTTAACAATGAAAATTTAGGTGCCATTGCTCGTATGAGCAATGGCACCTAAATTTGCATTGTTTACAAAGGGGTCCAAGTTGCCCCTAAACAAGGGTTTCAAAAATACGTTTGAGTTACCATAGTCTTGCGCTCAACCCTCGATATGTTTTGGATATTTGTTAGAACTGCCTCATTGAGGCAATTCTAACACATATCCAAAACATGTTTCTTTAAAGTATTAAACACAATATTCTTGCATAATTTGTGACTAGCTGTTATCTCTTAGGCAAAGATTTTGTGACAGACAAACTGTCGTTATAAAGAATTGTGTTGTTGCATCGAGTGTCGGTATAAGGAGGGTTGTCTCTACTTTTTGGCTGAAAAAGCACCTTTATATCTGGAGCTATGCAATTTGCTCAACACCAGGTGTTGATCATTTTAGGAGCCAGCAAAGCATTTCTTGCTGATTATCCATCTCTATCCTCCACTGTCTTTGCATTCACCTTGTTCAATTGTTTCCTATTAGAAATCTGCTGTTTAAAATGTTCTATAATGCTTGAATTCTGCAACTGCTTAGAATCGGGCAGATCTAAATCGAACCATATAACCACAGCAAGACCAGTCAAGGCTGAAACAGAACAGAGATTTTTTAGTGTGTTAAGAGTTCCACCATTTTTACTTGAGACAAATTGTGTGACTTCCTGTTTGGAGTTTGGTTTTTAATCTGTATCTTAGATCTTTCACTTCTATCATTCTGTACAGAAATATTATGAAACCATGCCTATTCAAACACACTGAAAATTTCACCACAAAAAAATCAAATGTTTTCAAAAAAAATTCTGATATTTTCATATTTCTGTTAGAGGCGCCTCTTACGAGTACCCACAATCTATGTTTTTGAGCAGAAATAAGAAAAATAATGTATACCCCTGTAAATCCCAAGTTTTGCCATATAAAAGTGGGGTTTAAGGGGGGGGGGGGGTCAAAATTATATAGATATGTTTTTATCGGAAAACATACCTATATAATTTTGACCCCCTTAAACCCCACTTTTATATAGTAAAACTGGGGTTTACAGGGGTATACATTATTTTTCTCATTTCTGCTCAAAGACATAGACTGTGGGTACTCGTTAGAACCGCCTCGGCAAGGCGGTTCTAAAGAGTACCCACAATCTATGTTTTGAGTAGAAATTTGAAAAATATCAGAATTTATTATCTGAAAATTTTCAGTTTTTGTATATTTGAACAGGCGTGCTTTTGTAATGATAGATATGTTTTTATGATGCTGGCTAAGAACCAAAATCTAAACATATATAACTTTTTGAACTGGGGTTTTCAAGAATGATCTCAGACTCTACAATTCTATCTTCAAATAGATACTGTTTTGAGAAAGTATGGGTTTTTAGTTCACCAAGGCCAAGGGGAGCTAAAAGGATGGTAGGCCATCCGCCGTCGGTCCATTGTCCATCCATATATTGCTGAAAAAGTTCAATGTACCTTATTAATATTCATGAGGACATAATGAACTCATAAAGGGAATGATATTTTTAAAGAATGTTAAATTTGTGAAATATAAATGTCTGACAGCAAATTTTAAGGATTGTTTATTAATTAATATTTCAACAACAAATGAGAAAAACTTTCAGCCCAAAATTAGTTGAAATGTTGTTTTAAAATTGGCCAAATTTAAAACTTATCACATTAAAATATTCAAATTCAAAATTTAAATAAATTTTACATTGACATTTCAAATTGTAATAAAAAAAGTACTATACAAAAACTGCATTAATAAGGTATAAACAAAGTCTTCAATTTAAATTCAAAACCCCAGATGGTGCATTGCGGGATAGAAATCTTTTATAGAAATACTAAGTTGGTCAGATTCAACCTATTAAAGACTGAATAAACTCTCCCACACTATTTATTGCAAAAGTCCATTTTCGATTTTAGGCATGTTGTGGTAAAGGATGTAGATATCCCTAAAGAAAAATGGTTGAACTATTTGTAAACAGTAGAGACCCTGATCAGAAGCCGCATTCTGCAGCATCTTACCTGGGTCTGCACTGTTTGCCAGTTACCCGTTTCGGGGTCTCCAGTCTTCAATGGGTTAACAAAGTTCTGGAGTACACTATATTTTATAACTTTTTAACAAGATTAACCCTTTTGCTGAATAAATTAAGATGCCATGCCCACTTCTAAATTTCAGCCAATCAGATTATTTGATCCCAATTATTGCAACAAATTCATATACTTAATGGCAAATAGTGCAGATCCAGATCAGTTGGCTTCTGAAGAAGCCAAATGATCTGGATCTACACTGTCTGGAAAGGCAGGGTATAACCTGGTTCAGCAGGACAAGGGTTAATGGTTTCATGTGTTTTGTTAAGCAGATAGTTCAAGTGAATCAAGTGCATCAAGGGAAAAGGTGCCTTCCAGCACGCACAACATGCGCAGATTCAGATATTCCTGCTCATGTGCAAAGTATCATCAGGACTTTGCTGTCCATTCACATATTCTGTAGTATCCAATGATTCTTTTAGCTGACAGTGAAGGCCCTGATCAGAGCATGGATGCACAGGCTGATCTTGGGCTTTGCTGTCCCCATATGCCGGGAGATATATACTCAGGGCAAAGCCTCCACAAGCGGACAGTGAAGACGGAGAACACGTAAAATCTTGTAAGAAATGTTGTGGCCCAGCTCATTTCATACTTACACAGTGCAATATTTGCTGTCAATATGCCATATACTAATGTGCTCCTAACACTGGTACATTTTGTTTTTAAGGCCCTAGGAGCATAACTCACAAACCAGACTGTCCCACCAGCAATACCCAAACATTTCATTATCTTGCAGTACAAACAGTCTTCAGGTTTTTTCATTGGTACATGTTGCCGCAACCACAAATCCACCTTCTGTATTGGCCCAGGCATGTTGTTGTTATCTATTCTTGATACTACAGATTCAGTAGAGCCAACTGGGTTCCCACTGTCTTCATTTTTTGCACCAAACAACTTTCGTAACATATTTTCTCTGTAAAAGAAAGGATGCGTGTGATCAATGACAGTTACTTCTAGTTAACAGCTCAATAACTTTAACCCTTTCACCCCCGAGTTTATGAAATGGATACTTCCATCTCTGACTTTGGTCACATCCATTGTTGCATATAGGGTTTTCATTAAACTCTTGTCCTGCTGAATAAATTAAGATGCCATGCCCCCTTCTAATTTTCAGCCAATCAGATTACTTGATCCTGATTGTTGCTGTAAATTCAAATTATTAATGGCAAACCGTGCAGATCCAGATGAGTTGGCTTCTTCAGAAGCCAACTGATCTGGATCTACACTGTTTGTAAAGACAGGCTATATCCGGGTTCAGCAGGACAAGGGTTAAAAAATCAATAACAGAATGGCAAACACGGCAGATAACTGTTTGCAAAGGTATATGTACTGGTCCGCAGGGACGAACTGGCTAACTCTGAACTGATTACTTCTGTCTGCATGGACAAACAGTTATCATCAGTTTGGGACATTAATTACACAAGCGTTCCTTAAAATCACTGATTCAAAGTTATTAGTAATTTTGCAAGAAATTTAACTGTTCAGTTTTAGTCTCCCTTGAAAATTGCTCTTAACCCTAGTCCTGATGAACCTGGATATGTCCTGCCCTTGCAAACAGTGTAGATCGAGATCAGATGGCTTCTCAAGAAGCCAACTGATCTGGATCTGTACTGTTTGCCATTAGGTATGTGGATATATATCAACAATCTGGATCAAGTAATCTGATTGGCTGAAAATTAGAAATGGGTGTGGCATCTTTATTCAGCAGGACATGGAAGCAGCTGACAGAGAGGGATTGCAGAGAGTGGAAGCTCTCAGCTATCAACCCTCATGATAGACGTACCTGGAGATCTGGTGTGAGATCTGCCATGTGTGCAGCAAGTCAGCTATCTGGAAGGGGGCCCACTGATGTGGATGTTGTCCCTGTACCTGCACGTTAATCAAAAATCCGATTATGATTATGATATATGATATATGAAGGGTTAAAACATTTGAATAAGTGTCATGTCTGAGACTGCAGATCAAAGACATCAAAATCAATCAAATATGCAATTCAGTATTTGACCCACTTACCCCACATACCCCTATAAGCTAAGTCAAGCAATTTCAGCCTGCAGTTTACTGCCCTTGTAGTTTTATCCACTTCTTAATGAAGGCACGTGTTGTAGATAATCATTTGAATTGCCTTGCCAAGTCAAGGGAATTCATATGAGTAGCATCAACATATGCTTTTTCAATAATGAAAAGTAGAAAAAAATACTACATAAGCATCAAGGCATAAGCCCCCCTGTGACGTTCAGTGCTGTTTTTTTTTCAAAGTGTGCCCTTACTAAGGGCATATTTTACTAACGAGTTTGTCATGTAATTTTGAGAAACATAAGTGCACAGTGAGGTAATTACTAATTAGGTTGAATACGGTACAGCAAACAATTTTATTTTAGTGTCAGATAAGGCATATTTTTCTGCTGAAAAATACATGTACCGACATTTTTCTTATTTCTCCAGAAAAACATGTGGGCTCGCATTAGAAGCACATTGTGCACCTTTGCAAGGTCTATTAACGAGTACCCACAACACAGTATTTTGTGGAGAAATAAGAAATACATTATGTGGATATCCCTCTTATCTTGAGCTATATTTATTCACTGAATATTCTGTAGCTATAAATAAATGTTTGTCGGAATATTTTACCATAAGAAAGACCAACAACATAGCAACAGATAAGGCGCTTTATTCATCCGAAAAATGCTGATATCTTTCTTATTTCTCCACGAAAACATGTTGTGGGCACTCATTAGAAGCGCCTTGCCAAGGCGCTTCTAATGAGTACCCACAACATATGTTTTCGTGGAGAAATAAGAAAAATATTATGTGGATACCCCTCTTATCTGTAGCTATGAACAAACAACATAAAATGCAGTTCCTCCCTGAGTATGCAGACAGAAATACATGAACAGTGTATATGTTGAGTTGCCTGTAGGATGCCTATGGACAAATTACAATGCAAGTTAGGAGCTCCCTATAATCATATATGGACCTGGCAAAGTTAAAAGGTGTCTTTGGGCATATGCAGACAGGGAAGGTGCAGTCTGATCAGGGTCTTCACCATCTGCCCACAGAATCACAGGATACTACAGAAAATATGGACGGAGAGCAAAGGCCCCGATGATACTTTGCGTGTGTGCAGGACGATCTGAATATGTCGCTCTATTCTGCCTACTCTGCCATTAGGCTGCATATCATTATGAAAACAAGTCTATTCAAATATACTGACAATTTCACCACCAAAAACTGAAAGTTTTCAGATAAAAATTCTGATATTTTTCATATTTCTGCTCAAAACATAGATTGTGGGTACTCATTAGAACTGCTTCAGCAAGGTGGTTCTAATAAGTACCCTCAATCTATTTTTTTGAGCAGAAACAAG
Source organism: Anodontia alba (assembly GCA_964016985.1). Classification (NCBI taxonomy): domain Eukaryota; kingdom Metazoa; phylum Mollusca; class Bivalvia; order Lucinida; family Lucinidae; genus Anodontia; species Anodontia alba. The sequence goes on from OZ024823.1 coordinate 124,762,427, forward strand.
AAAAATAATTTATACCCCTGTGAATCCCAGTTTTACTGGTCAATATTATATAGACATGTTTTTGTGATGTCGCCAGCCTGTATCAAGTGCAGGGATGCTTTTGGCTGTCTGAATCTCAGAGTTTTCCCACCTATCCCACCTCTGGTGGTTGGAGAAAATTGATAAGAGCATAAATAAAGATTAATCTACTCTTTTGACTTTACAGCAGACCAATCCCCTAATTTCAATTTTGGTACAAGTATATACATATATTTTAGAACATGTATGTCTGGTGAGTGCAGTGGTGCAAACAACACTGAAATATATATTCTAAATATTTACAGAGCTATTTAGATATTTTTTAAATTTTAGCTCATTTGCATCTCATTAATATTCTAATTGATACTTTGCGTATGTGCAGGAAACGAAAAATTCATGAATGTTCGAAAAATTTCAATTTGAACCTACCGGGATTCAGAGACTGTATGATCACTTCCATATCTATATATAGAGCTGCAGTACTTATACATTTTCATAATCAATTTATTTTTAAAACGAAATTTACTTTAATGATCTGTATCTTGCATTTTTGATATTGATTTTTTTTTTTTTCAAAATTTAATCATGTTAATCAAATCAGTTTCATTATTTTTAAAAGATGCTAACTTGAAATATAAAGTTTAAATATTCAGTAGCCTCTATGTGGCTCTGCTGCCTGGTAGCATTAAAAATCTGATCTGTCTGTCTGTCTGTTAGTAGTAGCAGAATACTTGTATGCATTTACTTTTCTGATCAAAATTACCATCTGGAATAAGGATTGAAATAAAATTTAAATTTTGAAGTAAAGTTTAATAAAAGCACTGCAAGCACTGCACCATGCCCTGCCACTGCACTTAAATCAAGCAAGTTCCATGACTCTGCCAAATTGAAATCAAAGGGAAGGTGCATTAGTCTTTCCCTAAATAAAGTTGACATGAATATATGACCGAGCTGATTATTTTCAATGTTCAACGGGCCAATAATAGCTCAAAAAGTAAGAAAACCAGACTGACAGTTCTTGTTTTCTGCAAATCCCCTAATGGTGCTTCAAATTTGTGTAAAAATTTCAAGTATATCACAGAAACTGTTATTTTCAATTTTGAAAGACCATTATCTCAAAAAGTAATTAAGCCAAATTTATGGTTCTTGTGTTCTACATGTCATCTCATGTTGCTTTACATTCTTGCAAGGCTTCAAGAAAATCTCTGGAACCATTTTCAAGTTACAGCAAGGGCACAAATATATGACTAGGATCACTATTTACAATATCCAAAGGGTGGCAACTCCAAAAGCAGATAATTCAGAGTTATGGTTCTTGTGTTCTGCAAATCATATCATGGAGATATACATTTGCATGAAGTTTCAAGAGAATATCTCAGTTTTCAAGTTACAGAGTGGACACATACATGTATATTACAGAAATCACTATTTTCAATGTTCAAAGGGCCATCACTCCAAAGGTAGGTTAAGCAATGTTACGGTACTTCTGTTCTGCACCTGGTCTCATGATGGTTCTCATTTGTGGGAAGTCTTATCAAAATATCTGAAACAGTTCCAACTTACGGAGCTGATACTAGTACAAGGTAGAAATGGCTATTTTCAATATTTACTGTGTTCAAAGGGTGGTAAAGTAGGTTACGTGTAATCAGAGCTCCGATTCTTGTGTTCTGCACATCCTCTCAAGTTACTTTATATTTGTGAAACGAATTCTAACTTTAGGGAACACAAGTACATGCTACAAATGGCTATTTCAATGTTCAAAGGGCAATAACTCCAAAAGTAGGCAAACCAATGTTATTGTTCATGAGTTCTGCACATCGTCTCATGAAACTTTAAATTTGTAAGAATTTTTATCAAAATATCTGAAACGGTTTCCAACTTACACAGCGGACACTAGTACTTAGTAGAAATGGCTATTTTCAATATTTACTATGTACAAAAGAATGTAACTCAAAAAGTAGGTTAACCAGAGTTATGGTTCTTGTGTTCTGCACACCATCTCATGATGCTTTACATTCCTGTGAGATTTCATGAAAATACATACATGCCATATTTCACACTGTGAGATAAAATCTCACAGAATTTGGCCAATCTGGAAGGCAATTCGCATAAAAAAAGCAAATCTCACAGAATTTTCAAACCATTTTACAACAGATTTTATGAAGAAATAGACATAAATCACACACTGTTGTGTTTTCACAAGCTTTTTATATGAAGAAAAAGATTTAAGACTATTTAGGGGGAGCTCCAAAGTGATGTTTTAAGAAAATCTCACAGAATTTTATCAAATCTCCCTTAAAATTTTGCCTTATCTCACAGATTTTAGTCCACAGCTTATGGCATGTATGAAAATATCTCAAACAGTTTTCAACTTACTGAGCAGACATGAGTACGTAGTGGAAGTGGCTATGTTCAATGTTCAAAGGGCAATAACTCCAAAAGGAGGCAAACCACAATTACAGTACACGATTGTGTACTGCATGTCGTCTCATGGTGCTTTACATTTGTCTGAAGTTTTGTGAAAATATCACAAATGGTATCAGAGTTATGGAGCGGACATCAGTACATGGTAGAAATGGCTATGTTAAATGTTCAAAGGGTAATAACGCCAAACATAGGTTGACTAGATTTATGGTTCATGTCGAGGGTTGAGCGCAAGACTATTGTAACTCAAACATATTTTTGAAACCCTTGTTTAGGGGCAATTTGGACCCCTTTGTAAACAATGCAAATTTAGGTGCCATTGCTCATACAAGCAATGGCACCTAAATTTTCATTGTTTACAGAAAGAAATGTTGTAATCTTCATAACGCCTTCATGGTGAGGAGATTAGGTTTGGGGAAAAACAACCATCTGACTTACGCTAGTCTTGCGCTCAACCCTCGATACATGTATGTTCTGCACAGCTTGACTGTGCACTTATAGGGGTATGTGCAGTAATTAGGTTGATATGGTGTTTGCACATCTATTTAATTTATACATTGTATTAGTGTACAACCAATGTTATCCCAGTTTTTTTTTTTTTTTTTTTTTTGAAGTGTCTGCAGGTATGGTACCATACCTGGAGACTCATGGTCTCCGGGTATGGTACCATACCTAGTCCCTGGAGACTCAGGGTCTCCGGGTATGGTACCATACCTGGTCCATGGAGACAAGCCATGTAGGACTGTCTCCAGGTACGGCAGTACATCAAAAATCCTTTATAACTTCTAATTGTTTAAGCTGTACTTTTGAATATCCTTTACTTTTCTTCGGTTTAAGGAAGCACTGCTATATTTCTTGTCTCCTTTAGAAGTGATTATACAACAAGAGCTGTCAGCAGACAGCATAGGTCACCTGGAACTGGGTGATACTAGGGTGTCAGGGTGCTCTTTAGGACCAATCTGATCCGGGTCTGCACTGTTTGCTTGGGCCTATCTGTCCCAATACTTAGAATCATTACGGTAAGAGGAAATGTTATGGCATTTTAACTCTTGATAGGATTTCTTGTGCTATGGTTTGGTCTTTGTTGTGATGAATTTGACATTATCAGGGATCAATTATAAAATTTCTAAGTCTGTGACCTTGACCTTGAGGTCATACTATGACCGTCATAGGCATGGGTGAGGGTGATGATGAATAAAACTTTGGACCTGTATCTATTATCATTCCAAATATGAACCAAATCTATCGTATGATTTGGAAAATATGAGCTCTTAAAACACTTCAATATAAAATTTCAAAGTTCTTAACTTTGACCTTGAGGCCATGGGCAAGGGCAGTGAGTAATGCTGAATAAAACTTTGAATCTGTATCTATCATCATGTCAAATATGAGCAAAATCCATCGTATGGTTTAGAAAATATGAGCTTTTAAAAAACTTTAATATAAATCTTTTAAGTCACTGACCTTGACCTTGAGGTCATATGCATGGGCAGACAATTGCTGAATAAAACTTTGGAAGTGTGTCTATCATCATACCAAATATGAACAAAATCTATCGTATAGTTTGGAAAATATGAGCTCTTAAAAATCTTTAACATTAAAAATTTCTAAGTCCATGACCTTGACCTTAAGGTAATGGGCTGGGGTATTGCTGAATAAAACTTCAGAACTATAACTATCATCATACCAAATATGAACCAAATCAATCATATGGTCTGGAATATATAAGCTCTTAAAAAACTTTAACGTAAATGTGGACGCCAACGCCAACGGTAGTGCAACAGCTATTCCTGGACTTCGTCCAGGCGAGTTAAAAAGGGATCACTCGTATATATTAAATGGTAAAATAAATGTAATGAATTCTGACACAGAAATAATATGGTTATAAGATTACTCAGTTATTATTATTATTATTAACTTTCATACATGATTAGTTTCTTTCATGTAACAAACTGTGAAAACCCCCGATAATCTTTTGTTGATGGCCAAGGCTGAAAACAACTTCTGTCTTTGCCAATAAATATTCAAACTAGAGCAAGTCCAAGAAGGTCATGAATACCTCTGGCCAGCGCCATTTCTTAATTATAAAATATTTTTTAAGTCAATGACAAAGATCAAAGATATAAGGCAAAATCAATGGACCATGAAATATAGGTCACTGACCCACACATAGTTTGCAAGGTCAGTCTCAATGTGATCTACATGTATCATCCCAAGTACAACTTTTCTGGACATGAAGCAAAATTGCAGGGCCATAAAATATAGGTCACTGACCTACATATACTTAAGAGGTCAATCTGATGTGTCATATTGATCCATTATACCAACTGTAATATGTTAATCCAAAATCACTGGACCATGAAATATAGGTCATGGTGATTTATATTTACTTTGAGGTCAAAGTTTGGGTCACATTGTGTCATTATATGTAAATATGACACTTAAGCATCAAATAGTGGGAAATATAAGACAAAATCACAGGGCTATGAAATATAGGCCACATGGCTATTCCCAAACTATGATAGTCATACATCAAATTGTCTTTAAGATGTTACATAAAATCACTGGACCATGAAATGTAGGTCAAAGTGACCTACATTTATTTTTAGATCAACTGTTGGATCATACTGATTCATAATCCCAAATAATCATGTTCATACATCAAATACCATTCAAGATATAAGGCAAAATCACTGAACCATGAAATACAGGTCAAGGTGATCTACATTTATTATGTCAATCGTGGTGTCACACAGACCCAATATCCCAAGCATCACATTAATCCATGAAATAGTCTTCAAAATATAAGGCAAAATTGCTGGAGCATGAAAATAAGATCACAATGACCTTGACCTTATCACACTGAGTGTTGATGATAAACATGTCTGATGGCCATCATTCTTTATCAAGAAGTTCTTTGTATAAACTACAGCAATATACTACTTTATTGAGGCGTCCTAGATTTTGACCTCTAGGCCCGCCCGGGGGCATGACCCAAGGGTTCATAGACATAGAATTGAAGACAACCATTCCACTCCAGTTACCCCCATACCAAATATGAATAGTTTTTTTATCAGTGGCTGCAGAGATATAAGTCATCAAAAAACTTTGAAGTAAAACTGGTTATAGCAAGTGTTAATGGACTGAATTACGGCCTGACAGACCAATGGATGGAAGGAACCGACAAAAACTATATGCTTGGGGTAGAAGTAGAACCATATAATAATCATTAATTAGCATTCAACCATCCATCATTATAACCAGTCCCTGCTTAAATCAAACAATTACCCTATGTTATTTGGTCATAACTGCTCACAAGTCAGACAATCGTTTGATGATTTTCCACTTTTGAGGACGCGAATATAAGATTAACTGGTTTTTTTCACAGTTTGTTACATGAAAACTTATCCAGTCTGAAAGTTAATAATAACGATACTAATAATTATAATTGATTATAATTTATAACTTGTAATTTTATAACCATATTATTCCCACAGTAGAATAAGTGCTTCAGTTTAATAACTGCAGAAAAATAAATAATATATCCTTTCAAATGCTTTCATATACACAACTTAAAGAATAAGAAGTTATGAAGGTTTTTATATACTGCTGTACCTTGGGATCGTCCAACAAGGATTGTCTCCAGGTATGGCATGGTATCCGGAGACTCTGGGTCTCCAGGTACGGTATCATACCCGGAGACACTTCTTTTTTTTTTTTTTTTTTTTTTTTTTGCAGTAAAAATGGCATGGCATAGAAGATTGCATTTCGCAAAGGCATGTGAACTTAATGACATTCACTAGAATTGATGGAGGCATGCAAGAGAAGTATGGAAGTGCTGTGATTAGAGCATTAGCCTCTGGGTGCTAGAGGTCCTGGGTTTGACCGTCCCTTCGGGTTCATGCTCCATTAGCATCGTTGGCAGGGATGATATTAATAGCGAGTATAGCTCGCAAAGCGCGTCGCAAAACGATTGCACGTCACGAACGAAGTGAGCGCTACGGTAGATGATATGATCAGGGAAAAGTAACATACAACAATATATACTTTCAGCAGAAATCACTCTGACCAATTTTCTTCCTTTTTCTTCCCGGAAGTTGTCACCGGAAGTTGGCAGACTGAAAATTTGGGTCTCACTAATAATTGTCACAAAGTGACAAGATACTAGTGTCAATAGTGTCACGAGCATATTTTGTTGATTATTTTTATTATCTCTTATTGATATAAATATTTATATATACTGATATCATTTTTAATGATGATGTTAAGGACTTTTGAAGAGACTACAGATAGGTCTGTGCTGTGCTCGCATTTAGGATAAGCCTATTTTCATATACCATTGCATAATCTTTCAGATGTGATGCAATCTGGAGGGCTCTCCTGTGCAAGGAGCTTGAGGGTTCCTGCACTGGAAGCCATCCTCTTTGCAGGTTATTGATGATCAGATATTGTAGCATTGCTGGGTCTTCCATAAAAATATACCCAACACAATCTTCCCCCATGTTCTTGACTTCACCCAAAGTCAACAATACTGCCCACCCTGGACTGAGAAAAAGAGCATATGCAACGCTAGGCACCTGTCTCTGCAACCTGGGTCCGGAGATGATGGCCTGTTCAGATCTGAAGATAGCCAACAACGAGGTGCGAATCAATCTGGGGATAAATCTTGATGAGGTCGAATACAGTCTACAGACAGACACTCGTTGAGAAGTCTTCCAGTTTGCTTATATTTTAAATAAAATTGTGTGAGACAGAGACTAGAAAAAAAATTATATGAGTCTGCATTTACCTATTTGGTTAAAAAATAAATAAAATCTGAGGTCAGAAGAGTTGACGAATATTTTCTATATTGAGTTATCGTTCCTGCGTGGTAATCTATTTGCACGAAGATCGTTTAAGGTAGTTGTATTTGACGGGACCGCACGGGAAAAGACGGGATCAATTGTCAATTGAATAGGCCAATGTCGGCCGGAGGAAAGACGGGACCAAATTTTCGCGCGAATGACCATGTCGTAATCCACCCTGATAGCATGACAACGTTGCTCAACGTTGGCATTGTGTTGTATCGTTGCCTGATAGTTATCCGTTGGCTGTCCAATGCTGGCCGAATGTTGGGCAAACCGTGATATCAATCTAATGAATTTTTTTAAAGTCAGTAAAATAATCATAGTTGGCACAATAATGGGCCAACATTGTGCAAAATACTGGAAATAAACAGTTTTATTTGATATGTGGTGTAAGGTTGGCCCAACGTTGGCCCAACGTTTCCAAAATGTGCAAATCATGCACTCCTTTGTATAATATTGGGCCAACGTTGGGCCAACGTGTAGAATATTGCCAGTATAGACTACAGTGAAGCCTCTACAGAGCCTCTAGCATAAAATACATACCTGGCTATTTATAATTATATCTGCCTCTTTGATAGCATCAGTATTAAAGTAGCAGTAAGCTGGTCACTTACCGAATGCATTGTTCTTGTGCTAGTTCCTCATACAGCATATTAAAAGTACATAATCTTAAATGTGTTACTTTTATTGTGGTTAAATCCAGGGACTCTAGTGTTGGCGTAACACTCGGGCACTACATATTTTGGCGACGAGGTCAAACTACTGGAACTAATTTGTTTAAATACAGACAAAAAGAACTTTGCAGTTAAATTCGGACAAATCGTTTAAATACGGAATAGCTTGGATTGAATTAGTTCAAGATGGCAGTAGCTCTACACGATCATCAACAACTTCAGTCATTTGATAGTTCAGGCACTAGTGGAATAGGTCCGAGATGGAAAAGATGGATCAGAGCATTTGAACTGTACGTAGAAGGAAAAGGAGTGACGGATGTTGGTCAGAAGAAAAGTTTTTACTGTATTGTGCTGGAATGGATGTACAAGACGTATTCTATAGGCTACCGGCAGGAGACGGAGTCGACGATTACGCTAAAGCCAAGGACGCTTTGAATAAACACTTCAACCCGCTGTTGAATGTTCCGTTCGAACGTCATAAATTCAGACCTACTTCACAGAATGAAGGGGAGACGGTAGAACAATATATTGTACGTTTGTGACAGAAAGCTGAAACGTGTGAATTTGGAGACGTAAATGCTGTGAATATCCAGATAAGAGACCAGATTATCGAAAAAATGTAGGAAACATGAGCTATGACGAAAGCTGCTTGAAAAAGGGAGAGACTAAACGCTGCAACAAGTTCAAAACATTTCCAGAGCGTTTAAAGACTCGGAACAATAGGCATCGACTATAGAGGGGGCAGCACAGGAAACAAACAAACTGTCCGTGAAATCTAAAACTGGAGGAATGAAATCGAAATTCAGAACTAGTCCCAAGAAACCCATTAAAACAATTTGTTATAGCTGTGGGCTTGAAGGACATATGAGAAAAGACTCCAAATGTCATGCAAAAGGATAACAATGCAGTTGTAAGCAGTTTAACCATTTTCAGGAAATGTGTAGAACACAAAAGTTTAGGGAAAAGAAAGGAGAGAAAAAGAATAGAACAAGGCGTATGAAAGTTAGACAAGCTGAGGAAAATAGTGATCAAGAAAATGGAGACTATACATTTGTAGTGTCGAATGATTATGACAGTGACAATTCGAAAATCTTGGTGAAAGCAGGGGGTGTAAATATGGATATGCTGATAGACCCAGGTGCGAGTTGTAACATCATAGACAGGGAAACATGGGAAAGATTGAAAAACATGAAAATTAAATGTAAATCAAGCGCACAAAGAAAATATATGCATATGGAAGTACACAACCACTTAAGGTGGCTGGAACATTTTGGTCTAAAGTGAGCCATGGGGACAAAATGTTAGAAGATATTGAGTTCTTAGTAATAGAAGAACTGGGAAAACCATTACAAGGTCGAAACACTTCAATTAAACCTGGACTGTTAAAAATCTGACCATCTGTTGTAAATTCGCTGCATAACCAGTCAATGACAAAAGAACAAATCATTAATAAATACCAAAAATGTTTCGAGGGATTTGGAAAGTTAAAGGATTTTCAGTTTGACATTCCGATCGACCCAAATGTTGACCTAGTTATCCAAAACGTAAGCCGGGTTCCTTTCAGTCTGAGAGAAGAGCTTGGTAATAAGCTGGATGAACTTGAAAAAAGTGGATATTATTGAAAGAGTAAATGAACCAAGTCGATTTGTGTCGCCAGCTGCTGTTGTGCCAAAGCCTGGAGGGCACATACGTTTATGTGTAGATATGCGCCAAGCGAACCAATCGGTTAAACGGGTACGTCATTTTATTCCTACGATTGACAAATTATACCAGGACATGAACGAATCAAGGGTTATGAGAAAAATTGATATTAAATGGGCACATCACCAAATCGAGCTAAAACCCGAGGCAAGGGAGATAACCATGTTCATAACACACAAGGGACTTTACCGATACAAGCGTTTAAACTTTGGGATCAGCTGTGCGGCAGGAATGTTAAACATGACATGTCGAAAATTGTCGAGTCTGACGAGTATGTAAAATTTGTAGCACGTGAATCGACACCGTTAGCTATGACTACGAAATCGAAAGAGTATCAGATCATGAAATTGAAAGAGTATCAGATCATGATCCGGAGCTGATAGCAGTGCGTGAATGTTTGTTAAACGGAAAATGGGACAAAATAACATATAAGGAATACTTACCCGTACGTAGCGAATTGTCTGCGAAAGGTAAGCTAGTTTTGAGGGGTATATTCGATTTGTAATTCCCAAAAATGTTTGATATTAGGTCATGATGGGCATCCTGGAATTGTTAGCATGAAAAGAAGGTTAAGAACCGTGACAAATCTACCAAAACAAAAACATAATTTCCGTCAGGTAAAGGTCCTAACCAATCTCCTGATAAATGTTCCCACGGTCCTGAAGGACTGTTCGCGTCATGGGTTCAGTTGCACTCCCTGGACTTTTCTCTTACCTTTTTTAGATGGCTGACTAACCATTTGACAATCAAAATATGTCTTGCAAATATTTTCGATTTCTTTGTCCATTCCTTGCCAATATATCACCAGCTCAAATTGTATCGCTTTACAGGTGTTGAACTCGTAGAAGAATTTGTAATAGGCTCACTTATTCCTGTTTCTGGCACATTAACACTATTTTGATCATTCAGAGCTGGTGTAGTCAAAGACGAATACGGTTCCGTATCAGGCTCAGTCGATATATCAACAGAAAGTTCGGGTTCTGCACGCGATGCCTGCCTATCTGAGGTTCGCTTGTGGAACTTTTTAACGTGCATAACATTTCGCCTATATTTCACCCCCTCGTCTGATTCTACAAGTACACTGTATCCCGTTTATTCAACACTTTGTACAATTTAGGCTTGAAGTGGCTTTGAAATTTGTTCTGCATGTCTTGTTTCATGAGAACCTCATCTCCCGAGTTTATTTCGCTCCCGCGCGCATTTTTACGATTATCGCTACATACCTTGCCATTTTCTTACTGCTCGGCATCTCGATCTCGCATTTCCCGGTCATATTCTGTATAACCGGACAAATTGGGTAACTTTGTACAAATGTTTCTTTGATAAAGCCCCTCGGCAGGGCTAACCCCTGTACTGAGTGAGGCGAACTACGATACATGAGTAAGTAATGATCTAATTCTGATTTCCAGTCGAGTTTTTCTGTTTGTGCAATTTTGATACGCTTCAGAATTGAGCTATTTTCGCGTTCGATTGCCCTTGAGCTGAACTCCAATATAGACTTACTCTTCTGTGATATATTCCGGTTTCTTTCATAAAATTACGGAAATGTTGACTTTGGAAAATACTAGCATTGTCAGCCTGAATTAAAAGTGGCAATCCATGCGTAACAAACATTTTCCACATTGCTTTCGTAATATTCTCTGCAGCTATGTTTTTCATGATTGCAATTTCGAAAAATCTACTATACAAATCTACCAAAACAAAACCATAATTTCCATCAGGTAAAGGTCCTAACAAATCTCCTGATAAATGCTCCCATGGTCCTGAAGGAAGTTCTGTTCGCGTCATGGGTTCAGGTTTAGATGGCTGACTAACCATTTGACAACCAAAACATGTCTTGCAAATATTTTCGATTTCTTTGTCCATTCCTGGCCAATATATCACGGTTCTTAACCTTCTTTTCATGCTAACAATTCCAGGATGCCCATCATGACCTAATATCAAGCATCGCTCCCTTAATGCTTTGGAAATTACAATTCGAGTACCCCTCAAAACTAGCTTACCTATCGCGGACAATTCGCTACGTACGGGTAAGTATTCCTTATATGTTAATTTATCCCATTTTCCATTTAACAAGCATTCACGCACGGCTATCAGCTCCGGATCATGATCTGATACTCTTTCGATTTCACGCGTAGTCATAGGTATAGGTGTCGATTCACGTGCTACAAATTTTACATACTCGTCTGACTCGACAATTTTCGACATGTCATGTTTCGGCAAGGCCTCTGTCTTGCTTAATGATCTATTTAGGGTATCTGCTATATTCTTTCGGCCACTTATGTACCGGACTTTGAATTTATACGACTGTAAACGTAAAACCCAACGCTCATTCCGTGCACAGGATTTCGACCTTGACCTTGGAGAGAATATCGTCTCTAGCGGTTTATGATCTGTCAAAAGTTCGAATTCTGAACCATAAATCCAAGCATGAAATCACTCGCAAGCCCAGACCAGACAGCGCTTCCTTTTCGGTCTGCGAATACCGTTTTTTTCTGTATCAGTTAAGCTACGGCTTGCATAACAAATGACTCTATAATCTTCCACTTGTTTCTGAGTTAGTACTGCACCCAGTCCTACTGGACTAGCATCTGCTATGACTTGCGTTTCAGCATTTTATCGTAGTAACCTAGTATTTTCGCATTCGCTAAACACTTGTTTTGAGCTGATCAACAGAATCTTGCTCAGCCTGAGCCCATTTGAAAATTGCATTCTTATGTGTAAGTTTTCGTAACGGTTCCGAAATGGTCGCAAGGTCAGGTATGAATCTGGCATTATACTATATTAACCCTAACCAGCTACGTACCTCAGATACGCTTGTACGTTCTCGCGCATTCATTACTGCAGAAACCTTAGCCTCGGACGGTCCGACTCCGCATTCTGAACACCGTGCCCATAAATTCCAATTTAGGCATATTGAACTGACATTTTTCACGATTTAACGTACTTCCTTGTTCTTGCAACACATTTAGCACTTTTTCTAGCCTTTTATCATGCTTTTGCTGATTCGGAGCATGCACAATTATACCATCCAATATATTTTGGAACTCCTTCACATCCCTGTAAGATCTGTTGAATGACTTCCTATAACATTTCTACCGCACAGCTGATCCCAAAGTTTAAACGCTTGTATCGGTAAAGTCCCTTGTGTGTTATGAACGTGGTTATCTTCCTTGCCTCAGGTTTTAGCTCGATCTGGTGATATGCCCACTTGATATCAATTTTACTCATAACCCTTGATTCGTTCATGTCCTCGAGTAATTCGTCAATCGTAGGAATAAAATGACGTACCCGTTTAACCGATTGGTTCGCTTGGCGCGCATATCTACATATAAACGTATGTCCCCTCCAGGCTTTGGCACAACAACAACTGGCGAAACAAATCGACTTGGTTCATTTACTCTTTCAATAATATCCAATTTTTCAAGTTCATCCAGCTTATTGCCAAGCTTTTCTCTCAGATTGAAAGGAACCCGTCTTACGTTTTGGATAACTGGTTCAACATTTGGGTCGATCGGAATGTCAAGTTGAAAATCCTTTAACTTTCCAAATCCCTCGAAACATTTTGGGTATTTATTAATGATTTGGTCTTTTGTCTTTTGAGTATCAAACGAATTTACAACAGATGGTCCGATTTTCAACAGTCCAAGTTTAATTGACGTGTCTCGAGCCAGTAGTTGTTTTCCCTGTCCTTCTATTACTAAGAACTCAATATCCTCTTACATTTTGTCCCCATGGCTCACATTAGACCAAAATGTCCCAGCCACCTTAAGTGGTTGTGTACTTCCATATGCATATATTTTCTTTGTCTATGTGCTTGATTTACATTAAATTGTCATGCTTTTCAATCTTTCCCATGTTTCCCTGTCTATGATGTTACAACTCGCACCTGAGTCTATCAGTATATCCATGTGCATGCATTATAATATTCGTTTATTTTTTAAGTCATTTAATATGAATTTGCTACATTTTGTTTATTGAAAAAAGACAGAAAAAGGGAGTAAAACATTTTTTTCGGAATGTATTTGTTCACCTAGATTCTAATTGCTATTCAAGGACAAACTATTACAATAGGAGGTGAATGTACTAGACTGCTGGAGATATTTTCATTCATTAATTCATTCATAAACTGGACGTGCTGAAGTACATTAAATGACATTATTTTATTGTTATCATGTGATCACAAGACATAGATTATCAGGAATAATTATTAAGCCATTAACTGTCCGAAATCTTAGAAAGGCGTATTCGAAATTGGTTGTTGAAGTGCTTAAATTTCGAGACATAGGCGATAGATTTAAAGGATTTCAACAACTTATTTGTCTCTTCTTGGTGGCATTGATTTTACTGACATAATTAAGTTTTGATTTGCATATCTAAACACAGTGCGGCTTCAGGTCACAAGGTCATTTTAGCTATATCAGAAACATTGGTATAAAAATATAATTAACATTTACCATGATGTATGCTAAACTATCAGAAAAGGAATGTGTATTTTGTTTGTTTCCTCTTTTTTCGTGGTTACTAAAGTTGATTTTTCATTATCTTTTTCAAAAAAAAAAAAAAAAAAAAAAAGCAAAAAACTATATTTTAATACATTTTAGTCTACTAATATGTAAATTATGCTTGTTAAGGTGGTAAATTTTAAAACTCTCGACAAATGAGTTCCAGCTATACAGGAAAATGGATGAACAATATGTGATTTATCAATGCAGGTGGTCGATTATTATTGAATTAGGCTGGCACAGTTTCTAGTTGTCGCATTTCTGTCATAGAGATTTTCTGTTTTTTTTTTTTTTTTGTTATTGTTTTATTGCACCACACCTCTCTTCTGCACAAATATCGCAATGTCAGAAATTAGAGCTGCTTGCTAATTAAGATTGCCATATAATTGTAAATCAACTGTGTACTTGGTAAACTGGTGTATTTCTTGTTTGATTACCGTATACTGGGAATATTTTGCATTAGTTCTCTTAAAAAAAAGGAAGGGGATGTAGTATATTGCCAGTATAGACTATAATAAACCTTTTGCAGAGCCTAAAATACATATCTGGCTATTTATAATTTTATTTGCCTCTTTGATAGCATCAGTATTAAAGTAGCAGTAAAGCTGGTCACTTACCGAATGCATTGTTCTTGTACTAGTTCCATATATAGTATATTAAAAGTACATAATCTTAAATGAGTTACATTTATTGTGGGTAAATCCAGGGACTCTAGTGTTGGACTAACGTCAGCAATTTGTTTATTGCTGATTCTGCTAAAGTGACAGAAATGTTGCCAAAATGTGATTTCATATATCAATCGGTATGCATCATTTTGATTTCCATGTTTTAAATCCAAATTAAGTTGGTGGTATGAATCAATAACTAAGGCTGTAAATGCAAAGAGTAAAATGTTGGATCATCGGCGTGCCAACGTTGATCCAACATACCCGGAATAATAGGAGTACATAGAGGATCTTATATGAGTGCTATGTATTACTGAATTTACTAACTCCGTTGGAGAAATGTTTGTATCATAAAAAAATATGTAAACATAACCCTTATACCAAACAAATTGCAGCTCAGTTAATACAAGATACCAATTTAATTAGTATATTAATGTACCATATGCTGTTGCCTAAAGCACAAACACAGCATGAAGTAATCATTATTACTGGCTCCCTTGTCCAGCGCCAAGGTGACCAATAAAATTTACTATATTAATTTGTAATCCAATACCTTGTATTAATCTTGTTCATTATTGTTACCATCTACGAAAGGTTTTATAACACATTAGACTACTCATAAAGCTAGTTTTTATACTATTTGAGTTCTGACTCTCTGATTGAATGCACCAATAAAGGTCTCAAGATGTGATTTAAAGAAGAAGGATTAAGATTTTTGAACACGTGAGTATAATTATGAGTATATCATATATTCGTGTCTAATTTAGGCAAAAATAATGTACTGCATGCGACGGATATGAAAGCTTCTTATTAGACTGTGCAGTTGAGCAGGCTGATCTGAGTCTTTGTTGGATGCTCATGTGACATTGTAGGTTCTGCTGTGCTCTGGCCCCTTTGTGATTTTGACATTCTTAAAGCACAAACATTGTTTTACTAGAGTAATGGGTCCAAAACACGCTCACGGAAAGTGTAGACCCTGATCAGACTCTTCCTAGAGGGCTCAGGAGAGAAAAAGCTAGGTCAGTTTATAAAAATAATATTTTATTGTAAAACCACTGCCTTTTAGTGAAATACTGTTTTACAGTTATAAATATATAGTATTGTGCTGTAAGACTGTCAAACTCACAAGTGAGCCAGAGCCAGAGCACAGCAAAACCTACAGTGTCACATGTGCACCCAGCAAAGACTCAGATCAGCACAAACGCACAGTGATAAGAGGCTTTCATATCCACCTCATGCAATTCATTGCTGCTGCCTAAATTAGAAACGAATATAGAATATATTATTATACTCACATATTGACTGGCTGTCGGAACAGCCCCTTTTCACTGGCAAACATCTGTTGGCATCATACATAATTTCTACGTTTTCCCAACGTTAAATTGTGCAGGGCTAACGTTGGCCCAATGTTGGCCCAACGTTGTAATTAACATTGACATATGTTGGCCCAAGGTAATGCCCAACGATGGCCCAACAAGCAGACTTCCGCTGGGCCAGCGTTGAATGCCTACGTTGGGCCAACGGAATGGACAACCATTATACAACGTTGGCTCAATGTTAGCATGCTATCTGGGCAGAAATTCTGGAAGTATCGCCAAAATTGATTGTAATATAATTTCTATGGCATATGTTAACTAAAATCATTCCAGAAATTTCACAATCGCAATTTTTTGAAAATGCACACACTAGTCTTCAGAAAAAATGTGCCCCGGGACGACTCCGGGACCAAAACATCAACTCATGCTGTATAGAAAATAGAAGGGAAGGCAATGATCAGGAACCGATACAATTATCCAACACCTCCCATCAGAGACATCAAAGGGAAAGAAACACAAACATGAAATAACTAGGCCCTAATGGAAACATCACTAGCGGAAAGCCAAACGGACAGTTACTTTCCCACAAAGTGGCCAAATGGTTATCCAAAACAAAAAGATGTAAGCGACACACACATTCAAAGACGAACTATAACAAAAATAAAAACCATGACAGAAGAACCGCCTTGGAACGGTCAGTGAAAAGTATTTCACTTGGGGTGGGTGGGGGGGGGGGGGGGGTGTGGGAGGGAGGCAGGGGAACTTAAATCGATTTTACGTGGCTACAATTCTCGCCCTTACTTCTGCCGCGGTTTAGACACATAATTTGTTCAGTCCGCATGAAGGTTTCCTAACTCATCAGTGCTACATCTCCGAGAACACAAAAAAATCAACTAATTACAGAGATGCAACAACGACAAGGACTCGACAGCACGAAACAACTGCAATGCTGGAGCAAAAGAAAACCAACAGTTAGACTCCGGTAGGCCCGACCAAAGATAGAGCATCAAGTACCAACCAACATTACCCAAAATTAAATTTCAAGTAAGCCTTTACGCTGGAACCATCATAGAATCTGAGACCTAACCCCGCCGGCGTGCAATTAAAGAGGGAAGCAAAGTTATTAACCGTGATTGGGTTAACAACCATGCATGCAGTCTGTCGTATAACATTTATGTTGTACCCAATCTTTTTATATCGAAGAATGATTTTACGAAATTGGGTATTGAAGTCATTGCAAGCATATATTTTTCTGAATTTTTACACTGTCACCATAAAATTCGGGTTTCGATAGGCCTTGTTGCAGAAGAGATTTTAGTCCAACACTGAATTTTGAAACTAAATCGGAATGACGTATATAAAACTTAGAAAAGGTTGTACGTAGTTTATGATACCGATAGTCTTGATTAAGAAGTTTATTCGTGGTTAGACGGATGCATGGTTTTGTCGGTTATCGGCATCGCCAATGTATGGATGGCAGTCATTATTAATGTTTCTCCAAGCTGGTTCTTAGTTCTGACATTTTATGTCAAACTTAGATATCCAATACATGCTTATATTGAAAAAAAGTTCAAGGCCACCGATGAAGTTACCGACTTGTATTAATATATAAATGCCACACAGGAATGGTTTATAAAGCTTTCGTTTCTTCTTGATATCTTTATTCGGTTTGGTACTAAACTATACCGACACATTTGTTGGTATACCTATGCGTACAAATTGTCCCAATCCCAGCCCCCCACCCCCCTACTCAATTATTGCATCTGACAAGGAAGCACCGTTATGACATAACCTCTACTAAGATTTATGAAAACGTGACGACTATTTGATATTGTACATTTTAAATTTTTGGATGTAGATGTCTCTTGTGCTACATTCTATGGTGTATATATTTCTCAGTCAATTCGTTTTGCTAGAGCATCTAGTCAAATCAATGACTTTAATAATCGAAATAAAGTTTAAAATGCTAAACTTCTTATGCGGCAAACTGCATGCATGATTGTCAACCCAATTTTAAGGTTGATAGCTTTGCTTCCCTCTTTAATTGCACGGGGTGGGTAGGTCCTCAGACTAAATGACGGCTCCCTCCTCAGTTTGTTTCAGATGGTCGGTGCCTGAGTAACAGTGTCTGTGGTCGGGCTCATCGTGGTCCTTTTGTGGTTTTCTTTTGCTCTGGCTGAAGATCGCCACTGAGCCATTTGCTTTGTTTCATCACAGTGTTTTTTATTATACATGTATGTGTTTCTATCACAAAAACATACCTGTATAATTTTGAACCACTTAAACCCCACTTTTATATAGTAAAACTGGGGTTTACAGTGGTATACATTATTTTTCTTATTTTGCAAAAAACATATATTGTGGGTACTCGTTAGAACTGCTTCGCCGAGGCGGTTCTAACGAGTACCCACAAACTATGTTTTTAGCAGAAATATTAAAAACATCAGAATTTTTATCTGAAAACTTTCAGGTTTTTTTTTTTGTGGTGAATTTTTCAATATATTTGAATAGACGTGTTTTCGTAATGACTGTTATGTTTCACGGCTGAGTTAGAAGACCTCTATGCGGACCGAACATAAATTTGTAATTTGGAGCTACATCAGAGTTCAGGATGAGGTTTCGCGCGAATAAAACTGGTTTAAACCCCCAGTAGATTTCCTACTGACCGTTCCAAGGCGATTCTTCTATTGCAGTTCTTCTATGTTTGTGCGACGGTGACGTTTATGTTATCCTTATTCATTATGAAAACACGCCTATTCAAATATATTGAAACTTTACAACCAAAAAAGGAACATTTTCAGATAAAAAATTCTGATATTTTTCATATTTCTTCTCAAAACATAGAATATGGGTACTCGTTAGAACCGCCTCGGCGAGGCGGTTCTAACAAGTCCCAGAATTTATGTTTTTTCAGCAAAATAAGAAAAGTCATGTATGCCCCTGTAAACCCCAGTTTTACTATATGAAAGTGGGGTTTGAGGAGGTCAAACTTATATAGGCGTGTTTTCGTGATGGTTTGTGTTGTCCTAGTCTCTCCTTCATTTGGTGCCCTGGGAGGGATGTGCTTGGTGATTGTGACATTTCCGGGGTGTCTTCATATATTTTTGGACAAAGAGATAAGCAGCAAGTATAGGGAAGTATTTGAGTGACATGCATGCATCACTAGTTGTGGTACTTGACAGTGGAGTACAACATAATTTTTTATCTCATTGACAAAGCAGATATAAAATAACACTCTTGGAAGCTATCCCTTGTTATATATACATTTCTGACTTTAGTTTGTTTTATCATTATTTTATCTGCTTATTCACATGATAAGTACGCTCTTGAAAATGAACAAGTTTTTGCAGAATATTTTTATTTTCCACTATTAAAGGTATACATGTCTTTTCATAAATAAAATGATCCCGGAAACCGATGTACTTTTCATCTGAGTTTAAAGAGGACGTATTCTATGGGTGTAGACAATCTAAGAGTTTGCCATCGCTCCGGAAGCCATGGACTTCTCCCATGCTACTTTCATTGGATTGCTCAATGTTATATATAACTAAGTATTAGCTTTCAAAAAAGCTTGGTCTATCTACCAAGCTTTTTCTTTGCCTGTACTATTAAATAGATTTTTTAAGTGATCCATGGAATACATTTTCACAGAACACCACAACCTGCTTAAACCTTTTAGTCCTGCAGACCAATTTAGATACATTTGCAAACAGTACAGATCCAGATAAGACGTCACGAGCCGTCTCATCTGGATATACGCTGTTTGCCATTCAGTTACTATTTGTTTGACTCAGTTTCCTAATCGCAAAACTGTATGCGTCCAAATGCAGAGACTTAAGAGTTCATTTCAAATGCAGGAGTTAAGCATCCAAATCTGAATGGCTGTGTTGTGAACATATCATTACAATATCATTATCATTTTAAATTCACCGCAACTGAGCTAGGATTTCTCTACACAATTAAAATGTACAGAACGTATTTGCAGTCTTTGCTTACTATCTGTGAGTATCTGAGGTGAGTATCAATGAAACGCCAAAAAGACAGTAGCTATAAATCAATTAAATATGACCCGGGATACAGCGTTTCCTACAAGATTGCATGTGCATCCAGCGAAGACTTAGATCAACTTGTACATCTGTACAGACTGATCAGTCTTTGTCTGCATAGAGACGCTCTGGTTCCTTGGCTACCCACAGAGTGCCAGGTGGATGCGCAGACTGATCTAAGACTCCAACGGGCGCACATGCAGTCTTTTAGGAAATGCTGTGCCCTAGATCATTGTTATAATATACATTGTATAATGTTTGCGGTGACCTCTCTTTTAGTTAAGCTCATAACCCATCACCAAATCCCCTTCCTACCTACTAAACACCAAATGTTTTAAGAATTTCCATCTCGCATACGAATCCGTCAGTCACCCATTTTCCTTTCACACTTAGACTTCTAATTTAATCAAAGCACTGATAACACCGGTGGGCGATCATCTTTGAGTGTAGGCTGGAAAAATGGTCCTGAACGGGGACTTAAGACTGTTTCAATCAACACTCAACTTCCCGTAATTTAAGCAAACATGGCAGGGTCTGAACTGTTTGCTAATGTCCCAAATACCGCAGTCCAGACTTTGCAGATAACTCTCTATCAACAACAAGCCAAAGTCACAGCGACAAGAATAGCTGTAAATAACCGTTACCTGGATTTCGTCTAACGTGCGGTTTTATCACCCTAGTCCATGACACGTAGTTGTTTTTTTCAAAAAGCTAGCGGGTCGTTTAGCTTCAGCAATTGCATGTATGCCTATGTCGCACAAGATGGCATATGTATCAAGATTCGATGAATTAACCTATAGGGTCTGGCACAGGGGTCTTTTACACAAATTATCCGGGATAGGATGCTCGGATAGGGTGATCAAATGGTTTTCGAGTTATCTATCTGGACGCAGGCAGCGCGTCGTACTTAATGGACAAGCATCTGATTGGGCCCCTGCTGAAGCCGGGGTTCCTCAGGGGTCTATTCTGGGACCCTTCTTTTTATTTTTTTGATATACATAAATGATATAGTGAAAATTATTGGCTGTTCTATACGGTTGTTCGCAGACGATACAAGTCTGTACATAATAGTAGACTCTGCCCAGATAGCTGCAAACCTTATCAACACTGATCTTGATACCATTAGCACCTGGGCAGCAAACTGGTTAGTTAACTTTCATGAACGAAATACTTTCTCAATGGTTCTATCTCGTAAACTGCTTCCTCCACAGCACCCACGTTTATTCATGAATAACATAATGCTGCCCAAAACAGATAGCCATAAGCACCTTGGTCTTATCTTGTCAAAGTCATGCACGTGGTCCAATCATATCCAGGAAATCGCATCGAAAGCCTGGGTACGATTGAATCTCATGCGAACACTGAAGTTTAGAGTTAGCAGAAAATCATTAGAACAAATATATGTAAGTTTTATACGGCCACTGCTCGAATATTGTGATGTCGTCTGAGACAACTGCTCAGCTGAAAATAAGTAACAACTCGAATCGATCCACATAGAAGCAGCGAGAATTATAACTGGCGCCACAAGACTTTGCAGCATTGAGAAACTATTCTCAGAATTAGGCTGGGAATCACCAAAGCCGTAGAAACAAGCACAAACTGACAATTTTCTTTAAGATTTTGAATGATTTTACTCCAAATTATCTCGTGGATCTTGTTCCTCCACTGATACAGGAGACTACTAGATACAACCTTCGATATTCAAACGACATCCAAACAATTCACGCTAATTCCAACCTGTTTTATAATTCTTTTTTCCCGGCAACTATTCGAGCATGGAATAATTTTCCTGACGAAACAAAAGAAGCTACCTCTGTTGCGGCATTTAAATTTCGTTTGAATAGAAACATATCAAAACCGCCAAATTATTGTAATACCGGCTCACGCAAAGGCAAGATACTACATTCAAGAATGCGAAAGGAGTGCAGCTCACTTAACTCCCATCTCTTCAGGAAGAATATTGTGGCCCATCCCTCTTGCCAGTGTGGAGCTTTCGAAAGCCCACATCACTTCTTCTTCAACTGCCCTAGGTAGGCGGCCGCAAGAACAAGATTCTTACCCAAACATAAACGCTTACACATCTCATGATGTTCTTTTCGGCACTGACAACAAAACGCAAGGAGAAAATGATGCTCTTTTTAGTTAAGTGCAAGAGTTCATTGTTAATTCCGGACGGTTTACCTGAGGAAACCGACACTAGTACCAAACTATCGCCTCTCCAAATCTCTTGGAAATAAGCTTTATGTACATGTATTAGGAAACGATATTGCCGTGGGGACACATAACATGACTCATCTCTCTCTCTCTCTCTCTCTCTCTCTCTCTCTCTCTCTCTCTGTTTGACACAGCCATTCATCTATATATACTGTATGCTCCAAAATGACACAGGATATGATCTTATCAAGCTTTTGCTTACAGTCAGATCCTGCACCATGCGTTTGTATCTCATATTACTGTTATATTGTCAAATAAAATACTATTTAAACCAACCTACATGTCTCCAGTTACGTTCCGAGTGTTAGTTCACTCCGAACTATAAAATTTACTTGTGACGTGTACACTAATAATAGGTGCTACGGACTTTGTGGACAGTTACTATTATCCTGTGAGTTTATCAACACTTTGACTATAGCAGATCACTAGATAGTGTTGCAAATCTGGCTGCGAGCTTTTCCAGGCTTTCTAGTTCTTCCTGACTACACCTTGGGTTCCAAAACCTTACTCCAGGACTAGACGCACAAAGCCTTTATACGTTGCTCCTTTAACGACTTGATGGATTCTAGTACTTGCTGAAGCATAGTATCATTTGATGGATTCTAGTACTTGCTGAAGCAAGGTATCATATGGAGGCGAACGATCTCGTTAAGTGTATACCCAAAAGAGGCCATTATTGGATAGTAAAACATTCTATTCTATTCTATTTGTTTTCAGATGCACGATTACTTCCGCTTGTTATATCATAGGGCACAGGAACCAATTCCGCCAGGACTGCTGATTGTTACAAAACGGTGCAGGGAAGCCCGGGGTAGTTAATGAGGGTAGTTATTTTGCGTAAGGTGACCTGTGATTAGTGAATGAAAAAGATGAATTTAAACTTATTATTTTAATGTGAAGAAAAACTGTTTGTGTGTAATTTCCTGATTGTGTGTTTCAAAGAAATAAATGTTTCTGTTTGTGTCTGCTGGAGCCAAAAGAAGAAGTGGTGAAATTTCACAGTTTCAATTTCTGATACCTGCCAACTCAAGGGTTGCTACATTCAGCCTCCAAAAGGTCCCAGAAAGTGCTGGTGACAGTGGCGTTTTTCCTTATTTATTTTGCTGTGCTAAGCCTGGTCTTTGAATTAAAATAAAACTTGGAAGCCCAGCCATACCCTGAAATGAACTCATAACCACTAAAACGGGTGGAATTACTATGGTGGACTAGGGGAAAAATAATTAGTTTCCTCTTCCCATTACTGAACCCAGCTTCAGTGGAAGTAATTACCAAGACTGTTGACAGAGTAGTTGTGCATCCGATAACGAATAGAATAGAATATAATGTTTTGTTATCTAATTCTGGCCTTTTTCAGGAACACAATTAACGAGATCGTTCGCTTCCATACCAATTTCGCCCTCAAATACAATTAGGCTTCAGCACGTTAATTCATCAAGATATTAAAGGAGCAGCTAATAAAGAATTTGTGCGTCCAGTCCTGGAGTAAGGCAATCAGGTTTGGGATCCTAAGGTGTAGTCAGGAAGAACTGGAAAGCGTGTAAAAGCGCGCAGCCAGATTTGTAACAGAAAAATAAATTATTGTTAAAGTAGCAGGTTATTTCGGCTTCCAATGAAGTCATGTTTCCGCAAGTACTAGAATTCTTAAAATTTCTTTTTTGAAATATTTTTTATTATTTGTGTACATGTCAGACGTAAATTTGACAGTTCAGAGTAAACAAAAATTTGGAAAATAATTATCGTCATTTAAGTTTGTTCAGTGAATCTTGATACATATGCCATCATGTGCGGAGTAAGCGTACATGCAATTGCTGAAGCTAAACGACCCGCTAGTGCTTTTTATTTATTTGGGTTTTACGGCCCTTTCAAGAATTCTCCACTTCGAGCCGATCGTTCATCAAAGATGGGCGAAAACCGGAGAACCCGGGAAAAAACCACCTAACCATCCATCAGCAGAACTTGGCTTTCCCACATTAGACCCGAGCGAGAAACCTAATGGATTAAGCGTCAACTCTCCTATTCACTAGGCTACAGGGGCCCGCTACCCGCTAGTGCTAATACTTATATTTTATCAGACTTTAAAATATAAGCCGGTGTACATTATTTCCTACCAGATTACATGTGTGCCCAGCGAAGACTCAGATCAGCCTGCGCATCTGCACAGGCTAATCAGTCTTCATCGCCCATCTAAAAACACTTTGTATCCTTGGCGGATGCACAGACCGATTTGAGTTTTTGCTAGGCGCACATGCAATCTTGTATGAAATGTTGTGGCCCCGCTCATATATTTTTGACATTTCATTTGAATCGTCTGCGAAGCAAGCAGGGCCCAATTGTTCAAAGCTAACGACATCGTTAGTTAACGATTCGTTAAAATTTACATTGAGTGATACGCAAATATGCTGAAATTTTTTGCTGAAAAAATGTGAGTAGCTTTTGCAGTGCAAAAGCTACTCACAATTTTTTCAGCAAAAAATATCAGAATATTGTATATTGGACCTGCTAAAACAGTTAACGAAATGACCCTTAACAAGCTCGTTAAGATAACGACGCTTTGAACAACTGGGCCCAGGCGATTACATTACGAAAACACGTCTATTCAAGTATACTGAAAATTTTACCACGAAAAAATGAAAAATTTCAGGTAAAAAAATCTGATATTTTTCTTATTTCTGCTCGAAACATAGATTGTGGGTACTCGTTAGAACCGCCTCGACGAGGCGGTTCTAACGAGAACTCACAATCTATGTTTTTTAGCAGAAATAAGAAAATAATGTATACCCCTGTAAACCCCAGTTTTACTGCATAAAAGTGGGGTTTAAGAGGGTCTTAATTATATAGGCTTGTTTCCGTGATGAACCTAAAAGTAATTACGTAAACTATTATAGGCTATCGGATGCTGTAGTGACTGGTGCTTTAAATGTCAAGGGCGGGAAAAAAACAACCCATTAGCCTGATGGTGAGGTTGCCTTGATAAATGCAACGAGTTCAGAAACTGCTCTGTTGTTCATGTCGCACGGATACATCCCTTTGCCGGACAAGAAGGCCATGTCAAATATTCCTCCAAGTTTCTTGTAGTCTGAGGACGTGGATGTCAACATTCTCTCACTCGGCTGGTTTGGAAGGGCATGTGTATCTTTGTGGTGAAGTATAATCAAACCCTGGTATTTATTTGCTGAAAAAGTTAACAATTATATACATCACGAAAACACGCTTAATATATAATTTTGACCCCCTTAAACCATTCTTTTATATAGTAAAACTGGGGTTTACAGGGTATACATTATTGTTTTTTTTTTCATTTTTGCTGAAAAACATAGATTGTGGGTACTTGTTAGAACCGCCTCACCGAGGCGGTTCTAACGAGTACCCACAATCTATGTTTTGGGCAGAAATATATAAAAAAGATATATGTTTTTTTTATCTGAAAATTTTAATTTTCAGTTTTTGGAGATGAATATTCTATATATTTGAATAGGCGTGTTTTTGTAATGAATAAAACTTTTGTCCAGATCGGGTAAAAATTTTGAGCAGTTAACACTGTCATATACAAATGTCACTATTAAATAATTGCGTGATGATGAACTCCTACTACAGTTTACACTGCCATGTAAAATGTCACTAATGAATAATTGCGTTATGACTGAGCTTCTGCTGCAGCTAACATAGTCATGTAAAATGTCGCTATTGCATAATTGCATGTTGCTGAACTCCTATTACAGTTCACAATGTCATATACAAATGTCACGATTACATAATTGCGTATTGACTGAACACCTATAACTCTGTTACAGATTACACTGTTGTGTACAAATGGTACTATTACATAATTGCATGTTGACTAAACACCTGTAGCTCTTGTTAGTTTAGACTGTTGTGTACAAATGTCACTATTACATAACTGCGTATTGACTAAATACCTGTAACTCCTGTTGAATCTGCAGATGCAGTTTACACTTTTGTGCACAAATGTCACCATCACATAATTGGGGTTGACTGAATACCTGTCACTCTTGTTACAGTGTACACTGTTGTGTACCAATGTCGCTATTAAATCATTGCGTAATGACTGAATTCCTGCTTCAGTTTACATTGTAATGTACAAATCCCCTATTGAATAAATGTCTGTTGACTGAAGTCCTGTTGCAATTTACACTATCATGTTCGAAGGTAAATATTACATAACTGCATGTTTACATGAACTCCAGCTGCAGTTTACACTGTCATGTACAAATGACAGTATTACATAACTGCGTGTTGACTGATATTTTTTTATCCCCGTGCCGAATCCAGCGTCTGATCAGGGTCTACACTGTTTGCATTAATATCAGAAATTTCTACAAAACATGATAATAATAAAACTAGCTAGACACCCCGTATATAGGAAATGGACCCGACCAAAGATTTAAAGTAGAAGTGTCCGCCTGGCCTAAATGGGTTAATAAAGTATTTGGACAGAGAGAGGTGACCACACAGTGTACACCCATATCAAAACACCGCAGAACCCGGTTCTACACTCTTCCCAATTCATTCAGCAGTTAAGTTTGTAGACACATCAACAGGTAGTAAAAGTTTAGGACAAATATGAGGTAAGTACGTGACCCAATATTTAAGGTAGATACTATATCATTACGAAAATACGCCTATTCAAATATACTGAAACTTTTACCACCAAAAAATGAAAATTTTAAGATAAAACATTCTGATATTTTTCATATTTCTGCTCAAAACATAGATCGTGGGTACTCGTTAGAACCGCCTCGATGAGGCGGTTCTAACGAGTACCCACAATCTATGTTTTTGAGCAGAATTAAGAAAAATAATGTGTACCCCTGTAAACCCCAGTATTATTATATAAAAGTGGGGTTTAAGGGGGTCAAAATAAGCGTGTTTTCGTGATCTGCATACATGCAGTTGTAGCTTTAAAAGATATGCATTTTTTTCCAGGGAATTTAACGCTTCTGAAATTGTTTTGCCTCCCTTCTGGAAAAAGGACTACTTTAAAAGGAAATAATTCGCATTGTTTCACCTTTTAGAGTAGACCGAATATTTCCTGACGTTAAAGTGGCTTTTCTTCATTTTGATATTTACCATTTACGGTCAGAACAACTTAACTATCGAAACTATAGAATTTCCCCAGCCAGTTCTGGCCGGGCACTTTCAACGAAAATTCTGAATATCAGCTAGCAGTATAAAATTTTAGAATAAACAAGAAAATAAAAAATAAAATAAAACAAACAAAAAACCATTACTCAGTAAACTAAATAATTTCTTTCATGGATACTTGCATAACCTGCGTTTTCTCTATACATAAATGTACCTATACATTATGTCTACCCTCTTTGCCTAGACTGTACACGAAAAAAGCCAGTTTGTAACCGCAAAATTGCAATATTATTCATTACGAAATTCAAGTATTATCACTTTTTTTTTCAGTCATAAAATATCAATTTGATTCTTAGTGGCTGTCTACATTACGAATTAATTTTTCGTGCCTCTATTTTGGCGAAACCCTCATTTTAGACAGGACAGGTAAATTCCTGATTTTCATCAAGAAAATATACCTATATAATTTTGACCCCCTTAGACCCCACTTTTACAGTAAAATTGGGGTATACGGAGGTATAAATTATTTTTCAAATTTCTGCTTAAAAACATAGATTGTGGGTACTCGTTAGAACCGCCTCGGTGAGGCGGTTCTAATGGGTACCCACAATCTATGTTTTGAGCAGAAATATGAAAAATATCAGAATTTTATCTGAAAACTTTCAGTTTTGATATGGTGAAATTTTCAATATATTCGTAATGAATAGGAGTTTTCTGTTAGTGGCAAATATCAATACAAAGAAAAAGCTACATCAGAGAAGACTCGGATTACTTTTATCTTTTCGGAAGAAGCATCGTGTACAGTAGAGTAAACAGAATTCACAAATGTTTACCGAACTTGTAAAAAATAGCGGAAAATCTAGCAAGTGCACCCAGTCCCTTTAACTGAAAAAAAAACACCAACAAAACAAAACAAAAAAAAAAAAAACCCAAAAAACAGCTTACCAGAAATGCCCTTCAGGGCTGATTCAACATCACTTCCGAGGCGAGAGGCGTTGATACAAAGTATCAGAACAGCAATGTTCGGATCTATGTCTGTGTAATTCTCGCACACACTTGCAGTGAGATCCTTGTTCTCAGTATCAAACTGGGTCTTCAACATGGCCATCATCTCCTGTAATACCAGATCGGCCAATTCCCCTTTTCTGGGGCTGAATAACTGTACTTGAACTGTAACAAAAACACAAAAACGGTGAACTGATACAACTCAGGGGGCGGTCACACTCACATGAATAAATTATACTCTTAAAGGCTTAATATTCCTCAAAATAGACATTTTCTTTTTTTATCCAAGAAAGGTTTAATAAATTGATACATAGTATAATATATAGTACTAATACAGCCTGTAAAATTTCAGTTAGTCTCTCGTTTTTGAACTGGATAAAAAATGAAATGATTTTTTTATCGTATCTCTGAATTACTGTTGACAACATTAATTCAGAGATACGATAAAAAATTATTTCATTTCAAGTACGAGAGACTAACTAAAATTTTATAGGCTATCAGGTGTCACATTTTATGATTGTATTGATACCATATATCAATTTATTAAACCTTTTCTTGGATAATAAAATGTCTATTTTTGAGGAATATGGAGCCTTTAACGCTTAATTGTAATCTTTAGCATGTTGGGTAATAATTGGAGCAGAAACATTTTGACATTACGAAAACATGCCTATTCAATTACATTGAAAATTTTACCACCAAAAACTGAAAAATTTTCATAGAAAAAAAATCTGATATTTTTTTATATTTCCGCTCAAAACATAGATTGTGGGTTCTAACGAGTACCCACAATTTATGTTTTTGAGCAGAAATAATAAAAAATAATGTATACCCCTGTAAACCCAAGTTATACTGTATAAAAGTGGGGTTTAAGGGGATCAAAATTATATAGGCATGTTTTCGTGATGTATTATTACTTATTTTTTCCAGAAAATAGGTTTGACCTTTCGTGCAAGTTGTCTCCTTTGGAGACAATTTGCATAAAAGGTCAAAACCTATTTTCTCGGAAAATAATACAAACATAATGAAATTTGCGTCTGCTGAATTTGCCCATGGAGTGGTAAAGGGTAAATGAATGATTTGGGCCCAGGTAGCAAAATATTTCCTTTATGAGCTGTACTCCACCCTTTTTGGAAAGGATTTAGACATTCTGCCGGAGTCGTCTCTCGTTGTAAAAGGGCGGAATCTCTTTTATCCAGTCACCCATTACGAAAACACGCCTATTCAAATAATTAAATTTCAACTCGATCGAAAATCTCTTGAAACCATTTATATTGTATTTATAAGACCGTTGCTTGAGTATGGCGATGTCATATGGGATAACTGTACCCAGTACGAAAAACGAGAACTGGACAAAATACAAAATGAAGCTGCCAGAATAGTTACGGGAGCAACAAAGTTAATTTCGTTAAACACACTCTATTCTGAAATTCGATGGGAAACTCTCGAACAGAAACGCAAAAATCACAGGTTAACTCTTTTCTATAAAATGAGGTACAGTTTAACTCCACAGTATCTATCTTCTTTGG
The DNA here is from genome assembly GCA_964016985.1 of Anodontia alba. Lineage (NCBI taxonomy): Eukaryota > Metazoa > Mollusca > Bivalvia > Lucinida > Lucinidae > Anodontia > Anodontia alba. The sequence goes on from OZ024823.1 coordinate 124,792,474, forward strand.
TACCTGAATCTATTAGTAATGTTTCTAATTATGATTTAAGGCATTCAAATAATCTACGAGGAATCAATGCTGGAACCACTCAGTATAAACAATCTTTTCTGCCAACGGCCATCAAAGAATGGAATAATCTGCCATTAGAACTCCAGCAAAGTAATTCTGTTAACTCTTTTAAATATAACTTAACTAAAGACAAGGAACAAACACCGAAATACTATTATACTGGCAGTCGCCGTCTCCAGATCCTACACACTCGTTTGCGCACTCACTGCAGTGCTTTGAATCTGGATCTGTTCCTGAAAAATGTCTCTGAAACTCCACTGTGTAGTTGTGGTAGTATCGAGGATTCGCAGCATTATTTTTTCCATTGCTCACATTACCAAACTCAACGCACAGCTTTAATGAATGCTATTTCTAAAGTTCAGACACCTACTTTAAATCTGCTGCTATACGGCAGCTCAAACCTCTCTGTTGACATAAACAAAGCCATTTTTGAGAAAGTTCATAAATTTATTTTGGACACTAAACGGTTTTAAATCTGTGGTAAATGCATGTTGCAGGTACAACTTGTCCTGAACAACATCTGCATTGTCTGCCTGTGGATGCAAGCTCAGTTGTTCCTCTCCAAGAATGCCATTTTCATATACCTTGTTATACACTGTTTGATTCTTATTACTGTTTTCTTAATACAAACACTTATTGAATTATTTATTTATTATTTATCTATTTATTTTCATTTTTTTTTACTTTTTCTTTATTCTTATTTCTTTTTTTTATTCTATATTTTTGTGTGTGTTTTATCAACTAATTTATTTTACCTTCTCACATGAAATAAACCACAACATTTTGCCTTGATCTGTGAAACAATCTGCCTTCAAGTCAACAACGAAATATACACCGTAGAGGAGAAGAACTCTATAAGTATTTATATGCTTTCGTTCTAATCCTATATCGTTTGTATGTCAAATTTGTTACTTTCTTGTACTTGTATTATGTAATAAAATATGTTTAAACCAATATATTGAAAAAGTTACAACCAAAATCTGAAAAATTTCAGATAAAAAACTCTGATATTTTTCATATTTCTGCTCAAAACATAGATTGTGGGTACCCGTTAGAACCGCCTCGGCGAGGCGGTTCTAACTAGTACCCACAATGTATGTTTTTTTAGGCAAAATAAGAAAAATAATGAATACCCCTGTAATCCCAGTTTTACTATATAAAAGTGGGGTTTAAGGGGGTCAAAATTATATAGGCATGTTTTCGTGATGAAAATGTCATACCTTGTGAAAAGGCGACTACGATATATATGCGAACTCTTGCCTTGATTTTTCCCTTTCAACCCTGTAGACTAAAACATATGAGCCCACTCAGCGAAAACTGCCTTCGGATCATGTGCAGACAGCGAATGCCTAGATCAGACTGCTTGGTTGCGCAGTCTGATCAGGGCCTTCAGTGTCCGCTAGCAGAAGCACTAGATAATAAAGAATGTATAAATGAAAAGCAAAGGCCACGATGATACTTTGCGCATGCACAGGATGATCTGAATCTGCGCATTTTGCGCATGTTCAAAGGCACGTTTTCACTTGACACGACTCATATACCTTTGCAATCAGTAAAATTCCAGATAAGAAGTGTCGTTACGAGCCTGTTTTGATTTTACAGACACAATGTTTTGCAAAACGAATCACTATTTTTTGCAAAAAGAATGTAAATGTCCAAACATGAACGATGAAAAAGTTCATTTTAGAGGCATTACGAAAACACGCCTATTCAAATATATAGAAATTTTCACCTCCAAAAACAGAAATTTTTCAGATAAAAAACTCTGATATTTTTCATATTTCTGCTAAAAACATAGATTGTGGGTACTCGTTAGAACAGCCTCGGCGAGGCGGTTCTAACGAGTACCAACAAACTATGTTTTTGAGCAGGAATAAGAAAAATAATGTATACCCCTGTAAACCCCAGTTTTACTATATAAAAGTGGGGTTTAAGGGGGTCAAAATTATATAGGCATGTTTTCGTGATGTAATGCTTGTTCCATTTGGAACTTGCATAATTACACTTCATCTTTAGTCACTGTATCGCCTTTCCCTATTTATTGCAAAGTTTACCCATTTATATCTTACGTTACATAAAAAGAACATTGGCAAACAGTGTAGAACCAGATCAAACGCCGCAGAACGCGGCGTTTGATCAGGGTCTACACTATTTGCATTAACTACTGGAATTTCCAGAACAAAAATTGAAAGTAATAACAAAATAATAAGACACATTGCTATTGGGAATAGATGGTCCAAAGAGTTGTGGTAGAAGAATCCACACCGCGTAAATGGGTAAAGACAAATAAAAAATAAGACGTGTCTTGGTCATTTGTCTTATCACTGATAAGAGACTGGGCACAACGAAGCCTATTACATGTATACTGTCAAATAAACGATAGACAGGTTGAGGCACAATAGAAGAATTAAGTACTAGCTTATCTATCTGTTCCATAGGTAATATCTGGGGCAAAAATATCTGGGGTGACCCTTCAGAAGGCCTCTTTACAACCCCCTGCTCGGATCTTATAATAGCCTCTTTATGACTTCATTTCGAAAACACGCCTATTCAAATATACTGAAAATTTTACCAAAAAATGAAAATTTTCAGATAAAAAATTCCGATATTTTTCATATTTCTGCTCAAAACATAGATTGTGAGTACTCGTTAGAACCGCCTCGACGAGGCGGTTCTAACGAGTACCCACAATCTATGTTTTGAGCAGAAATAAGAAAAATAATGTATACCCCTGTAAACCCCAGTTTTCCTATATAAAAGTGGGGTTTATTGGGGTCAAAATTATATAAGCATGTTTTCGTGATGGATGTTGATTTCTCTTGCATAGAATCAGGAAAAGGGCAATAAACTCATTAGTGAGTGGTACGTCTTTTGGTCTCATTTTTGCTATGTCTTTAACCTATTGTAGACTGAATGAACTCCCCCACACTATATATAGGAAGATTCTAATTATGAGATTAGGTATACAAGGCTATGTGATTTAAATATTCCTAGAGAAAAATGGTTGAACTATTAGCAAACGGTTGGAGACCCTGATCAGACGCCGCGTTCTGTGGCGTCTGATCCGGGTCTGCACTGTTTGTCAATTACCCTATAAGGGTCTCTAAACTATAATGGATTAAAAATGTTTCCAGACCGTAAGACCTAGTAACATGAGTAAAAGGGGTTTGTAGAATGGCGTATAGCGACTGTCCAAACCAAAACTGCTTCTTTCACATTGTTAGTAAGTAGTGTAGTTTTATGGAGATCCTTCACCTTGTGCGTTGATAGGTTGGTAAGGATCTTTACTGTTCGTATTTTTCATACTTTTCATGCTTTTCCATAGCCGGTCTCGAATCAAATACTCCCACAATATGTAGTATAGTCAGCTTGCAGTGGCTCGAACATGTTCGGGATCATGGAAAGTTCTAGACATGGGTAGTTCAAACAACCACTGTGGTTCAATCACAGCGCCAGGCCAGGGGGCAAATGTGGATAATCCAGGGCTGTCTTTTCGATCGTCTATAACGGAATGCTAAGTGTATTCATATGAATGGCCACGATTATGCAATTCTAATGAGTAAACATAACATATTTATACATGATATTTTTTTCCCCTAAAAATATACCTAAATATTTGTTTTTGAGAATTTTGTGGGGACTCAAAAAGGAGTTCGAATCAGCCAGGGTAAACGAAATACCATGCCCGACTTGTTCAAATTGTCCCATTCCACAACTTTGGTTACAGGTTTTATTTGACTTCATTGCAGTTCGTGTTGTGATGTATGGCGACCGTAAAATGTGATTACACTGCAGCTGGGGTTAAGTTCCGCGTGGTGGCTGTAAAAAGTCTCCATGTACTTCATGGAAGTGCAGTTTTGTTTTATTTTTATTTCCTTGGGATCTTTGAGTCCATTCTGATATGTAGGAAAATCGAGTTCCGCTTAAGCCGGTGCTGGGGGTGGGGGTGTGTGCGGGGGGGGGGGGGGGGGGAGGTGCGTATGCAGCCCTGCAAACTAATTGCTGCAATAAGAAGCGTCGCAGTAAAATATGTGTTTAGTGGTTCTAGTGCAGCCTTTATACACTTTAATCAAATGATAAAATATAATAACTGCATGTCTAGGAGTATACTTTCCGTCGGATGGAAATATGCCTTACCGTAATAACTTCAAATATTGAAACAAACACGCCTAGGCAAACAGTATCGACCCCGATCAGACGCCGCTAAACGCGGCGTCTGATCGGGGTCTACACTGTTTGCCAATCATCCAGCAATAATTTAGACACACCAATAGGTAGTAAAACAGACTTTCATTTTTTTTGACAAATATGGTAAGGAGCTAAGGTCCCAATACTTAAGGTAAATACGTTACATCTTTTGTGGTGCATTTGTAAATATCTGATTTATGTTTTTTTGTTTTTTTTTTGTTGTACGCATGCGTGTACATTAAGGGGAACTCATAAACTTTCAAGGTAGGCATCTCTGTCAAAATTGATTAGCTTCCTTCTGAAAAAAGGGGTAAACTATAAAAGGAAAAACGATCCTCTCCTTGGAAGCACATTATTTCCCTTTACAAACCCCTTTTCCTTTTACGAAACTTGTCATTCCCTACAATGTGGCTGTTTTCAGACTTATGTCTGGCATTTTTGCCATATCCAAGCCATAAACAGACTTTCTAATCCCCGGACATTAATTCCCATATTTTTTTCCTAAATCTCTGTTCAGGCTGATAGGCATGGTGGGCGAAATGTGCTTACCAAGTAAATCTCACTTCCATGGGTGCCTGGGTATACCCCATTTATTTTAGGTCCATGTTTGTGAACATTACAAAATTTGTCTTTGTGTATATCGCTTTTATGACTTGCAGAAATATAATATGTACGATTTCGGTATGTTGACCTCTGCCTCATTTCAGAAGGAAACAGGTGTATAAGAAAGCAGACTGGAAGTCACAAGCGTTGTCTCGTCAAAATGGCGGAAAATCTACTAAGTACAACAAAAGTCCAATGGCTCGAACACCGATTGCTCTTTACTGTGCCTGATTCAAACTCGTTTTTGAATAGCTCAAGACACCAAATACTTAGCGAATTTCGGGGAGTTTTCATAACGAAAACACGCCTATTTAAATATATTGAAAATTTTACCACCAAAAAAAATTAAAAATTTCAGATAAAAAAGTCTGATATTTTTCATATTTCTGCTCAAAACAGATTGTGGGTACTCGTTAGAACCGCCTAGACTAGGCGGTTCTAACGAGTACCATAATCTATGTTTTTGAGCAGAAGTAAGACAAATAACGTATACCCCCCTGTAAATCCCAGTTTTTCTATATAAAGTTACGGGGGTGGGGGGTCAAAATTATATAGGCGTGTTTTCGTGATGTTACAATTTAATCTTACATTGTATGTTGTGTGTACTCATTAGAATCGCCTCTTCGAGGCAATTTCAATAAAACCGACTCAACATACCATTGATTTATAGAAGATCGATAGAGACATCACTCATTTATTCCCACTTGCCTCCAAACATGGCGCTATGATTAACCCATATTGGCTCGAACTCTATGTACCCATGCCAAGAACTTTCCTGGGTCCCAAAGATGTTTGAGTGATTGAAGTATGAGTATATTTCTATTAATCCTTATATCCCTACAGACTAAACAGCCGCCTTTGCAAACAGTGCAGATCTAGATGAGTCAATTCATCATGATCTATTCTGTTTGCCATTCTGTTTTTTTTTTTTTTTTTTTTTTTTTTTAATTTTAAACTAAAACCCCTATTTGTACTAATGGATGTATTCAAATTCAGAGATGGGAGAGTCCACTTCAGAAACACAGGGATGAAAGGGTTAGGCGTATTTTGTACTATCTCTGCGAAAACACGCATATATAGTTTTGACCTCCTTAAACACAACTTTTATACAGTAAAACTGGGGTTTACAGGGGTATACATTAATTTTCTTATTTCTGCTCAAAATCATAGATTGTGGGTACCCGTTAGAACCGCCTCGCTGAGGCGGTTCTAACAAGCACCCACAATCTATATTTTGAGCACAAATATGAAAACTACCAGAATTTTTCATCTGAAAGTTTTCATTTTTTGATGGTAAATTCTCAATATATTTGAGTAGGCGTGTTTTCGTAATGGTATGAGTCCGGGTCCGTGTGGAAAACAATTATACCTTTGACCGTTCGTTTCCTTTGTAGCTCTAGCTGCTTCCGTAGATCTTCAGTGTGTCGTATGTGTTTGGATGTTTCTTGTTCCAAGGCATCATTGCGCCTTCGAAGTTGTACTATCGTGCCTTTTAGTCCGTCATTTTCCTTACGCAATGCCATATTTTCCTGTATTAAAGATTTTTTGTCTTGCGCAATTTTTTTATTTTCTTTATCAAAATAAGCATTTATTCTTTTTAATGATTCGACTTGACTTTTCAAATCAGTCGCTTGCTTAGATAAGGTACTGTTTTCCTGTTTCAGATTAACGCATTCTGAGGAACTCTTTTCCAAAGACCGATTCTTTGTGTCCAACTCGGTATTGATCTGAAGTATGACCTTCTCTTTTTCTTTTATTTTGTCTTTTAACATTTTTATTTCATCGCTTCTAGTTACTGTACTAACCAGTGGTTCGCGCCTGTCATGCAGAAGTCGAGTCATGCTAGTATCTGGTGAACTGCTTGCACGCTGCATGTGAGGTTCAAAATGATCATTTTCATTCCGTATCGTACATGTAATAGGATATATTCCATTCGCCAAAGATTGCACCAGATATCCGAAGTTTTCCCCAGTGCTCTGTATACCTTTTATCTGGTCTCTAAGTGTCGCCTGTGAAAAACATGGAATAGTATATTAACCCTTAACCCATATATGCCGAATGGACTCTTCTACTTTAACTCTTTGGACAGGTCCATTTCCTATATAAAGAGGGGCTGGTTAGTTTTAATTATTGTCATGTTTTTGAGAAATTTCTTATCTTAATGCAAACAGTGTGGACCCTGATCAGACGCCGCGTTTTGCGGCGTCTGATCTGGATCTACACTGTTTGCCAATGTCCTTTTTATGGGACGTTAGGCTTACATGGGTTAATGTGCCAAGCAATATTTGTAACAGACGACGTTCTATTTTTTTTTTTTTTAGAGAAATCAATTCTTGCCATTTCATGTGAATCGTCTGCTTGGCAAACGATCCACATGAAACGGCAAGACTTACTTATTTGGCGTCAATAAGTTTTGCGGCGTTACGTCATCTACATTCGTCGCGCGCAGAAATAGAGTTCTAAAGGAATATTTCTTTATTCTAAGAGGAAATAATTCTCCAAGGAATTATATAAATTCATATATTTCCTGTGGAAATTACTAAAAATAACTTCAGATTTGTAATATTATACATGTATCTCCCCTGCACCTGCACACAGAGTTTATCTATCATCACGAAAACATGTCTATGTAATTTTGACCCTCTCAAACCCCACTTTTATATAGAAAAAAAAAAATGGGTTAGCAGGGGTATATATTATTTTTTTCTGCTACAAAAGGCATGAGGCGGTCCTAACGAGTACCCACAATCTCTCTTTCGAGCAAAAATAACAAAAAGGTCACATTTTTTTCATCTGAAATGTTTCGTTTTTGCAGCCATAAAATGTGTTTTCGTATTTGATACTTAATTCAGTATGCAGGAACTTGGTGAATTATGAAGATTTTACTGACAGATAAAGATTGCTGAGCATCGCGTCTTACAAATCCGACACCAGTGTCAGTACTTAAAAAAGTAAGTGGCTGTTTCCAGATTCATTGCTGGATCGACCTAAAGTATACAGATGTTGTTTACGTGATACATGTAATTGACCAATGAAATCCAGATAACGGTTATTTATAGCCGCTCTATTCTTGCCGCTGTGACCTCAGAATGCTATGTAGAGGGTTATCTGTAAAACCTGGACTGGGCTTAGTGCTGGGACAGTCGCAAACCGTACAGACCCAGATCAGACGCCACAGAACGCGGCGTCTGATCAGGGTCTGCACGGTTTGCTTAAAGTACAAGAGTTAAAGGAAACGATCCGCGTTCAGGAACATTTTTTCACACTACACTCAGAAACAATAGACCCATCAGTGCTGTCAGTGCTTTGATTAGGTTTTTCCCCTATGTTCTGGCTTCAAATCGCCATTTGCTTTATCACAGTTTTTGTGGTATGTTTTCCACTGTGATATTTAATTTCTGTGATGTACATACAGAGGACTAAAATGCGGAACGAACATGTTTGTAATTTGGAGCTATATCAGAATTATAGTGAGCTTGTGTGCGAATAAAACTACTTTAAGCCCCCTTCCCAACCCCTTCCCTACCCGCCTAGTAGTTTTTCTGGCAACCGTTCCAAGGATCCTATGACATGGGAAGGCCGTGTTTCGTGATTGTGGCATTTCCTGGGTATCTTCACTTATAGGTCAGTCGCTAAAAATCTCCTTTCAAGTACTAGACATGAAACGTCCCGAAACGTTTGCCTAAGATGGCTAGACATGGAGGATCTGCATTAGGACTAAGGGCAAGGACTGAAGGTGAAAGCAATGCTATTATGAGAACAAGAAATATCATCAGGAAAACATGTCTATATAATTTTGACCCCCTTAAACCCCGCTTTTATATAGTAAAACTGGGGTCTACAGAGGTATAAATTATTTTTCTTATTTTGCTAAAAACATAGATTGTGGGTACTCGTTAGAACTACGAGTACCCACAATGTATGTTTTGAGCAAAAATATGAAACATATCAGTTTTTTGTATCTGAAAATTTTCCGTTTTTGGTTGTAACATTTTTAATATATTTAAATAGGCGTGTTTTCGTAATACGACACACGACCACTGTCACCTGGTTTCTGAACATCTGACCCACAATGAAATCATTTAAATGTGTCTGCAGTTCAGCGGCTCCGTTTTCGTCCTTTAATTGTTTCAATGCTTCATCCTGTGATTCAATGACACCCAGAACAGCTTTAGTCTGACACTCGATCGATTCGTGGATACCCTGTAAAATTGTTACAGATGTTTAACCCTTTTCCTACTAAACACGACATGTCCTGTCTTAGCAAACATTGTAGATCCAGATCAGTTGGCTTCTGAAGAAGCCAACTGATCTGGATCTGCACTGTTTGTCATTAAATATGTGAATTTCTATCAAAAACCCAGATCAAGTAATCTGATTGGCAGGAAATTAGCATCTTAATTTATTCAGCATGACAAGGGTTAATACGGTAAAACTTCAATGACTCGAACACCGACGACTCGTTTACCGTAGCTTATTCAAACTCGTTTTCGAGTCCTTAGGAAAGTCTTCCGATACGAGGGGTGTTCAAATATGAATGCAACTTGGTCTATAGCTCGCTTTAATTTATACATGATTTGCACGAAATAGGTACATGTATCGTATAGATGGTTGTGTCAGCTCTCCATTGATACAATACATGTGTAAATCCGTTCAGTCTAGCTTTGACAATTGCTCGATCAACACTGTCTACTCGTGTACACTAAAGCTAAAATGGTTGGGAAAAGGTCTCTTTTCACTGACCAAATACGGTCCTATGTCAAGAGCCGCTGTATCCTTGGTATGCAGGCGAAAGAGATATTTAATGAAACAAAGCGGCCATTGTACGCGAATATCTGTAACAGGAAAAGGTTGTCGAGCTTCCGCACCCTCCTTATTCGCCAGATCTTGCCCCTTGTGACTTTTTCCTATTCCCGAGGCTCAAAAAACACCTCGCTGGAAGAAAATATCAAACGCGCAAAAATCTCGGTTCGGCTATTTTTCAGTGTCTGAACAGTATACCTCGAAAAGATTATGAAAACGCATTTGAAAATTGGATTAAAAGACTGAAACTTTGTGTATCACATGGTGGCGAGTATTTTGAAGGATTGAGATAAAGATTTTGGCATTGTTTGTTAAGCGCTTCTGAAAATTAACCCAGTTGCATTCATATTTGAACACGCCTCGTAGTTCAAGAAAGCAAATAGTCAGGGATATTTTAGGGAAAGTAGTTCAAGAAAGCAAATAGTCAGGGATATTTTAGGGAAATGTTCTTATTGTATCATGAAATGTATATTGTGTATACTCGTTAGAATCGCCTCATGTAATTAGTACATTAAGGCTCCATATTCCTCAAAAATAGACATTTTATTGCCCAAGAAAGTTTTGAAAAATATTAATACAATCATAAAATGTGGCATCTGGCAGCCTATGTAATTTCAGTTAGCTTAATGTTGGCAACATTAATTCAGAGATACGATAAAAATCATTTCATTTTTGATCCAGTTCAAAAACGTGACTTAATTAAATTTTCACAGGCTGTCAGATGTCTCATTTTATGATTGTATTAATATGTTATATCAATTTCTTAAACCTTTCTTGGATTAAAAATGCCTATTCTTGAGGAATATGGAGCCTTTAAGTGTACCATTAATGTATAATAACACATCACGAAAACATGCCTATATAGTTTTGACCCCCTTAAACCCCACTTTTATATAGTAAAACTGGGGTTTACAGGGGTATACGTTATTTTTCTTATTTCTGCTCATAAACATAGATTGTGGGTACTCGTTAGAACCGCCTCGCCGAGGCGGTTCTAACGAGTACCCACAATCTAAGTTTTGAGCAGAAATATGAAAAATATCAGAATTTTTATCCGAAAATTTTCCTGTTTTGGTTGTAAAATCTTCAATATATTTGAATAGGCGTGTTTTCGTAATGTTCCCTTAATTATCCCAATTTGCCTCCTGACCTGGCGCTATGATTAACTACCCGTGTCTGGAAAACATTTCCATGGTACAAAAGATGTTCGAGTCATTGAAGTGGCAAGATAAGGCTGATGCAGATTGAGACTGGTCACTGCCCGCTATTCTTTTCTGCTTTATATCCATACTTCGTAATGTAGCTATCTTCTCTATAAATTACATGTATGCTCAATAGTGCCATGTTTTCTGTTAGGAAATGTTTTTTTTCTGGCTCATCGATATCGTGATATTGTGCAAATGGCATGGAGCCATCGTTCTATCGCCAATGTAACATCAACTCATCGTGTCCTTGCCATACTGCCAACGCCCTATCGTTAGTTCGTCCTCGGGAAATATATACTGAACATTTTACCACCAAAAAATGAAAATGTTCAGATAAAAATTCGGACATTTTTCATATTTCTGCTCAAAACATAGATTGTGGGTACTCGGCGAGGCAGTTCTAACGAGTACCCACAATCTATGTATTTGAGCAAAAATAAGAAAAATAATGTATACCCATGTAAAACCCAGTTTTACTATTATAAAAGTGGGGTTTAAGGGGATCAACATTATATAGGCATGTTTTCGTGATGGGTGCATTTTCGATAGCCAATGGTGCAAACTTCTTCATGCGGACATTGAAGACTATGCGCAGTCTGATTTGAGTCTTTATTGGGCGTACTCATCACGAAAACATGCCTATATAATTTTGACCCCCTTAAACCCCACTTTTATGTAGTAAAACTGGGGTTTACAGGGGTAAATGTTATTTTTCTTATTTCTACCCAAAACATAGATTGTGGGTACTCGTTAGGACCGCCTCGACGAGGCGGTTCTAACGAGTACCCACAATCTATGTTTTGAGCAGAAATATGAAAAATATCAGAACTTTTTATCTGAAAATTTTCATTTTTTTTAGTGGTAAAATTTTCAGTATATTTGAATAGGCATGTTTTCGTAATGTGTAAGAAAGTATGTTTTCTTAAGATGCCGCTCCTATGCTTTTATGGAGATATAAGTAGATTATCTAAATTATCCAATACACCTGCTTTCTCAGACCGGCTCCAGTCTCCAGTGACTATTTTTATTAATTACGTTTGATAATCCACTGAAATAAAACATAAATAATAGCATGACTTTTATATAAAGGCTTGTCACTAGAAAATTATTTAGTTACCGGAGACTGGAGCCAGTCTACTCCTTCCTACGTCTTAAAGGCAAGATATTTCGGAGTCGAAATATTTAGTGCATAATTACCATAAATATTCGGACAGTTACAATGGTTACGCCTGAGCAAACTGTGTCGCCCAACATTGGCGTAGCGCTCATTACGCAAATTACGCATATGCGTAGCATGCGTAAGAAAATATTTATAATAGAGTGGCATTAACATATAATAGTTTGCTTGTTTACCATAGGGGCTGATCTTAAAGGAAATAATTTCTGGGAGCAAAGTCTTTCCTTTCAGTGTAGCCCTATTTTGGAAGCGATTAAAGGCATATTTTTTTCCTGAGTGTGCGTAAAAATAATTCCGTTGTACCCAGATTAGATAATGCAGATGGCAGCGTCTTAGCTGTAGATAACATTTTGCCATTCCGCTAGCACATTTTTGATACTTCAAGAAATAGTCAAATGGACTTGTTCGAATTTTAGGACTATTACGGTAATGAGAGAGTGTCCTAATATGTTGGTACCTGGCTTTGATGTAAAACACCACGCAAGTCAGTACGTTCAAATGGAGGTTGTTGTGATGTGACAGTTCCCATTTTAACATCAAACTAAAATAAATAAATAAATAAATGCATATAAACAGCAAACGGAATTTCAATGCAGAACGTAATCTATGGTAACACACAGGCACACGCACACGCACACGCACACAGAGTGTTCAAAAATGTAGTCGGACTGTTACAGGTCGTAATATATGTATCATGTTTGAATTTTCGGTACACGTAAACGGATCTATGCAGAGATGAAGTATTTGAAGATATTTTATCATTTCTCCATAACATCACAAAAACATGCCTATATAATTTTGACCCCCTTAAACCCCACTTTTACATAGTAAAACTGGGCATTACAGGGGTATACATTATTTTTCTTATTTCTGCTCAAAATCATAGATTTTGGGTACTCGTTAGAACCGCCTCGCCGGTTCTAACGAGTATCCACAATCTATGTTTTGAGCAGAAATATGAAAAATATCAGTTTATTTATCTAGAAATTTTCAGTTTTTGGAGGTGAAATTTTCGATATATTTGAATTGGCGTGTTTTCTATCTATGCAGAGATGAAGGAGTATTTGAAGATATTTTATCACACATAGTAAAACTGGGGTTTACAGGGGTATACATTATTGTTCTTATTTCTGCTCAAAAAACATAGATTGTGGTACTCTTTAGAACCGCCTCGCCGAGGCGGTTCTAACGAGTACCCACAATCTATGTTTTGAGCAGAAATATGAAAAATATCAGAGTTTATTTATCTGAAAATTTTCAGTTTTTGGAGGTGAAATTTTCGATATATTTGAATAGGCGTGTTTTCGTAATGAAAGATCATTATGTTGTGGATACTAAATAGAACATGCAGCCTTGGTAAGGCGTTTCTAATGAGTACCCACAACGGACGTTTTTATTATTTTTTTGTTTTGTTTTATTTTTATGGAGAAGTTGATCAAATTATGTCAGAATTATCATCAAATACTCTTCCTTAACAAGGCCCCAGTATAGTATGGTCTCTTAACAAAGTGTGACCTCTCTAATATTACAGGTGGTCTTGAAGCGAGGTGTGACTCTATATGTAAACAAGAAAACTGAGTTATAAATATTATACCAAAACCTAGCTTCATGAATGTGCAGGGCGAATCCAGGAAAAAATCTTAACTGAACCCCCGAAACCCTCTGAAACTGCCCCTGATGTGCAAATATGGAAGGCCCAGATCAGATTCCACAGTCTGATTGCAGATTGCAGTCTGATTGCAGAAATGGGTCAGTACTTTCGGTTTTCGCATCCGTTTCGGCAAGATGAATGCAGAGTCTGATCGTCGAGGTGGATGGTGACGTGTGTGTGTGGAGGGGAGGGCGGGGGTTAACGTGGAATTTAGTACGGATATGTAAAACCTTGTCTAGGCATAAACTTGACCGAATCAAATTACAAAGTGACTCAAATCATATGTCAATAAAATACTATAGACAAATAAATGCGCTACACCCTAAGTTGCAAAAATATTTATTGTCTTGTTTCCCTGATCAGTAGAAATAAACGAAATCCAACAGTTACACACTAAGGTACAAATGTACATTTTTTCTAAACAAAATATAGATCCAATATAACAAAACATAGGTCCAATATTAAGTTGTTTTACGTACTTTCGTTTTCGTGGGAAACTCCTACAAACAGTTTCCGGGAACCAGGTATCTATAAGTACAAGAACAGCTTTTAAAAATGCTTGGATATGTTCAGTCCGGTATCTTTAGAAATCGAAAGTAGAGATATTATTTTTTTTTCAGAGAGAGAGAGAGAGAGAGAGAGAGAGAGAGAGAGAGAGAGAGAGAGAGAGAGAATACACATTTAAAAAAAAATCGGAAATAGGTATACCTGGATTAGTTAGTGTACCTGTTGTTTAAAATAATGTCTCATGTATGCCTGCAAATGCCCGAACACAACTACACCATTAGCATATCAGCAGCTGATAGTCGGGTATGATAAAACAAGCTTCAAGTTCATTAACTTTGAAACTACTATAGTTATAATGCAATAGTACAAGGGATCATAAATAAACCAAGACAAAAGATTTAGACGTAAACGTCTAAGTACCGGCGCAAATTTTGTTCATGTTTACATAGAGATATGGGACAAAGGTATACTAAAGTTTAATAAATTACAGGTTGAAAGGGTTAAGGGGAATGGATACACTTTCAAAGGGAGACAACTATGCCAAAATTGTTTTTGCTCCCTTCTGAAAGGGTAATTCTTTCCTTTTAAAGTAGATCCCTTTTCAGAAGGGGTTGGTGTTCAGGAAAGCATATTAGACGTCGCAAAAGTTGTCTCCCTTTTGGCTTTCCCAGTAAGCATTCTTTATAATTCTATAGCGGGCCGTTATCGGCCCGTCAGGGTAGCTGACGGGCTGATAACGGCCCGCTATAGAATTATAAAGGATGCTAGCTGGGTTAATCTTTGTAAATTGCACATAACATGATTTTGCGAATGCTTGCTGACCAATACACCAGGGAATGCTGAACATGGAGATCCCATACTGTGTAGTGGTCAGAGGGCTGTTGTTTGTTTTAAAATCATTACTTTTACGTCTGTACATTTTGTGTAAATATATCTTTTGTAACTCAGAGGGCTTCATTGAAGATTAGCTGTTGTGTGCTAAATACTGTTACCCTCTTTAAAAACAGTCTACTAACTTATAAACAAAATATATGTTAATGTGTCTAAAACTACCTGATGAGTGGCAAACAGTGTCGCGTCTGATCTGGGTCTACATTGTTTGCGCAGGCCTGTTTGTCCGAATACTTAGAGTAAACAAAGTAGGACTACAAACAAGCAAACGACGGTCTCTGAAGGGAAATAACTATAAAGATAACCTATGACAGATACTTTCTTTGTTATGTCCCTTACATAATGCAGTGTTTTTTTTTTTTTTTTTTTTTTTTTTTTTGTTGTTTTTTTTTTTAGGTCGGTACATTTTATCGTAAGGGTAGCCGGAAAAAATATTCCGTACCATTGTTCGCTTCATCGATGTAAATCTGAAACAAACAAAATTTTGTTTTAACTGCAATAGCCTTTTCTTATATTGAAATAAGTAAAAGGAATACCGCAAATACATACCTACGTAGTTACTTTCGATGAGTTAAGTGGCTTAAAACATTAACACTTTACAAAGTAGTCAGTGACTTAATTGATTTGCACTTTTCAAAGTGTTCAGTAGAAGACACCGCCTTGAATTATTACTTACCACACCCAAAGGTAATATTTACACTTATCAGATTTTGGAGTGAAGAATAATAGATTTATTACCTGTCCCATTCAAAGTTTCTATTTCCACCTATTAAATCTCTGCCTAAAGGTAAATGAGCTGCAACTAGAGAAAACGTACCTTCTGACATGTGGGCACAACGAAGACTCAAATCAGCCTGTGCATCTGCGCAGTCTGATTAGAGTGTTCGTTGTCCGCATGACGAACCTTTGCATCATTGACTATCCCAAATTCGCCCATTGAAGATTCTGATCAGAGCGAGCGAATGTCCAGGCTGACCTGAATACTCACTGGATGCATCTATTCAAAGGGGCGTTTTTGAACGTCGCGGCTCAAATACATGTAATTACAGAAGGTGGAAAATGAAGCATTAAGTAAATGTATATGCATATAGTTTTTCGGTTTTCCGTACGTGGGTACGTGCGTACGAATGTATGTCTGTCTGTAGGAATATATGTATGTACGTGCGTACGTACATGATTCGGTTAGACTCAGGTTAAGGTATTTGTACCACGTAGAATTCTGCAGTTTTATAGTCAGGTACCCCACAGCGGGGGCATCCGTGTACTGTGGACACATTTCTAGTTTCATATTATATTTGAATTTTGATATCTCAAAATATGTGTTTCTCCCAACTGCTATTGTGTTATTTAGTGGTATGTGTTTGATGTCATTGAACCCATTTGTATTTCTTTCTGTATCATGCACACAACACATGAGCATGTATTGCTTAAAGTTGAAATAAAAGTATCTATCTATCATATCTGGATAAAATTCGCAATCTGATAAATCATATTCCTTGAAAAATCAAGAGAACTTTAAACTAAATATAGTTTCCTTTAAATCACAATCATAATGTCATCGAATGGTCAGTACTCTCTCTCTGTCTCTCTCTCTCTCTCTCTACGCAGCCTGTTTACTTTTTCAGAATTCAGTGTTGGTTTTCCCCGTGATGGTGTCGGACTGCTGAAATTTACAGAGCACGGGTTTGGTTCCATATGAATAAAAAAATTAAACAGTTGCATTCTTTTAGCCTGTTTCTGAAGTGTGTTTTTCCTATGGGTATAGTTCAGGCAGTTCTGCAGTAGATATAAGCAAATTTGTATAGTTTGGGTTGTTGTTTGGAATATGAAAGCTTTTACTCGTTGTCAAGCGAGTACCAAGTATTGACCATTTGGAACTAACACAAACAAAACACTATGATACTATGGACTGTAGAGCGTTTGAAAAATGTATAAAATATATAAGGGGAATCAAATGTAGTCTGAGGCTTTAAAAGCATCACCCACCAAGTTACATCAGTGCTTCTCAGTTCTTTAACCAATAAACTGCCAATGCCAATCACAACAACAGTCGTCTGCATTGTCATCTGCTTGTGATTTTAAAAGTCATCATTTGCAAACAGTGTGGACCCAGATCAGACTGCTCCTCTTGGAGCAGTCTGATCAGGGACCACACTGTTTGCCTGTATGCAAAAATAGGTTTGAACTGTTTGCAAGAATATTCAGCAGACAAAATAAACAGACAATATTTTCAGATGCAGCAGGCTTTCTTGGCGTTTTAAGGGTTAAATATCTTGGCGGAAACGAAGGAGCAGTCTACACTTCTACTTACAGTGCTAGTCGCAACTGCAGCAGACGACATTCTGTGTGTGTGTGTGTGTGTGTGTATGTGTGTTTCTATTCTTTCTGATTTAATAAGATTTGACATTCATGTGAATTCTCTGCAAGGCAGGCGATTCACGTAATATGTAAAGCCTTATTTTCTCTGCAAAAATTGTCGTCTGCTGCAAATTTGCTATCGTTTTAAGGGTTATCAAAGGAATGGTTACACTGTCAATTTCGCATTGGATTGCCAAGTGGTTCATACACTTTTGAGTTGATGATCCAAAACGGACCTTAATTAATTTGTTTATTGAAATTTAAATGTCGCAGATCTCACTATGGCCAAACAAAACAAATGTGTGTGTTTAGAGTAACTCTTCCGTACTTACTTTTCCTGGTGATACCTAACATTTTGTATGTTTTCTTCTAAACAAATAGGTATTACTGGAATAATGTAAATATGCTACCGTGTAGCCTAGCTACTAGGCCAATATATAAGTATGTTTGTCACTTTTTGTTTACTTTTTTTTCTCATTTATATTCTACTTTTTTATTTAATGTTTAGCTAGTCTATGAGTGAACTTTTCTTCTGTAGTTGTCCCTGAAATATATTGGAAATC
Organism: Anodontia alba; assembly: GCA_964016985.1. Lineage (NCBI taxonomy): Eukaryota > Metazoa > Mollusca > Bivalvia > Lucinida > Lucinidae > Anodontia > Anodontia alba. Next base: position 124,810,480 of record OZ024823.1, read on the forward strand.
CAGACCATATTATCTATAGACTAGCCACAGAGCTCAATAAGCAAAAAAAAAAAATATATATGTATATTTCTAAGCCTTGGGCAAGGCTAGCTATCGTGATTATGCTAAATATTCGGATAAACATGTTTCACATCATAAAAACATGCCTATATAAGTTTGACCCCCTTAAACCCCACTTTTGTATAGTAAAACTGGGGTTTACAGGGGTATACATTATTATTCTTATTTCTGCTCAAAAACCTAGATTGTGGGAACTCGTTAGAACCGCCTCGCCGAGGCGGTTCTAACGAGTACCTACAATCTAGGTTTTCAGCAGAAATGTGAAAAATATCAGAATTTTTTATCTGAAAATTTTCATTATTTGGTGGACAAATTTTCAGTATATTTGAATAGGCATGTTTTCGTTATGAGCAAACAGTGTCACGCAAGATCAATCTGTTCCTATGGGAGCAGCTTGATCAGGATCTACACTGTTTGCCATTCTATCAGTACTTTTAGACACATCAAAGGGAAGTTAGGGCTAGTAGACTTGGAAAAAAAAATTGGTGCGAAGTCCAAATATATTATGTAAGTATGTTATAATTATATATGAAAATGTAAATAATAATAATAATAATAATAATAATAATAATAATAATAATAAGAATAATAATAATCCCTACCTACCTAGCCTGGCACCACGCTGTGAGTTTTACATTTCTAATCTAACAAAGGTAAAATACTCCTCCTTGACTATTTTTCTACACATATTATCTCCCTTACTAGTCAGAAACTCACAGCCAAATCAGGGAGAAGGACATTCCAATAGGATTTTTTTTTTTTTTTTTTGTAAAATATAAATCGTTTATATGCTGATTTATATATCAGTTAGACGGGAGCCAGTCTACTTCCTACCCTATCTACTTTTTTTTTTCCATGTTACACACATACCCCTCGTATTTCTTTTATCTGGCCTTAGGAATAAAAATCAATAGAACATGTACTCATCTTGCAGATTCATCACAAGATCCGCAAATTAACATTTGAGAACAAAGAAAATAAATATTGCTGTTAAATCAACCCTCCTTTAAATCAAGCAGCGTTTGTGTGAATAATTATAGAGGCGGAATTGCTAACTTAATCAAAATTGCATTTTTTGTTATACTGTCCACATTAAAAAGACATAAACCATTTTAGCCGCAACGTACTAAAACGTACATTCTGATATATGCGCCCAGCGATGATTCAGACCAGCCTGCGCGTTCGCGCAGTCTGATCAGATTTTTTCACTGATCAGAACTATCACTTGGATAGCCAAGGGTGCAGTTTCTTCATGCTTACAACGAAGACTCTAATCAGACTCTGATTAGAGTCTTCGTTGAAGGTACAGTTTCTCCCGTTGCGTCTCATTTGAGTCAGATTTAGGTTCATGGCTAAAATTGACTGATTTTGGAAATTTCGCAAGGGACAAGCAGGAGGTACATTCCGCATCCAAGTAAATTTGTTAAATGTTTCTTATCACTCTCTTGGCAATTTCAGCAGACGACAAATTGGTATTTTGTTTTCGTATTTTTAATGGAAAATCAGTTTGGCATTTCATGCAAAATGTTAGGAGATTCTGATCAGACTGTCAGACTGCGCAAATACGCAGACTGATCTGAATCTTCGCTGGGCGCACATGGCAGAATGTATATTTTCGGACGTTGCAGCTCAGAGAGAGAGAGAGAGAGAGAGAGAGAGAGAGAGAGAGAGAGAGAGAGAGAGTATCCAATGTGTGTGGTCAGTCTGATTAAATTATAAACTAGACAGATTACAAATCAATTTAGCATTAACGTTATGAATTATTGATGGAATCATATTATTAACATTAACCACAAACCGCTGATTTGGCTTAATCCGTTTTTGATCACCTACATCTGTTCATTTTCTAGATTACTTTCATTTCAAAGGGATATTCGACATGAAATTAATTCTGAGGGATTTGGGAAGTTTTCTGAAATAAGCAGTGAACCAGAACACCGACTTGATACCGAAGTATTTATGCAAATCCTAGATGCCCAAACGAACATAGACCTCTCATTTAGGTAGCCTCATTAGAATCGTCGGTGTTCGACTGCGCATGTTTGATTTTCCAGATCATCACGAAAACACGCCTATATAATTTTGACCCCCTTAAACCCCACTTTTATATAGTAAAACTGGGGTTTACAGGGGTATACATTATTTGTCTTATTTCTGCTCAAAAACATAGATTGTGGGTACTCGTTAGAACCGCCTCGGCGAGGCGGTTCTAACGAGTGCCCACAATCTATGTTTTGAGCAGAAATGTGAAAAATATCAGAGTTTTTTAATATGAAAAATTTTCTGTTTTTGGAGGTGAAAGTTTCTATTTATTTGAATAGGCGTGTTTTCGTAATGTTAACTTTTAAAACTCTATGCTAGTTTGTACCAGTGGATATTCAAATTATTTTTATTGGCATTATTTTTCAGAGAAAACATGACTTGGCATAATATGTGAGTCGTCTACTTGGCTGATGATTCTTATGAAATGTCAAGCCTTATTGTCTTTGAAAAATAGAAACTACTACTACTACTACTACTACTACTACTACTACTACTATAAAACTATGAATAATAAAAACTAATCATGAAATCAAAACGTAGCCTTCTGCTGTTGCGATTAGAAGGGTTAATCCGTGTACGAATGACAGCCTTATTATTATTATAATAATAATAATAATTATTTTTATCATTGTAATTAGCCAACCTGGATCTTTGCTCCTGGTCAGCTTATGCCATGACCTGTTGTCCGCCGTCCGTCGTTAGCTTGTCACATTTTCGACATCTCCTCCAGAACCATAAGTTGGATTGTGTTGAAACTTAGCGGGAGGCGTTGTGGCAACATAGAGAGTCAGAATGGCTAAAATCGTTCAGATTCTTCAAACGACATCTCCTCCCAAACGGTAAGTCGGATGAGCCGAAACTTGATAGGAGGAATGACAGAGACATAGAGATTCAGAATTGTTAAAATCGTTCCGTTCCGATATATCCAAGATTGCCATCTTGAAATTCTTCAAACGACATCTCCTCCCAAACCCTAATGAAGATTGTGCAGAAGCTTGATGGAAGGCATCGGAGCCACATAGAGATTCAGAACTGCTAAAATTATTCCGTTCCGATATTCAAGATGGCCGCCATGGAGGCCATCTTGAAATTCTTCAAACGACATCTCCTCCCAAACCGTAAGTTGGATTGAGCCGAAACTTGATGGGAAGCATCGGAGCAACATAGAAATTCAGAATTGCAAAAATTATTCCGTTCCGATATTCAAGATGGCCGCCGTGGAGGCCATCTTGAAATTCTTCAAACGACATCTCCTCCCAAACCGTAAGTTGAATTGAGCCGAAACTTGATGGGAAGCATCGGAGCAACATAGAGATTCAGAATTGCTACAATCGTTCCGTTCGGCTGTCAAAGATGGCCGCCTGGGCGGCCATCTTGAAAATCTTGAAACCACATCTGCTCCCGAACCCAAAGTCAGACTGAGCCCAAACCTGATTGGAAGCATAAGGGCTATATGGAGACTTAGAACTGCTAAAATCATTCCGTTCCGGTATCTAAGATGGCCACCATGTCGGCCATCTTGAAATTCTTCAAACGACATCTCCTCCCGAACCTAAGTTGGATTGAGCCGAAACTTGATTGAAAGCCTCGGAGCAACATAGAGATTCAGAATTGTTAAAATTGTTCCGTTTGGCTATCCAGGCGGCCATCGAAAAATCTTGAAACCACATCTGCTCCCGAACCCTAAGTCAGATTGAGCCCAAACTTGGTGGGAGGCATTGGAGCCATATGGAAATTTAGAATTGCGAAATCTTTCCGTTCTGATATCCGAGATGGCCGCCATAACGACATCTCTTCCCGAACCGTAAGTTGGATTCAGCTGAAACTTGATGGGAAGAATCGGAGCGACATAGAGATTCGGAATTGATAAAATAATTCCGTTTGGCTATCCAAGATGGCCGCCCGGGTGGCCATTTTGAAAATATTGAAATGACATCTGCTCCTGAACCCTTAGTCAGATAGAGCCCAAACCTGGTGGGGGAGGGGGCATTGGGGCCGTATGGAGATTTAGAATTGCTAAAATCATTCCGTTTCGATATCCAGGATGGCAACCATGTCGGCCATCTTGAAAATCTTCAAACGACGTCTCCTCCCAACCTCAAGTCGGATTTAGCTGATACTTGATAGGAGGCACTGGCCCAACATAAAGATTCAGAATTGCTAAAATCGTTCCGTTCCGATATCCAAGATGGCCACCACGGTGGCCATCTTGAAAACTTTCAAACCACGTCTGCTCCCGAACAGTGTCGGACTGAGCCCCAACTTGGTTTGAGGCATTAGGATGACACGGACATTAAGAATTGCTTATTTCGCATTGCGGAGACATAGAGATTCAGAATTGCTAAAATCTTTTTGTTATGGTTCCACGATGGCCATCTTGAAAATGTTCAGTTGTTAGCTAACCTGGGCCCAGTTGTTCAAAGCGTCGTTAGCTTAACGAGCTCGTTAAGGGTCATTTCGTTAACTGTTTTAGCGGATTCAATGTACATTATTCTGATATTTTTTGCTGCACTGCAAAAGCTACTCACATTTTTTCAGCAAAACAGTTCAGCATATTTGCGTATCACTCGATGTAAATTTTAACGAATCGTTAACTAACGATGTCGTTAGTTTTGAACAACTGGGCCCTGGCGTTTTGCTCCAGGTCAGCTTATGCGGTAGTTTGTTGACCGTTGTCCATCCCTCATCCCTATTTCCGTCAGTAACTATTCACGTTTTCGACACCTCCATCAGAATCGTATCTATCATGGCAACCATCTTGAAAGTCTTCATTTATTATCTACTCCCGAATTGCTTAATTCGTTCCGTTCCAATATCTAAGATGGCCATCATGGTGGCCATCTTGAAAATCATGAAACGACATCCGCTCCCAAACGGCAAGTCGGATGAAGCGGAAACTTGGTGGAAGGCACCCGAGCAGCATGGAGATATAGAATTGCTAAAATGGTTTCTTTCTGATATCTAAGATGGCCTCAATGACAGCCATCTTAAAAATCTTCAAATCACATCTGCTCTCGAACGGTAAGTCTGATTGAGCTTAAACTTGATGGGATGTTATGGAAATTCAGAATTGCTAAAATAATTTTGTTCCAATATCCAATCTTGAAATTCTTCAAACCACATGTCCTCCTAAACCGTAAGTCAGATTGACCCGAAACTTGATGGGAAGCATCGCGGTGACATGGAGATTCAGAATTGCTAAACTGTTCAGTTTCAATATCCAAGACGGCGGCCATGGTGGCAATCTTGAAACTTCAAACAACATCAGATTCTGGATTGCTAAAGGAAATCTGACTTATCATTCGAGAGCAGATGTGAAGGAGGAGTATTTAACCCATTTAAGCCTAGCGTCCCATAAATGCGGTATTGGCAAACAGTGTAGACCCAGATCTGACGCCGCGTAACGCGGCGTTTGATCAGGGTCTGCATTGTTTGCGTTAATACATGAATTTCTATAACACATGTTAATGATAAAATCTAAATAAAATCTAACCAGACACCTCTTAAGTTGGAAATGGAGAGGTCCAAAGAGTGATTGTAGAAGAGTCCATTCGGCATAAATGGATTAATGATAACTCGGGTGAAGGTTTCTCTAGTTCCCCTTACAAACGTATATTGAAGGTAGTTATTAGACGCGCCTTTGCAAGGCGCTTCTCATGTGTACGGCTCTACTCATGTGTATCCAAATCAAATGAACAAGCGCACAATAAAACCTACAATAAGACCTGTGTGACCAGCAACGACTCAGATCAGCCTATGCATCCACTCGGTATGGCAAGAGTTCTCGTTCATCCTTCTTTAGATAGCCATGAGGCTGTAAAATCCACATGCGATCAGCGAAGACTCTGATCAGCCTGCGCGGATGCGCAGGCTGATCTTCGCTGGTCGCACAAGTCTTATTTTAGGTTTTGCCATGCGATGGCTCAAATGATTTTTGCAGAAGTAAGAAAAACTATCGCAGACGTACCATCTATTATTCTTCCCTCACCATGTCTCGTGGAGAGGCACAAAAATTGTATCCCTTGTAGAAAGTGAAGCAAAACCTACAAACCTTAACCTATTTGTGCCTGGTTCTTTCTTTATCTCTTTCTTTATCTCTTTCTTTACACAGGTCCGTTTCACTTTTATGGGGTACCAAGTTGGATTTTAGGTTTACCATTTATTAGAGAAATTCCAGTATTTAATGCAGTCAGTGTAGATCCTGAGCAGACGCCACAGAACGTCTGCAGGGTTTGATCATAATCTACAGCTGGCAATGTCCCTAGGGACGCTAGGCATAAATGGGTTAAGACCAATATCAACTGAAAGTCTTCAACATGCATACTATTCCGGTGTACCGGTTTATCTTGCACCCTGTGGAACTTGCCGCCCCCGTGGGTGAAACTGCCTCTGGGCAATTTGTCCCTCGGGGGTAAGGATACCCCGGGTAACCTTGCCCTAACCCTGACCGGCATGTTCCTCGGGGGTGGGGGCAAGCTTCTTCTGTGCGGCTTCACCCCCGGGCGCAAGATAACCTGGCCTGGGTAGCTTGCGCCGCGCCCCTAGAAAACATGACAGAACTTAATTCAGAAAGGTTTTATTCTTTTTATATAAAAATCCTTATAATAGAAACATAGGAAAACTGATTTTATATGCACATATGCATCTTTTACTGGGTAGGAGAAAATTGAGGGCACAATATAGTGGCCTAAGAAGCTTGCACCTGGCAAACCAAAAATACATTTCATCACTTTTAATACTTTCCTATTGAACAGTCATTTGTATATTCATAATATCTATCATTGGCTAGTTCCCTCTTAACGGGAAGGGGTGGGGTGCAGTGGGTGGGTGGGGGACCATAGAAATCTGACAGAACTCAGTTCAGCAAGATATTTTAATCACTTTGAATAAAAATCAACATGGGTAAACTAATTTTATATGCCAAAATATATCTTTGGCTAGATGGAAGAAAATAAAGGCCCAGGTATCGTGGCCTTTCAAAGCTTACACTTACCTCAGAAAACCTGGTAGATTCAATTCCAAAAGATAGTTTATCACTTTTAATAGACTTTCTATTGAACAGTCATTAGGATAGTCGTAATCTCTACCATTGTCTATTTTTGTTTGAACGCGAAAGGGGAGGGGTAAGATACTGTGGCCTTGGCAGCTGGCCCCCACGGGGTGAAGATAACCTGGCCTGGGCAGCTTGCCCCCATCAAAGAAAGAACTCTATTCAGAAAGATATTATTTAACCACTTTAAACAAAAATCCTTTTGATAGAAACATGGGTAAACTGATTTTATATGCTAAAATATATTTTTGTATGGATGAGAGGAACTAGGGGCCCGGGTATCATGGCCTTTCGAAGCTTGCACCTACCTCAAAAAACCTGGTAGACTCAATCCCCCCAGACAGTTAATCACTATATTAATAGATTTTTCTATTGGACAGTCCTTAGAATATTCATAATATGCACCATTACCTATTGTTCAATAAATAGAAAGGGGTAGGGACAAGATATCGAGACCTGATCGGCTTGCCTCCACCAACGAATCTGACAGAACTCTGTTCAGAATGATATTTTTATCACTTTAAAGGCCTCGGTGGCTCAGTTGGATGCGCCGTCCGACTGGAGACCAGGAGGTCGCGGGTTCAACCCCCGCCGAGGTCGACAACATTCTTTCGTGGAGATTGATCATGAAATATTTTCTACGGTCATTCTCTCCCTTCCGCTGATTCAAGAAGGGCAGTTGTCAGTTTCTGGCGAAAGAATGTGTACAATACTGGTTAACCGCTTAGAGGACTAAGCCTGCCCAGTAAACGTGTGGTTAGGTAAACTGACTGCGCTCGACATTGGGTTGACTGGGCCGTAAAACCTCAACACAAACAACTATCACTTTAAAAATATTCTTAAAACAGACACTTGGGTAAACTGATTGTATATGCCAAAATATATCATTGGCTGAATGGGATGAAATGAGTCCAGGCCCCGAGGTTATAAATTTTTTTTCATGCTCAACTCAGCAGAGCCTGAAATATATTTCCTGCTAATAAATCTCAAATTACTAACAACTGCAAATTCTTACTTGCTAAACATAGCTGAGCATGAAAATTTCTCTGTTAATAAATATGAAAATGCCAACAATAGTTGGCATTTTCATATTTATTAGCAGAGAAAAATTCATGCTTAGCTGAGTTGAGCATGAAAAAAGTTTTATAACCTCGGGGCCAGGTATTGTGGCCTTTGAAGCTTGCACCTACCTCAGAAAGCCTGGTAGACTAAACTCCAAAACAAACAAAAAAACAAAAAACAAAACAAAAAAAAAAAAACAAAAAAAAACAATCGCTCCCAGGCCAGGGTATCTTCACCCCGGGGGTTGGGAGAGGGGGAGGGGGCAGCTGCCCAGACCACAGTATCTTACCTCCCACCCTTTCCTGTCGGAAAAATGATATGTAATACTTGGGGGGAAACTGATCAAGCCATAGTATTTTGACCCAAACCCCTTATCATAAAGAGAGAAATAGAAAAAAGCAGAAGGGTAATACTACAGTTCTAATGTCTGTGCATTAGAAATTGGTATTTAAAATGATTGAATACCTTTTCTGATCTCAGTTTGACAAGTTTCCAGGGGTTGGGGGAGGTGGTGGGGATGGGGGTGGGCGGGGGGGGGGGGGTGCGAACTCCCAGACCCAGGTGTCTTCAACCCAGGGGAGCAAGCTGCCGAGGCCAGGGTATCTTACCCCCGCACACTTTCCTGTCCGAAGAAATGATAGGTAGTAAATACTTGAATTATTCTAATGTCCTGTTCTATCGGAAATTCTAGTAGATGTAATGAAATATCTTTCAGAACTGTGTCTGCAAGGTTTTATGAGGCTGGAAGGTAACTGCTCAGGCCACAGTATTTTGGCCCAAACCCCTTACCGTAAAGAGAAGAATAGGTAAAAGCAGGTATTACTACAGGTCTAATATTTGTGCCTTAGAAAATTGTTTAAAATGATTACATATATTTTCTGATCTGAATTTTCTAAGTTTCAGGGTGGGGGCAAGTTTTCCAGACCGGGGTATCTTCACCCCAAGGAGCAAGTTGCCCAGGCCATAGTATGTTACCCCCAACCCTTTCTGTCCAAAGAAAGATAGGTGCATGCAATCATAAATATTGGAATGACTCTAATCTGTTCAGTAGGCAATTCTATTGAAAGTGATACAGTATCTTTCGGAACTGTGCCTGCAAGAGTTTCTGAGTTTGGGAGAAAACTGCTTAGGCTACAGTATTCTCATAAAGAGATAAATAAGTAAAACCATATACATGCATTATTAATAAACTTAGTAATTATTCTTCTAATATGTACCATACAGCCTGTAGCATACTAATGCTATGTTTCGCATGATTTCTATACGGTTTTGGCCCGGGCTTTATACGAGGGCTAATATTGAAAGTTACAAGGATTTAATACTGAAAGTTACAAGGATTTAATACTGAAAGTTACAAGGATTTACGGGATTAAAAAATAAAAATAAAAAAACAACAAAAAAAAAATAAAAAAAAAAAAAAACGAGGGGCACAGGAGAGTCAATACTTTATGGTATGAACCGGGCCAAATTTGCGATATTAACTAGTCGGTGAGGGATATTGACTTTCAACACTTTAAAGAAAACAAAAAAAAAAAATGATTAATAAAAATGACATGGAATGGATGTTTACACACTGACCCTGTTACAGGTCCTCGGCCAGTGATATTGGCCTTCGGATGGCTGTATTGGCCCTCGGCTTGCCTTGGGAAGATACAGCAATCCTAAGGCCAACACGACTGCCCTCGTACCTATAACTGGGTTAATATGAGAACATCCATTTAATAACATTATAGTACTACAGTTCTAATAACTGAACAATATGCACAATAAATGTGTCATAAAAATAATAAAAATAATATCATTTGGAACTGAGTTCGCAAGTTTATCTGAGGTGGGGTTGGGGTAGGGTGGTGTGTGGGGTGGGGGTGGGGAAGGGGCAAGCTAACAATATACCCCGAGATCTTGCCCGGAGTTGGCGGGGTGGTGGGGGTGGGGGGAAGGTTACACTGTTACACCGGTGCAGTGTATACGAACATCTGCATATAGTCAAAGCATATCAGATCATGACATGATGCCAAATGATCTTTGGCTACTTCAAGCAAAGATTACATAACATTATATGCAACAGTATGCAATCTGTCTTAATTATCCTACCTCTGGTGTAATAAGCTCTCTCATTGGCCATTACTATTTTGGAGACTGGTCATTTGGTTGGCTAAGTGACTGCTACAGTGTAATACATATCACACTCAGTAGAACAAGAACGTACTTAATCAAGGTGTAGATGAACATGGTTATTGTTCAAACCTTGGTAAGGCAACTTTGTTCGCGCTTAGGGACATCGAACATTTACAATGCAGATGTAAACTGAGAGGATCATGATCAGGAAACACGATAGTGCAGGCTCTTCTCTGGACTGTCATTTTCAAAACGGCAATAAGACCCCATTTCACTTGGCCATCGGTCACCCAGATTAAAAGGAGCAACATTTTCTACAAAAATGCACCCTGCGACGATTCAGATTCGCCTGCGCATGCGCACAGGATGGTCAGAATCATCACTGTCCGGCTACAGACGCTTTGGCCGCTTGGCTGAGCGAACATGCAAGGTTGAAACGGCTCGAATTTGTTTCTATGATGCAGTGTCAACTTGACAGCTGGTTATCTGTCTAATCTTCTCTATGATTAAATTGTCTTTGACCATATGCACATTGTCCACAGTTTTTATCAAATACCGAAGTCTAGATGCACAAACCAATTATAGCCTTAGGTTTCAATTTTCTGCTCTTTAACCTGTCAGAGACACACTATATGACAAGCTCTTTATCCGCTATATGGTCAAATAATTAGACGATTAACCGTACTAAAGCTAAATATTCTGACCGACAGGATTGAACAAACGAACAGTATGTACCCAGATGGACCTCTTAAACCCATTTGTGCCTGGCATCCCAGAAACGGGACATTGGCAAACAATGTAGACGCAGATCAGACGCCGTAGAACGCAGTGTCTAATCACTGTTTACACTGTTTGCATTAAATTTAGGAATTTCTATACAACTAGTTATAATAAAACTAGCCGGATATCCCTCCAACTGAAAATGGACTAGTCCAAAGAGTTGAGGTTGACGAGTCCACTGGGTATAAAAATGGGTTAAGATTTAATCTACAGTCAAAGTATTTTGGATTAGCGTTTTTTTTAACTGTTTCTCAGTTTTTTAATATGAGTAACAACGTGAGAAAGCGTACCGCCCAACAAAGACTCAAAAGGACCTGCGCATTCCTGTCAGTCTTTCTTTTCCACACCAACCTTGCATCCTTTGCTATCTGAAATGCTCCCAGTGAAGAGTCTGATCAGACTATATAAGATCAACGAGTGTTCCCTTTAATCGACTTGTGAGTCCGTCCGTCCGTGGTCAGTTAGCATAAATGGTTATTACTCTTGGACTGTCAGGAATGCAGCCAAATTCCGCTATTTAAAGCTGTACAAGACAAAAAACTAGATAACCATAAATATAATAATATGAATGATAAGAAAGCACAAGCAAACATCATAATACTAAAATCTACATATAATCTTGTAGATCCGTTCAGGGACTTACATCCACGAGTAAGAAGATACACGTGGAGACGGAAATTACCTCTCAAGTAAGCTAGACTTGACTTTTTTTCTAATATGTGAGGATGTACTTGCTTCAATAAACAAGTGTTCAGAACACTCAGTTATTATATCAAAAATTAACTTTTTAGAATTCATGAAAGGAAAGCCATTGCGGAAACATAACAGCTCACTTCTTCAGGACATAGAGTTTATTAACCTAATTAATCAGAAATAATAACCAAAATTAAAACAGTATACAATATGGAAAATGTTAAAAATGTTAAAAATATATCTGACGATAAAATTCTGATATCAGTTTTAAAGCAACGATCAGCTGCTTCTTGAAACACTTGATAAATGGTAAATAAGGGGCAAGTCAATATCCTACTCCAGCTATAAAAAGAAACAAGAGAAACAGCTTGAAAAGGGCCTCATAAAAGATATTGAATTAGCAGAACAAAACCTCACAGACGAAAACGTAAAAACTGTAGAATTGTTATGGGAAGAGCTGAGCACAATTCGAAAAAACTGAATTGCGAGAACTGATGAAACTGATGAAAAACCTACTAACTACTTTCGTAATTTTGAAAAGCACCACTCTACATCTAAAATTATACCAAAACTTGAAAAAAGCAATGACACCATTATAAAGGAACAAACAATGATTCTAAGAGAAGTTATTGAAAACATTCTATGAAAATTTATAGTCTACTAAAGATGCAGACTTAATTGATGTAGATCTTAAACATGTTTTATTAAATGGCCAATGCCCGTAGTCCAGGTTTTACAGCAGAATGCTTTAAAGTGTTTTGGGGAAAATAGGATAATTTCATTCTAAGGTCACTAAATTATGGTTACATGAAAGGATAACTATCAGCAACACAACAGGAAGGAATAATAACCTGTATCCCCAAAGACAATAAACCCCGTCAGAGTATAATTAATCATAGGCCAATTTCTCTGATAAACTGTGTGTACAAAAATTGGATCCGGGGCTATTGCTTACAGAATGAAAAACATTCTAAATAAACTTATTCATCAAGATCAAACTGGTTTCATCTCAGGTAGATACTTAGGTGGTAATATAAGATTTATATATATTATGCACCATAATGAAAAAAAAAAAAAAAAAAAAAAAAAAATACTATAGAAGAATTGCTATTGTTTGTGGAGTTTGAGAAAGCATTTGATTCTGTCTGTTGGTCATATATACATAAAGTTTTAGAACTCTTGGCTTTGGTGATTCTTTGAGTTCTGTAATTTTAGATGGATTAGAGAATTCTCTAAGGGATACTTTAAATGTGTTACATGATTTCTCTAAAATTTCAGGTTTAAAGGTTAATTTTGACAAAACACAAGTTGTGTTGATAGGGAAGAAAACCTCAATTCTGCGACTATAGTTAGTAGATGGAAATTATCATGGGATAAAACTGATTTCAAGCTCCTTTTAGAGGTATTAACTTTCATGTAGATATAGAAAAATCACAAACATAAATTTCAAAGAAACAATACAAAAGATAAAGTCACTACTACAACTCTGGAATCGAAGATACGTAAAACAACTTGGAAAAATAACTGTTATTAAATATTGCTGAAACTTACAACGTATGATTATAACAGTAGAACTGTTTAACTACTGTCGAAAACTTTGGGGGCTTTCTGCCCTTGCCTTTGGGCTATATACTTGTATACAATTGTGAAATCTTTAAATGTTTTCTCTGAAACAGCTTGGATAATTTTCAATACATAGTTCACACAGGGCATTCTGTCGAAAGGATATTGACAATTTGTTCAAATGGTTCTGCGCCATTCAACAAGGTGGCTGCCATGCCCATATGTGGTAAAACACTTAAAAATCTTCTTTTCTAGAACTAAGAAAGATCTGCAGCTGAAGCTTGGTATACAGCATCAGGGACTTAAAGCCTACTAGGTTTGTCGCGCTCTCTCGTTTGCTCGATCTCTCTATCTCTGTATGTGCGCACTCTTTGGCTCGCTCGCTCTCTGTGCGTGTGTTTGTATGTGTGTGTGTGTGTTTACGTTTTCGAATAACTTTTAATGGTTTGTCATTTCTTGATTACGTTGTGCCGTCCGTAGAACGTGTATAAACTTTGTTTATATGTTTAGATGTGTATACAGTTGAGCCGCGTCGCGGGATAAAAGGCTTTTCGGACTTCCCGTCGAATCAACCTTTCTGTGCGCATGCCCAGATCCTTAGAAAAGCCACATGTCTAGTACTTTGACTGAAGTTTTACTTTGGACAACCGCTTACACGAGCGAACAGCATAGGTTCTTGCGAGACTGCGCAGATGCGCAGGCTCGCCTGAACCTTTGCTCTTTGCATATGCTTCAATTGATCTTTTCCCATGATGCAGCTCAGTTGTGCCCTACCATAAATAAGTAGAGGATCATCAGAGTTCTCTAATGAACACACAAAATGAATACCCCTCTGGAGTAGCCAACAACATAGCCTATCGTCTGCAGATGACACTTCTAAAGAGCAGAAAATTGAAAAGCTAATCCCTAATTGATACCTTGTCCATAATTGGTTTGTGCTGCTGGACTGCAGCTGTCTCGAACAAGTGGTATGTGCAGTTGCAAGGCACTGAGTACAATTGGCAGACACTACATATTATTGTCTCCTTTCTGAAAAGAGGTACATACTTAAAGGAAAAAAACAACAACAAAAAAAAAACAAAAAAACAAAAAAAAAAAAAAACAAAACAAAAAAACAAAACAAAAAAACAAACAAACAAAAAACAAAAAAAAAAAAAAAAACAACAAAAAAAAAAAAAAAAAAAAAAAAAAAAAAAAAAAAAAAAAACAACAAAAAAACAACAACAAAACAATTCTCACTCTGCATGGGAGCAAATTCTTTCCTTTTAGAATAGACAAATAGACCCATTTTCAAAAGCGGATTGATGTGTTGGAGGGCAGACTGAAAGTTATAAAAGATGGCAAAAAATCTGTCAACAGCATTAAGGACTTTTAAAGGAAATCCGCTGATCCCTTGAGTTCGGCGTGTGTATGTGTGTGTGTGGGGAGGGGGGGGGGGGGGCGGGGGGGAATGGGGGGAAGGGAGGTTGGCGCGCGCGCACGCGCGCGCGTGTGTGTGTGTGTGTGTGTGTGTGTGGGGGGGTATTCCCTTTCTGTTCAATATATTGCTCTTTGAGAGGGTATACGCTCGTATGCTAGGGAATCATAATAGTGTTGTTTATGTTTTTTTTTGTTTTTTTTTTTGTTTTGCTTTTTTTTTAATTTTCTAATACATTGTATAGATTGTTTTCAAATTTTGAGAAGAGACTGGGCAAAACATCCATCGTCGAGTGCCCTCTTTGATATGTGTAGACACACCTTTAATGGCTCCATTTTTGTCTTTGGTTGGAATTGCAGAAGAGATTCTTTAGCAACATAACAACAACTGCATGTACATTATGTTAGCATGCCTATATGACCTGCATACAGCTCAGGTGAAGCCACCGCTTTTTCAACCATTTTCTTATATCATAAATAAATCATATGCTGTGGGTACTCATTAGAAGCGCCTCGTGGAGGCGCTTCTAATGAGTACCCACAGCATATGTTTCTATGGAGAAGTAAGAAAAATATGTAGCGAGGTATCTCTCTTTTCTAGAACTATGGAAACAGCGATATTGTCATTATATAATACGGAGATAGCGCGTACAATTTTGTCCTTTCGTGCATTAAGACATATTTGTGTATCGTAAAAGATTGATAGAAATAACAGATCAAATGGAAATCGGATTAAAAAGCTGAAAAATGTTAAAAAAAATGCTTTATAATAAATGTGCACCCCAATATATCCCAATTTGCATTACATATTATAGGGAACATGGGGCCTACATTACGTATACTTGTTGACGTAAAATGATTTTCAATATTTGCCATTTTGATAGAAGACTTTAGCACAGACGATAATTTCCCATTCTTTTGGTATGTCTCAGAATCGGGGACTCATCAAGATTTCTCTAATAAAGTTTAAAATTTAAGCTGATGAAACTGATCATAAAGCCAGTAAATTGATTACTACCGCACCCCCCCCCCCCAACCACCTCGCCCCCATCCCCCACCTCATCTATAATGGAATGCCTTTCTGAGAACATACAAATGTTTGTCAATAATTGCCCACCCCAAGAAAATACCGCGAATAACTGCCATAGGCGTAGCGCTCAATATATACTCATTTGTGCCGCGTCAAGCGAAAAAGGGCCTTCGAACGAAAATGCGCTTTTAGATCACTCTGCGCATGCGCAGAGTATCATCCGAGCCTTTGCTCTCCATTCATACATTCTGTACATAGTATATACTGATTCTGATAGCGGACAGTGAAGGCACTGATCAGACTGTGCGTTTGGATTTTACCCATTTAATGCAGATATCTGCATTTCAAATACAGATATCTCTTTTAATAAATGCAGACATCTGTAATTATTGGAATTACGAAATATCTTTAATTGAAATTCAGATATCTGTTATTGAAATAGAGATGTCTCTAAATGAAATAAAGATATTGGCATTTGAAATACTGACAACTCTATTCTCGATCATAAGATAGATATCTGCATTTCAGTTAGATATTCGGTATTTACATTTCAAATACAGTTATCTGCATTTTAATTAGATATATCTCTAATTTAGCCGAATTTTGGATATCTGCATTCAAATTACAGGTATATATAATTGAAATGCTTATATCTGTATTTGAAGTAAGATATCTGAATTTCTAAATTAAATACATATATCTGTATTTCAGTTACAGATGTCTGCATTTCAGAGATATCTGTATTTATGACTGAAATAGAGATATTTCTATACACCTCACTTATGGGAAACTGATAACTCCATCCTCAATATTTTATGCGCACCGTTGACCGGTTACAAAGTACCAATGTGACGGAGTCGCCGATATTTACATGAGCACCATTCACCGGTTACAAAGTACCAATGTGACGGACGGCACAGTTCGCTCCCTTACAGACCCGTCGCCACAAACATCCTGTATATTTGGTTGCAAACAAGCATACATAAACTTTATTCACAGAGGCCACCATCTTTGTTGTAGCAAAAGACAGCTTGAGAACAGTCTCTTCTCTGCCCTTTTCTGTGGTTAGTAGGACCACGGCTAAGGCAACATTTTTTTAGAGATTACTATTGAGCGCGGGATTTGTACCGATTTCTGGTGGCCTCTCATAGTTTAATGTACTGGATGGTGTCTGCTTCAGCAAAATGATAATAATAATAAAAAATATGAAGATTCCCGCAATTTTCTGCGCGATTTTCATTTTTTCCGGACTTAAAGGTATCTAAGAAGATGTTTTTCGTTCATTTTTCTCCGACATGAAAGCAAGGTATCAAATTTATTGATAAAAGTTCAATGATACCAGTGCTTACACGTTTC
The DNA here is from genome assembly GCA_964016985.1 of Anodontia alba. Lineage (NCBI taxonomy): Eukaryota > Metazoa > Mollusca > Bivalvia > Lucinida > Lucinidae > Anodontia > Anodontia alba. The sequence continues at coordinate 124,827,651 of OZ024823.1, forward strand.
AAGGGAAACAACTCAGCTTATACGTTACCGAGGCTAAACAAGAGAAACAACTCAATCACCAGATAGCATTATGTTGGCAAATAATGCTAGTCGTATTCTTTAAATATCTTATTCTGATAATAATCGTAGAAAGTAAGTAGTTTGTTATTGTTTGCATGTTCTGAAGCAGAACTTAGTCTAACTGTTCTAACAGTACGCAATGATCTGCTACAAAACGTCCCTCCAATATCTGAGAAATATATGTCAAATTCGTCAATTCGAGCAATACCTCTTACTCATCTTTTACTAGGACACGCAGAATATTTAACAGGTGAGTTAATGGCTCGCACCTTGTGAATTTTGACCCTCCTCGTCCCCCACTTTGTGTCTCATTGGGGGAGCCTCCTCTATTGCCAATTCCTAAAATCACCTCTACTTGTTAGACAAACGCTGTAGGTTTGGTGTGCTTTACTGGAGTACTGGAGTATTCATATTTGTCAGCCGATAATGTACTCAATAAGATAAAAACTTTCTTCAAAAGTTTGACGTTTTCTTTGATTTTGTTCATTTACTCGCTATTTATAAGCATCGGAGTGCATAAAGCTAATATGTTTACATACAGAATTTAGCGTTATCAGCGTTAGCAGGGAACTATTTTGGGGGCGAGTTTAGTCTTTAGTAGGTATTTTCAGTTGAACGGATAGTTGAAATGCGGTATAGTAAATCTGGTGGCGGTAAACCGCCCCCAAAAATGTTTATCTCTTTCATTATAGCGACTGCTCTTTAACCAATTTATGCCTGGTGTCCCATAAAAAGGACAATAGCAAACAGTGTAGACCCAGATCAGACGCTGCAGAACGCAGCATATGATCAGGATCTACACTATTTTAAGTTAATACAAGAAATTTTAAAACCTGGTAATAATGAAAACATCAGATTCCCCTCTATTGGTAATGGACCTAACCGAAGAGTTAAGGTAGAAGAGTCCATTCAGCATAAATGGGAAAATTCCACAGACTACAAAATGTCGAGAATGTACATGTAGTTTATAATAATAATAATAATGATAATAGTAATAATAAAAAATCTCCAGGATGTTTGCCTCTTTTCTGAGGTCTGTTCAACATGTTTTTATGTCTGAATCGTCAATAATTCAGACAGTTCTACAGCAGATATGGGCACAATCGGTTACTTGAAAACAAAACAGTTTTCAAGACAGTTCGTCTGGTGAATGTATTGCCTTTACACCGGTCTAGACCTTGCAAACAATATGTGGTCAGTGATTTTTGAACTTTTCAGGGACACTACTGTCAGCCAAATACCTAGTTTTTACCATCCGAACCTAAAACATAAAACAAGAAATCTACTAAAGAATAACTGCAAATATGTATAACGTATATATGAAAAAAAACAAAACAAAACAAAACAGTGTTGGCCTCTAACGAATTTGCCCCTCTAGTGTAGCCCCAGTAAACGCACAACCTCACAACAACGTCGTTACAACGTCGCTGCAACGTCGTGACGTTGCAGCGACGTTGTAACGACGTTGAGGCGACGTTGTGCGTTTGCTGGGGCACCAATTTTGGAAGCGATACTAGAGATTTCCTTCCAGTTGTTTTACAAGATGTACATTATCAACTACCACTGTCTTGGCAAGTTCAGCTGACGGAATCTTAAACTCCTGTGGACACAAAAGTCACTAAACTGCATGATAGCACAAACTAACCATCTCGAAAACACGCCTATATAATTTTGACCCCCTTAAAGCCCACTTTTATATAGTAAAACTGGGGTTTACAGGGGTATACATTATTCTGCTCAAAACATAGATTGAGGGTACTCGTTAGAACCGCCTTGACGAGGCGGTTCTAACGAGTACCCACAATCTATGTTATGAGCAGAAATATGAAAAATATCAGAATTTTTTTATCTGAAAAATTGTCATTTTCGGTGGTAAAATGTTCAGTGTATTTGAATAGGCATGTTTTCGTAATGCTTGCCCCCCATCTCTCTCTCTCTCTATCTCCTTCTCTCTCTCTCTCTCTCTGTCTGTCTGTCTGTCTGTCTGTCTCTCTCTCTCTCTCTCTCTCTCTCTCTCTCTCCAATGTAGTTGGGACAAATTTCGTTTTTCATATGTTACTTTTCTTTTTATCGATTTTCTCAATTTAATTTTCCCGTTCTTTTTTTTTCTCTGTAACCTTGCTAATAAATGTCTGACGTCTGCCAAACGGTATTTTCAGAGTTTTGTAAATGTTATAGTTTCATATTCATTTAGCATGCGAGTTGTAACGATTTTCGGCACTTTTTTGAAAAGTTACGCTTTCTGTGCATCCAGTTTGGACACGCTATTTAAATAAGAGACATATTATAGTTAAACATGCAATTTTATTCCAACATTGCGTGACTAACTGTAGTTCATGAATACGGATCGTACGTAATTTAGAATAAGTATATTTACTGCGGATATAAAGTTTTGTAAAAGTCCTCCTCTTCTGTTCTATGTTATCGAATAAAACATTGCTCAATATTTGTTAATAACAGTAATTGGGAGATTGGGAGCAATTTTTTTTTTCAAAGTTGACCCCTTTTTCAGAAGAGCCTTGTGCAAGAAAGCAAATAGGAAGTGGCACTCTCCCTTGTTAAAATGTCTGAAAATCTACCACAGTTTTTCAGTTCCCTTTAATGTACATACCTGGTACTTTTGCTTTATATGTTATACTATTTTCCCAACTGTATACATGTAACCGCCAAAACCTTCTATATTGAATGAATGAACATCGGGAACATGTAAGGTGTTTTTTTTTGCCTCCAGTTACTGTATCGAAATCAATGTGTTTTAAGGAAAACGCATGGTTGGTGAAGAATATATCTAAGATGAAAGATCTTGAGAAGCCGTGCAATTTTATGTAAATTTGATCATCAACATCGGATTACCAAGGTTTGATGATTAAATGTGCATCTACGGGAGTCGCCATATCGAATATTATGACGTCATATAACCTTAATTAACACATTTGTGCCTAGCGTCCCAAAATGGAACACTGGCAAACAGTGTAGACCCAGATCAGACGCCACAGAACGCGACGTCTGATCAAGGTCTACACTGATTGCATTAACTACATGTACAGGCATTTCAAGAAAACATGGTAATAATCAAAACTGATCAGACACCCCTTTAACCGGAAATGGACTGGTCCAAAGAGTTCAGGTAGAAGAGCACTCATTTTTGCAAACAATATTCAACCGCATTTATTGTTTTTTTTGTTTAACTCATTTATGCCAAATGTACTCTTCTACCTCAACTCTTTGGACCGGTCCATTTCCAGAAGCTGACAACTGCCCTTCTTGAATTAGCGGAAGGGAAAGACTGACCATAGAAAATATTTCATGATCACTCTCAACAAAAGAATGTTCCCTGGACCCGGCTGGGATCGAACCCTCCTGATCACCAGTCGGACGCGCATCCGACTCAGCCACCGAGGCCGTCTATTGCTATGTTTTATAAAACTACCTGTATCTATAGGAAACAGTGTAGACTCTGATCAGACGCTGGACTTCGATGTTTGCCAACGTCCTTCTCTTTCTCTGTCCGTTACATTTAGCCATGATCAACTTTTGGTACATGAAGCTTTTAACTCTGACCATTCTACATGTAAGGCGGTGATTCTGGTGTAGATTGTTTAATTTGTAAGGCGTTGTGGCTGCTCGCTGCGGGTTTAGTCTAGTTGGTTGTCTTATTGTTGTGTTTGATGAATCCTGTCTGGCATTGTAATCGCAAAGTTGGGAGGAATGGGGTGAGGGCTGCAGCCATGGTTGCTTTTGTTTTCTCCGGTCTGTGGCTTGTGTACTGTCTGTCATGATTTGTTTGCTCTTCCTCTTGACATTACGAAAACACACCTATTCAAATATATTGAAAATTTTACAACCAGTAAAATGAAAATTTTCAAATAAAAAAATCTGATATTTTTCATATTTCTGCTCAAAACATAGATTGTGGGTACTCGTTAGAACCGCCTCGCCGAGGCGGTTCTAACGAGTACCCACAATCTATGTGTTTGAGCAGAAATAAGAAAAATAATGTTTACCCCTGTAAACCCCAGTTTTACTATATAAAAGTGGGGTTGAAGGGGATCAAAATTATATAGGCATGTTGTCGTAATGATGTCACTGATAGGCTATGATCTGTAATTGTGGTTATTACTGAACATCTTCTATACTGAGATCATAATATCACTTAAAAATACACTCGAACCTCAGTAGCTCGAACACCGATGGCTCGTTTACTACGGTTAATTCGAACTCGTTTTCGAGTCTCTGTATTTATTTATTTATTTTTTGAGTTTTTAGAATATAATTAAATGTTCAAAACAGTGACATTATTGGAAATGGTTTTGAAAGCTTTAGACATCTTTACATTTCTTAGTTGTTATATGATTCGATTTTGATCCAGTTTGCAGTACAATGGTAGATTTGTCAATACTAGATACTAGATAGATTCTTTCCCAACTTTGTTTTCCCTTTTAAACAAAATATTTCCTTCCAGGTCAGGAGATTTTCACTCAGGTAATTTCTGCTACATTCTGTAGCTGTTTATATCTAATTGCTGTTATTTCATCCACGTCTAAAGGCCATTTGAGAAAGCAAGTCTTTGCAGTCACAATTGAGCTGGTGCACAACATTTCCTATGAATGGGTCAACATTTCAGACGATCTAGTATATGAATGGATCCGTTTTTCCAAAGGCCAGGTATATGAATGGGTTTAGGTTTCGAAATACTAGCTCGAACACCCGTACCATAATTACCCCCAAGTTACCCTTGCCCCCCCCCCCCCCACCCCCCGAGTGACTGGGTGGTAAAAGCTCAACACAAACAAACAAGTCTGATCTGGGTCTGCTTCGCTTCCTCGAAGAAAATACTTCATTGAGCCGTAGAAAAAAGTACATGCGCCGAAATGGAAGGAACAAATGTGAAAGAAGATTAATCTTAATGACCTTTACATAAGCTGTGAGAGATTGAATGAGCGGTGTGGAACTAAATCATTCTCTTCCAGCACATACATACATGTATACGGAATACGCAAGTTCAGATCGGCATGTTCAGTCAAGTCTTTGCGGTCCGTCCAAACATCCTACATTGTATTTATGATTCACTAAGCGGACTGCGAGGGTAATGAATTGACTGTGCAAGAAAGCCTTCTGATCTGGATTCTCGTTGTCCGCGTATGCCTCGAACATGCCTTTTCGCAAGGCGCGGCCCGATTGAAAACTAGGCATTATAAACAAATGAGACATTGCTGTGAATTGACTTTAATTTGGTATTACTGGCGCTAAACTGAACGAATTCAAAGCAACCCAGATTTCAAACTAATTTGTTTAAGTCGGTTTAAGGCATAAGAAAGGAAATGAAAAGATTTTTTGCAACATTTTCAAAGAGTGCTAATTTTAAGGCTAAAGACAGAGTGACTCCGTGTAGCAGTGCGTTTTCCTGGTGGCAACAACATAATTCCGTTTCAATCAGTTGAAGAGAACATTACGAAAACACGCCTATTCAAATATATTGAAAATTTCACCACCAAAAACTGAAAGTTTTCAGATAAAAATTCTGATATTTTTCATATTTTTGCTCAAAACATAGATTGTGGGTACTCGTTAGAACCGCCTCGCCGAGGCGGTTCTAACCAGTTCCACAATTTATGTTTTGAGCAGAAATAAGAAAGTAATGTATACCCCTGTTAACCCCAATTTTACTATATAAAAGTGGGGTTTAAGGGGATCAAAATTATATAGGCATGTTTTCGTGATGGGATACGCTTACAGATTTTGCGCCATTTTTGACAGAGGCGACTATTCCGACCTCCTGTTTGCTATTTGCCCCCACGGGAAGCAATTTTTTCCTTTTATAATAGAGCCCATTTTCAGAAGGGAACAAAAATAAGTTTGACTGAATTGTCTCCTTTGAAAATGTATTAATTCTTCTTAATTATTTTCCGATACCATACTAACTTAATTCCATTGTTGGTTTTCAGGGCCATTTAGAAAATATAACACGCGTTTAGAAACCGTAGTAGAATAATATAGTGCAAAATGGTTACAGTTTGTGGTTAAGTGATTAATTTACTCTTCGGAAAAGTTGTAAGAGTTTGTGGAAAAAAAAAAAAAAAAAAAAATGTCATACAAAAGCAACAAAACAACAACAAGGCAAACTAACAAACTATAAAATAATAATAATAATACAAAAAACAAAACAAAAACAACAACAACAAAAAAAAAAAAAAAAAAAAAAAAAAAAAACAACAACACAAAAAAAAAAAAAAAAAAAAAAAAATACAAGAAACAAAACAGGGACCAGAAAAAAAAGCCAAATGAGATCAATTTTATGTATCACTTACTTGTTACGACGTGTTTTTTTTTTTTTGTTTTTTTTTGTCTTTGTTTATTTGAGTATACCGAAAATTAGCGACAAATTGTCCGATCGTAGTTAACATCAGGGTGTTAAATGTTTATATACTTTGGGAGCAAAATATTTTCTTTTAGAGTAGACCCCTTTTCACGAGGGACAAAAAACAAATTTTGGCGCAAATTTGAAAGTGTAGTCTCCCTTACATCCATTTGGATGTACCTTAACCATCGTCACGCTGAATAAATTAAGATGCCACGCTTACTTATAATTTTCAGTCAATCAGATTACTTGATCCAGATTGTTGTTATAAATTCTCAAACGTAATGGCAAACAGTGCAGATCCAGAAGCCAACTGATCTAGATCTACACTGTTTGCAAAGGCAGGGTATATCCAGGTTCAGCATGACAAGGGTTAAAAAGAAAACACTTTCAGCTGAACGTATGTGACAATCTCTTCCAGTAGGAAGAGTAATCTAACAGAAATTGGCTTCTTGAAAGACGAAGCCTTCCTAAAAGTGGGATGGATTAGGATGGCCCGAGCGGGGGCGGGCATTGATACTCCTAAACTGTTTGAAAGCGCGGTAAATATACCGATACAAAAGAGAAACAAAACACTGCTAAATGGCAAAATAATAATAATAATAATAATAATAATAATAATAATAATAAGCGAGTAATAAATTTTGACAGTAAAGTGGATCTGATGTGTAGAACGTGCATTTGAAACAACAATTGAGGGTATATTTAAACTTGCAAGAAATTGTGGTCCAACACATATAGACAATTTGTATTGCAGCAGAAAAAAAAAAAAAAAAAAAAAAAAACAACAAAAAAAACAAATACCAAAAAACTTCTACTTTTTTGTTTTCAGTTCAGATATCTGGGTCAGTGTACATTCAGTTCTGGGTGATCTCCTTAAAGCTGTGTATCAATTGACTTTTATGTATTACAGCATTAAACCAACATATCATATTTCTGTATCAGTTAACCCTTCTCTTGCTGAACACGACATGCCCTGTCTTACATGTAGCAAACAGTGTAGATCCAGATCAGTTAGCTTCTGAAGAAGCCAACTGATCTGGATCTGCACTGTTTGTCATTAAATATATGAATTTCTATCAAAAACGCGGATCAAGTAATCTGATTGGCTGGAAATTAGAAGTGCGCGTGGCATGTTAATTTATTCAGCAAGGCAAGGGTTAACATATATTTCTAGCCGATATAAATCTTTTCAAAATCTTTCCAATCACTTGTACTGTAAGACAAATGACGCAAAATACGTTTATGAGTAAATTCAATCATGAAAGTTTTCTTTGGAGCATATTCAGGGACCAACACTAGCTGGAGCCTCAATGTCAAACAAAGCTCTAGATAGGAGAGTCGTGACGTTGCAGCGACGTTGTAAGGACGTTTTTGCGACGTTGTTCGCTTGCTGGAATGCCTTTGTTCGATCCTCCGTTCTTAAACTCTGGCTATTAATTAGTGTCTGAGATAATCACGAGCGCTCAGCCTCTTTTCATTACACTGATTTAATTGGAGTTTCTATAAGGATCTATCATTGGTGTGAGGGGTAGATAGAAAATCCGTCCCGAGAGTCAATGTCTAGCATCATGAGGCTTGCCGAGTGATACCAGATTGTGTCCCGAGGGACGGATGTTCTAAGTGTTCCCCACACACCAATGATAGATTCTTTTTCTTGCACTCTTTTCATTTCTGAACGTTGATTTTTTTAATGCAGTTACTTCGATTGCTGACATCCGCCATATTGTGATGACATTACTATGGCGTTTAATAGCGTCATTACGTTCAGTGACATAAGCCTTAACGATGGCGTACGTGACGTCCTATACAACCATGTGCATATCAAACACGTGAGAATTCTCGATTTTTATCTTACCCTGGGTAGGATACCCTGGGTTGGATAAGAATTTCTTTCCCGGTTAAATCCAGGGTTTCCTTATCTGATGTGCAAGAAACTTTTTTCTGCAATGCTTCACTGAGTGATTTTGGGAGTATCAATGCGAGCCAATCATTTTGTGTGTTATACAACATTTGTATCAGAGGCGGTGTACTTCTTTATATGGCCTTGTGGCTGCTCGCTGCGTTTTTCTTTATTTTTTTTTCTTCATGTTTTGTCCTGTTCGTTGTCATATTGTTATGTTTAGAAGATCCTGTCTAGCATTTTGACCATTTTATTGGGGAAGAGTTAATATTTACCCCAGCTAGCATTCTACGTAAATCTACATCGGGCCGTCATCGGCCCGTCAGCTACCCTGACGGGCCGATGACGGCCCGATATAGATTTACGTAGAATGCTGACTGGGTACTTTAATCTATGATTTATATACTGTCTTCACGGTTTGTGTTTCCTCTTTGTGTCACTGGTAGGCTATGATCTGTGACTATGGTTGTTTCAGGAAATCTTCTATACTATGTTTCGTATAGAATCGTCACCGGTGTACTGTGTGATTTAACCTTGTCATGCTGAATAAATTAAGATGCCACACCCACTTCTAATTTTCAGTCAATCATATTACTTGATCCAGATTGTTGTTATAAATTCACATACTTGATGGCAAACGGTGCGGATCCAGATCAGAAGCCAACTGGGCTGGACCTACACTGTTTGCTAATACAGGGTATGTCGTGTTCAGGAAGAGAAGGGTTAATAGCCATGAGCTAATGTTTCATCATATCTCCTCAACCGATTGTTGCCTTATAATTTTCGGCTATACGCAAAAAATTGATAATTGGCAGCATGTCAATTTAAAAAAAAAATATTAGCTTTTACAAAAAGAATAGTTTATCAAAGACCAAGCTTTTTGTGAAAGCTAAGACTTGGTTATAATAACGTTGAGCTGACTGTAGAAATTGCCAGTAGACAAGTACATGACCTTTCATAAAATGCTTCCAGAGCAATATCAAACTCTGAGAGGGCGTAGACAACTAGAATGGAAGCTATGACTTTCAGGGGAGATAACTTGTTTTGCATCCATTCTGAAAAGATGTCTACTCTAAAAAATGAACTCACATTAAAGTCTCCTTTGTAAAGGGTAGCGGAAACACGACCAAGTGTATCACTCCGCTTTAAATCGAAACAGTTTAAGATAAATAAGCTTCTTTCCGAATAGAAAGACGGACAAAACCAATACATCTGTTAGTTTAGAGCACATAGTTTCGTTTCCTACCATAAACATGTGCTCTACCGATTCGTAGGCTGGCTAAAAAGTCAGCGAGTAGTTTTTAAAAATAATTACTTTTATTTTACCTAGACAATTGGTTTTGGCATTTAATGCAAATTGTCTCCTTTTAGATAATTTGAATTAAATGTCAAAGCATATGTTCTGGGGATAAAAAAGAAAACGAAATCACTCATTTGTTGCCTTCTGAGCTATCCATGAAGTGACGAAGGTTAAAGGCTCCATATTCCTCAGAAATAGACATTTTATTATCCAAGAAAGGTTTAATAAATTTATATATGGTATTAATACAATCATAAAATGTGGCACCTGACAGCCTGCAAAATTTCAGTTAGTCTCTCGTTCTTGAAATAAAATGATTTTTTTTTTATAGTATCTCTAAATTAATGTTGCCAACATTAATTCAGAGATACGATGAAATAATCATTTCATTTTGATCCAGTTCAAACACGAGAGACTAACTGAAATTTTACAGGCTGTCAGATGCCACATTTTATGATCGTATTAATACTATATATCAATTTATTAAACCTTTCTTGGACAAAAACTGTCTATTTTTGAGGAATATGGAGCCTTTAATTTACTTCAGTTTTGTTCGATGAACAAGCATAAGCACAAAACATCACGTCAGTGTGTTCCTCTTTGAGAAGTCATATTCTTGAGCCAGCTGAAAAGTAAGTAAATTGTGGGAATAAATTGTGAAAATAATGTATGAAATAAAGTGTAAAAACATAACATTACGAAAACATGCCTATTTAAATATACTGAAAATTTTACCACCAAAAAATGAAAATTTTCAGATAAAAAACTCAGATATTTTTCAAATTTCTCCTCAAAACATAGATTGTGGAAACTCGTTAGAACCGCTTCGACGAGGCGGTTCTAACGAGAACTCACAATCAATGTTTAAGGCAGGCGGTTCTAACGAGTACCCACAATCTATGTTTTGAGCAGAAATATGAAAAATATCAGAGTTTTTTGTCTGAAAATATTCATTTTTTGGAGGTGAAATTTTCTATATATTTGCATAGGCGTGGTTTCGTAATAAGATGCTACGTTTAAAACACCTCTCAAAAGCCAAAGTAACTGTGCCTTAGTTATACTTTCAAACGAACAGCAAATGAAAATCATGTTTTTTTTCAACTTTCCTATTAGTTAATTTTCCTTTTCTGAGCAGCGATATATCCTGCGCCAGCATACGGTGTTTACGTTTCAGAGTGAATACGTTATGCTAGACCCTGCTCTTCGTATCAAGACTTTATCGAACGAGAAAGACTGTCCACTACAAGGTTGTTGACTCAGGGATATTAGAGAACTAAACTGGTGTCAACACTTAACCCTTAAAACGCCAAGAAAACCTGCATTTGAAAATGTCGTCTGTTTATGTCGTCTGCTGAATATTCTTGCAAACTTTTCAAACCTACTTCTGCATACAGGCAAACAATGTGGGCCCTGATCAGACTGCTCTTGGAAGAGCAGTCTGATCTGGATCCACACTGTTTTCAAAAATGACTTTTAAAATCACAAGCAGATGGCAAAGCAGACGACAACTGTTGTGATTGGCGGTTTAAGGGTTAACAAGGTCTATGGGAGACATCATGACCTTGTCAATCCCTATAATGTGGCTGTTTCCAGACTTGTATCTGATGTATTGCCACAGCCAAACCATAAACAGAATTTATAAACCACAGCCATTATTACTGTATTTTCCAAGTAATTATTACGTTCCTTAGACGCCTAATTACATCCCATGTCTGTCTGTCTGTCTGAACATTCCTAATCTTGTCGTTGTGTATATCGACTTTTGATTTTCCAAAATACGATTTTGGTATGTTGCACTCAAACTCAGTTTTGAAAACAGCTCAACAAGCTAAATTCTATATAATTCCTAAATACATAAGGACAAGTTAAAAAAAGGCATTCACATTATGAATATTCATCATCATAACGAAAACACGCCTATTTAAATACATAGAAAATCTCACCTCCAAAAACCGAAAATATTCAGATAAAAAACTGATATTTTTCAAATTTCTGCTCAAAACATAGATTGTGGGTACTCGTTAGAACCGCCTCGCCGAGGCGGTTCTAACGAGTACCCACAAACTATGTTTTTGAGCAGAAATAAGACAAATAATGCATACCCCTGAAAACCCCCGTTTTACTATATACAAGTGGGGTTTAAGGGGGTCAAAATTATATAGGCATGTTTTCGTGATGATTGAGTTGGAGGTGAGGATGTGGCTAGGCATCTTTAAAGTTCTAGAAATTAACATTTACCTCTATATGGAAAAAATTCAGCAGATAATTAATTGATGGTATTTTTCTTAGTTTTCCTAGAAAAGAGGCTCTGGCATTTAATGCATATTGTCTCTTGAAGAGAAAATTTGCATGAAATGTCAAAATATATTTCCTGACAAAACAATAAGACAAAACAATAAGAAAAAAATATATATACTCTGCTGAGATGGTTACCCGCCATACTTAACATTAAGCCCCATCCTTCTACTGGCCATTCAACGGCGGGTCCTCTAGACGTCAGTTTAATCCATATAAGCCTAGCGTCCCATAAAAGGGACATTGGCAAACAGTGTAGACCCAAATCAGACGCCGCAGACGCCGCAGAATGCAGGGTCATCACTGTTTGCATTAAATTCAGATATTTCTATAAAACATGACAATAATAAAAACTAACCAGACACACCTTATATAGGAAATGAACTTGTCCAAAGAGTTAAGGTAGGAGAATCCACTCGGCATAAATGTGTTAACGCGATTATGCAGTTTGCAAACATACATGCCCATGTTGCTCATTTACATAGATGCTTTCAGAGCCAGTAACTCGGTCAAAATTATATCTATCACATTCTGAAAAAAGAAACTGCTCTAACAGGAATACCTCTACTGCCCGTGAAAGCAAATACTTTCCTTTTCAAGAAATCCCTTTTCAGAAGTACTGAGTGTGCAGAAACGCAATCACCCTTGTTAACCCATCGTAGACTGAATGAACTCACCCATTCTATATTTTGGAAGATTCTAATTTCAATATTAGGTATGCCAGGCTATGTAATTTAGATATTCTGAGAGAAAAATTGTTGAACTATTTGCAAGCAGTGCAGACCCTGATCAGACGCCGCGTTCTGCGGCGTCTGATCTGGGTCTGCACTGCTTGCCAATTACCCTTTAAGGGGTTTTCAGACTACAATAGGTTAACATGTGCAGAAAATATACCAAGTGTAGCAAGACCCCTTAAATATGATTGGATGTACTTCTGAAGGCATTCACTGCGATGTGAAAAACAAGGAACTAATCTTAAAGCAAAGAAGTAGCTTCATCTTTATCTACTCTCCTTTGCTGGCCCAGGAGTAATTTCTTTTTGAAATAGGTTTCGAACGGGTGCGGAGTATCAATTCTTTTTAGCCTAAAATGTTCCCTGTTGAGATGAATGGTGAAGGCACTGGCTACACTTGGTAGATTCTATGCCATTTATAGAAGGATAAAACTTTTGGGAATTCTCATTTCTGTTCTGCACAGGATGCCCCTTCTGAAAAGACGTCTGCTTAAAATAATAATAATAATAATAATAATAATAATAAAACAACAACAAAAAACAAAAAACAAAAAAAAAAAAACTTGTCATAAATTTTCTTTCAGAGTATTTTTTCTCAGAAGAGAGTCAAAACTGATTATGACAATTTTGTCCCCGATAAGTGTAACAATTGTCCTTAATTTAATTAAGTGGTTAAGTGGGACGCGTCAAGTGAAAATGTGCCTTCGGGGCATGCATTGCAAGAATCATTGGATACTATAGAATGTACCAATTGAGAGCAACGGCCCGGATGAGACCTTGTGCATGCGCAGGATGATGTGAATCCACATATTTTGGCATATACTCGAAGGCACGTTTTAGCTTGACGAGGCCCATTTATAAAGTTAATAAAGTTAAGAAGATACGGTACCAACCTTCTCCATGCCTGTGTATCGCACTTACACCAGCCCCATCTGCAGTGTCCGCCCTTAAACATATCTGGATGTTTTCGTTTGCAGTTAGCAGCGCAAACCTCATCATCTACACACTTAACTGTGTTGCATTTGCATACACGAAAGATGTTGCAATAACCACCCGTGTGAAGTGAATTCTCTCTCCTGCATTTCTCGGCGCATTTGGCATTGTTGCATATGGCTGCATCCATAACCTGAAAGACTGATATAAAATACCGTATTTACCCTACTTCTGTCCTTCTGACATCACTCGGCAAAGCAGTTTTATCTAAAATGAAACTAGTTTGTTCTGACTGACCACGACTTGTCAGAAATAATTCGTCTTTTCCGCTTCTCTTTTTTTTCTCAAGTATTCAACCTAGAATCAAAGTTTTGGCCAAACAATTGTCTAACCTGTGCAATGTCAATAGTAATATCTTGGATTTCTGTACCCCGCCAAATGATAGTGGAGGGCTATTATGGTATCACTTAAGTTGTTCGTTTGTCGCCCGCCCGTCCGTATTTTCATTTCCGTACGATAACTTGAGTAAATGGCAGTTGATTTTCACCACACTTGGTATGTACCTTGATATTGTAGAGTTCTGGTCTGGGATTGCGAATGGGCAAATTTTGTTTCATTTAGAAAGAGTGATCTTCCCGCAAGATATCCGTATTTTAGTCTCAGGACAATAACTTGAGTGAACCTCAATGGATTACCACCAGACGGCTATGCTCATTGAGAATGAGACGATGTGGTTCAGGATTGCTATATTTCGTCAATTTTTACAGAGTTAACACGATAAGTATTATTGGCAAGGTATTATCATTCACGGTTTTATTTAAGAAAATGTTTTTACTTTTCTTTGTGGAGTTTTTATTTGTAACATTTCATAAAAATATTGTAAATTCAGATAATTTAAACAAGATCTTATTGAAAGCCTGTCTCAAAATTACCTACCCTCCAAATTACCTACCCTACCGACTTCTTCATATTTTGTAGCCAAATTAAGTATGTGTAAAAAAAATCAAAAACATTCATTTTTATTCTTAAACTCAATGACTGGAATCAAACTTTTGTGCATAGGTAGTAACGACAATTGGTTTTGCATTTTATCATAACAAAAGCTTGCAAATTTACTTCTTCTGTGTATAGCACCACGAAAGAAACGGATATCCGAAATATGGTAAAAGGAGCCACGCGAGAAACGAATGTCTGAAAGATTTTGAAAAGAGACTAGGTATTGAAACAGTTAGGCAAATAGTGTAAACCCAGATCGAAAGCTTCAAAACACGGCGTTTAATCAGAGTCTAGTTTGCCACTCATTCATCAGTTCTGAGATAGTCAAATGTTGAAACATTAGGACATGTAATTACAATGTAAACGAGTTAAAGCGTTATAGATATAGACATTAAAGGGCGTTGAGTCAGTCAATGTTAAAGTGATGTTGTTTCAACACGGTGTACCTGCTGGGCTTACAATATATTATTGTAGTTTACTAATAGAAGAGAGTGCTGCAATTCCATGACCACATAACCATCCTAACACGCTTTAAATATATAAGAATTACGAAAACACGCCTATTCAAATATATATTGAATTTTTTATTACAACCAAAAAAGGAAAATTGTCCGATAAAAAAATCTGATATTTTTATATTTCTGCTTAAAACATAGATTGTGGGTCCTCGTTAGAACCGCCTCTGCGAGGCGGTCCTAACGAGTACCCACAATCTATGTTTTTGAGCAGAATTAAGAAAAATAAAGATGTATATCCCTGTAAACCCCAGTTTTGACTATATAAAAGTGGGGTTTAAAGGGGTCAAAAATATATGGGTATGTTTTCGTGATGGGAGGATACCCAGAAAATCGACAGTCACCAAGTACAACGTTCCTGAGGCATCAAAAGTGAAAAGGATAAGGAAAAAAAAAAAATGATAGACCAAACGCCATATATGAAACCACTGACACGTACAAAGTAGAACTGCAAAAACGGAACCGTCTTGGAACTGTCAGTAGAAAAATGGGGAGCTTAAACCAGTTCACCTCGCGTGAAACCTTGCCCTTAATGCTTAATCAGCTCCAACTTACGAACATATGTTCGGTCCGCATAGGGCTCCTCTACTTCATCAGTAAAACTTCACAGTAAAACTCAATTTATCATAATCAAAGCACTGACAGCACTTTTGGGTCGATCGTCTTTGAGTACAGGCTGAGGAAATAGTCCTGGAAGGGGATTTAAGACTGTTTCATTGAACCCTTTACTTCCTTTAATTTAAGCAAATAGTAATGACCCTGATCAGACGCCACGTTCTGTGGGGTCTGTACTATTTGCAAATGCCTCAGCATTTAGCCCAGTTCAGGCTTTACGGATAGCCCTCTTAATACTCTGATGTCACAGCGACAAAAATATCGCGGCTATAAATACCCGTTACCAGTACGGTATGATTTCATTGGTCGCTAAAAATCACGTGGACAACAACCTTATTAAAATTTGATGTATGTATATTTTTGGATCGATTGTAAACAATCGGTTTAAAAACTATGACGAAACAAAGAAAAGAGTTCCATCACGAAAACATGCCTATATAAATTTGACCCCCTTTTAACCCCACTTTTATATAGTAAAACTGGGGTTTACAGGGGTATACATTATGTTTCTTATTTTGCTTAATAACATAGATTGTGTGTACTCGTTAAAACCGCCTCGCCGAGGCGGTTCTAACGAGTACCCACAATCTATGTTTCGAGCAGAAATATGAAAATATCGGGGTTCTTATCTGAAAATTTGTGTGTTTTTGGAGGTGAAATCTTCTTTATGTCTGAATAGGCATGTTTTCGTAATGAATGGAGATCTAAAACCAAAACACAAGAAATCATAAACATGGTCACGATGGGTCCGACCACAGACAAAACTGAAAATAAAATTTGCGTTATACTCAAAAATAATATACAGGCGAACCTCAGTGGCTCGAACATCTTTGAGACCATGGACTTTTGTTCTAGTTATGGTTAGTTCGAATCACTGAGGTATTACTGTACATGCAGAGAAAATGATTTTTGCAAACAGGAAGAGAAAATGGGCGGCGTCATGCGCAAACGTGCCTACGCGCATATGCAAACAGAGAAGGCCCAGATCAGCCTGCGCATCAAGTAAAGCAAATGTCCGAATAAGGTTTTCCGCAGTCACAGGATGAATCTGAATCTCTGCATATTGCGCAAGTACGAAGACACCTTTTCGCATGGCACGGCCCAAATGATATTTAAGCATGTACACGGAGCAATAAGAAAAGAAAGAGAGAAAGAAAAAAAAAAAAAAAAAAATGAAAATGAAAAGAACTTACGACCCCAGATAAGTAACAACGTTGCTACACGACTCGAAAATGCACACACCATCTTTCTATTTATTTACATTACATACTGCGAGATCATGAGAGTACATATCACTGTATGTTTGTGACTTTGTTCAACAATACGTATTTGATTACAAATAATATTCTGATCAAATTGAATTAGATATTGCCGATGTATTGCATTTAACGCTTAGCACTCGGGGTGACGCCATATTGAAATATTTTTCTTATTTTTCCTAGAAAACAGGATTTGACATTTCATTGGAGACAATTTGCATGAAATATTAAATCCTGTTTCCTGCGAAAAATAAGAAATGGAGACAATTCGCATGAAATATCAGATCCTGTTTTTTTGTTTTTGTTTTTATGGAAAAATAGAAAATATGTATTTATCGTCTGCTGAATTAGCCCAGACAGCAGTGAAGGTTAAATGCAGCGTATACAGTGTGCAAGTACATGTATGGTAAGGAGAGATGGTGTTTAAAAACTTATAGTAAATAAGAAACAATTTTTTTTCTGTATAAACACTCGAGAGTATTGGTATAAGTGTAACATTGTCCGCTAAACAGTGACTTCTGTTACAACTTTCTAAATAGGCGTAATACAGCTGGTAACCAGATATAATACTTTTAGTACGATTCTGTCTTGTCATGAAAGCTGAGGCGGCAAGATACGTGCCTCGCGTGGAGAAATGAGCTACAACGCGAGAAATCGTACCATCTGAACTGTGACCTCAACGAAGGCTAAAATCAGACTGCAAATCCGCGCAGTCTGATCAGTCTTCGTTGTCCGCATGAAGAAACTTTGCACCATTTGCTATCCACATTGCGCCCATTAAAGATTCTGATTAGACTACGCGAATGCGCAGTCTGATCTGGATCTTCGCTGGGCTCACATTTCCGAAAGTAAGTTTTCAGGGCCCAGTTGTTTAAAAATACTTTGTGGTTAGTTAACGTATCATTAAATCTTTGATAATTAAATATGGCATATATGCTAATATATTTGCTGAAAAATGTGAGTAGCTTTTGCATTTGCAAAAGCTACTCACATTTTTTCAGCAAAAATACCTGTGAATTAGATATCTTACTTACTAAATAAGTTAACATTTTGACCACTAACGAGTTCGTTAAACTAATGACGCTTTGAACAACTGGGCCATGTTGTTTTGGCTCAGATACGTCTTCCGGGCATGTGCAGTCATCCAAGATACTGATCAGCCAGATAAGCCGTACAATATGACTAGGCCTTTCTTCTTGTTCAATATATTGTACAGTGTCCCGTAATTTGGTAAATGACCAGCAAAGGATCTGATCAGACTGCGATCTCCGACTATTGTGGAAGGCAAATTTTAGGAGGAACGATTTATACAATATCATACATAAAATACGACCTGTGTGGCCAGCAAAGACTCAGATCAGCCTTTCAATTCACCCAGTATGGCAAGGATTCTCGTTCATAGGCTGTAAAAGGCACACACTATTAACCCATTTATGCCTAGCGTCCTATAAAAGGGACATTGGCAAACAGTGTAGACGCAGATCAGACGCCGCAGAATGCGGCGTCTGATCAGGGTTTACACTGTTTACATTTAGTACAGGAATTTCTATAAAATATGGTAATAATAAAACAAACTAGACACCCCTTATATTGGAAATGAACCTGCTCAAAGAGCTGAGGTAGGAGAGTCCACTCGGCATAAATGGGTTAACGAAGACTTTGATCAGACTGCGCTGAGTCTTTGCTGGTAGCACAAGTCTGATCCTGTAACAGATTGAGGAGGGAGACGTTATATAAGATGCGCTCACCTACTATAATCGAAGTTGTATTTTCAATAGGCGCGGTTTCTACCATATCATATAACATTTTCAATAGGCGCGGTTTCTACCATATCATATAACTTTTTCGTATAATGCGGTTAGTTGAAACAGTTATGAGCACGCAATGTGATATGATGACATCGATCGGGCGATATCAAATGTTGTCAAGGCAAGAATCCAAACTACTAGTGGGACTACAGAGACAAAAAAAAGGTTAATCTATGACTTGTTAGTATCTAACATAACCTGTTATCATACTTGTGCTTCTCTTAAATGGGCCGCGCCATTTGAAAATTTGTCTAGCATATGCAAACAGCGAAAGCCCAGATCAGCCTGCGCATCCGCGCAGTCTGATCAGGGCTTTCGCTGTCTGCTAGGTAGACCATATTTCAGAAGGGACTTGTTGAACAATGAAGCAAACAGGATGCCACAAAAAGTGTCCCCATTGTCAAAATGGCAGAAAGTATACCAGTTGTATAGCAGTACCTTAAAGTGTTCACAGAATGGCCAAGCATCGAGTACAAACAATACAAAAACACTAATTATCATCAAGGGATAGGATATAATGTAGATATTATGCGACAAACTGTATGCTTAGTGGTTAACCCAATCACGATTTACAACTTTGCTACTTTGCTACCCTCGAAGATTGCACGACAGTGTGTCGAGCAGCAAACTCAGTGACGGCTAAATCCGAAACATTTTATTAATGGCAGGCCTGATTTTACTCATCTGTGTTCGGCTATTTCTGCTGCCGTTTGACTTTCTTATGTTCTGGCTTCAGATCGCCACGTTACTAAAACAATCCATTTCAAATATATAGTAAATTTCATCTCCAAAAACTGAAAATTTTCAGTTAAAAAAATGATATTTTTCATATTTCTGCTCGAAACATAGATTGTGTGTACTCGTTAGAACCGCCTCGGGAGGCGGTTCTAACGAGTACCACAATCTATGTTTATGAGCAGAAATAAGAAAAATAATGTAGACCCTGTAAACCGCAGTTTTACAATATAAAAGTGGGGTTACATGTAAAGGGGGTTAACATTATGTAGGTATGTTTTTGTGATGGGGGTCCTTTATCATCACAATCAAACACATATAATCAAAAACACTTTGCTGAAACAAAGAAAATGGCTCAGTTGCGATCTGATGCCAGAACACAAGAAAAGAAACACACAAACAGGACTGCGATGAGCCCGACCATAGACGTTGATACATGTAGTCAGGCACCGACCATCTGAAAAAGCTTGAGGAGGGAGACATCATTTATTCTGAGGACCGATACTATGTCGTGCAATTAAATTGGGGAGCAAAGCTATAAACCATTATTGTGTTAACAACCTTGCATGCAGTTTGAAATTCAACTGTGTTGAATGATACTGGAATGTGCGTAGTGAACAGAAAAGAGATAACCTTTGAATAAAGAATGAAAACTTCATTGATATTAATTATATATTGTCATGCAGACTCTGCGCAACATTTATATACTGATTAGTGAATTGATGTTCATTTTACTTAGGTTTACATATTTGACATTCTTTTAAATAATGTCTGAAATTTTCTCAGTAGAGAGAATTCAGAGATAAAAGATATCTCGTGAATGACAATGGTTACATAACAACAATCCATTTATTTTGAATAATTCAACAGGCCGCGTCATGCAAAAAACGTATCTTTAAACCCAGCGAATTGAATAATACATTTTGCACATAGATAGTTACGACAAAAAGGTTTTTGCATTAAATCATGATAGAAGATTGCAAACTTATTTCTTATGTGTAAAGCGCCAGGCAAAAGACACTTTCTAAAAGATCGAAAGCACAGTTGGTCAGTCATCAACAATAGTGCTTTTCAGTGAGAATAAAGATGTTTGAAAACATGGGCCG
Organism: Anodontia alba; assembly: GCA_964016985.1. Classification (NCBI taxonomy): domain Eukaryota; kingdom Metazoa; phylum Mollusca; class Bivalvia; order Lucinida; family Lucinidae; genus Anodontia; species Anodontia alba. Next base: position 124,848,267 of record OZ024823.1, read on the forward strand.
CGTCATGCGAAAAGGTGTCTTGGGGCATGTGTGGAGAGCGAAGGCCAAGATCAGACTGCGCGGATGCGCAATCTGATCTGGGCCTTCACTGTCCGCTAACATAAACATTGGATACTACAGAATGTATGGATTGAGAGAGCAAAGGCCCGGATAATACTTTGCGTAGGCGCAGGATGATCTGCATCTGCGAATTTTGAGTATATTCGAAGGCACTTTTTCGCTTGACGCAGCCCAAATAAAAAAGGATACAATTGAAATATTTTATAGCAAATTTCCAAATTGTAATGGTGGTATGGGCAATGCTTGCAGGCAGGACGTTTCAAAGGTATTTTAAAGGGGTTACACTAAAATGAAACAAAGCGCTGATTGCGAGGGCAAACTCACTCTTTTAAGAACAGAGTATATTTGAAAGGAAAACAAATATTTACATGTTAGAACCGCAATCAAAGTTCAATTATGGGAACATCTTTGGAGATAGGAATTTATTCTAGATGTAGATACATGTAGTTCGTGCCAGTGATTGTTAATCAGAGCGCCAGGTTAGGAGGCAACTGCGGATAATTTAGGGGTGTACTTCCGATCTTATAACGCATGAAATAGATGTATATGGCATGTGCGCCCGTCGTAGACTCAGATCAGCCTGGGCATCCGTCCAGTATGATCAAAGTCTTCGCTGTGCATTCAATGAGTAGCTAAGGACCTAAGCTTTCTTCATGTGGACTGCGAATACTCTGATCGGACTGGGCTGATGCCAAGGCTGATCTGTTCATAACGAGAACAAGCCTATTCAAATATACTGAAAATTTTACCACCAAAAAAAAAGGGAAGTTTTCAGAAGAAAAAATCTAAAATTTTTCATATTGCTGCTCAAAATATAGATTGTGGGTACTCGTTAGAACCGCCTCACCGAGGCGGTTCTAACGAGTACCCACAATCTATGTTTTGAGCAGAAATAAGAAAAATAATGCATACCCCTGTAAACCCCAGTTTTACTATATAAAAGTGGGGTTCAAGGGGGTCAAAATTTTATAGGTGTGTTTTCGTGATGCGTCGCTGGGCGCATATGTCATTTTGTTGATTTTTGTCATGCGCTGGCTCGTATGAAATAATTGTATGTTGCGTGTTGTCATTAGATTCCCCTCGATGTGACAATTTTAATGAGTACACTCAACATACATTTTCATGATAAAATAAGAAATCTTTCCTAACATATCCCTAAATATATATTTTTGATTTATCGGGAGAAGTTCTTAGGGGCTTAAAAGCGAGTTCGAATTAGACACGGTAAAGGAGCCATCGGTATTCAACACGAACACATGCCTATATAATTTTGACCCTCTTAAACCTCACTTTTATATAGCAAAACTGGGGTTTACAGGGATATATATTATGTTTCTTATTACTGCTCAAAAACATAGATTGTGGATACTCGTTAGAACTGCCTCGTCGAGGCGGTTCTAACGAATACCCATAATCTATGTTTTGAAAATATGAAAAATAAAGGATTTTTTTTTATCTGAAAATTTTCATTTTTTGAGGGTAAAATTTTCAGAGTATTTGAATAGGAATGTTTTCGTTATGCGAGTCTTTGAGATTTTATTGTGTTTCGTTTGTAGATATCACCTTCAACCCACAAACAGACGAAAATAGCCTGTACATGAAACTTAACACATTCCCTTTGATAAAACAAACTCTCTAGAAAATACTGCTCATCAGCCCTTAATGCTTAGGTAGATTTTTGTGGGGTAGATAGGACCTGTTGATAAAAAAACTTTATTTTTTTTGTTGTACTACTCTAAAAAAAAAAATAAATAAATAAATAAATAAAAAAAAAAAAAAAATAAAAAGAAAACAGCAAAAACCATTTGTTAAATACAAGCGTTGCGATATATTATAAGAACGATCTGGAAAATGTCACTTTGTTTTTTTTGTCAATTAATTCAGAATATTTCTGTTACTGATCAGCTATTTTCATGTGAACTACAGACGAATCGGTGTTGAGCAAGCGCCTAGGGGAAAACCAAAAATTGGCTGCTTAATACATATAGATTTCAACTACTTCGCATTTAATGGCATCTGAAATAATAACCTGTTTCAGACAGACTGTATATGATTTACAATTCGCATTGCAAGTTTCTGTTGTCTGAAAGCTCTCATGACAATATTCTTACTGTATGCTTAGCTGGACTAAAAAATCGCTTTTATACAAGACATATAATGCACTTTTATTAATGTTTTTTTCCTCACTTCTTAATCGTGCATGGATTGGATATATGGACGGACGGACGGACATTCCACCACTGTATTTTAAACAGAATTAACCTCATAATCTAGTCCAAAATAGCCTATATAATTCTAAATGTTTGCCAAACGGACGGATGCATGGATGGTAGGGATCATGCATGCCCCCACCGCTCCCTGATTTTGTAGGTGGAGACATATAAGCGTCATGCGGAAATGCGTGTAGATGTAAACTTTTGCCATTTGTCACTTCTAATTACGTCGTATTATGCACCATTAACACTCACCGACGCATATATCCCAAAATAGAGGTACCAAATTGAGAGCGAATTGACCAAAAACGTGAGTACGAGTTGACCAAAATGAGGACGAATTGACCAAAATGGATACGAATTGATCGAAAAGGGAGTACGAATGGATCAAATGAGTACGAATTTACCAAATCGATGAGTACGAATTGACCAAGTCGATGACTCCGAATTGACCAAAAGGAGAACGAGTTGACTTTAGTTCCAGTTGACTTGAGTACGAGTTGACTGGAAACCGTGTGGTTTTGGGGTTATTCTCCTATTATACGGATTTAAAACTCAAAACCCTTTACTAACAAAGCCGTAACGTTGGGGGACGCTTGTCCGCAAAGGGCTTTTATTCGTTTTGTAATGGTATCTTTTCATGTAAATGATTTTAGCAATTAAAATAAAGTCCTGACTACTAAACTCCTTACAAAAAGCCACCGGTATTTTCAACTCCGTTAAGCGTTTTCAAATTTTTACCGCCGACACTCAGAATTGATTAATAAATATAAAGTTAACTTAATCAAAACACTGACAGCACTGACGGATCGATTGTCTCTGAGTTTAGGCTGGAAAATGGTCCTGAACAGGGGCGTAAGACTGTTTCATTTAATTCTTAACTTCATGTTATTTGAGCAAACAGTGCAGACCCTGATAAGTCATCGCATTATGTGGATTCTGATCTGGGTGTGCACTGTTTGCCGATGTCCCAGTCCAGGTTTTACAGATAACTCTCTTCACAATGCACTCTGACGTCACAGCGGCAAGAATCGCGCGGCTATAAATAACCGTCACCTGTATTACGTCTGATGCGCGGTTTGATTACATTGGTCAATGATAATCACGTGGACAACTATCTTAAGGAAATTTTGGCGTTGTATGTAAACAATTGACCCACAAAAAATTCTTCGGAAAGGAACATCGGAACTAGAGTTGTATGGTGACCTCGGTTATAAATTTAGGACAATTCGTTGTTTTATTGTTGTGTTTAGTGAATCCTGCCTACTGTGCTTTCGACATCTTTCAGAAAGTCGTTTTTTGCTTGGCGCTTTACACAGAAGAAGTAAATTTGCTAACTTTTGTCATGATGACATGCAAAACCGTTTGTCGTAACCTCCTATGCAAAAAAAGTTTTATTCTAGTCAATGGTTTTAAAAAAAAACAAATATTTTCACTTTTTCCCATACTAAAAATGAATGCAAATTATACAGAAATTTGTAGGGTAGGTAACTGAGAGTCAGATTTTCAACAAGTTCTACTTGTTCAATTTTTTCTGAAATTTTCACAATATTGTTCAAATTCAACAACGAAAAGTAAAAAAAATATTTTCTCAGACAAAAATTCCAAAAAATCACTTTACTATAGAAATTGCATAGGTCAGACCAATTTTTGGTGATAAATTTAATTTTAGGGTACATATTTGAGAACAAAACACAGAAACAGAAAAGACAAATGGTTTCTGATAAGATATGGTCTACCAGAACAAAATAGTTTCATTTAAGATAAAACGCCAAGCAAAAAACGTCTTTCCATGAGATGTCGAAAGGACAGTAGACTTATGATCACCGTGTCGGGGAAAAGGTTGTTTGCTATTCTTTTCCTTTGTCTATGACTTATCTGAAGCATGCAGACCGAACATATAATTTGGAGCTGCATCAAAATTAAGGCTGAGGTTTCATCACGAAAACATACCTATATAATGTTGACCCCCTTAAACTTGGGTTTACTGGGGTATACATTATTTTCTCTGATTTTTGCGCAGATCCATAGATTGTGGGTACTCGTTAGAACGGCGAGGCGGTTCTAACGAGTACCCACAATCTATGTTTTGAGCAGAATTGTGAAAAATATCAGAATTTTTATCTGAAAACTTTCAGTTTTAGGTGGTTAAATTTTCAATATATTTGAATAGGCGTGTTTTCTTAATATCGAGCGGGTAAAACTGGCTTAAGCCTACAATAGTTTTCCTATTGACCATTCCAAGGTGGTTCCTCTATTTCAGTTCTTTGTTTGTGCGTCGGTTGTTTCATAGCTCATGTTTGTTTTGTCATTATTGTTCCTCATCTCTCCTTCTTTTGGTGCCTTGGGAAGGCTGAACCGTGATTGAGGCATTTCCTGGGTATCTTCACTGTTATTTTAGACTTTTAGTGTTCTGTCTGTCATGGTGTGTTCGTTTATCCCCTTGGTGTCATTAATAGGTATGATCTGTGATTGTGGCTCGTCTATACTGCAGTCGACTCTCGTTATCTCGACTTCGCTTACATGTGTATAGCGAATAACCACTTATCTCGGTGAAAAACTGGACCCTGTTTTAACATGAACATCTAATAACTGGTAACAAAACATTGTGGAAAAGAGGAGAAATTGCTCCTGCAATTTCTCCTCTTTTCCACAATATTTTTGTATATCTCTAACTTCAGGAGTCAAATTACGCATCCAGTTTGAAATGTCGTTGATTTATTTTTTCCTCAATTCTGCAAATCTGTTATGTCGAGGTACCGATGTCTCGAAGTATTTCAGATAGTCCCTTGGACTTTGAGATAACAAGAGTCGATTGTATTTCTTTAGTTTAATTGTGTCAGTGGTGCACTTCCTCATTACTTGTTATTTCTTGTACGCATCGTCCTTTCATGTCATTAAACCTCTTATCGGTGTCTTGGGACGTTGATGCCCGTGGCTTCTGCTGTGTATGTCTACATTTATCATGTCTTTCGTCGAGCCCTTAGTGGTTCAGCTAGTATATTTCTAGCCCTGACTCTCTGCCCGAGGTGTGTGCCATACTCGTTTCATACTTATGTTATAACGTTAATTATAATTTGATTTTTTTTTCTTTTTCTTTCTGATGTTTAACTGATTGATTTAAGAGCCTCAGTCTGTTATTTTGAATTTTACGGTATTGGAATCTAGGGCGACTATTTGATACCAGAAAGCTCGATTTAATACCCCCATTCCACTTCCCGGGTAGTTTGTCACTACAGATCACTCTTAAGCGGTGGCCCTTATGTTAGGCTTGTGTTGTAGTCCCTATTTGCATGTAAACTTCTTTTTATATTCTAGTCTTGTGGTCGTCTTAGGTACTAGTAAGATCGCCTTAACAGCCCCAAGGTAGTTAGTTTAACAGTGACAATCCTAATGCGGTAGGGTCATTGTTGCTCGTTCTTCGGCCTTGTAGCTGCTCGCTGCGGGGCTTTCTTCATGGCATCACGAAAACACGCCCATATACTTTTCATCCCCTTAAACCCCATTTTAATATAGTAAAACTGGGGTTTACAGGGGTATACATTATATTTCTGCTCAAAATCATAGACTGTTGGTACTCGTTAGAACCGCCTCATCGAGGCGGTTCTAACGAGTACCCACAATCTATGTTTTGAGCAGAAATAGGAAAAATATCAGAATTTTATTTTTTATCTAAAAAAATTCCTTTTTTGGTTGTAAAATTTTCAATATATTTGAATAGGCGTGTTTTCGTAATGTTTGGTCATGCTGGTTGTCTTATTATTGTGCTTGGGGGATCCTGTCTAGTACTGCGAAAATTGGCTGCTTTATTTTTCGATGGTTTATGGCACGTGTGCTCTCTGTGTAGTTTTCCTTTAGGTGTCATGGGCTATTTGATTGTCAAAAATTTCGAAAAGATTACTTCATATAGATGAACTAAATCGCTTAGCTTTGCCACAAAAGTCATTCATGTGCTTTTTCTTATTATCATTCATTTTTTAACCAAAAACAGATACATCCGTTTGTCATGTAAAACATTTTATTCGCATTTTTTGCAGAACGTAGACCAAGTCCATTAAGGACTTAATATGTAGGACAAAATAGTACATATGCATAAGAGATGTATATAAATATAATTCAGAACTATTTTCAGGAGGCAAACGCGCGAGGTTTTATTCCAATGCGTGGCCATTTTTGCATAAAATACTGAAATGCAAGATAGAAAACTGGTTTAAATTACTTTTATAACTAACGCAATGTAGATTCTTCGTTATCAATTTGTGCATTTAAGAATTGATTTTATTTTATTTTTATTTTTCGTTTCATCGAGCCATGAAGGAAAACAGAAACGAAGGATGCTATGCAATATGCACACAGCGCATTCATGCACAATAGCATCATTTGTTTTTTTTTTTGTCTTTTTTTATTCATGGCCCATGAAACAACAACAACAGTTTTTTTTATAAATTCGCTGTCGGAAATGTTAACAAAACAAAACAAAAAACAAAAACAAAACAACAACAACAAAAAACAAAAACAACAACAACAAAAAACAAAACAAAAAAAAAAAAAAAAAAAAAAAAAAAAAAAAACAACAACAAAAAACAACAACAACAAAAAAACAAAAAACAAAAACAAACAAACAAACAAACAAACAAACAAAAACGTCGGCTGTTTTTGTGATTAAAGCGACAGGTTGGTGCGCCATTACGAAAACATGCCTATTTAAATGTATTGAAAATTTAAGTACCAAAAACTGAAAATTTTCAGATATAAATTCTGATAGTTTTCATATTTCTACTTATACATAGATTGTGCGTTTTCGTCAGAACCGCCACGCCGAGGCTGTGCTAACGAGTACCCACAATCTATGTGTTTGATCTGAAATACGAAAAATAATATATACCCCTGTAAAACCCAATTTTACTATATAGAAATTGGGTTTAAGGGGGTCAAAATTATATAGGTATGTTTTCGTGATGCGCAAAAATATCTAATTTGTTTCGTTTCTTTTTGTACCTGTCAGAGGATGCCATGACAGTGACAGACGATAAAACGCGCCCTTTTCAACCTGCATATACAGAATGATTAAATAATAGTGGGATAATGAAGAACTAAAAACAAAACGTTCAAGATATAATGTTATTTATATTTTATATACAAAAGAAATCCAACAAAGCCAAGGAATGATCATTTTCATAGTGTTAGTCTTTCGAATGTTAGCCAGATACTCGGCTAATTGCCATACCTCTTGTATTGAGTTGTACCGCGTGATGCCCAGCCGACTTTTTTCGTTTTATTAGCCAGTCTTTGATACTTGATCTCTGATATCTCCCAGATGGGTGGTGAGATGAGGTAAACAGTAGGCAGTAGATGCCCGTTAATTCATTAAGCAAATTTAATTAAATAATTATAGTTCATTGATTAAAATAATATTTGTATCTGATTAGTAGCTAGTCTATGTTCATAGCCATTCCGAAAACATGCCTATTCAAATAGACTTAAAATTTTACCATCAAAAAAGATGAAAATTTTCAGAAAAAAAAGTCTGCTTTTTTCATATTTCTGCTCAAAACATAGATTGTGGGTACTCGTTAGAACCGCCTCGACGAGGCGGTTCTAACGAGTACCACAATCTATGTTTTTGAGCAGAAGTAAGAAAAATAATGTAGACCCCTGTAAACCCCAGTTTTACCATATAAAAGTGGGGTTTAAGGGGGTCAGTTTTATATAGGTATGTTTTCGTGATGACAACAATGTGGATCAGTTCGTATAAAATCCGTCTGATACTGTTTGCTTCAAGTGTGGCGTCGATGATGTTCAGGAATACAATACAATTTCAATGACTCGAATACCAGTGGCTGGTTAACCAGGGCTGATTTGAACTCATCACGAAAACACGCCAATTCAAATATATAAAAAAAAAAAATCACCTCCAAAAACTGAAAATTTTCAGATAAAAAAACTTTGATATTTTTCATATTTTTGCTCAAAACATAGATTATGAGTACTCGTTAGAACCGCCTTTTCAAGAAAAAATAATGTATACCCATGTAAACCCCAATTTTACTATATAAAAATGGGGTTAAAGGGGATCAAAATTATATAGGCATGTTTTCGTGATGTTGATTTGAGTCCCTTTGGAATTCTTCCAATAGCTCAAGAAAACAAGAATTTCACGATATTTTAGGGAAATTTCCTGGTTTTATCACCAATCATGAAAATATATGTAGTCTGCACTCATAAGTAAGGCCTCAATGAGGCATGCCAATGAGAACATTCAACATACCATAATTTTATAGAAGATCGAAATGACGTCCCTAAATTATCTCACGAAAACATGCCTATATAATTTTGATCCCCTTAACCCCACTTTTATATAGTAAAATTGGGATTTACAGGGGTATACAATATTTTTCTTATTTCTGCTCAAAAACATAGACTGTGGGTACTCGTTAGAACCACCTCGGCGAGGCGGTTCTAACGAGTACCCACAATCTATGTTTTGAGTAGAAATATGAAAAATATCAGAGATTTTTATCTGAAAATTTTCAGTTTTCGGAGGTGAAATTTTCTATGTATTTGAATAGGTGTGTTTTCGTAATCTCTCCATTTGCCTCCTGGTCTGACGCTATGATTAACCCTCAGTGGCTCAAACAGCCTATCTCTAGAACAAATGTCTTTAGTCCCACAGATGTTCGGCCCATTGAAGTTTGACTGTATATACTTTTGCATTCTCCAGAGTTGTCTTATCAATTATCTGCAATGAGATACAATATGTGACAATAATAAAAATAATGAAAAATAGATCGAACAACGGTGAAGTTGATGTCGCACCTGCCCTCCCCCTCCCCCTCCACAGACACACACAGACACACACACACAAGAAATGTTTATTTCAGGTAGGAAAAAATAATATAGGAATTTCATCGAAAGCATATAGAAGTTTGGCTCAAAAGGTACCAACAGTCTGTACACTTTCATAAAATCTGACAAAGTTAAAGTGGAAAAAAGTAACAAAATTAAATTTAAAAATCATAATTAAACCACGTGCACTTCTGCAGACCTGTGAGAAAACATGTGCAAAGTTTCAAAAAGACCGGTTTAAAATTGTGTGAGAAGTTGCAATCACAAGGTACCCACTGTCTATACACCTGTCGTCAGAAAATGACAAAGTTCAAAAAGTAGAAAAAAGAGACAAAAATTAAGGCAAGGATTATATGAAAAACACATCATCAGACTATGGAAAAAACCATGTGCAAAGTTTCAAAAAGATTGGTATACGTAAAATTGTATGAGAAGTTGTGCTCACGAGGAACCCACTCTCTATATATTGAGGGTGAAAAATGACTTAGTTAACAATATGGAAAAAGGTGAAAAAAAATGAAATAACAATTATATCAAAACCACATGCACATTCTCATACCATGAAGCAAACGCATGCAAAGTTTCATAATAATCGGTACAAAACTGTAAGAGGAATTGCGCTCACAAGCGGTACCAACTGTTTATATATAAAGGGTAAAAATGACTAAGTTCACAGTGTGGAAAAAGTGACAAGAAGTAATCTAACAATAATATCCAAACCACATGCACATTCTCATACCATGAAAAAACATATGCAAAGTTTCAAAAAGATCGGTACAAAATTGTAGGAAGAGTTGCGCTCACAAGAGGTACCTACTGTCTATATATTGAGGGTGAAAAATGACTAAGTTTACAATGTGGAAAAAGTGACAAAAGTGTTCTAACAATTATACCCAAACCACATGCACATCCTCATACCATGAATAAAACACATGCAAAGTTTCAAAATAATCAGTACAAAACTGTAAGAGGAGTTGCGCTCACAAGAGATACCTATTGTCTGTATACTGAAGGTGAAAAATGACTAAGTGCACAATTTAAAAATCATAATTAAACCACGTGCACTTCTGCAAACCTGTGGGAAAACATGTGCAAAGTTTCAAAAAGACCGGTTTAAAATTGTATGAGAAGTTGCAATCACAAGGTACCCACTGTCTATACACCTGGCGTCAGAAAATGACAAAGTTCAAAAAGTAGAAAAAAGAGACAAAAATTAAGGCAAGGATTATATGAAAAACACATCATCAGACTATGGAAAAAACCATGTGCAAAGTTTAAAAAAGATTGGTATACGTAAAATTGTATGAGGAGTTGTGCTCACGAGGTACCCACTCTCTATATATTGAGGGTGAAAAATGACTTAGTTAACAATATGAAAAAAGGTGAAAAAAATGAAATAACAATTATATCAAAACCACATGCACATTCTCATACCATGAAGCAAACGCATGCAAAGTTTCATAATAATCGGTACAAAACTGTAAGAGGAATTGCGCTCACAAGCGGTACCAACAGTTTATATATAAAGGGTAAAAATGACTAAGTTCACAGTGTGGAAAAAGTGACAAGAAGTAATCTAACAATAATATCCAAACCACATGCACATTCTCATACCATGAAAAAAACATATGCAAAGTTTCAAAAAGATCGGTACAAAATTGTAGGAAGAGTTGCGCTCACAAGAGGTACCTACTGTCTATATATTGAGGGTGAAAAATGACTAAGTTTACAATGTGGAAAAAGCGACAAAAAATGTTCTAACAATTATACCCAAACCACATGCACATCCTCATACCATGAATAAAACACATGCAAAGTTTCAAAATAATCAGTACAAAACTGTAAGAGGAGTTGCGCTCACAAGAGATACCTATTGTCTGTATACTGAAGGTGAAAAATGACTAAGTTCACAATGTGGAAATAATGACAAACCACAAGCATACACATCCTGATACCATGAAGAAAACACATGTAAAGTTTCAAAATGATCGGTACAAAACTGTAAGAGGAGTTGCGCTCACAAGACACCCAGGGTAAATGTTGACGGATGGACGAACGGAAGGACGGAAACTCGCACGCCAAAGTCGCCCTCCTAAAGCAGGTGCGACAAAAATACAGAAATGATTGATCAGGAATGACCATTGCCATTGTTGAAAAATGCTAGTGTCTTTATTAGCCAAAGTAGAATCAATATACAATACAGATTACTCTCGTTATCTCAAATTCCATGGGACTAGAACGTTTGGTTTGAGATAAGAGTAGTTTGGGATAAAATGAGTTGACATCACGAAAACATGCCTATATAATTTTATATAGTAAAATTGGGGTTTGCAGGGGTATACATAATTTTTCTTATTTCTGCTAAAAAAACATAGATCGTGGGTACTCGTTAGAACCGCCTCGCCGAGGCGGTTCTAACGAGTACCCACAATCTATGTTTTGAGCAGAAATATGAAAAATATCAGAATTTTTTATCGTTTTTTTTTCAGTTTTTTTGTGGTAAAGTTTTCAGTATATTTGAATAGGCGTGTTTTCGTAATGAAATGTAAGAAATATAAATCCAACCAAACAATATCGTCTTCAAAGTTTGTTTGACTTAAGCAGCAGTTTGAATTGTTAAGGTTTGATATAAAGAGAGTCAATTGTGATTTGTCTACTTGTTTGAATTAATTTTAACTCTTCAGTAGCACTCTTGGTAAAATTCTCAGCAGACGACATTTTAGAATATTTTTCTTATTTTTCTCAGGAAACAGGATTTAACATTCCATGCAAATTGTCTTCAATGGAGACAATTAGCATGAAATGTGTCAAATCCCATTTTCTGGTAAAATTAAGAAAACTTTCATCATTTTGTAGCCTGCTGATTTTGTCTGGCGAGCAGTAAAGGTTAAAATCAACGAAAATGTGTCCAGCATATAAGTATACATGCACATAGTAAATTCATTACGAAAACACGCCTATTCAAATATATTGAAAATTTCTTCACCAAAACCGGAAAGTTTTCAGATAAAAATTCTGATATTTTTCATATTTCTGCTCAAAACATAGATTGTGGGTACTCTTTAGAACCGCCTCGTCGAGGCGGTTCTAAAGAGTACCCACAATCTATGTATTTGAGCAGAAATAAGAAAAATAATGTATACCCCTGTAAACCCTAGTTTTACTATATAAAAGTGGGGTTTAAGGTGGTCAAAATTATATAGGCATGTTTTCGTGATGGACTGCTATATTTTGTTAGTCATGTATAGTCAGTATAAGAACGTAACTGCATTTCTTGCACACAATATAAATTGAATCAATCACTGATGTTCAGTGGGGACAGGAACATCCTAACCTGAGTGTCCAACGTTTCCGTGGGAAAAGAGGCTTGCCGGGTTTCCCAGTGGAGGGATGGACCCGAGGGTGGGCATTTACCTGTCCCCACCGAATATCAGTGATCGATTTTTTTTCTCCAAAAGTTTGATCTTGAGAATATTAAGGAAATAAAATCGCAGATTCGGTTTCATTGAGTTTATTCATATGACAGCATTATTGTTTGCAGGCTGCATACGCCCCTTAGCGCCGGCCTAATCGAAACACGATTTTCCAAGACACGTGAACTAGAATGGACTCAATGATCCAAAGAAAACTAAAAATAAGAACAATGTTAATTTTACTTAGAGGGCAATAGATAGATAGATAGATAGATAGATAGATAGATAGATAGATAGATAGATACTAACCTCCCCAAGCTGCTGGTTTTTCTTGGCATACACAAATGTCAAAGGCGTTACATCTTCCTCCACTGTACTTCTTTCGATCCCACCTTTTACAATTCCGCGAGCATTCTTCATCGGTTTCGCAGGAGTACACATTGCGAGGGGACTCCTTTTTTGGCGCTGCTGAAATTTCAAATGAGCCGGAACACTTTATTTCCTATTAGCTCGTGCATGCGCTAAGCGAAGACTTAGATCAGTCTGTGCATCCACACAGAATGATCAGTCCTCGTACGGCAATCGGACGGTAACCAGGGACAAAAAGCGTCTTCACAAGTTCAGGCGGGTCTCATATACGGTCGTAGAAAATACCATGGTTCAAATGATACTTTATTAAGGGAAATGAATACACTGCAAGGAAATGAGTCTGACATTAATATATTTACCTCCCTTTTTTACTACAGGTACTTAAGGGCAGAAACTGTCGCCCCATCAAAGCAAATATCTTTTCAAGAGGAACCCCAATTTCAAAAGTTTTCAAATTCGACGTAGGTAACATCCTATCTGCAAAAGCTATCGACCTTTGTAAAATGGCCGTTTAGTCTCTAAGATGTATCAGTTCACCTAAATTTTAGACATGCAGAATGCCCATTGTGATTTTCATTATACAGTCAAACCTCGATAACTCGAACACCGATGGCTCGTTTGCCATGGCTAATTCGAACTCGTTTTTGAGTCCCTAAACGATAGCGCAAGAAAACTATTCAGCGAAATTTTTCTATTTTATCACGAAATTGTATGTTGCGTGTACTCATTAGAATCGCCTCATCGAGGCGATTCTAATGAGTACACTCAACATACAATCATTGTGTAGAAAATCGAAAAGATACCCTAAATTATCGCTATTTGCTTCCTGAACTGGTGCAATGATTAACCCTCAGTGGCTCGAACTACCCATGTTTCGAATGCATTTCCATGGTCCCAAAGCTGTTCTAGCCATTGAAGTTCGACTGTATGAGGACGACGATACGGTATATGGAATATAACTGAGCCGCGATTTCAGAAAATTACCTAGACTTTAAACATGTTTGATTCAGTACAACAGAGAAGTGGTACTCGCGACGACAAGGCACCCGATGACCTGCATTAGATGTCTCCGAATGGGAAGAATCGATTATTTTATTTTATATTATTGCTAAGACCTTTGACGCTCCCTTCCCCTCGATCGGATCCAGCTCGAAACACTCCCATCTTTTCTCAATTTTATAAAGATATGGATATGTATACTTTTCTGTTCTTTTGTCCAAATTAATATCTTTCAATGTCATTGTTGTTAAATTTATTTGTAAATGTATACGAACTTGTAGGCTTGCTATGACACCTCTTTATATAGGTTAACTTACAAAGTTTAACATGATTATAAACAGCCTACATTCACTGACCTTAACTTACGACCTGCCACGATTGTACACTCTGTATTAATATGCTTCTAAGGAGAGGAACTCTATAAGCCTTGAGCTTCCGTTCCAATCCTATCAAGTATTATTGTATGTATATATTACTGCTTGTCATGTGAAATTGTGAAATAAATATGTTTAAACTAGAAAATTATCTTCGGACATGTACGCTTAGCTGAGGTTCAGATCAGCTTGTGTATTCTGCGTCCTCTTACGGACAACGAATACTCTGATTGCGGGGATATGCAGGCCGATTTTAGTCCTGCACATCTGCGCATTCTGAGCTGACATGTTAGAATCAATGGATGTCAAATGAATTGAAGTACAGCAGACACACTAACCAGTGCTTGCCGATATATTGGATAGTATCTACTGTTGATGTTCTCTTCAAAGAGAACTGTTCGCTTTTGTTTGTGAGCACAATGGTATCAAAGACTGGCCCCGAGGTTATAAAACTTTTTTCAAGCTCAACTCAACTGAGCATGAACATTTTCATGCTAATAAATCTCAAGTTACTAACAATGCCAAATTCTTTCTTTCTGAATATAGCTGAGCATGAATATTTCTCTGCTAATATATATGAAAATGCATTTTCATATTTATTAGCAGAGAAAATTTCATGCTCAGCTGAGTTAAGCATGAAAAAAGTTCTCGTATAACCTCGGGCCCTGGTCTTCATGAATTGGTGTCAATGTTCGAATACAGGAAAACGAAAAAATAATGTATAAAAAGCTAAAGAAAAATAGAAAAAAAAGCAAAAAAAAAAAAAAAAAAAAAAAAAAAAAAAAAAAATCGATTGCAATTGTTTTCTTGATGGTATGAGAGAAAAAGAACCTATCACTGATTTTCAATGACGACAGGAAGAAGCCAACCCTCGGGTCCACCGCTCCAGTGCAAATTCGATAATAATTTTGAACGTCGTGACGTCTACGTTGCGTGGGAGCCAAATCCTATACAGCAACGCTTATCCCAAATGGGCACCGCACTGGGATCCAGTTTCCTGCTGACAAGATAGTACAGGGGTTTCTCGAACCTAAATGCATGGGTATGTGAGAAATGCGTTGCTAGATACGAGATAGGTCACACATGACGTTAACGTTACGAAATTCCAAATTATTATTGGATGATGTCAGGTTTCTACGTTTGCAGCGATTGTAACTTTTTTATTTGTTAACAAAAATGTCAAGTGTATGTATGGAACGGTATTTAGGTAAAAATTAAAATGTGCTTGATGCATATTCTAATACGCGAATCTGACATTGCATTTTGCAGTATTAACGTTCCTTTATGTAATATACTCTACGTAGCTTGAATGATGCACATTCTAATATGCGAGTCTGACATTGTATTTTATAATTTTAACCTTTCATTATGGAGTGTCTAACTACAAATGTAAACTATATAACTCGTATTTTGCATTTTGAACTATGCACTGCGTAGCCTTCTTTTTTTGACTGTATTCCGATTTGTATTTTGCTGTTTGGACCTTTCATTATGTAGGATTTAACTTTAACAGTATGTCCTCTGAAGCTTCTGACACGCATCGTGGTAAAGTCTCGAAGTCTGAATGCTATTTACCCCATTCCAGTGCTAAAAATGAAAACTCTCAAACGCGGCATTCATTTAGAAAGTTTGGCTCTAATCGTTTACGCTATTTTGCCGCGACTGTACCAGATCTCGAGGAAAAGCCCGGTCATTTCCGCGAATGACAACGACTATTTACGGAATGTTTATATGTGCAAGCGTCTTTTCAAGACAGTAGAAAAATAGGAGCGCGAAAGCAAAGGTAATGAAAACAGCCGGTGCACCTCCGGAGTATTGCTGCCATTAAAGTAGCCTCAGCTCCTACTTACGTCATGTCTTATACAGGAATGCTTTTACATGAGTAATTGATTCTGAACAACCGCAGTTTAAAAGTATGGTAAGGGTATGCGAGAGCACAATTACTTTCCGTGCGTCTGGCGTCCGTCCATCTGTCCGTCACGCTATCTTCTCCTTTGCAACATCATTTACAGTTTCAGTTTTTAGAGCACAGATTGGCACAAAGTCGCTATTATGAGACTGTAACACTCTATTTACTTGTCAAATTAAATATTTGTTGCATTTTTTTTTAATTTGTGTCAGATAATTACAGATAAGGTCTAAGCAGCGTCACAGCGACGCCAACGTTAGTGACGTTGCGCCAAAACATGCGCAGTTTCATTTTGGGGGCACGATTTTGGCACAAAGTCGCCATTACGAGCTGTGACACTCTTGACTATTTATTTTTGAAAGAACTTTTTGATCTGTCAAATAAATACAGATAATGTCGAAGTAGCGTCACTGCGACGGCAACGTTAGTGACGCAGGGCCTGAACATGTGCAGTTTAAGTTCCTTGAGCAGAGTTTGATACAAAGTCTCCAATATGAAACTGTCACACTCTATATTTGTCAAATAAAATATCTATTGCATTTGTAGTGATGTGAGACAAATATAGATACGGTCGTAGTAGCGTTACAACGACGGCAACGTTAATGATGTTGTGAGGTGAGTATGATAATTATTATATCTCGCAGAGGTAATTCATAAATGCGCAACAGCAAATGTTTCGTGAAAAAGACAGATTTTGGTGAATAACCATTTTATCTGGAGCTACTACAGACGCGCCGTATACTGCCACATTTGACCTCGATTAACTATCTGATGACATACTATGCCTAATATGCTACGTCATACAATTTATGCTCGATTGTGTTATCGCTCGATTTTTATCGCTCGACTATATCGGTGCTCAGTTATCTGACTTACCTGCTCCGCATCACTGACGCGCTTCGTCTCTGACGGAAAAAAAGCGATTATTAACGGAAAATTACGAGTGCGATACTAGCGCCACCGTACTTCAAAATTAGAACTGCAAGTTGCACAATGGGATTTCGGACGTAATGATGAAACCTGCAGCCAAAGCGAGATTATGACTTTTCCTCATGTCGATGAAAAAGATAACTATCAGCCAGAATACTGGATATTGCCTACTTAACAGGGATTGTTATAAACTGAAAACCGTGTGACGATTTCCAAAAAGTCAAGCATTGAAGCTTCATAATGTAATGATAAAAACAGAGTCCTGAGTGTGCAATGCCAGGCAATAACTTGCACATAAGGCTATGCAGATTAACATATTACGGAAAGAAAGGTTAAAACTGCATCATATAAGCTGCGTAGTGTACATTTTATAATGGAACGTTAATATTGCAAAATGCAAGGCTAGATTCGCATATTAGAATGTGCATCATTCACATTTTAATTTTTACCTAAATATCGTTCCATAAGTATGTATTTATCTAAGTTGAAATCAAAGTAACATTTAGGTAACAAAATTAGTTAGATTTGTTGATTTTTTTTATTATTCACTGTTTTGTTCCAATATTTCCATGTGAGAAACGAGAGAAGCGGGCATTGTTTTCTTGATGGCATGTGAGTAAATAGAGGATATTTACTCTTTGGCTGTGAATACCATAAATATTGTCATCGAGTGTAATGAAAACATTAGTATTTTCACGAGTGCGAAGCAAGAGTGAAAATTTGAATGTTTTCATTAACACGAGATGAAAATTTTTATGGTATTCACTGAAAAAGAGTAAATTTTCTTTTTAGCAACCAACCAACGAGTTGTTGCCGCGAAGCGGCAACAACGAGAGTTGGTTGCTTTATGGTAGTATTCTGTTCTATTCAAAAATTGCTATACTAAGACTGATTTTTTTGTGTAACCGGAAATTGTGAATATGAAACTTTAAATACGTCACTTCCGTTTTCAGCGTTTGTTTACAATCACCCGGTGACAGCAACTGTTAAACTTAACAGATATCACGTTTCCATGCTAAAAACAAATAAAAATCCGGCATAGGCGAGATTTTAAGGTAAGAATAAAACACACAATAGTTTTGTCAGTATTTTCGGTGGTATTCCAGAAGAACGTATACCTTGCGCGCGCATAACGTGACATCCGGTTGAAACGAAAGTAGAAAAAGCTCCACTGATATCTGCGCATTATCGCATATCTAGAGTGAAAATAATAGACTTTCCAAACAGTTCTTAACGGTAATTTGAGGGGGATTTGGGCTTTACAACCCTTTGAAGAATATTTCACTTAAATCGAGCTGATCGTTCATCAAAAGTGGGCGAAAACCGGAGAACCTACAGGAAAAAAAACAAAACAGCTGACCATCCATAATCAGAACTTGGCTTTCCCACATATGACCCAAGGGAGGCTCGAACCGCAGTGGTGAGAAACCTAATGGATTAAGAGTCGGTTCTCTTATCCACTAGGCTATGGGGGCCCGCAGGGGGGAGGGTGGTTGGGGGGCATTCCAGCTGTCAGATTCAACATTATCTCAGTAGACCTTGATCTTATTCAATCCAAGTACTTTTTCTGGCAAAAGAATGTACACAATACTTGTTAACCACTTAGAGTAAGTCTGCCCAGTAAACATGTGGTTAGGTAAACTGACCGCTCTCAACATGACCCCATTGGGTTGACTTGGCCGTAAAACCTCAACACAAACAAACCAAGTACTTTTAACTAACACACACATTTATTTTTTTTTTTTAAACAATCATCACTTAACATGACTTTCCACAATAATGTTTCAGGCCATACTTATAAATATGTTGATAATCTAGCTTAAACTCCAGACCTTCCATACCCTACATCATTGACTAAATCACTGAATGATACTCCAAATATTTAGCATTTTTTGACAAATTTTGATTTTTATGCTTAAAATTGTAAGTGAAAACTGATTTTCTTCAAAATCAGCTGTAATGTTAGTCATTTCTTATTAATTTTAATGTGGCATAAACTTAAGAAAGATTTGTTATCATATTATTCTAAGAAGGTGAACGGAATTATGAGAACATGCCATAGGTCTGGGTTTACTCTGTCGCTGACCAATATTCCGGTATACTCTCCATGTGACAGACCACTATACTCAAGGTTACTGACTGATATGCCAGCAGGGATCAATTTTAGCACTTGCTAACTTGCTAAATGCTGGTTAATTTGATCAAAAAGCAAGCTGCAATTTCTATCACTTGCTAACTCTAGCAAGTTGGAAAATTTTTCTTTAATTGGCTGAACCTGAGGCATTGTTGCAGAAGTTTTGCAATTTCTTTTCCAAAGGCAATAACAATATTTTTCTTACTTTTCCCCTAAAGCAGGTTTTGACATTACATGCAAACTGTCTAAACCTGTTTTCTGGGAAAATAAGAAAAATATTTTAAAAAGTCTGCTGTAATTTTACCCAGAGTGCTAAGATTTAAAGCCACATTTAACAGTATTTACAAGTGTGAAAAAGCAAGTTGGGACAAATAAATATCATTTGATTTCTGTTTCTGTTACATTACAGTATTTACCCATAGTATTCAGACACCTCAACTCCTTACCATACTTAACTAAAATTTGAACAAGTACAACTTACTACCCAATGTTGTATGGCTGCTACGATACAGTCAGCTCACGATACGTTATGTATCGCGATACTTGCCTAAAGATTCGATACATATCACGATACTACTTTCATGCATAAGTCCAGGAGGTCGCGGGTTCAACCCCCGCCGAGGTCGGCAACATTCTTTCGTGGAGATTGATCATGAAATATTTTCTACGGTCATTCTCTCCTTTCCGCTGATTCAAGAAGGGCAGTTGTCAGTTTCTGGCGAAAGAATGTGCACAATACTGGTTAACCGCTTAGAGGACTAAGCCTGCCCAGTTAACGTGTGATTAGGTAAACTGACCGCGCTCAACATGACCCCATTGGGTTGACTGGGCCGTAAAACCTCAACACAAACAAAATTCATGCATAAGTCGGAGGTTGAAAGTTTTGATACTCTTGGAAAACAGGTTCAAAACCATCTCAGAGGTTCATTATTGTGTGAAAATGCCTGTGTAAGATGACCCATTTTGTCATATAAGTGATCAGTGTATTTCAGTAACAGTTTAGATCTTTGTAATTTGTTATAAAAATGGTCTTGAAATATGTTAAAGCTACTATTTTCTTTGGAAATTGTACTTTTAGGCGTATCGTCAGGTATTGCGATACTAGCCCCATGATACAATACTCGTATCGTGAGAAAAATTATCGTGATATGATACAATTTTAATGAATCGTTACGCCTCTACAATGTTGTATCTAATAATTCCTGAATGAGTGGCAAACAGTGTATACCCTGATGAGACACCACATTTTCATCTGGGTCTACACTGTTTGTTCAGGCCTGTCAGGGCAAGGTATAGTGCAGTAAAGTATAACATATGGTAAGAGTCATGCTGAGACGACAGGTAAAATTATGACCAAATCTTCAGTGATTACTAATCGATTATCGATCACAATGGCAGGACTGATTATCATGTTAATCATCTTTTCAACTCTGATTAGCCAGCCCTATGCACAGCACATAAATTAGAACAAAATATGTGCAAAGCATTCCAGAATATGTGCACAGCACATACTAGAATATATTGCTCAACACATACTAAGTATGTGCATAGTACATAACTTATGCAAATAGTACCATATGTGAAAGGTCAGTATAGGTCTGCCGGCATTAGCATTGCAGTACAGTTGATCATTATCTGGACCTTGCTTATCTCTAATAACCGCTTATCTCGAAGTGAAAATCTTGTCCCTGGCTAAACATGAAAATCTTACAACAGGTTAAAAAATATTGTTGAAAAGAGAAATTGGTCCACAATATCCACAATATTTTCAATATATCTCTAAACTAAAAAAGTCCAGTTACATATAAATTTGCTAAATGTGGTTGTTGGAATTATGTTTTCCTCACTTGTGCAAATCTGATATGTGGAGCTACGGATATCTCAAAGTATTTCAAAGAGTCCCTTGGAATTCGAGATAACGAGAGTCAACTGTACATATAATTAACAACACAGTTTAAGTATCTTAATATGTTAAGCAAAATTTAGCTTCAAGCCACCATGTTTATTATGTTAAAAGGATTCAACTGACATAAGGTGACATTTAATTTATGTGTGGTGATATTTTTCAGGAATTCTATTCGGCCTACAGCGATCCACTGAAGACCTTCAAGACACTGGAACTGAAAGGGGATATGCCAGAAAAGACCATCACACATAGATCATTGATGACATGCTCAGTTTTGTTCAGGAATGGTAAGCAGAAATATCTTATATGTAAATCCCTTTTCACTTTATGATTTTATAAAATGAACCATGCATCACTTTTTAGACCCTGCCACACGATAATGGCGGGGTTTTATGGTTTCACGTTGGACGTCTGTCTGCGCACCCACAAATGGGTAGTTAGATGGCTAAGAATTATGGACAATTGCAATGTATTTCAGTGGGATTTTTTCCGTCCGCCACATAAATTCAGTCTTTTATGTGGCTTTTTTACTGTTAGGTGGCCATTTTTTAGCCACATAAGTATGCTAAAATAGTGATGGTAGCCACATAACCATCCATTTGTTAGAACATCCGTCTGTCACACGTCCGTCCGTCCATCCATATTTAGTGTCCAGATGATTTCTTGAGTAAACATCAGTGGATTTTCACAAAACTTGGTATGTGTATTGATATTGTAGAGCTCTGGTTTGGAATTGCTAATGCGCAAATTTCATCAAACTTCGACAGAGTTATCTGCCCGAGACACGCCCATTTTTTCGTTTCCTGACAATAACATGTAAATGTCAGGGGATTTAACAAACTTGGTTCATGTATTGATATTAAGGAGCCCTGGTTTGGAATTGCTAATGGGCAAATTTTGTCAGTGTTTGACAGTTATCTGCCCGCAGCACGATTATGGTGGGGTATTATAGTTTAACATTATGCATATAATAGTGAAAAACCTGAAGCTTTGCTGTTTTATTCCTATAGGTGAATGGATACATCCAAAAGACATCACCCTGCCATTGAAGTGTTTCCTCCCCTTTCAATGGGGGATTACTCTTAAAGGAAAGAAATTGCTTTTACCCACGGGAGCAATTTTTTTTTCCTTTAACAGTACACCCCTTCTTTGAAAGGTCTCACCCTATATGAACAATAGACTAATAAAAAAAACATATCCTTTTTAATTGCAGGTTTTCCATCTTCAAAGTGGAGCCCCAGAGGTGTTTTTTCTGCTTTCCAGTACCAGCTGTTAGTCAGTGATAAAACCAGCCTCTCTAGATATGGGAATTGGATTTGTGCACTCTGCACCAACATCTAAAAGACATTTTACATGCGGACCAGGATGAGTTAATCCAATAGCAGTATAAGTATTACTGTATTGATAAAATGAACAGAATTACAAATAACGAGCAGAACTATCGTTGTGCATGTTAATGAACTTGGCTACTACTGGACCGGACCTGATGAGTTCAATCCAAATACAGGGTGCCCACTGGTCAGGGAAATCTTACTTTTTCTTCCAAGGTCAGGGAAAAGTCAGGGAATTTTGCGAAATGATCAGGGCAATTTTAAATACTAAGAAAGTCAGGGAAATTTTTAATTTTGGCCCAAACTTGTTAGGCTGTGGCAGGTATTTTATCCATTTTGAGTGACTGAAAGTCTTGTATTGTTTTTTCAGCTCACTCCGCATTGCTACAAATTAATGCTCATTCTAGAAAATGAATGCCCAAAATTTTGACAATATTTTATTTTTTTTTTACTGAACAATTAGGGCGGTATATTTATATGTGTTAAAATAGAATGAATCATTTATTTTCTGCAAGATGAGAAAAAGCCCATTAAATTTTCAGCATTTGGGTCAGGGAAAAATAGAATTGGGTCAGGGAAAAGTCAGTGAAATGTCGGGGAATTTTAATTCTGACTGGGGGTGGCCACTCTGAAAGCTCAATAAGCCATTGGCTTAACTCTGATGCAGGGTTTCAACATATTAATGGACCTCTTCAAAGACATTGTAAATGAACTATCATTGTAAAAACTATATTCACTGAAGTGAGACTGCTAACTTATGACATTCTTTTGTCAAGTGAAAGAACTATTTATATGAAATCTTTTCATTGCAGAAAGTGTCATTGTTACATGTATTAACTAGGTCTTGAAATTTGCACTTGTCAGCTCATATTTATGAGTGAATGTTCTTTAAGGGCAAGTGAAAAAAAATCAAACGGCTTGCCCAACAGGACAGGTATGTTTTTTCACAGTAAGGGTAAATAGTGAAAAATTTGGATTACCTAGCATAATTACAAAGTTCTAAAAGTCACTCCAAAATGTCACAAAAAGATGTCAAAATCTGCTGACAAGTTAAAATTTCAATTCTGGAAGGTGTCTGTTAGAGTTTACTATTCCGCAGCAAAACAGCAACAGTAAACCCCGCTTCAATACGTGAACTAAATTTCATGACTTTATGGACAGGTTGGTTTTTAGTACCAAATATAAGACTAAGGATGAGTACAGCTTAAGGGCAAGTAACAATTTGAGGCCACTTGCCCTACAGGAGGAGTTAGTTCAAGAAAAAATTTTCAGCCCTGAATAATTTAACACCAGATAGTCCAGTGATGAAACTTTGTAGAACTGCAGATTTTTTTTTTTTTTTTTAGCTCACCTGGACTGAAGGCTCATGGGGAGCTTATAGGGCGGTAGTCCATTCTTCATCCATCAGTCATCCGTCAGTATCTTTAATCAGTTATATCTGCAGTCTGAAGGCCAATCTAAATCATTTCTCATCTATAGCATGCCTTTGGTGGAGCTTCACTTTTCATGGTAACCCAATGAAAACCTTGGATGCTATAGCAACCAAAAAGTCCCGTACACATATTGTGGTGAAAATGTTGTCCAAGCAGCGTGCAACAGCGACTTTGTTTTATGATCAGATCTATATCAAACTTGCTATTAATGAAGCTGGACATAAATCTTGCACAAGTTTTCAACCAGATCAGACTACTTGCATGAGTTACCTGCTCTTTCAGACTCCCAGAGATGTAATATGGCAAAAATATAGTCTGGCTGATAGAGACTTCATTAAACTACATGTATCTCAAAAACTATTGAAGCTAGAGCTTTGGAACTTGATGAATAGACTGGTAGTGATGAGTAGACGATCTGATTAACTTTTGAAATAATTTTAAAAAATTACTTCATGAGTTATGGTCCTTTGTAATTTTGGACAATCTATGTTTTGAGCAGAAATATGAAAAATATCAAAGATTTTTATCTGAAGATTTTAAGTTTTTGGAGATAGAATTTTCTATATATTTGAATAAGCGTGTTTTCGTAATGGCATTAGCGATGTCTGTATTTTAAATGCAGATATCTGAATTTCAGCTACACAAGATGTATCTCTCATTGAAATGAAGCAGAATATTTAAAAAATTGTTGGAAAATAAAAATATTTCATGAGTAATGGCCCTTTGTAACTTTGGGCAATTTTTCCTTGCCAGCAAAATATCTCTCAAACTTTTTCCCTTGCCAGCAAAAGATCTCAAAAACTATTGAAGCTAGCGCCTCATAACTTGATGAATAGATTCGTAGATTAGAAGTTGACCTGATTAACTTTTAAAAACGTTTAAGGAATTATGACCCTGTGTAGATTGGGCCATTTTTACCTTGTATTATCTTTAGAGGCAAGCATATGGTTGGGGGGGTGGGGGGGGGGGGGGGGGGCGGCATAGTGTCTTTTTTTAAACACAATTTCTAGTTATCAAATTGTTCATCAGACAGGCAGGTAATGAGGACGGTCATAAAACCTTGGATGAGTTTGAGTTTGTCTTGTGGATTTGCACCAAGATTGTTCAATTTATAAGCCTGGGGGTTGTTTGTTTAGAACCGTCATGTGTCTTTTTAAAATAAAATTTATAGAAAAATCTTGAACAGTCTAGTTTTGTGAAACTTCAAAATTACATGTAAGTATGTAAATCTGTTAAGCTCAGGTGAACACTACAGACCATTATTGTTCTCTTTTTTTTTTTTTTTTTTTTGTTTCATAGAATGACAGTGGATTGAAGCACTGTTCTGTTGATAATTCTTGTAAGAATCACCATTGAACAGTTTCATTTCTTTATTTGTATCAGGTTTCATCACTGAGTTATTACTGTGTGTTAAAAGGCACTAACTGCAATGAAAAGACTTCTATAAACGGTTCTTTCATACAATGTATGACAAAAGAATTATACATGTGTCATGTCTTATTATCTTATACTTGGCACCATCAGTAGTCTAGTCCTATAATCTTATATGGAATAAAAAAAAAGAAAAAAAAATATTTGTTCACTTTCTCTTGCTAAAATAATCTGTAGAAAAGAGAAGCATTTTATGATAATAATTCTGGAGTTTATCTAATTCTTAACTGTTGAAATTCTTATTTACAAAGAATTAGTTTATTCTCTTATAGATTACTTCTGTTATAAATGAGATACAGTAACCTTGCATGTGAATCCAGGAACTGTCAGTAACTGCTTCCCTCATCTACAGATGAGTTTTATTTCAATGCAGCATAATGCTACCACTTTAGAACTGTCTGTATTCGCAGAATGACAGATTGGTTTGCACATATTGCCATAATTTGTGACTAGTTTAAAATTCATTTGGACAAGTGTTTTTTATAGGTCATTTCATTGTTTTTTATGGTGGCTCGTTTGGGTTAAAACCAATTTAATACAGATATCTATATTTAAAATGCAGATATCTGCATTTAAATAAAGGTATCTGCATTTAAATGCAGCTACCTACATTAAATGCACATATCTGTATTTCAAATACAGAGTATTTATACGTATTTGAAATGCAGATATCTCTTTTTGGTTCTTTAATGGACATGTCTGAATTTGAATCATAGATATCTGCATTTTAATTACAGATGTCTGCGTTTCAAATGCAGATATTTCTATTTAAGTAAGATATAAGTACATTTTAGAAACTCGGGTAACTGTTTTTGAAATACAGATATCTTTATTTGAAATAATCTCTAATTGAAATACGGATATCTATGATTATTATTCAAATAAAATATATCTGCCGTTCAAATAGAGATGCCTGTATGTCTAATACAGATATCTGTATTTCAAATACAGAAATCTTTATTTATAGAAACTACAGATAACTGTAATTTTAAATGCAAAGTTCTCTTAAGAACCTGATTATTTTCAACTTTTATTTTCAACATAATTAATAGTCCCTTGCAGCCTACTAGGCTTCCCTTAAACTCGGACAACAGCAGGTAGCTCAGTGGTGAGTCCAATATCCTCAAGTGCTGGAGATACGTTCAATCTCGGCCATTGGCGAGAGAAAAAAAAACAACAAAAAAAAAAAACAATAATAAATGGAATCCGAACACGTTTTCCTTTGTGATTTGCAGGGACGACATAATAACTGTGCAGTCTTTGCTGGGGCCCTCTCTGGCTTTTGCATGGAAAATCAAGTACCCATGTGCAGGTTAAAGAGCCATACATTGGGTTATCTAAATAATTTCTTGTGGACCTTCATTCTGCAACCTAGAATGTATCATGTATACCTGCCCTTTATGTGATAGAACTGTCCAAAAAATGGTTCACTTAAATACATGTACTGAAAAATCGCATGATTATAGAAACATACGGAAAATGAAAAGTTATCCAGGGTAAGGTAAAAGTTGAGATTTCTCACGCTTTTGATGTGCACTGGTTGTATAGGAATCAAGAGGTACACCATCGTTAAGGTTAACATCACTGAAGTTAATGCTGTCATTAAGCATCACAGAAATGTTATCAAAATATGGAAGATGTCAACAATCAAAGGGATTTGACTTCAGATATGATACAAAGTATGCAAGAAAAAGAATCTCGTGCGTGACAGGTAGATCGAAATATCCGTCCCTCGAGATCATAGTCTTGCATCACTCGGCAAGCCTGAATTTTTCTGTCTACCCCTCACACCCATGATAGATTCCTAAAATATATTTTACACATTCTCTTTCTCTTTTTTTGTGCTCCTCTTAAAGGAGCGATGGATTTGACTGTAAAGACATAATGGTTTGAAATCTTGAGCATCTTTAATTAGTTTTTTTTGTGGTCTGCAGAGGCGGGAAATGTGCTTCCCAACATATTGTAACCAGTGGAACAGTGCATGTGAAAATACGCGTAAGAGTAAATAAGGGTATCTTTTTCAACCATAAATAATGATATCTGTAATAAAATGCAGATATCTGTACTTGAAATGCAGATATATGTATTTAATTTAGAAATAAAGATATCTGCATTTCAAATACAGGTATCTGCATTTGCATCAGGAAAACATGCCTATATAATTTTGACCCACTTAAACCCCAGTTTCATATAGTAAAACTGGGGTATACCAGGGTATACATTATTTTTGCTTAAAACCATAGATTGTGCGTATTCGCGAGACGGTTCTAACGAGTGCCAACAATCTATGTTTTGAGCAGAAATATGAAAAATATCAAAGATTTTTATCTGAAGATTTTAAGTTTTTGGAGATAGAATTTTCTATATATTTGAATAGGCGTGTTTTCGTAATGGCATTAGCGATGTCTGTATTTTAAATGCAGATATCTGAATTTCAGCTACACAAGATGTATCTCTCATTGAAATGAAGATATCTGTATTTTTAAATGCAGATGTCTCTAATACAAATGCAGATTTCTATGTTATGATTGAAAATAGAGATATCTGTATTTCTCAAGTACAGATATCTGCATTTCAGTAAGAGGTATCTCAATTCAATTACATATACATGTAGCTACATTTTAATTAGAGATATTTGTAATAACAATGAAATAAAGATATCTTGTTTATTAGCAGGTATATCTGTATTTGAAACGCAGGTATCTAAATTAAATGGACAAAACCACAAACAGGTTGCCATAGATTTTGTCATGCTTTGGCTCAGTTTAGTATTGGTGAATGTTGTGAGAAATTATGCTGGAACTGGAAGTAGTCACCCCCTAAACTTATACTGAGGTCACTCAGTGGGAACTTATTCATTGTACTTGGATGAAAATGCCTTTTCCGGCCTTTTAATACAGTCTTAAATCACTAAATGTGTGCTTCTGTATTATTGAATTTAAAAAACCTGTTGAGGAATACTTGTAAATAAGATGCACCCGCATCCACCCTCACCACCACCTCGCAAATTGTTGAAACTTAAAAGTCCATTTTTATTTATTTATTACTTTATTTTTGGAAAGTCACAAATTGGTTGGTTGCTCATTAGGTTGCACCTATTTCATATTATTTTATTGTTTACACACCAATTCGCGTTTCTGACGTCATAACTAACGTCACCAAACAAAACCTGAACGTCATGGCGTCGACGCTCAGTGTTTAACCTGTAAAACGCTGGAGAAACAAGAACAAAAAGTTTCGGCAAATCAAAATAATTTTGATACCAACATGTTCCTTACATTGTAACTAAGAAAATGCATACCAACACTTGATAGTTTAGTTTAGAAACAAACAAGTTAGAGGTGTTCAAAAATCTGAAGTGGAGGTAACATCCACTTCTGAAACACTGAAGAATTAAGAAAACTTTCATCATTTTGTAGCCTGCTGATTTTGTCTGGCGAGCAGTAAAGGTTAAAATCAACGCAAATGTGTCCAGCATATAAGTATACATGCACATAGTAAATTCATTACGAAAACACGCCTATTCAAATATATTGAAAATTTCATCTGACTTACCTGCTCCGAATCACTGACGCGCTTCGTCTCTGACGGAAAAAAAAGCGATTATTAACGTGCGATACTAGCGCCACCGTACTTCAAAATTAGAACTGTAAGTTGCACAATGGGATTTCGGACGCAATGATGAAACCTGCAGCCAAAGCGAGATTATGACTTTTCCTCATGTCGATGAAAAAGATAACTATCAGCCAGAATACTGGATATTGCCTACTTAACAGGGATTGTTATAAACTGAAAACCGTGTGAAGATTTCCAAAAAGTCAAGCATTGAAGCTTCATAATGTAATGATAAGAACAGAGTCCTGAGTGTGCAATGCCAGGCAATAACTTGCACATAAGGCTATGCAGATTAACATATTACGGAAAGAAAGGTTAAAACTGCATCATATAAGCTGCGTAGTGTACATTTTTTAATGGAACGTTAATATTGCAAAATGCAAGGCTAGATTCGCATATTAGAATGTGCATCATTCACATTTTAATTTTTACCTAAATATCGTTCCATAAGTATGTATTTATCTAAGTTGAAATCAAAGTAACATTTAGGTAACAAAATTAGTTAGATTTGTTGATTTTTTTTTATTATTCACTGTTTTGTTCCAATATTTCCATGTGAGAAACGAGAGAAGCGGGCATTGTTTTCTTGATGGCATGTGAGTAAATAGAGGATATTTACTCTTTGGCTGTGAATACCATAAATATTGTCATCGAGTGTAATGAAAACATCAGTATTTTCACGAGTGCGAAGCAAGAGTGAAAATTTGAATGTTTTCATTAACACGAGATGAAAATTTTTATGGTATTCACTGAAAAAGAGTAAATTTTCTTTTTATTTTATTGTTTACACACCAATTCGCGTTTCTGACGTCATAACTAACGTCACCAAACAAAACCTGAACGTCATGGCGTCGACGCTCAGTGTTTAACCTGTAAAACGCTGGAGAAACAAGAACAAAAAGTTTCGGCAAATCAAAATAATTTTGATACCAACATGTTCCTTACATTGTAACTAAGAAAATGCATACCAACACTTGATAGTTTAGTTTAGAAACAGACAAGTTAGAGGTGTTCAAAAATCTGAAGTGGAGGTAACATCCACTTCTGAAACACTGAAGAAAACCGAAGTCGTCCAACCGAGGAGTGAAAATATAAATCGTATCAGTCATTAGTGAAATGATACGATATCATTTCACTAGTGACTGATATCACTTTTATTTTCACCAGATATACACTGATTTCACCGCTAACAATAAAATAAAAGAATCTATCACTGACATTACGAAAACATGCCTATTCAAATTTATAGAAAATTTCATCTAAAAAACTGATAATTTTCACACCAAAAACTCTGATATTTTTCTTATATCTGCTCAAAACATAGATAGTGGGTACTCGTTAGAACCACCTCAGAGAGGCGGTTCTAATGGGTACCCACAGTCTATGTTTTTGAGCAGAAATAAGAAAAAATAATGTTTACCCCTATAAACCCAAGTTTTACTATATAAAAATGGGGTTTAAAGGGGTCAATATCATATAGGCGTGTTTTCGTGATGTTTCGAGTGACGGCAGGAAAATGTTAACCCTCGGGTCTATCGCTCCACTGTGGCCCTTTGGTTGGGATTTTCCCGTCCGCTTTGAACATCAGTAATGAATTTTATTTATCTTACTCAGGTTATACTATCCTGGTTAGGTTAAAAAATCGAGAATTATCAATTGTTTGATAAGCACTGGTTGTATAAGACATTACATACACCATCGTTAAAGTTGACGTTACTGTACGTAATACCGTCACTAAACGTCACAAAGGGCTAGATTCACGAATTCTTGTATACTGCCCTGTTAATTCTCATTTTAGCAAACTGTAAAATATGCTTCAGTTTGTAAGTTTTTATATTATATAATATTTCGTCTTAACAACTATATATGAAATATTTGGCAAAATCGCTTTGAATCTTTAAGAGCACTACCAAATCGGACCCCCTAAAGCACCAAACGCGACATTTTTTCACATTTTTTTGTGTAAAAGGCAGCTGAAAAAATATGAAGCCCCGTATTCGACACCATGATATTTCGTGCAACGTTTCATAAACGAATGAAGAATATTTGGTAAAAAAATCAAGGTGTCGAAATTGTGGCTTCATGTTCAAATAAAATAAAATATAATTGAAGAGATCTCGATAAGACTCTTCATTGTATTCTGTTTGCGCTACTAAGTTTTTCTGCTTTTTGAAAGAAAGATAATCAAATAAAATGAATTTCGTCCAGAAAAAAGAAGAAATAATCATAGGTAAGCAATAAGTACGACATTTCATCCAGAAAGCCAATGAAACCATTGTTTTTCGATAGCAAGAGACCCGGCTTCCGAAATTACGTTACATGCGAAATTTGCGTTTTTACAAGGGACGCCACTCCAATAACCGCTGAGGGATGACAGTTCTGCGTTATTAACAACGGTGGTTTTACAATTAAAAATCGGTGTTTTGCGTTCGTTTATTCTACATTGGAGTTTTCTATATTTTTTCTCTGGAATGAAAATTCCAATGTCCAAAATTCGAGGTTTCAATGGAAATAAAAAACGACTTCATTCATGCGTTGCGGGCGATTTTTTTTTTTTCCCTAATGCTGTCTGTAAACGATAAAACCGAGCATTTGAAAGGAAATGTGATGTACATATAACAAAATGGTACACAAAAATAAGATTTTTTTTTTTTTTTACGGGAAAATTATTATAACCGGCTTGTGCATTGAAAAATCCAACCTATTAGTTTTGTAATTTTGACCACTTTCATTACGTCATCTGTGGTGTAGTGGGTAAAACGCTCGTTTAGTATTCGTTGGGTTCCGAGTTCAAAACCTGGAAGTGGCATTTTTTTTTTTTTTTTTTTTTTTTCTTTTTCATTTATTTTTCAGATAAAATGTCTTGACATTTCATGCAATTTGCAGACAATTCACATGAAATGTCAAGACATTTTTATAAAAATTAAAAGAAACATGAAATTGTTATCTTTCTTTTATTTTGAAGAGAAAATAAGTTGATATTTCCTATGAACTATCCCAAGCAGACAGTTCACATGAAATGTCAAGACTATCCCCCTCCCCCACCAAAAAAAAATCAAATTGTCGTGTGCTTCAATTTTTCATGGCGCTTAAAGAGTTGATATTACAACAGGAGAGAGATTACTGAGCTTGTACACAAGTTTGGATTTTAATTTGCTTTTCTTTGCAAGACAGTTCCATGCATGTATATGGTAATCACAAACATTAGAATTTGCGAAGCGGCCGTGTGTAGTGGTTAGTGCTCCCGACTTTAGATCACAATGTCTTGGTTTCGAATCGATTGGAGGCGGAGTTCATCGAGTTTATTATACTCAGGCCAGTTTGCAAATACTATGGCGTCTGATTACAATCTTCGCATTGCAGTCTATGCTGAAGTAAAGACCCAAAGTTTCTTCCTACAGACAACGAAGACTGAATATGCTGTGCAGATGCATAAGCTGATCTGAGTCCTTGCTACGTACATGTGTCAGTTTTCAGGAATACCTGTGCTAAGGTTCCTAGCGGGCACATGACGAATGACATTGCATCACCTTTACTGCAACATTGTAGTCATGTCCTGCTGGACTTATATTTGTTCACAATAGGGTGTACCAGCTGGCCTTGGTTTCGTAAGGACAGATAGTTAAACACTACTAAATGGCTGCTATCAGTGTTGAACCTAATATTTAAGGCGTTTCTATTTGCATACATATTTGCACTTGTATGTACAAAGATGACGTTTGTTATATTATGTCCAGCAGGTTTATTAGGCTCTACTAAACTGTATCTTTAGAATGAATCCGGAGCTTTTATTTTCCCAGTCTGTTCAGTGTCTAGATATGTTCGATGTTTATTTTTGCATACTTGCACTACACATAGCAATATATTTTGCATGTCAACTATGGAAACCAGAGGACCAACAGTCCTGTAGCTCAACTGAGACCTCGGGTCCTGGGCGGGGACAGACAATCTATGGGTGACAGATCTTTGTGTCGATAGAAACCTTTTGCCATTACGACCACTTGATATAAGTTTCAAATAAATCCTTTGAACTGAGATTTTATACATTTTTTTTTCAGGATTTATACATGTACATAGCCCCAAAGCAGCGGCAGATAACCCCTAGGGAACATAATTTTTATGTCAAATGAATTCTTTTGTCACTATGGCCAACTGATGCAAGTTTGAAAGAAATCTCTTTGAAATGTGATTTTATACATATTTTTTATACATGTTAGGACAGGGGCAGATCACCTCTTTGGGACAGAGTTTTGATGTCGGATGAAACCTGTTGTCACTGTGGCCAACTGGTGCAAGTTTCGAAAACAAATCTGATTGAACTGTGATTTTTTACATGTACATAACCCTGGAGCACGGGCATATAAGCCCTTGGGGACAGAGTTTTGATGTCGAATGAAAGCTTTTGCCATGATGGCCAACTGGTGGAAGTTTATAAACAAAATCTCAGTGAACTGTGATCTTGTACATTTTTTTTTCATGATTACATACCTGTACATAGCACAGGGGCATATCAACCCTGGGGATTGAATTTTTATGTCAAATTAAATTTTTTCTCACTATGGCCAACTGGTGCAAGTTTCATAAAAAAAAATTGAACTGTGATTTGTGATTTTATATACAATTTTTCCTTGATTTGATACATGTACATAGACAAGGAGCAGGAGCAGATCACCACCGGGGGCAGAGTTTTAATGTCAAATGAAACATTTTGTAACTATGACCAAATAGTGCAAATTTAAAAGTCTCTTTGACCTGTGATTTTATACATTTCTTCCAATGGAATCAAATATGACATTGCCATAAAATAGATCAATGATGAGCTGGCTGATCTGCATCTTCACTGGCTCACATGTAATTTTGTAGCAGTCGGTATGCCGCGGCTGTTATCAGTACTAGTATGCCAATTAATGACATTCATGCCAAATGCTATGTGATAAATTTGTTGTTGGGGATACATAACTTTTGGTGACATGATACTTTACATTTTAACTGTATGCTGCAAACTGTGACAAACAAAAATATGCAGTAATGATACCAATACAGCAAAAAAAAAAAAAAACCAAAAAAAAAAAAAAAACCAAAAAAAAACAAAAAAACATCAATCACTGAATATGGTCAAGCAAAAACAACATATTCTTATAAGATAAATGTATCCTTTTGTTTCCATGGCAACAGAAAATTAAGTGATGCGAATGCCACTTTTTACGCACAGTCAAATACTTTAGAACACATTTAAATCAATGAAATAAAACACACTTTACATTTCATGATTCAAATCAGTCAAAACCACATATTATTTAGCTGAAGTAAATGGTTTTACAGTTTTGTTTCCATGGCAACAGAAACTTTAGTCTAGTGTTTTTCTTTTCTTTTTAATGTGTCTCCCATTACTGATATTCAAAGTTTTATACTGTATGTAGTGATAAAGATAGAATCGCATAGTAAACAGAATAAATTAAGTAAAACTGCGTGCTTTTTTTTGTAATAAATTTGACATATTTGTTGTCATGGTAACAGAAATTTCTGTGTTATGGTGATTTTTATTCATAACTTTGTGCTACAGTATTTGACAAATATGAAACTAACAAATAGGAATGCTTTTAGTGGCATTGCTCCTAAATTTCAGCTATGAAATTGATTAAAACAAACAGTTTTACAGTATACCATGTAGTGTGTTGTTGTTACCATAGCAACCATAATGATTGGTTTTCAAACTTGTTGTTGTTGTTTTTGAAGATGTCCCATGCTGACTTATATTTACAAGCGTTTTGATCAATATATTGAATAGGGCAGATTTTGGTCATTCGTGAACCAAGCCCTTTGGCTGACGTCATATTTAAAGTGATTGCATTATTAAAAATCCACGTTAAAACATAAAAGGTATGAAGAAAAAGGATCTATCATGGGTGTGAGGGGTATATGGAAAAATCCGTGCCTCGGGATCACAGTCGGGCATCACACGACAAGCCTCGTGATACTAGATAGTAACCATCGGGACGGATATTTTTCTATCTGCCCCTCACACCCATGATAGATCCGTATAATCCATTTGGGCAGTCAGCTCACGGTCTACGCACTAATATCAGACGTGATAGCTGTGCGCCCAGCTAGCATTCTACGTAAATCTACATCGGGCCGTCATCGGCCCGTCAGCTACCCTGACGGGCCGATGACGGCCCGATATAGATTTACGTAGAATGCTGACTGGGCGGACTGATCCTTTGCACGCACCGTGCGTAAATTAACATCTACAAAGGTTGGTCTTGGAAGCAAAGGATACATAAAGGAACTAAAATCGCAGATTCGGTTTCATTGAGACTGTTCATATGACAGCATGATTGTTTTCAGGCTGCATGCGCCCCTTAGCGCAGGCCTAGGCGGAACACTATTTTCTAAGACACGTGAACTAGACTTTGCTCAATGATCCAGAGGAAACTAAGCATGAAAACTATGTTAATTTCACTTAGAGGGCAATTGAAATGTCTATCTGTATCAAGCAAGTAAAACAATGATCGATCGATCGATCGAAAGATAGATAGATAGATAGATACTAACGTCTAGCCGGTGGTTTGTATTTGCAAACACAAATTCCTGACCAGGTACATCTCCCTCCACTGTACAGTTTTGGAACCCACTGTAAACATCTGTTCGCGCATTCTTCATTGGTTTCGCACGAGTACACACTGGTAGTGGAAACCGCTTCTGCCAATGCTGAAATTACAGTAAGCCGGGGTCCTGCATTTCCTTAAAGCTCGTATGTGCACCAGGCGAGGACTCAGATCAGCCCGTGCATCCAGACAGTCTTATCAGTGTCTTCGCATGGCAATCTGGTGGGAGCTAAGGAGCTTATCAGAGCTGAAAGATAATCGATTATCAGTTATGCCATTGTGATCGATAATCGATTAGTAATCACTGAAAATTTGGTCATAATTTTACCTGTCTGAGCATGACTCTTGCCATATGTTATACTTTATTCTTATTTATGCATTTGGACAGACAGGCCTGAGCAAACAGTGTAGACCCAGATGAGAAACCGCAAACGCGGCGTCTCAGTAGGGTGTACACTATTTGCCGCTCATCCAACCATTTTAGTCACAACTGTGGGTAGTAAACTGTACTTGTTCAAATTATAGCTAAAGTATGGTAAGGAGTTGAAATGTCTGAATACTAAGAGTAAATTCTTATGCCGCGACCGGGAATCGAACCCGGGCGTCTGCGTGATAAGCCAACACTCTACCGCGTCGCTATAAAAGCTGGCTTGTACCGCAAGGCAGTACAAGCGTGTCAAATACCACCTATACCCGGTGACATGACGTATTGGTACCAATTCTTCTTATGGACGTGAAATTTACGAAATGAGAAATTTACGGTTCAACAAAGCGTCTTTAGGCACATGCAGAATTGTAGGAAATGCCATGGCGCAAATGATATTTTTTAACCCTTGCCTTGCTGAATAAATTAAGATGCCACGCCCACTTCTAATTTCCAGCCAATCAGATTACTTGATCAGGGTTTTTGATACAAATTCACATATTTAATGACAAACAGTGTAGATCCAGATCAGTTGGCTTCTTCGGAAGCCTACTGATCTGGATCTACACTGTTTACTAATACAGGGCATGTCGTATTCATCAAGAGAATGGTAAAGGGAAACGAATACACTGTAACAAAAATGAGTCTGACAAGGAGATATTTTCTTCCTTTGGCACTGGAGTTACTTAAGTACATAAACTGATTCCCCCTCAGAGCAAATACCTTTCCAAGTGAAACCCCAATTTCAACATTACGAGAACACGCCTATTCAAATATATAGAAAATTTCACCTCCAAACATTGAAAATTTTCAGATAAAAATTTCTGATATTTTTCATATTTCTGCTCAAAATATAGATTGTGGGTACTCGTTAGAACCGCCTCTAAGAGGCGGTTCTAACGAGTACCCACAATCCATGTTTTGAGCAGAAATAAGAAAAATAATATATACCCCTGTGAACCCCAATTTTACTATATAAAAGTAGGGTTTCAGGGGGTCAAAATTATATATGCGCGTTTTCGTGATAGAAGTTTTCAAATTCGACGTAGGTAACACCCTATTTGCTAAAGCTATCGCCCGTTGTACAATGGCCGACAAGGATGCAAATTTTCCTCTTGCGGACAGCAAAGACTCTGATCAAACTGCGCGGATGTGCAGGCTGATTCGGCTCTTCAGTGGGAACACATATCAGAACGTACGTTTTCTAACAATGCGGGTCAATTGTGCTATGCCGCGACTGCGGTACTGTTGGGCGTACGTGGACATGAAGGCACATTTTACCCTGCGCATCTGCGCATTCTGAGCTGAGATGTCAAATTCAAAGGATAATGTAAACTGTAGCGAATACAGCAGACATCCAGACATCCTGACCAGTGCTTGCCGCCACATTGGAAGTATCTAGAGAATGTTTCGCTATTGTTTGCGGGCACAATGGTATCATAGGTTGGTCATCATGAATTGGTGTCAATAATCAAATACAGAAATATTTATACATTGTAACAAAACAACAACAACAACAAAAAAAAAAAAAAAAAAAAAGATAGTTTTGCAAGGCAACGCTTAGTGTCTCTTTATCACTACTCTAAAATTATGATAACGTTTTATAATAGTCTATTAAATAGCTATATCCGGTAATCAATAATGCTCAATAAATTACAATTTCAATCAAATAGAAGACAATCAATCTATACGACAACGCTTTAACCCTTAAAGCGCCAATCACAACTATTGTCGTCTGCTTTGTCATCTGCTTGTGATTTTAAAAGTCATTTTTGCAAACAGTGTGGACCCAGATCAGACTGCGGTGATCAAAATTTGCATCCTTTAGGAGCAGTCTGATCTGGGTCCACACTGTTTGCCTGTATGCAAAAATAGGTTTGAAAAGTTTGCAAGAATATTCAGCAGACGACATAAACAGATGACATTTTCAGATGCAGTTTTTCTTGGCGCTTTAAGGGTTAATGACTCGTTTCTCGTGACGATTCCAACTCGTTTTTGAGTCCTCAGAAAATTCTTCCGATAGCTCAAGAAAACAAATACTTAGGGATAATGCAGGGACATTTTCTTATTGTATCATGAAAGTATATGTTGTGCTTATTAGAATCGCTCATTAGAACTGCGTCTGATGGATACACTGAACATATCATTACTATATAGAAGATCGGAAAGACATTCTTAAATTATCAATATTTGGCTCCTGACCTGGCGCTTTGATTAACCCTCAATGGTTCGAACTCCCCATGTCTAGAACACTTGCTTACTTTTCAAAGTCTCAAAGATGTTCGAGCCATTGT
The DNA here is from genome assembly GCA_964016985.1 of Anodontia alba. Lineage (NCBI taxonomy): Eukaryota > Metazoa > Mollusca > Bivalvia > Lucinida > Lucinidae > Anodontia > Anodontia alba. The sequence continues at coordinate 124,886,556 of OZ024823.1, forward strand.
TTGTTTGTGTTGAGGTTTTACGGCCCAGTCAACCCAATGTGGTCATGTCTAGCGCGGTCAGTTTACCTAACCACACGTTTACTCGGCAGGCTTAGTCCTCTAAGCGGTTAACCAGTATTGTGCACATTCTTTCGCCAGAAACTGACAACTGCCCTTCTTGAATAAGCGGAAGGGAGAGAATGACCGTAGAAAATATTTCATGATCAATCTCTACGAAAGAATGTTGCCGACCTCGGCGGGGGTTGAACCCGCGACCTCCTGGTCTCCAGTCGGACGGCGCATCCAACTGTGCCACCGAGGCCGTTCGAGCCATTAAAGTGCGATTGTATACAAGTTACACTACATGTATATACATGAGACAGCCTGTGACATTTAGTATAGTTTAATCTTAGGTTTATTTTTTATTCTGATATGTCTCTAATGCCTAAAAATTCATATGATTTTTGATATGTTTTCTTATTGCAATTTCCTGCTAATATTTATATGCACAAAATTATGTGACAAAACTACAAAGAAACTGATTTTCAACACATGCATTATTTTCAGCAAGTCCTAAAGATACTTACCACAGAAAGCCATAAGCAAAATAAGACAAACTAAGCACTTGGCTTCCATGTCTACAGCAGTCTGATTTACACTGTATAACTGGGTCTATAGATGTATATTATATATACATTTTGTAGATCTCGGTGGCCTTATTTCACGTGGGAGACAGCTATTTGTTGATCTCGACGCGCTTTTTCAAGTGGGAGACAACTATTGTGACTTCCTGTTTGATTCCCTGCACCGAAGCCCCTTTTGACACGGTGTCTACTCTAATAGTAAAGAATTTGCTCCCTCTGGGAGCAAATTCTTTACTATTAGGGTAGAACCTTTTTCAGAACTGGGATAAAACAATTTGGATTGAATTGTCTACCCTGAAAGTGTATCCGATCCACTTAGTGAGTATATCAAGTATCGAAAAAAAAAAAAAAAAAAAAAAAAAAAAAATGGCGCTGCAAAACAGTACTTTTTTGGATGATATTTAAAAAAAAGCCATGAGCCTTGAAAAAAAGATCATATGACATGTAATACGACAACATATGAGCCGGAAAGAGACAAAAAAAACCTACCTTTTGACATGTGGGCGAAACGAATACTCAAGTCAGTCTGCGCATCCCCGTAGTCTAATCAGAGTGCTCGTTGTCCACATGAAGAAACTTTGCAACTTTTGCTATCCAAAAACGTGCCCAGTAAGATTATGATCAGACTGTGCGAACGCGTTTTTTGGACTTTACGGCACATATGGTTACATGTACATGTATAACAAGTAAAGATATTTAGTATCGTATTGTTTTGTGAATTTGTAAACTTCATCGTGTCAATGACATGATGACCCCCATGTACAATTACCAGAAAAGTCGCACAACGGAAAGTAAACGCCTGATTCATATCTACGCTAAATGTTAAAATTGGCAAATACGCATTATAACAAGAGTTACGTAAGCGGGAACCCTGTATCACATGATCACAAGATCACATGAGACACTTGCATTGCGTGTGATCTGAAGATCTGAGATATGCCATGAGACGTGATAATTTAGGGGCATCAGATCACGTTACTGCAGTAACGCTGTGTAATGTATATGGACCGCAACGGTAGAATGCACCTTCTGATATGTGCGCCCAACTAAGACTGAAAGCAATGTACACATTCGCGCAGTCTGGTCAGAATCTTCGCTTTTCGCATGAAGTATCTTTGTATCCTTGGTTACCCATAATACGATCCGATTCCGATCAGACCGCGAATGCACACATGTGCAAATGTTCGAAGGTACGTTGTCTGACGTTGCAACTCATATGCCAAGATATCATTTAAAGCTACAGACATAACACCTTGGCGGCGTTCAATAAAGCAAATCACTCCGACAGTTTGTTTAAAAACTACAGTAAAACCTCGATGACTCAAATACCGATGACGTTTACCGTTGCTAATTCGAACTCGTTTATGGGTTCCTAGGAAATTATTCCGACAGCTCAAAAAAAAAATAAACAACAAAAAAAAAAATATTTAGGGATATTTTAGTACTTTTTCCTATGTTATGAAAATATATGTTGTATGTACTCATTAGAATCGCTTCATCAAATACACTCAACATACCATTACATGTAAGCTATAGAATATCGAAGAGACATCCATATATTGTTCCCATTTGTCTCTCAACCTTGCTCTATGATTAACTCTCAGTGGCTCGAACTACCCATATCTAGAACAAATGTCGATGGTCCCAAAAATGTTAGACCCATCGAGGTCTGACTGTATTTTGCATCTTCTGAATGGTTATAGTAATCCCCTTTTATGTGAACTAAAATTAGAGAGTAGCCGTTATTCTCGTTAACGAGACTTGATATTACATCAAAGAAATTCTATCAATAAGCATTAATTTAATAAGAGATTGAATGTATAATATCAATCCAGTAAACATTTCCGTGTATTTGTTATGAACAAGCATACAAAAATTCATTCGTATAGGCCGCCATCTTAGTTGTGCCAAAAGGCAGTTTGAGAATAGTTTGCGGAAATTCGTTTACCTCCGCCGAAAATTGTCACAAATGAACGGAAACATTACGAAAACACGCCTATTCAAATATATCGAAAATTACATCACCAGAAAATGAAAGTTTTCAAATAAAAATTCTGGAATTTGTCATATTTCTGCTCAAAACATAGATTGTGTGTACTCGTTAGAACCGCCTCGACGAGGCGGTTCTAACGAGTACCTACAATCTATGTTTTGAACAGAAATAAGAAAAAATAATGTATACCCCTGTAAACCCCAGTTTTTCTACATAAGAGTGAGGTTTAAGGGGATCAAAATTATACAGGCATGTTTTCGTGAAGGTTTGCGTTTGTTTGAGAGTGACCGTGAATGTCTCGGTTAACTGAACGCAGCCCTGCAGACAATGTTGTCATATATATCTTTCTTTTCAACAAAAAATAAAAAAATAAGAGTGAAAGTACCCAGGGTAGTTACAATCACAAAGCACAGCCTTCCCGAGGCACCAAAAGAAGGAGAGATAAGGAACAAATAATATAACGTTATTTCACTGATATTGGTGAATATTGTCCCATGTTTGGATATCGAAGGACGCGACCTTGCGAGCGTACGTAGATATCCCAACGAGGGACAATATTCACCAATACCAGTGTAATAACCCCTTTTATTATATAGCTATTAACAATATTCTCTCGTTTTGCTTCTTGTTGTGTATTTTGTTTTTACTTTGACGCTGAAATAGCGCTTTCTGTAACAGTGCAAAGCTGATATCAGAAAATGATATCACTAGTGCAATATCAACATGCTATTCTTTCTGCACTGTTGATGTTTTGAAGCGAATCTAGTCGTAAAAACAAATTATTTGAGCTAAAATCAGTTGTGTTGCTTAACTTGTGACTTTCAAAATTCAAAAGATGGTTTAGTCTAGGATGACGTCACATTTCATGATGTAAGGTGAAAATGGCGTCAGCAATTTTGACGTCATACAACGTCAATTTTTCACCACAATAATAAAAAAATGGTAAGAGAAAAATCCAGGGAGTGCAACAATCACAAACCGCAGCCCTTCCCAGACACCAAGAGGAAGAGGAAACAGACAAAACCAAACAAGCGCAAAAATAGTTAATTCCGTTCCTTTCGTACACAGTATCATAGTATCTAATCCAATGTTTTTTAACAGCAGTAAAGCATGAAGTTAGCAGTTTGAACAAAACTGTAGTCGTACATGAACAAGAATTAGCAATGAAACGTGCTTTATAAGGTCGTTTATGAAGTTTCGGAAACCAATATAACGTAGGAAGTCTGTCTTGTTTTTCTTTAATACTCACTGCAAACTTAGCAGTAATTTCGATAGAATGGGCATTAACAATGGATCTCTGGTCAGTAGAAATATGTTTATATGTTTTGGTACTACCAAGTTCTTGTATTAGAGTATTGATATAATGAAGTCGTTACACAACAACAACATTATTAGCAGCTTTATCAGCTTGAGCCAAAACATACTTCCTATGAAATTCTTGGATACCTTGTTTCAAATATCGAAAAGATAATATAGGCTTAGGGGGGAGAAGATCAAGGTTATTAGAGTAAAATAACATACGTTCATCAATGATCTTAAAAATCTTTAATTTCCAATTATTTAAAGCATTAGACTCAACATGCTCTCGTTTACACCAATGCGTACAAGATTCATTTAAGGCACTGGCAATTGTTTCCCGACATTTATTGAAATCAATATGGGATGGGAACTATATTTAGGTCCTTTTGAAATAACTGAATGGATTCGTGAATGAGTTATAATCTTCAAGTTACTAGTGACAATATGACCCGCTGGCTGATAACAAAATTTAGAATCTTTACGATCTCAAGAATCAGGGAAACTAGCTTCAAATAATATAAAGATCAGAAGTTAACTTATTGAAATAAAGTATAGTATTACGGATAGGCCTGTTATATTTGTAAAATATAATAGGAGATTCCGTGTTTTCGAAATATGGAGGTATGGCTGATATAACATTATTATCTCGAAACATTAAATCTATGAATTCAATACCTTTATAAATGAATGGAATTTTGATGAAGTGTCTAATGTGGTTAATTTCAGAATCAATGTAAGAACGAAGAGCATGTTGAGTATAACATCTAGTAAGGAGAGCTGCTTCATACAGATCATGTTTTCTATCATAAAATTTATTAGCCTCATCATGTAACTTACGCAATGAAGAAATTGACTGTGAAGCTAGTTTAGAAATCATTTGATGACGTCCAGAATTTAAGAGAATATTTAAATTAAAAAGAGATAAGACAGTTTTACGTTTTCGTTTAAAAATCCCATTTTTGCACATGCCATGGGATCGTTTAACGTTTTTTTAATATCTAAAAGGGAAAAAAACATCGAAATCCGACATTTTAGAAATATTTCCTTCCCGGTAAATATAATCATTAAATCCAAGTGGAAAAAGGGGTTTGTAAAAGTTTAATCCATTTAAGTTCAAGTTCATGTCTTAAAATGGTTTTGAATCTTTCGGTAGAATTGGACTTGTGTATAAGTTTTTCCACAGGTTATACCAAAACTTTACTAGATGATCATGAATGACCTGCTCTCCGGAAATGTTTATAAAGAAAAGTATCAATTTTGTTAGCTTTTTAGCTCACCTGAGCACGAAGTGCTCATGGTGAGCTATTGTGGTCAGTCAATGTCCGTCGTCCGTCGTGCGTCGTCCGTCGTGCGGCGTCAACAATTGTTTTTAAAAGCCTACTCCTCCTACACCCCTGGGCCAATTGACTTGATACTTGGTAGGAAGCATCGAGGTGACTTGTAGATAAAAAAAAGCTAAAATCGTTCCGATCGGAAATCCAAGATGACCGCCATGGCAGCCATCTTCGCTTCTTCTTCTGAACCGAAAGGCCAATTGACTCCAAACTTGCTAGGAAGCATCAGGGTGACTTGTAAATCAAAAGTAGCTAAAATCGTGCCGATCGGAAATCCAAGATGGCCACCATGGCCGCCATCTTGAAAATCTATTTTTCGCTTCTTCTCCTGAACCGAAAGTCCAACTGACTCCAAACTTGCTAGGAAGCATCAGGGTGACTTGTAGACTTCTCCTGAACTGAAAGGCCAATTTACTCCAAACTTGCTAGGAAGCATCAGGGGACTTGTAGATCAAAAATAGATAAAATCGTGCCGATAGGAAATCCAAGATGGCCGCCATGGCAGCCATCTTGAAAATCTATTTTTCGCTTCTTCTCCTGAACCGAAAGGCCAATTGACACCAAACTTGCTAGGAAGCATCAGGATGACTTGTAGATCAAAAGTAGATAAAATCGTGCTGATCGAAAATCCAAGATGGCCGCCATGGCCGCCATCTTGAAAATCTATTTTTCGCTTCTTCTCCTGAGCCGAAAGGCCAATTGACACCTAACTTGCTAGAAAGCATCAGGATGACTTGTAGATCAAAAATAGCAAAAAATCTTGCCAATCAGAAATCCAAGCTGGCCGCCATGGCAGCCATCTTGAAAATCTATTTTTCGCTTCTACTCCTAAACCCAAAAGCCAATTGACCCCCAACTTGGAAGGAAGCATTGGGATGACTTATAGATCAAAACTAGCTAAAATCGTGCCTATCGGAAATCCAAGATGGCCGCTATCTTGAAAATCTGTTTTTCGCTTCTTCTCCTGAACCGAAAGGCCAGTTGACTCCAAACTTGCTAGGAAGCATCGGGGTGACTTGTAGATCAAAAGTAGCTAAAATCGTGCCGATCGGAAACCCAAGATGGGCGCCATGGCAACCATCTTGAAAATCTATTTTTCGCTTCTTCTCCTGAACCGAAAGGCCAGTTGACTCGAAACATTTGGGTGACTTGTAGATCAAAAATAGCTAAAATCATGCCGATCTATATTTAGCTTCTTCTTCTGCACCGAAAGGCCAATTGACTCCAAACTTGGTAGGAGACATTGGGGTGACTTGTAGAAAGTCTGTGATGCCCTTGTTTATCTTTTGGATAATATTTTTATTAGATTTGGAACTAAACTTTATAGACAAACTATTGGTATTCTGATGGGAACTAATTGTGCTCCTCTTGTTGCAGATTTGTTTCTTTTTTGTTATGAGAGAGATTTCATGAAGTCTCTCTCACGTGAAAATCAGGCTGACATTATTGAGGCTTTCAATTCAACTTCAAGATACCTTGATAATTTATTAAATATTGACAATATTTACTTTGACCAAATGGTGGACCGGATATACCCTACAGAACTCCAATTAAATAGTGCAAATTCTTCCGATACCGAGGCACCTTTTTTGGATTTGAATCTATGTATATCTAATGGTACAGTTTCCACCAAAATTTATGATAAACGGGACGATTTTGATTTTGATATAGTCAATTTCCCTTTTCTGGATGGCGATGTCCCCCGGCGTACCTCATATGGGGTATACATATCTCAACATAAGATTCGCCAGAGCTTCTTCAAATCTTAATGACTTTAACTACCGTAATAAAGCCCTTACTGCCAAACTTCTTAGGCAGGGCTATCGTTATTTTAAACTATGTAAGGCCTTTTCGAAATTTTATCGCAGACACAGTGCCTTGTTAGAAAAAATATAGCGTCAGCCTGAAAACACTTCTGCAACAAGGTATATCGGAACCCGAATTTTACGGTGACTTAGTGTACAGATTTAGAAAAATTGTAGGTAAATCTAACTTTTCGGAGCACTTCAGAAAACTTATAAACCGTTATAAAAGAATTGGCTATAGCCTGGATTTTATGCAGCAGACTGCATGCCTAGTTGTCAACGCAGTCATTGTTGATGGCTATGCTTCACTCTTTAATTGCACGACGGCGGTTCGGGCCTTAGACTCAATGACGGCCTCTTCGTAAAACTTTAACCAGTGGGTTGGGGCTTGACGATATGTCTTTGGCTTGGCCCGCCGTGGTTCAACTATTGGTTTTCATTTACTCTGGCATACAGTAGAATTAGCCATGAGTACTCGTCTTTGTTTATTAGAGTGATTAATTTGATTTTTATGTTTTCGCTTTAATGCATTGACTGAGTTAGGAGCCTTTATGCGAACCGAATTTTTATGTATTTCTGTATTAAAAGTAGCATCGGGACCCAGGATGAAGTTAGCTAGCTGTAAAAGTGCTTTAAACCCCCCGGTGGTTTGCTCTACCGACCGATCTAAGGCGGTGGTCCCGGTGTTAGTCTTACTCTTTGTTGCTTTGTGATTTATTCTACGAGGCGATTTGTTGTATGTCTTACCTTGTGTCATTTTGTTCTTGTGTTTTTCAGTCCGTTTAGTATTGCGATTACCTCGCTTGGGGAAGAGAGAGCTAATCTTAGTGCCTTTCGTACGTTTGTTCGGTTTGTGCTTGTTTAGATTTGTCAGTTTCCTCTTCCTCTTGGGGTCTGTGAAGGGCTGCGGTTTGTGATTGTGGCACTCCCTGGACTTTTCTCTTACTTTTCTTGGGGTTGACGATGTGTCTTTGGCTTGGCCCGCCGTGGTTCAACTATTTGTTTTCATTTACTCTGGTATACAGTAGAATTAGCCATGAGTACTCGTCTTTGTTTGTCATTGTGATTAATTTGATTTTTATGTTTTCTCTGTGATGCATTGACTGAGTTGGGTGCCTTTATGCGAACCGAATTATTATGTATTTCTTTATTAAGAGTAGCATAGGGACCCAGGATGAAGTTAGCTAGCTGTAAAAGTGCTTTAAACAAGGAGTAAGACCAACATCGGGACCACCGCCTTAGAACGGTCGGTAGAGCAAACCACCGGGGGGTTTAAAGCACTTTTACAGCTAGCTAACTTCACCCAACCCACTGGTTAAAGTTTTACGAAGAGGCCGTCATTGTCTGAGGCCCGAACCGCCGTCGTGCAATTAAAGAGTGAAGCATAGCCATCAACAATGATTGGGTTGACAACTAGGCATGCAGTCTGCCGCATAATATCCAGGCTATAGCCAATTCTTTTATAACGGTTAATTAGTTTTCTGAATTGCTCCGAAAAGTTAGATTTTTCCACAATTTTTCTAAATCTGTACACCAAGTCACTGAAAATTCTAATTCCGATAAACCTTGCTGCAGAAGGGTTTTCATTCTGACGCAATATTTTTGTACGATGGCACTGTGTCTGCGATAAAATTTCGAAAACGCCTTACGAAGTTTAAAATGACGATAGCCCTGCCGAAGAAGTGCGAAAACGTAAAGCAGACTGCACGGACGCAGAGTCTTCGTTTGGCGCACAAATCAGAAGGTACGTTTTCTCTCGTAAAGGCTATTTGTGTTTGAGATGTAGCAGAACTAGGGGCGTGGTTTCGCGCGAGTAAAACTAGGTTAAGCTCCATTCCCCTACCCTTATCCCCTAAGACGGATATTATGATGCGGATCGTCGTTGTTGTGATTCGTGCATTGACGTCACCCTGTGTGTAGTGGTCCACTTTGCTTTCTGTTTTGTATAGTATACGCGTGCTGAAATTCCAGTTATGATGCTATAATCGTGGTCACCTTCAACGACAGCTGCCAGCTTGATTTACTGTGTAAGACTTTTTGTTTCTTGTGTTCGTGTCAAGTGTTGCGTCAGAAGCTAAGGGTGAGGTTTCGCGCGTTCTCACAAGTTGTTCTTGTGTTGGCTGTGCTGTAACAGTTAGCATATTTACTCTAAGTAATAGGACACCCTATCTCCTCGCCAAACTAGTCCTAAGATTAGTCCTAAGATTTAAGTCCTGTTTTACTACTTGTTGGTATATCTTAAGACTGCTAGATGAGTGGCAAATAGTGTAGACGCTGATCAGACACCGCGTTATTCGGCATCTGATCTGTGCCTACATTGTTTGCTCAGGCCTGTCTGTCCCAATACATACAAATCATTGGGATATCTATTGACAATTCCTATGTGTGCCAAACACGAAACTGTATCAAAGTTGGCAAGGTTAACTAATAATGAATTCACAATTGTCATCTTTGATTGATAAACAATTCTAACATCCAGACTAATCAAGGCATCTACGAGTATCTTCAATTCAGCGTTTGATTGTATTTTCCCATTATGTGTTGGTTTCAGTATATTTTGATAAAACCTCAGCATTTTGACAAGTTAGCTGACAGCCTGTCCTGTTTAACAGCAAGATGCCAGAAGAAAGTGCTGTTCATTTCATGTACATTTCAGTGACATCATGTACACTTATAGGTAGACCGAAAATATATTTTTAGATATTGTCTTGCAATTTTTTCTCATCCATTGTTCTGACTTGACTACGTCACACAGGCAAAGTGAATGATTATTACGATGTTATTTGTTTGTTCATCGGTTTTGTAAATGTCCCAATTTGTTTGGTCTTTGTTTGTTCCTCGTCTCTTCTTCGTTCGGCGGCAAAGGAAGACTATGCTTCTTGGGTAGGATAATTTGAGCCAGCGCATGACAAAACCTACAAAATGGCATGTGCACCCAGCGAAGACTCGGATCAGCCTGGGCATCCGCCCATTCTAATCAGAGCCTTTGCTGTGCGCTCAATGGGTAGCTAAGGACCCAAGCTTTCTTCATGCGGACTGCGAAAACTTTGATCAGACTGGGCGGATGCCCAAGCTGATCTGTGTCTTCGGTGGGCGCACATGCCATTTTGTAGGTTTTGTCATGCGCTGGCCCATTTACAGGACATAAGATGTAAAACAAATTTTATTTAAAGTCTGTGTAACATAATAGATCTATGGCTGTGTTTAGCTATATATATCAACAGAAGCTATTTACCGACTTTATATTTTGGTTCAAACATTAGTTTAGTAGAATAAATTGTACACAGTTTGAAATATGTAAAGAAGGACTAGAACATAGAAAAGAGATTCAGAAAAAAGTCCATTGATTTTTGTAGATTTGTATTCCGCATTTCAATAAGAATTAAGAGAGTTCATCTGTCATTACTGACAATGACCAATCTTAATCAATGCGTGAAGTGTTATTGTTTGTGTGTTCTAAGATACCTGATGAGACCAATCGTAGCTCTAAACTGCCTGTTGCAGATAGCACAAGAGAAGTCAGAGGAAGAAAGCTCTGTTGGTGATGCCTTAGCTCTGTCTTTCCGCTTTGCACGTTTCTGCTCGGCTTTGTTGATTATTTTTGTTTCGTATTCGCAAGCACCCCTTCTTATGAGGCCTCGCCACTGTTCGATTCTGTGCAATTTGTTAACACGACTCTTTTGGTATGTTGAAGTCTTTAAGGGAGGCTTTGAGGGTGTCCTTGTATCGCATCTTCTGACCACCATGCGGGCGTTTTCTTATTTTTAATTCTTCATAAAGGATTTGTTTTGGTAAACGTTCATCAGGCATTCTGGTAACATGGCCTGTCCATCAGAACTGTGCCAATTTCAGAAGAGTATGTACACTCTGCATCCCTGCCCTTTTCACGACTTCTGTATCTGGAATCCTGTCTTGCCACTTGAGCTTTAAAAGTTTTCTAAGACAGCTCGTATGGAAGTGGTTCAGTCTTTTGGCATGCCGTTGGTAAACTGTCAAAGTTTCGCATGCGTTTTATAGTATTGACAGCCCCACGGTTCTGTATACTTGCACCTTTGTGTCAAGTCTGATTCCACTTCGGTCCTAAACACATCCATGTAGTCAGCCAAATGCTGCACTAGCTTTGTCAGTCCTGGCATTGACATCAGCATCAGTGTGCATAACTCCAGACAATGTTATTCCAACGTAGGCGAACTTGTCTACCACCTGCAATCATTGACCTTTCACTGTGATGGTAGGCTCCTTGTAAGGCTTTCCAAGTGCTGGCTGATATACTACTCCAGTCTTTGTGATGCTGATTGTGAGATCATAGCTTTTACTTGAATCGGATATTTGATCCACATGTTTGTGCATTTTCTCTTCTGTTGAAGCACCCTTTGCCATATCATCAGCTAAAAGGAACTCATCTAGCATCTCTGTCTGCACCTTGGATTTAGTTTGCAACCTTCTAAGGTTGAAAAATTTCCCATCAAAGCGATACCTAATAGGTATACCATTGTCACCATCCTGGAAAGCATCTGTAAAAATGGAAGAAAACATCATGCTGAACAGTGTGTGTTGAAGCTGTTACACAGACTTGCCTTAATGCCATTTGTCACCGGGAATAGATCAGAAAACTCGCCGTCATTTTGGACCCTTGCAAGCATACCATCGTGGAACTGCCGCACTTTTGCTATGAATTTGGCAGGACAGCCAAACTTTGTCATAATTTTCAAAACAAGAGCACCATGATGGTCCTATATCGCTCACCTGACCAAACAGATTTGCATATTTACTGTTGAAGTTTCAGCCAAGTTCACTGCTCTAGGATTTTTGTATAAACTTTATAGCACTAACTACCTCCACCCCCTCCCCACCACACCCCGGCCATGTTTTTTTTTTACAAATCTTGACAAATTTAACTGAATCTTAAAAAAGGGTCACCAAAGGAACATTTCTGCCAAGTTATATTGAAATTGGTCCAGTGATTTAAAAAGTCTTATATAGCTATAAAGCCCTATGCCCTAATGGCCATGTTTTTTGACGAATCATGACAGCTTGAACAAACTTGGTAGAGGGTCACCAAAGGAACAATCCTGCCAAGTTATATTGAAGTCTGTTCAGTGGTTTCTGACAAGAAGATTTTTAAAGTTTTCTGTTTAGATATATAGGGAAAACAAGATTTTTTTTTTTCAAATTTTCTATATAGATATATAGGGAAAATAAGCCCGACCCCCTTGCAGCCATATTTTTTGACGAATCATGATGGCTTGAACAACCTTGGAAGAGGGTGACCAAAGACACATTCCTTCCAAGTTATATTGAAATCGGTTCATTGGTTTCTGCCAAGAAGATTTTTAAAGTTTTCTATATAGATACATATATAGGGAAAATAAGCCCTGCCCCCTGGCGGCCATGTTTTTTGACAAATCCAAACTGCTTGAACAATCTTGGCAGAGGATCACCAAAAGAACATTTCTGCAAAATTATATGGAAATCGGTCCAGTGGTTTGGGACAAGATGATTTTTTACATTTTTCTATATATAGGGAAAATAAGCCCTATCCCCTGGCGGCCATGTTTTTGACAAATCCAAATGACTCGAACAATCACTAAAGGATCGCGGATCACTAAAGGAACATTTCTACAAAATTATATGGAAATCGGTCCAGTGGTTCTGACAAGAAGATTTTTAAAGTTTTCTATATAGATATATAGGGAAAATAAGCCCCACCCCCTGGCAGCCATGTTTTTTGACGAATCCAAATGGCTTGAACAATCTTGGTGGAGGATCACCAAAGGAACATTTTTGCAAAATTATATTGAAGTCGGTCCAGTGGTTTCGGACAAGAAGATTTTTAAAGTTTTCTACTTAGATATATAGGGAAAATAAGCCCTGCTCTCTGGTGGCCATGTTTTTTGACAAATCCAAATGGCTTGAGCAATCTTGGTAGAAGATCACCAAAGGAACATTTCTGCAAAATTATATGGAAATCGGTCCAGTGGTTTCGGATAGGAAGATTTTAACATTTTTCAATACAGATATATAGGGAAAATAAGCCCTGCCCCCTGGCGGCCATGTTTTTTGACTAATCGAAATGGCTCGAACAATCTTGGTAGAGGATCACCAAAGAAACATTTCTGCAAAATTATATGGAAATCGGTCCAGTGGATTCTGACAAGAAGATTTTTAAAGTTTTCTATATAGATATATAGGGAAATTAAGCCCCGCCCCCTGGTGGCCATGTTTTTTGACAAATCCAAATGGCTTGAACAATCTTGCTAGAGGATCACTAAAGGAACACTTTTGCAAAATTATATTGAAATCGGTCCAGTGGTTTCGGACAAGAAGATTTTTAAAGTTTTCTATATAGATATATAGGGAAAATAAGCCACGCCCCCTGGCGGCCATGTTTTCTGACGAATCCAAATGGCCTGAACAATCTTGGTAGAGGATCACCAAAGGAACATTTCTGCAAAATTATATGGAAATCAGTCCTGCAATTTCTGACAAGAAGATTTTTAAAGTTTTCTATATAGATATATAGGGAAAATAAGCCCCGCCCCCTAGCGGCCATGTTTTTTTGACGAATCCAAATGGCTTGAACAACCTTGGTAGAGGATTACCAAAGAAACATTTCTGCAAAATTACGTTTAAATCGGTCCAGTGGTTTCTGACATGAAGACTTTTAAAGTTTTCTATATAGATACATTGGGAAAATAAGCCCCGCCCCCTGGCGGCCATGTTTTTTGACAAATCCAAATGGCTTGAACAATCTTGGTAGTGGATCAACAAAGGAACATTCCTAAATTACATTGAAATCGGTCCAGTGGTTTCTGACAAGAAGATTTTTAAAGTTTTCTATATAGATACATAGGGAAAATAAGCCCCGCCCCCTAGCGGCCATGTTTTTTGACGAATCCGAATGGCTTGAACAATCTTGGTAGAGGATCACCAAAGGAACATTTTTGCAAAATTATATTGAAATCGGTCCAGTGGTTTCTGACAAGAAGATTTTTTAAGTTTTTAGTTAAAAAATCTATTTTTAGCTCCTGTGACCTAGATATGCAATGGACCGAAATCATTTGAACAACTTTGAAAGAGGACCAACCAAGAATCATTCCTGTGAAGTTTGGTCAAAATCCAATCAGTGGTTTAGGAGGAGATGTTGTTTAAAGATTGTGGACGGACGGACGGACGGACATACGGACGACGACGACGACAACGGACGGTGAGTGATCACAAAAGCTCACCTTGAGCTTCACAATCACAATCCACAGCCCTTCCCATACACCAAGAGGAAGAGAAAACAGATAAGATCAAACAAGCACAAATCGAACAAACGCACGAAAAGCACCAATGCTAGCTCTCTCTTTCCCAAGCGAGGTAATCGCAATGCTAAAAGGACTGAAAAACACAAGAACAAAACAACACAAGGCAAGGCAAGGCAAGGCAAGGCATAAAAAATTGCCTCGTAAAATAAACCACAAAGCAACAAAGAGCAAGACTAACACCGGGACTACCGCCTTAGAACGTCAGTAGAGTAAACCACCATAAAATTTGTTTTGCTAGAAGGCGTGTCTTTACTTTATACATTAACACTAAAATATAGTGTTATAAAAGGCTATTAATGAAGCGAGCTGAATGAAATCACCTGAAAGTGCAGAGAAATTCAGTCTAGATATAACCTTTAACCTGTGTCATGTAATGTAAACATAGCAACCTGGAGAGTAGAGTGCAAACACTGTCCACTTGTAAGATGGCGATCACAATAGGAGCAGATAAATTATCCTATGTTAGATTACTTCATAGAAAATTGAACTCATATTCCATGATTCAAACAGAAAAAAATGTTAAAACCATTATCAATAGGCATTTATAGGAGCTTTTGCAATCTGCATACATGTAGGGGGATATTTTAAGAAGTCAGTTATAATTTTATTTCAGCAATAGAAATTACGCTAATACAAGTAATATATTGTGAATCCCGTTTCTTAACTAACTAAAATATAGTAAACAAATTATGTTATTTAGCCACTGCTTGCTGGGTACAAATTATTAAAAATCACAATCATTTGTGCCCCATGTAGGCCGGGCATGTAAGGCATGTAAATTTAAATCTTATTTGCCATATTCGTACCTAGTAGTGAGTATATACATATGTTTATTTTGTAGCATCCTGAGCTAGCAGTCCACAGTTAAATTGTGACCAGTAATCAATAAGCCCTGCCTACATTTTCTGGTGGTAGCTGCTACCACAAATGCCAGTTTGTGCATCAAAGAAGTCTTGCATGTCTCTGAGCCTAGTCTGGGCTGTCTTACATATGTTTAAATAGGCAGTCTTACTAGATACTCAGCTGGTATCACTGAGATATGCCTTGTGTTTTTTTGAGTTTCTCTTCAAGGAGTCCCTGGATTTCTTTGTCATTCTCATCAAACCAGTCTTGGTATTTGTGAGATACTGGTCCTAGGGAATCCATTGCTGAAGAGTGAACGGTGTATCTGCACTGCCCAGCTCTCATCAACATCTTCTGAACTGTGTTCCAGTGCATCTAAAGGGCTGCAGATATCATTGACGAACGCTGGCCCCTTGCTGTCTTGTTTCAGTTTGGAGACATCCAATTTCTTAGGCACTTTCTTGCCTTGTGGTCGTCGTACAGGCTGAATGCGCAGGTTGAGTTTGCTGACAACAAGCCTGTGACCTGTGCAACAGTCTGCACCACACATAGTCTTTGTTACTCTGACATCCTGTCTGTCCTTCCTTGGCACTATGACGTAGTCAATGATATGCCAGTGTTTGGAGCGAGGTGATTCCATGATGTCTTTCTGCGAGTTGGTAGACGGAAGACTGTGTTGGTGATCAGTAGTTCATACTCTGCACACTTCCTGAAAAGGAGGAGGCCATTGTTGTGCACTTCCCTATTCCTTTAGTTCCAATCACTCCTTCCAAGGTTTGGTGGTCTGTGCCCACTCTGGCATTGAAGTCCCCGAGGAGGATGAGTTTGTCTGTCCGGGTGCTGCAGAAATCACAGAATCCAGATCATCATAGAACTTGTCTTCAACCTCATCTGGGTTGGTCATTGTAGGGGCATAGGCACTTACAATTGTTGCATGCCTCCTGCCAGATAAGGGAAGTCTCAGCGTCATCAGGCGATCATTTATGCCTTTCGGAAGACCTGAGAGCTTGCTGACGAGGTGTGACTTGATGGCGAATCCTACTCCTGCTTCACGCCGCTCTTCGTTTTTGCGGCCACTCCAGAAGAAAGTGTAATCAGCACCAACTTCTTTTAAAAGCTCTTTCTCTGCAAGGCGAGTCTGCCTCAGAGCTGCAATCTCGCCTTTGTATCGGTAAAGTTCTCTACCAACTAGAGCTGTTCTTCGTTGAGGTCTGTCAGAACCAGCGCTGTCCATTAGAGTGCGCACATTCCATGCGCCAATGGTTAAAGGTATCACCTTTGTCTTCTTTTTTCTTGCTCGACCGCTAAGTGGGATCCCCGCTGATCGCGGTAAACCAGTCAGGAGTTTTGAAGCAGGTTATTGTTTAGGGCACCTTTTCTAGCCCCTTCATATGCTAAGAGGCTGAGCAGTGCGATCCTAAAAAGGTCTGCTCAGTCGCTCAGTTAGGCTGCCGAATTTACTGTACTGCTTCATTCTTAAGGACAGCGATCATACAGAATTAAGTCACCTGTGTGCAAGTCCGCAACTACAGCTTCCTGTGTTTCCTCACCTGCTGCGTCGCCGCTCGCCCATCGCCACAGGGTTTTTGTATGACTTGCATATGTGTGCTTGCTGCGACTATGTGTTGCTGATTAAGATGATATGCGCTGTTAACTGGATTATAGTGAGGGAGAGGGGCGCAGAGTCAACCTCACTTTCTTGTCCTGACCTAGCTGGATCCAGAGGCAAGACAGTGTCAGGACACCTGGAGCTGAGCCTGGATGACTTCTGTTGTGCCTTGTCATGCTCTCCATGCTCCACAACATGTTGCTGCAACGCCGTTTGGGCCGTTGAATCATAGTAAAGATTTCCTCCGCCCTAGCTACCGAAACAGACTTTACATATCTGGAACAGGCAAATCCAGATATGCAGGTTTTTGTTTGGAGTTGCCAACTCCTAGATGGATTGCCGACAAGGGCTTAAGAATAATGAAGATATCAAGAATACGTTTTGTTATTGTCCTTTCGACATCACTCGGAAAGACCTTTTTCGCATGGCGTTTCATTTTAAATTAAAACATTTTGTTCTGATTGGCCATAGTTTATCAGACAATATTTGTCTTTTCTGTTTCTAAGCTTTGTTTTCAAATATTTACCTGAAATGAAATTTACGGCCAAACATTGGTCTGACCTACGCAATTTCTATGGTAAAGTGGTTGTTTGGAATTTAGTGCTAAGATTTACCCATCCAATCGATGTCTGCATAATTTGCAACCATTTTTTACAAAGGAGAAACAGTAAAATTAATAGATTTCTAAATCTCAGGGAGGCGATTCTAACAACTATCCAAAACATATGTTGCTTGAAGTTTTAACGCAATATTCTTGCATAATTTTTCATTAACTTTCACCTCTTGAGAGAAAGTTTCGTGACATTCAAGTTGTCATTGTAGCGAATTTTGTTGTTGTATCGAGTGTCGGTATCATCACGAAAACATACCTATATAATATTGACCCCCTTAAACCCCACTTTTATATAGTAAAACTGGGGTTTACAGGGGTATACATTATTTTTCTTATTTCTGCTCAAAAACATAGATTGTGGGTACTCGTTAGAACCGCCACGGCGAGGCGGTTCTAACGAGTGCCCAAAATCTCTGTTTTGAGCAGAAATATGAAAAAAAATATCAGAATTTTTCATCTGAAAACTTTCGTTTTTTGGTGGTGACATTTTCAATATATTTGAATAGGCATGTTTTCGTAATGTAAAGAGGGTTGACTGTAAGTTTTCTGACGTTGTGGCTCATTTAGACCGATGTATAGATTATAACTACTATAATCACTTGACGAACTTTGCAAAAATCTTCTCTGAGGAATGATGATCGTTAAGTTAGCATCTGGTTCACGGTTCATTATTCACGTTTCAGGATTCAGCGTATGGTTCAGTATTCAGGATATTATTCAAAATACGAGCTGCAGCGTCTGGTTCAGGATTCAGCGTAATATTCAAAATACGAGCTGCAGCGTCTGGTTCAGGATTCAGCGTATTATTCAAAATAGGAGCTGCAGCGTCTGGTTCAGGATTCAGCGTATTATTCAAAATACGAGCTGCAGCGTCTGGTTCAGGATTCAGCGTATTATTCAAAATGCGAGCTGCAGCGTCTGTTTCATTATTGAGGGTATTTTTTAAAATACGAGCTGCAGCGTCTGGTTCAGGATTCAGCGTATTATTCAAAATACGAGCTGCAGCGTCTGGTTCATTATTCAGGGTATTTTTCAAAACACGACCTGCAGCGTCTGGTTCAGTATTCAGGATATTATTCAAAATACGAGCTGCAGCGTCTGGTTCAGGATTCAGCGTATTATTCAAAATACGACCTGCAGCGTCTGGTTCAGGATTCAGCGTATTATTCAAAATACGAGCTGCAGCGTCTGGTTCAGGATTCAGCGTATTACTCAAAATACGAGCTGCAGCGTCTGGTTCAGGATTCAGCGTATTATTCAAAATGCGAGCTGCAGCGTCTGTTTCATTATTGAGTGTATTTTTCAAAATACGAGCTGCAGCGTCTGGTTCAGGATTCAGCGTATTATTCAAAATACGAGCTGCAGCGTCTGGTTCATTATTCAGGGTATTTTTCAAAACACGACCTGCAGCGTCTGGTTCAGGATTCAGCGTATTATTCAAAATACGACCTGCAGCGTCTGATTCAGGATTCAGCGTATTATTCAAAATACGAGCTGCAGCGTCTGGTTCAGGATTCAGCGTATTATTCAAAATACGAGCTGCAGCGTCTGGTTCAGGATTCAGCGTATTATTCAAAATACGAGCTGCAGCGTCTGGTTCAGGATTCAGCGTATTATTCAAAATACGAGCTGCAGCGTCTGGTTCAGGATTCAGCGTATTATTCAAAATACGAGCTGCAGCGTCTGGTTCAGGATTCAGCGTATTATTCAAAATACGAGCTGCAGCGTCTGGTTCAGGATTCAGCGTATTAATCAAAATGCGAGCTGCAGCGTCTGGTTCAGGATTCAGCGTATTATTCAAAATACGAGCTGCAGCGTCTGGTTCAGGATTCAGCGTATTATTCAAAATGCGAGCTGAAGCGTCTGTTTCATTATTGAGGGTATTTTTCAAAATACGAGCTGCAGCGTCTGGTTCAGGATTCAGCGTATTATTCAAAATACGAGCTGCAGCGTCTGGTTCATTATTCAGGGTATTTTTCAAAACACGACCTGCAGCGTCTGTTTCATTATTGAGGGTATTTTTCAAAATACGAGCTGCAGCGTCTGGTTCAGTATTCAGCGTATTATTCAAAACACGAGCTGCAGCGTCTGGTTCATTATTCAGGGTATTTTTCAAAACACGACCTGCAGCGTCTGGTTCAGGATTCAGCGTATTATTCAAAATACGACCTGCAGCGTCTGGTTCAGGATTCAGCGTATTATTCAAAATACGAGCTGCAGCGTCTGGTTCAGGATTCAGCGTATTATTCAAAATGCGAGCTGCAGCGGCTGTTTCATTACTGAGGGTATTTTTCAAAATACGACCTGCAGCGTCTGGTTCAGGATTCAGCATATTATTCAAAATACGACCTGCAGCGTCTGGTTCAGGATTCAGCGTATTATTCAAAATGCGAGCTGCAGCGTCTGTTTCATTATTGAGGGTATTTTTCAAAATACGAGCTGCAGCGTCTGGTTCAGGATTCAGCGTATTATTCAAAATACGAGCTGCAGCGTCTGGTTCATTATTCAGGGTATTTTTCAAAACACGACCTGCAGCGTCTGGTTCAGGATTCAGCGTATTATTCAAAATACGAGCTGCAGCGTCTGGTTCAGGATTCAGCGTATTATTCAAAATACGAGCTGCAGCGTCTGGTTCAGGATTCAGCGTATTATTCAAAATGCGAGCTGCAGCGTCTGTTTCATTATTGAGGGTATTTTTCAAAATACGACCTGCAGCGTCTGGTTCAGGATTCAGCGTATTATTCAAAATACGAGCTGCAGCGTCTGGTTCAGGATTCAGCGTATTATTCAAAATACGAGCTGCAGCGTCTGGTTCAGGATTCAGCGTATTATTCAAAATGCGAGCTGCAGCGTCTGTTTCATTATTGAGGGTATTTTTCAAAATACGAGCTGCAGCGTCTGGTTCAGTATTCAGCGTATTATTCAAAATACGAGCTGCAGCGTCTGGTTCATTATTCAGGGTATTTTTCAAAACACGACCTGCAGCGTCTGGTTCAGGATTCAGCGTATTATTCAAAATGCGAGCTGCAGCGTCTGGTTCAGGATGCAGCGTATTATTCAAAATACGAGCTGCAGCGTCTGGTTCAGGATTCAGCGTATTATTCAAAATGCGAGCTGCAGCGTCTGTTTTATTATTGAGGGTATTTTTCAAAATACGAGCTGCAGCGTCTGGTTCAGGATTCAGCGTATTATTCAAAATACGAGCTGCAGCGTCTGGTTCATTATTCAGGGTATTTTTCAAAACACGACCTGCAGCGTCTGGTTCAGGATTAAGCGTATTATTCAAAATACGACCTGCAGCTTCTGGTTCAGGATTCAGCGTATTATTCAAAATACGAGCTGCAGCGTCTGGTTCAGGATTCAGCGTATTATTCAAACTACGAGCTGCAGCGTCTGGTTCAAGATTCAGCGTATTATTCAAAATATGAGCTGCAGCGTCTGGTTCATTATTCAGGGTATTTTTCAAAACACGACCTGCAGCGTCTGGTTCAGGATTCAGCGTATTATTCAAAATGCGGGCTGCAGCGTCTGGTTCAGGATTCAGCGTATTATTCAAAATACGAGCTGCAGCGTCTGGTTCAGGATTCAGCGTATTATTCAAAATGCGAGCTGCAGCGTCTGTTTCATTATTGAGGGTATTTTTCAAAATACGAGCTGCAGCGTCTGGTTCAGGATTCAGCGTATTATTCAAAATACGAGCTGCAGCGTCTGGTTCATTATTCAGGGTATTTTCCAAAACACGACCTGCAGCGTCTGTTTCATTATTGAGGGTATTTTTCAAAATACGACCTGCAGCGTCTGGTTCAGGATTCAGCGTATTATTCAAAACACGAGCTGCAGCGTCTGGTTCATTATTCAGGGTATTTTTCAAAACACGACCTGCAGCGTCTGGTTCAGTATTCAGGATATTATTCAAAATACGAGCTGCAGCGTCTGGTTCAGGATTCAGCGCATTATTCAAAATACGAGCTGCAGCGTCTGGTTCAGGATTCAGCGTATTATTCAAAATACGAGCTGCAGCGTCTGGTTCAGGATTCAGCGTATTATTCAAAATGCGAGCTGCAGCGTCTGTTTCATTATTGAGGGTATTTTTCAAAATACGAGCTGCAGCGTCTGGTTCAGGATTCAACGTATTATTCAAAATACGAGCTGCAGCGTCTGGTTCATTATTCAGGGTATTTTTCAAAACACGACCTGCAGCGTCTGGTTCAGGATTCAGCGTATTATTCAAAATGCGACCTGCAGCGTCTGGTTCAGGATTCAGCGTATTATTCAAAATACGAGCTGCAGCGGCTGGTTCATTATTCAGGGTCTTTTTCAAAACATGACCTGCAGCGTCTGGTTCAGGATTCAGCGTATTATTCAAAATACGAGCTGCAGCGTCTGGTTCAGGATTCAGCGTATTATTCAAAATGCGAGCTGCAGCGTCTGTTTCATTATTGAGGGTATTTTTCAAAATACGAGCTGCAGCGTCTGGTTCAGTATTCAGCGTATTATTCAAAATACGAGCTGCAGCGTCTGGTTCAGGATTCAGCGTATTATTGAAAATGCGAGCTGCAGCGTCTGGCTCAGGATTCAGCGTATTATTCAAAATACGAGCTGCAGCGTCTGGTTCATTATTCTGGGTATTTTTCAAAACACGACCTGCAGCGTCTGTTTCATTATTGAGGGTATTTTTCAAAATATGACCTGCAGCGTCTGGTTCAGGATTCAGCGTATTATTCAAAACACGAGCTGCAGCGTCTGGTTCATTATTCAGGGTATTATTCAAAACACGACCTGCAGCGTCTGGTTCAGGATACAGCGTATTATTCAAAATACGAGCTGCAGCGTCTGGTTCAGGATTCAGCGTATTATTCAAAATACGAGCTGCAGCGTCTGGTTCATTATTCAGGGTATTATTCAAAATACGACCTGCAGCGTCTGGTTCAGGATTCAGCGTATTATTCAAAATACGAACTGCATCGTCTGGTTTATCATTCAGGGTATTATTATAAAGAGGCCAGGGTATTATTCAGCGTATGGTTCAGGATTCAGGGTGTTATTCAAAACACGACCTGCAGCGTCTGGTTCAGGATTCAGCGTATTATTCAAAATACGACCTGCTGCGTCTGGGTCATTATTCAGGTTATTATTCAAAATACAGCCTGCAGCGTCTGGTTCAGGATTCAGGGTATTATTCAAAAAAGGCCAGGGTATTATTCAGCGTATGATTCAGTATTCAGGGTATTGTTCAAAATACGACCAGCAGCGTCTGGTTCAGGATTCAGCGTGTTATTAAAAATGGCCAGGTTATTATTCAGAGTCTGGTTTAGTCTTCAGCGTATTATAAAAAAAGGTCCAGGGTATTATTCGGTGTCTGTTTCAGGATTCTGCATACTATTAAAAAATGTCCAGTCTATTTTTCAGCGTATGATTCAGTATTCAGCGTATTAATAAAAATGTCCCGGGTATTATTCGGAGTCTGGTTCACGATTCAGCTCATTGTTTAAAAATGTCCAGGGTAATATGCTACGTCTGGTTCAGTATTCAGCGTATTATTCTAAAATGGCTAGGGTATTATTCGGCGTCTGGTTCAGTATTCAGCATGTTAACATGTTAAAGGTTTCCGCGTACGCAGTTAAAACTGGTGTTTATGCTACATGTTCTGTCTTTTTTGGCAATTGCTATAATTCTTGAATTACTTTCGTATATAGGTATAAGTATAGTTACAGGTATATGCATAAGCGAAAAGTATTGTTATAAAATTTATAGTGATAATTCATCCGTAAATGGTGCATCCGTAAAATCCATTTTTGCCAACGCTTATATTTTTATAAGCATAGCTTGATAATGTTTTGAAAACCCGTGCTCGATATATGAACTTTGAAAAAAATTGAACGTAACGATTTCCGATAATTTTTATTGACTCAGAACTAAATCAAAGGTTCAAAATTTAGTTCCTGATTTCAATATAGGCCAGTTCAAGTTTCAGGTCACGATGCATAGTTGAAATTAGGATTCAAACTGAACAAAATCAGAGTTCAGCCCATGATTAAGGAAACACTACAAGATTCTAAATTTCGTGATTTAGTCTACGGAGCAGGATTAATCAGTTCAAGAATCGGTTCAGGGATTAAGTTCAGAATTTCACTTCAAGCTGCTAACGTAATCAGATAATAATTCAGTTAATATAGTTTTATGCAAATCGTCCTTTCACGATTCAATATTGTAGACCAAGTTCCTCATTTCCTCGAATTGTTTGCTCCCTGTCTCTTGATCTACGTCGGTTGATGTGTGCTCGGAGACGGATGTGCTTCGCTTGCCGCGTTTTGCCAACCAACTGTTTCGGTTTCACGCTTTTGAGGTTTAGATACACTGATGACGTTTTAATAAAAGAAAGCCTTAAACTTGGTATAGTTACGCTTTTATTGCAAACCACTGTGTCGGTATCTCTGCCAGTGGATGTTTCCTTCGTCCCCTAGGATATCATCTGCTCAGAATCAGTTCCTAAGTGTTGATGTTGATACTGTTGTGTTAACGTCAGTACGTAAGTACTGAATTAAATTACTATATTATACCTTAATATTTGCAGTAGTACAAATTCTAAATTCTAAAACTAAGCTTGACTTGTCATGGTAACATGTATCTTAGCAGATTTGGTCGCCATTGCAGGTCTCACTGCCTGGGACATCTCCTTCCTGATGCCTGGGATTGCCGTCGTGCGTTGGCAATGCTGGCTGAGGTGGCACGGTGGGTGACGCTTTTTAATCGATCGGTAGGCGTCTCTTACCGGATGTCTGCGGTTGGACTTTATCATAATTTACATCGATTGATGTGTGCTCGGAGGGTGGATGTGCTTCGCTTGCCGGGTCTTGCCGGTTACAAACTTTTGGGCCTCTTTGTCACTAAATTGTGTACAGTTACGCTTATATTGTTTGACAGCTAGTGGAATCTGCCAGCCATGGAAATACTAAGGATCAAAGTAAACAAGAACTATTGGTGGTTATTTACTTTTCTTTTGACAAACCGCAAACTATTGTAGTGTACATAACAGACATACGTAAAACAGACAGACAGACAGACGGATGGACTTTATATCAACAATGTGGATGAAGTAATCCGATTGGCTGAAAATCTGAAAAGGGTACAGCATCTAAATTTAATCAGAAGGCCAAGGGTTAAAACTCATACCTACAGCAAACCAGCAGAGAGATTCACTGCAGCCTGAGATACAGTTTGTATAAAATGTCAAATTTCGTTTTCAGATAAAAATCAAAATATCATCAAATTGTCATCTGCTGAATTTGCCTGTAGAGTGGTAAAGGCTATATTAATCATAATTTTGGACTGAAAAAGTATGGGACACAAGATTTACTTAAACTTTGAATATCAGGAAGTTATAAATACTGTAACGGAAGTGTGTGTGTGTGTGTGGGGGGGGGGGGGGGGGGGGCGGGGGGGGGGGACAATTCATCATAATTGCCTCCCTTGGCAAAATTGGTAACTTCCTTACACTAGTATAGCCTTTCACAACGGCTACAGATGACATTCTAACATTTTTTTTTTCAGAGAAAACAAGGTCCAACACTGCATGTAAATCCTCTATTAAGCAGACAATTTACATGAAATATCAAGAAATATAAAGAACAATTCTGATAGTGCCTCAAAGGGTAACAAACTGTTGTGTGCTTTTTTTCTGTCAAAATATTAGATAATTTATGAATATATCACAGCTATAGATTTCATAGATCTTGTTCTGTCCTGGTTTCCATGGTTGTGTCAGTGTTCTTAAGTTGCAACTCAAACGGATTTTAATACATAGCTGCCATTGTCTACCAAATAAGTTGCAGTCGAGTAGTTTAGCTTCAACGCTTAGCATGCTAAGTTGATTTCAGATGAAGTTTTGAAATATTTTACTTATATTTACCAGAAAAAAAAAGCTTTGGCACTTCATGTAAATTGTGTCCAGACGATTTGCATGAAATGCCAAATCTTGTTTCTATGAAAGATCAGAAATATGTCCTCAATTTATCATCTGCTAAATTTAGTCCAGAGAGAGTGGTAAAGAAGGGTAAAAATGATAGTTTAACCTTATACCCTTTTGCACTTAAACATTTAAGAAAATGAGACTTGACATTTCATGTTGATTTTCTCCTTAAAAGACAATTTAGATGAGATTCCAAATATTATGTTCTGGGAAAGAGCGAGTAAAGTATAAGTAATCTGACCGATATGACTGCTGTAATGAATGCCCAAAACAAAAAAGCAAAAACATAAAAATATATTTACATGAAAAAAGAAAAAAAAAAATAGTATTACTTCAGTTACGATGTCAGAAACTTAAAAATTAATCCTTTCATCCTCCAGTTTCTGAAGTGGGCCCTTCTGTCACTGAATTTGGACATGTCTATTGATACAAATTAGGATTTTAGTCTAAAATAAAAAAAAAAAAAAAAAAAAAAAACAAAAAAAAAACAGCAAATAGTGCAGATCCTGATGAGATGGTTAATCAGAAGTTGTCTCATCTGGATCTGCCCACTTTGCACAGTATCTGTTTTGATCTGTAGGGATGAAAAATGAACAGAGATACTTCTCAACACTCTCTTCCCTTTCAAAGGGAGACCATTGCAGCGGAACAGATCCTTTCTTGGTTTATAAACCCGTCTTTAAAAGGGTGCTATTCTGATCAGAAATATGTTCCTTCCATTTAGAGTAGTCCTTTATGAGAAGAGAGGTAATTACTTTCTCGACAAAGTAGGCTTACGTGGAGATGCATCGAATCAGCTTGAATGAGCCTGGTCGCTGACATCGAGATCCATAATAGGGAATAATTCCTTACTGCAAACAGCCAAGAAAAAAAACAGGGCCCAGTTGTTCAAAACTAACGACATCGTTAATTAACGTATCGTTAAAACTTTGATCATTAAATATGCCATATACGCTAATATTCTTGCTGAAAAAATGTGAGTAGCTTATGCTCAAAGTTTTAACGATACATTAATTAACGATGTCGTTAGTTTTTAACAACTGCCAAAGCAACCCAAACTTTTTTTTTCACTAAAAATACCTGTGAATTAGATATTGTACTTACTGAAACAGTTAACATTTTGACTACTAACGAGCTCGTTAAGATAATGATGCTTTCTGCAGGGTAAACATTTAAGCAGATTACATTTTTTGAATATTTTTTTTTATTTCCCCCTGAAAATAAGGTTGACATTTTATGGAAATTATCTCAAAAAGAGACCATTTGCACAAAATGTCAAATCTTATTTTTTTACATTTCATACAAATTGTCAACGTCCATGTCAAATCTTACTTTCTGGGCAAAAAATAAAGATTATCACCAACATTTTGTCTGCTGGTTTTGCATTAAGCCCTAAAGGTAACATGAGTGCTCTTTCCACTGTGCAGCTCAGTTACGTTGAGTAAAATGGGATTGATTCTTCCACTTGACGAGGTAGTTTACACGGAAAAGAAAAAAAACAGCAATGACCAAGCCTAAAATGAATATGTGTGCAGGAATTCAGAGCCTTTGCTGGTCGTCACCAAATGCACAACACATACTGTAATCAGACTGTTTCCATTCACAGGCTGGTCTGGAACTTACAAATTCCCATATGGGATATAGTTTGGTTTTATCCCAGAATGCTCCATATTAACTACCTCTAGACAATCAGAATCCATCCTGTTGCACTTCCAGCCAATCAGGTCCCATTATCCTGCTGTTACTAGATAAATGGTTTATAACAATCAAACACAACAGACAATTTAACTCACACCTTGATCGACCGTGAACCACATAAAAATATACCACAAACCAACAGAGAATTTCTGAGCTCATAACACCTTCACATAAAAACTGTATCTCTTTCAATCAGTTATTTCTATTTATAGTAACAGGTAAGAAGCCAAAGAAATGTAACCTACTAGACAATATTTCAACTAGACAATATTTGCGTTTGTTCAGTAAATGTACAAAGGTATTACAATAATGAAATGGACCGTGCAAAAACGTGTCTTCGGGCATATGCAGATAGAGCCGTCGCTGTCCACTAACAGAATCACTGGATACTATAGAATGTATCAATGGAGAGCCCGTATCAGATTTGATGACTCTGAATCTGTGCGTTTTGTGCATGTTCAAAGACACACGTTTGCTTGACGCGGCCCAAATAATGACGGTACAAAGACTAATATAAAATGTGTATAAG
Source organism: Anodontia alba (assembly GCA_964016985.1). NCBI lineage: Eukaryota > Metazoa > Mollusca > Bivalvia > Lucinida > Lucinidae > Anodontia > Anodontia alba. The sequence goes on from OZ024823.1 coordinate 124,914,181, forward strand.
CGAGATTATACGTAACATTCATAGCTCTAAAAAAGTGGTATCTAGATGCGTATCTTTTACTTCTCCATGAAAACATACACTCAGGGTAATGCATTACCTAAGTATTCAGAGAGACTTGGCCTAAGCAAACCGTATAAACCAGATCAACATCTGCAGAACATGTGTGTCTGATCAGGGTCTGCACTGTTTGCTACTCATCCAGTAGACTCCCTATACATGAACAAGCAGTATCTATATCTATCTATCTATATCTATATATATATATATATATATATATATATATATATATATATATATATATATATATATATAGAAACTGGCCATGATATGAGGTGCTGGAATTTAAACCTAGTTATGTGGCGGAAAAATTTAACCGAGATATGAGGCATATATATTATATATATATAAAACCTCACAATGGTATTATATATGTCGCCCCACAAACATAATGTTCACGAAAATACAAATTCTTTGTTTTTATGTGCTTTCTCTAGTTCAATACGCATGCAAACTTCGTAAACTTCGATGTCTCTACACTTATTAAGTGGCGAATAAGTAACTCGGAGTATGTGTAGAATTGTGAGCCACAACTAATGCAGGTTAATACTAATTCTTCGGTTTTTTTTTTTTTGTTTTTTGTTTTTTCAGTAATGAATGATTTGAATCATATACTTTTCTTTTATTTGTTTCTCATTTTTTCGTTCCAAACATCTTAGAAACGCTTATTAGGGCTAATTATACTTTGCGGAACGGAATGGAACGGAACAATTTCAGGGGCACACAATGGGGAATACATATAAAATTATAATATTTGTTCTTGACCACTGTTTTGGAGAATATTTTGGCTTATTATCGATTACAAGTTTATCGTCTTGAACATCAAACTATTTTGAATTGTTTTTAAATAATAATTATTCGTGATTTGCCATTTATGGACTTTGTTCCGTTCCGTTCCGCAAAGTATAATAATTATATTTAACGGAACGGAACGGAACGGAACAAGAATAACCAGAACTGCTTTCAGCTTCCAGTAAGTTAGAAAAACAAATTTTGTGGGGGATTTGGTGGGTTAGTCGAATCCCCTTTTGACCCAATATTTCATTTTCATGGGAAATTTTGGATACATTTTAAATTTTTGATAAGTTTGGAATGCCATATTGACCCTAAATTTTCACACACCTTATTCTTTATATTATATTCCTTTAACAAGTCCATTTTACTACCTGCGAAATGTGTGCAAAATTGTTGGGTGAGTGGCAACAGTGTTGACCCTGATCAGACGCCGCATTCTGTGGCGTCTTATCTGGGTCTACATTGCCCAGGCCTGTCCGAATACGTAGAGTAAGGACGGATATTTGATCAAATCGAACCTCTTCGAAGTCATACAGGATCCACCCCTGATTCATAAAAATGCAGTTCCACATCCCATTTCGCAGGGGTCCGAGTCGTAAAATTGAATTATCGAGGCATATGCAGTTAGCTCCCTTTAAAGAGTACACATACAGAGTGAGAGCCTTACCCCGCATTTACCAGGGTGCAAATAAATATTAGTTCTGTTATTCTTTTCCATTATATATAATTAATGAAAACATTATAATTATTGACTTACAGAGTAAGAACTTTTGTTGTTTTTTTTTTGTTTTTTTTTTATGTAAAGTATTTTGTCTTTATCTTTAGCATTCAATATGCAAAAACCAAAACCATAATTGATTCAACGAGTTAAAAAAAAAAAAAAAAAAAAAAAAAAAGCAAAAACAAAAAACAAAAAAAAAAAAAAAAAAAAAAAACGCATATATATATCAGGATATCGGAATCGGTTTTGTTTAATGTCCTCGCGGATATTCTAGGAAGGGTCTTCCCGGCTAGAAACCAATACTAAGTTATGTGGATAAAGTGTCTCAAGGACATGACACTTGGTGCTAGCGGGTATCGAATCCGCTACTTCTCGATTTCCGAGTCCGATACCTTACTACTGCACCCCAGCGCTCCACAAACCTACAAGCATCAAAGTATTTACAGCCAGCGGAAACCTAGACAAACACGTTATACCGTACATTGTATGTGAGCAACGATCTTCAGTTTGTGTTGAGGTTTTACGGCCCAGTCAACCCAATGGGGTCATGTCGAGCGCGGTCAGTTTACCTAACCACACGTTTACTGGGCAGGCTTAGTCCTCTAAGCGGTTAACCAGTATTATGCACATTCTTTCGCCAGAAACTGACAACTGCCCTTCTTGGATCAGCGGAAGGGAGAGAATGACCGTAGAAAGAACGTTGCCGACCTCGGCGGGGGTTGAACCCGCGACCTCCTGGTCTCCAGTCGGACGGCGCATCCAACTGAGCCACCGAGGCACGATCTTCAGTGTTCAGTGAAATGTTTTAAAATGCTAACCTGGCCAGAAGCAACCTTTTCTTTATTGTCATTTTTCTCAGAAAAGAGGGGGTCACATACACAGATACTTGGGGTCAGTAGGACAGTGCAGGCCCAAAAAAATATCTTGTAAATATTTTTTCTCTAGTTATTTTAGTACAACAGAAACACTGCTGATAAAATATAATCATATTCTGTGACTTCTGAAAAGGTTCTAAAAAACATCATATTTCTCGGTAATATATGGTTCTAAAAAACATCATATTTCTCGCAAAGGTAATATATTACCATTTGCGAGAAATATGATGTTTATTTAGAACCTTTTCAGAAGTCACAGAATATGATTATATTTTATCAGCAGTGTTTCTATTGTACTAAAATACAAAAATAACTAGAGAAAAAATATTTACAAGATATTATTTTTGGGCTTGCACTGCCCTACTGACCCCAAGTATCTGTGGTCACATATGGTAGATTAGCCATAGCGCCTTTAACTAAATGTACTTACCCTCTTCATATTAATAAATAAATAAAAATACAAGAAAGCAGTCTGTCCATCAAAACGGCTACTCATGTTTCTAAATACTGTGAAACGTATTTAGTCATCCCTCTGTAGATGCCCATGGGTCGGCCCAGACACGCCACCGGGCGACGACACGCAATTCCGGGACGTTCGCATTTCCAGTACATTATAAGTGAAGATACCCAGAAAATGTAAGTCACAAAGTAACATTTCCCTTGCCCCGCATGAAGAAACCACGTGTTCGTAACGGCGGGAAATCGCCTAGAGAGAAAAAAGAAAAACCAAACTTATGTTCGTTAAATTATAGCGCCCTTTTCTCGTCAGAAATGCATACGAAACTGACACGTTCCAAAAAAATAGAACCCAACTATTGGGACAGATTGGCCTATGCAAACAGTGTAGACCCAGATCAGACGCCGCTACGAACAAGGGAATGAAACTTGGGAGAACAGCGAACAACTTGGGGGAAATTTGGAAAATACTTTTAGAACAAAAGTACCTGTGCGACCGGTGAAGACTTAAGATTAGTCTCGCTGTTCGCTTGGGCTTTTAGGCCCTATGGGCTTTTCAAGATCGTCCTCCAAGTGTATACGTTTACTCGGATTAACTGGGAGAGTTTTTTGGAGAGTCTGCGAAACGCCGAGATTCGGAGTAAAAAGGTTTTTTTTTTTTTTTTTTTTTTTTGTTCTTTTACCTGAGCCGTACAGTATCTACCCAAATTAGGACGGTACAAAAATGTTGTTCATAAAGTATAACCTGGGAGAACATACGCGTTTGGTCCATATGCAGACAAATGAACATGTAGTTACAATATACCTTCACTTGTACCGTGGATATCATGGAGACCAGCCAGTAGTTCTTGATATTCTTGTTCCGTTCCGTTCCGTTGAATATAATTATCTGTGTGGATAATTATATTTTGCGGAACGGAACGGAACAAAGTTAATAAATGCCAAGACATATCCATTTTTACTTCAAAAAAAAAAAAAAAAAAAAAAAACTAAGTGACATGTACCTGTTCAAGAGGATAAACATACATACATACATACATATGTGTAGTCACAAAGGAAGACAGATAGACACACACAGAGATAAACATACCTTTGGAGAAGCGGAGCCATACATACATACATACATACATACATCAGGGGACGTTTGACTCCCTTACACTTTGTTTTTTAACTTGCTTCTGGAAGCTGAAAGCAGTTCTAGATATTCTTGTTCCGTTCTGTTCCGTTAAATATAATTATTAGTGTGGATAATTATACTTTGTGGAATGGAACAAAGTTTAGTAATGACAAGACTAGCCCCCGCCATTGGCATGTTTCATATAGTGCTCGGGTCGTACATAAGTACGTACTTCCGTCCCTCCGTCTGTCTGTCCGTACGCGATTCTATTACACTCAGTTTCACATTTTTATAACAAGGGTTCTGCATATTTTTCCTTCCATACATTCCTATAGTGCAATGAAATCTTTAAATTTTGATCTTTTGAGTACCGTTGTCTCGCCTTATTTTACTTTGTTTGGTTGCTTAGGAAGGCTGTGGTCTTTATTTTTTTTTTTTTTTTTTTTATTTTATTTTTTTTTTTTTGGTTTGGATATTTCCTGAGCAACTCTTTCATGTACAGTCTTAAGTATATCTGCATGCTACAAGATTTTTTTTTTCTGACTTGTTGGAAGCTGAAAGCAGGTCTGGATATTCTTGTTCCGTTCCGTTAAATATAATTACCGGTGTGGATAATTATACTTTGCGGAACGGAACGGAACAAAGTTTAGTAATGGCAAAACAAACCCCCACCATTTGCATGATACCTGTTTCATATAGTGCTCGGGTCGTACGTAAGTATGTACTTCCGTCTCTTCGTCCGTCCCTCCGTCTGTCTGTCCTTACGCGATTCTATTACTCAGTCGAACTAGACAGTGTCGAATTCGACAAGAATTGACCATGCTGACAATGTGACATTCAAGTCACGTGTCAACACGTAGCAAACTATCGAAGCTATGTTTTTCATCTATACAGTTTGGATGAAATGTCCTAGAACCTGTCCATACGATCAATCCTGTCCCATTGGAAACGTAAAGGAAAAAATACACCCCGAACCCCGCAAAAAAAAAAAAAAAAAAAAAAAAGATTTTTACAAGATTGTGAGTTTGCATATATGACCTGAATATGCCTATATATGATTCTAATGTGAAATGGGAAAAAAAAAAAAAAAAAAAAAAAAAAAAAAACATCCACGGAAAAGTATAATTTAAAACTGGATGAAGAAACACTGGAAAAAAATCGTCTTTTTTTATATTTTAGCAACCGGATCCATCTTGGAATTTGCATACTAACCATCAAAAATGTCAAAATGAATAAAACACGTTCCTATAAAAAAAAGAAAAAAAAGAAATGAAAATGAAAAAAAAGAGGAATGCGTCTTTGTATATCTCGCCATTGTATATATACACCGGCCAAGTTACGAGGTGCTGATATAAAACCTGGTAAATTTTAACCGAAATATGAGGCATATATATTATATATATAAAGCCTCACAATATCATTTATATACGGCGCCCAACGACATTACAATAACACACCCACCCTTTCCAATCTCCAAAATGGTTATATTTCTCATAAAAATGTGTGATACTTTTCTTATTCATACTCCAAACATGTTGTGGATGCTCGCTTGAACCGTCTCAATGAGGCTGTTCTAAAGAGTATCCACAACATATGTCTTGGAGCAGAAATAAGAATAATATACCTGTAAACCCAAGTTTTCTATATATAATGTGGTGTTTAGAGGGGTGCTCATCACACGGACTTGTTAATATGATGATCGAGCTTTTGGTTCATGAAAATACAATTTCTTCGTTTTCTATGTGCTCAGTTCCATACAAATGCTATACTAATTTAGTTAAGACCTATGTCGCCGAACTTACATCTGCTGAAGGCTGTGTGGAATTGTGACCGACAACGTATGCAATATATATATATATATATAAGCTTCTTCTTTTTTCATTAATGTATTACTTTCTGACACAAATTTCAATAATAACGATAACAGAATCGCCGCCGAGAGGTAGAACTAAAATTCGTCTGTCCTTGCGTACAGGCTAACTAAATTGACATTTTGTGGTGAAAAACATTGGCTTTTCTCTCGTCTGTCTCAAACATTGTTTGCTTGTTTTTCTTTTGTTCGTTCAAAATATAGATTACTGACATATTAGAAACGCTTGTTAGGCAAAATTAATGAAAAACGGTAAACAACACTTTTGTGCAGAAATAGTAAGGAAAGATAATGGTATAATGTAAGGTATTTTATCTGTCACTTAATTCCGAGTAGTATACGTTCAATAGAAATAACATAGGGCGAACAAAAATAATAAATGCTCAGGTGAGCTAATTACCAATGCAATATTCAGCTTTCATGTATAGCTTTGTACTGGCCCAGTCGCAAAACAAGGTGTGTCAGGTATATTCTTTTCATGGTAAATTTTAAAGGAATTCCTGTACTTAAACCAAACTGGTAGACGTTGATCAGACGCTAAACTCGGAGTCTTCGCTATTTGCAAATGACTCTGTTTGGGACCCTACGCATTCAGAGAATCTTGGATGCCTCGAACACCGATGGCTCGTTTGCAATGACTAATTCGAACTATTATTAGAGAATTCTTCCAACAGCTCAAGATGTTAAACAGTGAAGTATAATTGGGGAGATATTACTAACATGGCTAAAATGACTTAAACTAACAATTAGTTTCATTCACCAATGAAACACTGATTTTTTTATTCTTTATTTCTGCTGCAGAAAAAGATTGTGGGTGCTATTTAGAACTGCTTTTATTAAGCCCTCTTCACAAGATCAGTCTTTCCAATTCAAAACTCTTGAACAAAACAAATTTGCATGGAACACTCGTGTGACATAGTGAATACTTCATACCTCGAAAAACTTGAAAGGTGTTTTTTATGAAAACGTGATATTTGCACCATTCCTGCTATTAAGGCGGTTCCCAAGAATATCCACAATCCATGTATTGAATAAAAAAAAAAGGAAGTGAATGAATGAGCAGGAATCTATACTATAACCTTATACCTACCATCCAAGACACCAAAGGGAAAGAAAACTAACACTACATTTTTCTCTGTATAAAGTGGTGTTAACAAAAGCGTTCGTTGCACGGACATGTTATCGTGCTTAATTGTTCAAATGAGATTGTTTCGAGCAATATCGTACTTTTCTATCTGTTCAATTTCGGCAAAATTTGTCTTCCTGTATCTCAGGCTTTTATTAATCTCTCGGATTATGGGGCAATTCTCGGATCCTTGGACCACTATTTACACTTGTCGAACAAACACGTCCTCAAGATCAATCTTCTTGATCTAGACAGTGTCGAATTCGGCAAGAACTGACCATGCCTAAACTGTGAAATTCAACACATATCAAACTATCGAATCCAAGTTTTTCATCTATCGAATATGGACAAAACGTCCGAGAACCTGTCCATACGATCAGTCCTGTCCAACTGGAAATATAAAGAAAAAAATAATCTCCGAAAAAAAAAATAATAAATAAATAATAATAATGAAAAAAAAAAAACACGATTTTTTTCCAAGATTGTGAGTTTGCATTTATGACCTGAGCATCATGAAAACATGCCTATATAATTTTGACCCCCTTAAACGCCATTTTTATATAGTAAAATTGGGGCTTATAGGGGTATACATTTTTTTTTATTTCTGCCCAAAACATAGATTATGGGTACTCATTAGAATCGCCTAACTATACAGTACCCACAATCTACGTTTTTCGCAGAAATATGAAAATTTTCATTTTTTTTTATCTGAAAATTTTCGTTTTTTGGTGATAAAATTTTCAGTATATTTGAATAGGCATGTCTTCGTAATGATATGCCTATATATGATTCTAATATTTATTTAAAAAAAAAATCCACGGAAAAGTATACATTAAAGTAAATGAAGACACACTGGAATAAAATTCGTATTTTTTGTATTAAGCAGTGGGTTCCATCTTGGAATTTGCAAGCTCACCGTCAAAAATGCCAAAATGAATTAAACCCGTCCCTATAAAATGATAACAGGGGAATGCGTCATTGTTTATATATATAACCTGGGCAAGTTATGAGGTGCTGATATAAAACCTAGTTAAGTGGTGGTAAATTTTAACCGAGATATGATGCATATATATATTATATATATAAAGCCCCGCAATATCATTTATACATTTGTATACGGCACCCAACGTCATTACGACAACACATCCGTTTGATATAGTACATTATTTCCAATCTCCAAAGTGGTTATATTTCTCATGAAAATTTGTGATATTTTTATTATTCATACTCCAAACATATGTTGTGGGTGCTCATTTGAACCGCCTCAATGAGAATTCCTCCAACAGCTCCAGGTATTAAACAGTGAAGTATAATTAGGGAGATACTACAAAAATGACTGAAATGACTTAAGCTTACAAATATTTTCATTCACCAATGAAATACTGATTTTTATTCCTTATTTCTGCTGCTGTTGCTGCTTCAAAAATAGAAAAAAAAATTGTAGGTGCTCATTAGAACTGCCTTTATTAAGCCCTGTTCACAAGATCAGTCTTTCCAATTCAAAATTCTTGAACAAAACACATATAAATGGCACACTCGTGTGACATAGTGAATACTTTCATATATACAAAATTGAAAGGTGTGTTTATGAAAACGTGATATTTGCAGCATTATTGCTATTAAGGCAGTTCTCAAGAATATCCACTATCCATGCTTTGAATAAAAAAAAAAAAAAAAAAAAAAAAAGAAAGAAAAAGGAAGTGAAGGCAATGAGCAGGAATCTATACAATTACCTTATACCTCCCATCCAAGACACCAAAGGGAAAGAACACTAACACTACATTTTTTTCTCTGTATTAAGTGGAATTTAACAAAGGCATTCGTTGCACGGGCATGGTATCGTGCTGAATTGTTCAAAATGAGATTGTTTCGAGCTATTGAACTTTTCAATCTGTTCAATTTCGGCTAATCACAGGCTTTTAATAATCTCTGGGATTATGGGACATATCTCGGATACTTGGACCATTATTTGCACTTGTCGAACAAACATGTCCTCTTGTTGAACTAGACAGTGTCGAATTCGATAAGAATTGACCATGCCGAAACTGTGAAATTCAAATCACGTGTCAACACGCATCAAACTATCGAATCCAAGTTTTTCATCTATCACGTCCGACAGCCTGTTTATACGATCAGTCCTGTCCAATTAGAAACATGAAGGAAAAATTACACTCCTAAGAAAAAAAAAATAAATAAAAACAACACGATTTTTTTTCAAGATTGTGAGTTTGCTTTTATGACCTGAATATGCCTATATATGATTCTAATATTTATTGAAAAATATAAAAAATCCACAAAAAAGTATACTTTAAAGTGAATGAAGACTCACTGGAATAAAATTCGCCTTTTTATTATTTTGGAACGGGTTCCATACTGGAATTTGCAAGCTTACCGTCAAAAATGCCAAAGTGAACTAAACCCGTCCCTATAAAATAAATTAAAAGAAAAGAAAAATGATAAAAGAGGAATGTATGGAACGCCATTGCTGTCTTATGCGTCATTGTTTATATATAAATATATATATATATATATATATATATATATATATATATATATATATATATATATATATACTGGCCAAGTTACGAGGTGCTGATATAAAACCTAGTTATTAACCAAGATATGATGCATATATATATAATATGAATTTAATAGGTGCTACCTATATCCGTGCGTCCAAATTATCACTTCCTTCAGAGGTGAGGTAGCCAAGCTCAATCACAAACAAAAGTTCCTTTTTTTCAATAGCCAAAAATCTACATTATTCTCGTATGCATCCCCTCCAATCTCCAAATGAATGCTGTCCTCTCAAACTTTTCAAACTTTGTGTCAAAATAATAATTAACTTACAATGATTAGAGAAACTATAGACATTCTAAAAAATCTGCTGTTTGATACACAAACATGACATTATGACATTGCCTTTTACTAATACCGCATTCTAAAAAAAAAAACAAGAAATTATTTTTTAGAAAAAACAAAACAAAAACAAAAGTCTCCCGAATCCTACCAGAATTATCATTCTTGTACACAACACATCATCTCGTCCTGTTCTACATTTGTACGAAGCAACATCAAAATATTCCAAAGGGTATTCGTGTTACAGAGCAGAGACAAGAAATCAAATTCAAAGACAAGAAGAGGAGATAACTCCTTAAGTAAAAAAAGCCGAAGTTGTCATTCTTGTATGTGACATGTCATCTGGTCCTGTTCTTCAATACAACCAAGTATCATCAAAATATTCCAAAGAGTGTTTGACTTACATAGCGGACACTAAATCAATGCATAATCAGTGTCAAATATAACAAAGGGAGAAAACAGTAAAATAAGGAAGGCAGAGTTGTCATTCTTGTAAGAGACACGTTGTCTTGTTCTATTCTACAGTTCTACCAGGTACCATCGAAATATCCTGAAGGGTATTCCAGTTACAGAGCAGACGAGAAATCTATTTCAAACAAAACAAAGGGAGATAACTCCAAAAGTAAGAAAGGCAGAGGTGCCATTCTTGGAACGCAACATGTCATCTGATCCTGTTCTACATTTCTACCAAGTATCATAAAAATATTCCAAAGGGTCTTTGACTTATATAGAGCGGACATGAAATCAGTGGATAACCACTGTCAGACACAACAAAGTAAGATAACGCCAAAAGTAAGAAAGGCTGAGTTGTCATTCTTGTACGCGACACACCGTCTGGTCCTGTTCTACATTTCTACCAAGAATCATAAAAATATTCCAAAGGGTCTTTGACTTACAGAGTGGACATGAAATCAATGGATTACCACTGTCAGACATAACATAACTGCAAGCCAATGCACCATGCCCTGCCACACAGGGACATATTCCCTATGCACTTCTGTAGTATAAGGGCTGAAAACAAACTAAGTTAGACATGAAGAGAAGCAATAAACAGTTATTTCATAACTCCAAAAAAAAAAAAAAAAACAAAAAAAAAAAAAAACATAAAAAACCCACCAAAAAGTCTAAGTTAAAAATGCAATAAAGTGATAAAAAATAATTTCAGGATTCTGAAAAAAAAACAATATGCATATCTTCAGACCATCCTAAAAGCATGTGTGAAGTTTCAAAAGGATCGGCCTGAAAATGTAGGGAAAGTTGCGCGTACAAGGTACATACTCCCTATACATTTTTGTAGTATTAGGGCACGAAAAAAGTCTAAGTTAAAAATGCAAAAAATGTAATAAAAAATAGTTTCAGGATTCTGAAAAAAAACAATATGCATATCTTCAGACCATCCTAAAAGCGCCTGAAAAGTTTCAAAAGGATTAGCCTAAAACTGTAGGGGGAGTTGCAGGCATAAGGTACATACTCCCTATACATTTCTGTAGTATTAAGGGCTCGAAAAATGTCTTAGTTAAAAATAAAAAAAATGTGATAAAAAATAATTTCATATTCTGAAAAAAAATATGCATATCTTCAGACCATCCTAAAAGCGCCTGTAAAGTTTGAAAAGGATTGGCCTAAACCTGCAGGAGGAGTTGGGGGCAGAAGGTACATACTCCCTATACATTTCTGTAGTATTAGGGCTCAAAAAAAGTCTAAGTTAAAAATGGAAAAAAGTGATAAAAAATAATTTCAGGATTCTGAAAAAACAATGTGTATATCTTCAGACCATTCTAAAAGTGCCTGTAAAGTTTCAAAAGGATTGGCCTAAAACTGTAGGAGGAGTTGTGGGCAGAAGGTACATACTCCCTATACATTTCTGTAGTATTAGGGCTCGAAAAAAGTCTAAGTTAAAAATGAAAAAAAAAAAAAAAAATGTGATAAAAAAAATAATTTCAGGATTCTGAAAAAACAATATGCATATCTTCAGACCATCCTAAAAGCGCCTGTAAAGTTTGAAAAGGATTGGTCTAAACTGTAGGAGGAGTTGCGGGCAGACGAATGGTGGGGGCGCTGACGGATGGACAGACGGACTGACGGACGGATGGACACTAAAAATTTCAGAGGGTATAACATAATACCCCGCCACTTTTTTGGTGGCGGGGCATAACAAAGGGAGATAACGCCTAAAGTAAGAAAGGCAGAGTTGTCATTCTTGTACTTGACACGTTGTCTGGTCCTGTTCTACATTTCTACCAAGTATCATGAAAATATTCCAAAGGGTCTTCGACTTACAGAGCGGACACAAAATCAATTAATTATCACTTTCAAATATAAACATACGAGGGTCGTGCAAAAAGTTCTGTCACTAATAGGCTTCCTTGGTTTTATCCCAGGTATATTTTAAAATGCTTCACTGCACTTGACTGGTGTGTTGAATAGCTAACGATACCCATTTATTTCGTGCAAATTGCTTTCCAACTGACCGAGTTATTTCAAACTGAAATAGATGCAGTCATATACCCTGACCAATTTACTTGTTACATTGGAACATGGACCAGAAGACTGAAATTCGTAGCTATATTAAATGCCACATTAGGCTTAATATAGATTCAAAGCAGATATTTAATCAGAAGGCAGTGTGCAAACAATTCTGAAAAAGCATTTGGACGTGAGAAACGTTTGCACTAGGTGGGTACCTCATTTGCTCACTGAGGAGCAAAAGACACAACCCCTTAAATGTGCCCGGGAACTTTTGAAAACATACAAAGGCTGTAATAGTCGGGTTAATTCTAACTAGCTAACAAGTGATGAAACCTAGGTGCACATGTTTGAGCCACAAAGAAAGGCTGGTAATAAGCAATGGAAGCGAAAAGATCAAAAACGCCCATGTATTGCCAAGAGAACCATATGTTCGAAAAAGATGTTGTACGCAATTTTCTTTAATTCAAGTGGGCCAGTCGTTCAAGTGCCTTGTCCATCTGGTCATACAGTCACTGGCCGATTCTACAAGAATTCTGTACTGAAGAAAGTGAAAGTTTTACAATAAGAAACAACCAAGCAAATGATGGTCAGGAGTCCACCTTTTACAGGACAACGCCTCCTCTCATAAGTGTGAGGTTTTAAGTCTTTTTTGGCTTCTGAAAAGGTGAAAGTTTTAAACCATCCACCTTATTCACCTGACCTGAGTCCCTGTGACCTCTTTTTATTTCCAAGGCTTAAGGAAATGCTTTCTGAAAATAAGTATATGTCTAGAAGTTCTCTTGGCAGCGCTATTTATCAGTGTCTCCAACAGATACCAAAAGAAGGCTATTTATCTGCTTTTCGCGACTGGGTAAAAAGGTTACAAAAATATGTTTCAGTAAAGGGGGAATACTTTGAATGTTTGTAATAAAGATATGTTTGATAAAATGTAGCACTGAAGTAATCCAAATCCAGTGACAAAACTTTTTGCAGGACCCTCCTAGCCATCAGAAGAGATGGCAAATCCCCCGACCAAACCGCCATTTCTAAATTTAGTGTATTTCAATCGATATTATGTATATATTGAACAAGAGCAAAGTAAAATGATGCAAAGATAGTATGAAATGTGACCAAAATAATAAGTGAAAACAAAACTAGGTGTACTGTGAATGATTTAATTTTTGAGTGTTCTTTTATTTTTTTTAATTTTTGTCAAAATCATCTAATAACTACTTCTGATGTGATAACAGAATGCACAGTATTTGTAAATACTTTGAATTTGTGAGTGTACATATTCAGAAATAATTAAAAAAAAAAATATGCCTTGTAAAGGTAAAGGAACTTGCTGTATGTTTATTGGGATAAAAACTCAACAAAGTAAAAGTTGTCCTTCTTGCATGCTACACACCTTCTTGACCTGGTATATGCCCCTACCAAAAATTATCAAGTTAACTCAAATAGTGTGGGAGCCTGCACAAGATTTTTGCAACAGAGGAGATAATAATGGAGAAAGTGAGAGTACTCTTAAACACGACATGCCTACTAATCCTTATCTATGCCTCTACCAAATATTATCAAAATATTTCAAACCACATACTCAAGAATTTAGCTTAGAAATTCATTTTTGCCAAGTACCATCGAAATATTCCAAAGGTTATAACAGTTACAGAGCAGACGAGAAACAAGCAGACAAGAAATCTATTTCAAACAAAACAAAGGAAAATCTCCAAAAGTAAAAAAGCCAGAGTTGTCATTCTTGTATGCCACACGTTGTCTGGTCTTGTTCTACATTTCTACCAAGTATCATAAAAATATTCCAAAAGGTCTTTGACTTACAGAGCTGACACATTATCAATGGATAATCACTGTCCAATATAACAAAGGGAGATAATGCCAAAAGTAAGAAAGGCAGAGTTGTCATTCTTGTACGCGACATGTCACCTGGTCCTGTTCTACATTTCTACCAAGTATCATAAAAATTTTCCAAAGGGTCTTTGACTTACAGAGCGGACATGAAATCAATGGGTAATCACTGTCAGACATGACAAAGGGAGATAAAGTCAAAAGCAAGAAAGGCAGAGTTGTCATTCTTGTACGCGACATGTTGTCTGGTCCTGTATTACATTTCTACAAAGTATCATAAAAATGTTCCAATGGGTCTTTGACTTACAGAGCGGACACAAAATCAATTGATTATCACTGTCAAATATAACAAAGGGAGATAATGCCAAAAGTAAGAAAGGCAGAGTTGCCATTCTTATACGCGACACATCTGGTCCTGTTCTACATTTCTGCCAAGTACCATCGAAATAGTCCAAAGGGTATTTGAGTTACAGAGTGGACACAAAATCTCTTTCAAATAAAACAAAGGGTGATAGCTCCAAAAGTAAGAAAGCCAGAGATGTCTTGTATGTGATGTGTCATCTCGTCCTTATCTACATTTCTACCAAGTATCATCAAAATATTCCAAAGGGTTTTCAAATTACAGAGCGGACAAGAAGTTTTATAGACTGGTGGTTAAAATTTTAAATTTTGACCCAGGTAGGTCAGAATGTTAATAAAAGGCACAACTGTTAGTATTGATCAGTGACCCCTACCCATCAACTTCAGGGTCTGTGCCACCTAATATGACCTTCCATTGTGTCTGTACAAGGTCAAAGGTCACAAAGTGCATTTTTCCTCAAAATGACAAAGGGTAGCCCAGTCTGAAGCTATTTAAAATGTGTTTTAACTCAATGAAAACACCTACATGATATAGTACAGTCATAAAATTTAGTGTCAGCCCAATAAGATTTTCAAAACTTCAAGATGGCTGCCTAGATGGAGGCTAAAATTGTCAAAATAGCCATGATTAAAAATAATGCTATAAAGTATCATGCATGTTTAGTGATCCCCTACATAAATCTTGCCAATCAAGCCCCTGGGGTTCAAACTGGTCACACCCCAGGCATCAAATGTTTATATAGAACTGTATATAGTTGAAGAACCTTCAAAAAGCTTCTTCACTGAAACCATAAGGCCCAGAGCTAACAGTATGTAGCAATGTTAAGTGGTTTCTTACATAAATCCTGCCAGCAATGCCCCTGTGGTCCAAATTGGCCATGCCCCAGTGGTCATTAGCAGGCTGTCCAGCACTTTTTGAAAGAAAATTAGGGCTAATTTTAGAGACAAAAATAAGAATTTTTAGGGCTAATTTAGTGCTAAAATTAGGAATTTTGTAACTAAAATAGGGCATGTGATGACATTCAAATTTCTTACCTTTGCATACACTCAGCAAAGATCAGATACAATTATCTATTTCCTCAGAGGTCATAAAGCTCATATTTCCCATTTTATGTATGTATTCGTATAGTCTAGATACCATGTTGCATTAGAAATCAAGTAGATTGTGGTCTGCCATAAAATTATGACATTGAGCTTTTAGGTTCAAAGATGCATTTCAGAGAATAAAATAAAAATTTGTCTTTCAAATTGGTAACCTTTTATGATTTCAAGCACCTCAAACATGTTAAAATGTCTTTATTTGTTAAAGGGCATATCACAGCCAAACTTTTGGTACCAGAAAATGAGTATTTTTGTAAGTTTTATGGCTAAACTATGATAGAATTCCTTGTGATTTAAAGGAAGGACCTCCTGTCACTTGCGATTAGTCTGTTTTGAGGAAAACACATTGTTAAAAAAAAAGGTACCTTGTGACAAACGGTGGGATCTAAAAAATTCAATATGACCTTAAACACAATTATTTGTTTTCTGGTAGTATATGTATGAAGTTTTAAAAACCGATTCACAATTTGGCCAAAATATCTACAGACAAGACAAACTGATAAATGTAAATAAACCTATTAAAACATACATACCCTGTATTGATTAAGAACAGATTTTCAGGTGGAAAAAAAAATAGAAATACAAAGTAACAGCATAAAAAACACAAACAACTTTTCAGTCTGATTTTTTATGGAGAGAGCTTAAGTGATTTTGTTTGAATAATGGTTCATTTGGCTTTGACAAAGCTATATGGTTAAAATAAGAATATCGTTCTTCACCAAAAGAGAATATTTTTTAGTAATTTTTCATATTACCGTATTCGACCTAATTACTGCACATACCCCTATAAGTGCACAGTCAACCAATTTCTTAGTTTTCAGATCACAGTTGTATACTTTTATTTCTTGCTTTATAAGAACATACGTTGTTTGTACTCATTTGAATTGCCTCGACTTGTCGAGGCAATTCAAATAAGTAACAACAACATATGCTTTCATAAAGAAAATCAGAAAAAAAATCGCACCAACATCATTAAATACGCTCTCATTCAGTTCCCTGCTTATCTTTCTTGTAAGTTTGTCATGATTAGGTAGATATTTTACTGCATGTTCTACCAATAATTTTGAGAAACGTTAGTGCACGGTGCGGTAATTAGATCGAATACGGTACCTGTGTTGCAACACTTCTATACATGTACTTGCTAAAATATTGTATCTTTGAATTCTGCAAGCTTTTTTGAATAAAAGCCCCTAAAATAAAAAAAATTAGGTGGCACCACCCTAAGTTCATCAAAATAATGTCTAAAGAAGCTCTTCAGCATCGGTGCCTTTCATTAACACGAATGTCTACCTATAGTGATTTCTGGTCCTGGTTTTTGATCACCAATTGCCTATTTAGTAGGGGGAGGAGAGGGACATAATCATGAAAAACAAGCAATCAACCTTGTTTTTCTGAATCCCTTTTAACTGCATAATTGTGGCTCTCATAGCTCCTGAGTAATGCATATATGATTGATCTAGTACTAATGTTATTTATTCCAGGCTTTGTATTTTAATCTACATGTATCTGCCACCTAAATAACAAGATTTATTCCTATTTTGGAAATAGTTAATCCTTTAAAACAATGCCCATCCAAGTCTTATCAAGGTCTCCTTAACTTCACTGCAGTGAGTCCTTGGAGCCCTTATTTTCAAACTCTGAGAGAAAATCCTGATTATTTATTATCAGTTGGTAAAAAGTACATTGTGATTTTCTTCAACCTGTCATAACTAATAAACAATTGAAACATAAGAATCTTGATTGTTTTATCACTTATCTGGTATGCGAAAAAGTGTTTTATCTCTCAAATCAGGAGCCCTTAGAACCTCTATTGTTTTTTTCTGTCTTATCTGGAGCCTAAAAACTTTTTTTAGTTGTCTTATTTGGAGCCATCAGAACCTGTGTAGCTTTATTCCTCTTTTCTGGAGTCCTAAGAAACTCTATTGTTTTATCTCTTATCTGGAGCCAAAAGCACCTTTACTGCTTGTTCTCTATTGGAGCCCCATGAACCTCTTATCTCTTATTTGGAGCCCAAAAGAAAATTGTTTATCTCTCTTATCTGGAGCCCAAGAAATGCTAAAATCTGTTTTATTTCTCTCTGGAGCACTTAGAACCTCTGTGTGAACTTATATTGGTTAAGCTTTCTTATGAGGAGCTTTAAGAAGCTATTTTGTTTAATCTCTTTTCTTGAACCCTAAGAATCTTTACTGTCTTATCACTCTTATCTGGAGCTTTAAGAATCTTTGTTGTTTTAACCCTTTAATTTGGAGCCCCAAGTACTACCATTTGGTAATTCTCTTCTTGGAGCCCTAATAACTGTCTTATCACTCTTATCTGGAGCTTTAAGAATCTTTGTTGTTTTATCCCTTTAATTTGGAGCCCCAAGTACTACCATTTGGTATTTCTCTTCTTGGAGCCCTAACAACCTTTCTTGTTAATTCCCTCTTATCTGGAGCCCAAATAACTTCTATTGGCTTTAGCTCTTATCTGGGGTCAAAAGAATTTTTTTTTCTCTTATAAACTGGAGCTCAAAGATTTTTTTGCCACTTCTGGAACCCTAAGAAAATTATTCTCTTAACTGGAGCCAGCCCTTAAAACCTTTGTTTTTTCATCTCCCTTATCTGAAGCCCTAAGAACCTTTATTGTTTAATGTCTCTTATCTGGAGCCCTAAGAGCCTTTCTTGGTTATTCTATCTTATCAGGAACCCTAAGAATCTTTACTGTCTTATCTCTTTTACCAGGACCCCCCCTCCCTGCCCCCCTTCACCCCCCCCCCCCCACTAGAAACTTTATTGTTAAATACCCTATTGTGGAAAACCTCTATTTTTGTAGCTCTCTTATCTGGAGCTCTAAAGACCTGTATTTTATCTCTTATCAGGAGCCCTTTGATCTTTATTTTCATCTTAGCTTGAGCCCTAAAGAAACTATTGTTTAATGTCTCTTATCTGGGGCCCTACAAACCTTTACTGTTTAATCTCTTATCTGGAGCCCAGAGAAGCCCTAATGTATGGCTCTTATCTGGAACATTGATTGTGATGGGGTTTAGCCAAACATCAACCCTTGTGGGTCATTTTGTACTGTCTCCCAGAGCAAGGGAGAAAAGGGATAGAAGAGATAGTAGAGGCAGTGAAAGAGAGGGACAGGGAAGGAACAGGAATGAAACTGAAGTAACAGAAGAAACCAGAAATGTGTCATTACGAAAACACCCCTATTCAAATATACAGAAAATTTCACCTCAAAAAAACTGAAAATTTTCAGATAAAAAACTCTGATATTTTTCACATTTTTGCTCAAAAACATAGATTGTGGGTACTCGTTAGAACCGTGTCGGTGAGGCGGTTCTAACGAGTACACACAATCTATGTTTTTTGAGCAGAAATAAGAAAAATAATGTATACCCCTGTAAACCCCAGTTTTACTATATAAAAGTGGGGTTTAAGGGGGTCAAAATTATATAGGCAGGTTTTCGTGACACAATATGACACAGATGCCCAAGGGCCATCATAACCCACACACAGGCATTTTGCAAAAAATGAAGTTGAAAACATTTAGCCATAACTCTCATACTAATTGATGGTTTTTACCCTAAATTGAATTTGACCTATATTTTATGATTATATACCTGTGTATAAAATATCAATCCACACTAATCTTTTAAAAAAAATATCGAACGAGTAATATTTTTCAAAAATGAAAAAGGGCCATAACTCCGATAATAAGGGGCGGATTTTACCCTAAATGGAACATGACCTCTATTTTAAGATTATATACCTGTGTATTAAATATGAATCCAGTACACTAATGTTTTCAAAAGATATCAAACGGAAACTATTTTTCAACATTGAAAAAGGGTCATTACTCCCAAAACAATTGATGGATTTTGCCCTAAATTTATGGATCAGTGTATTCCTTGGACCAAATCACTTGGACCATTGGACTTTTGACTGGTCCAAGTAATTATCAGTTGGACAAAATGGGGTGTATTCCTTGGACTATTTCCAGTTGGACCAAGTATAAATACCTGTTGGACCATATAAACGATGTTTTTACAACTGAAGTAATATGCATCTATGTAAATTGTATTCATTTTATTTATTTACTTTTTTATATTATATTTTTTTTTATTTATTTATTTATTTTCTTTTACTTTTGATAAAACAGTTTTGAGATAATTTGATATTTTCAATTTTTGAAAGCATTAATATTTTTTGTGAAGGTTAATATTTTCACACTATAATCCACTTGTTTTGACAATCAAATGTTTTAAGGCTTAGTACTCTGTATAAAATTTTCAGCAGGTAACATTTTGAAGAAGTTTTTTCTTTTTTCTTCTTCTTTTTTTTTTTTTTTTTCATTTTTCCCTGAAAACAAGTTTTGACATTCCATGCAAGTTGTCTTCAGTGGGGACAATTTCAGGAAATGTCAAAACCTGTTTTATGGCAAAAAATACAACAACATGTCATCAATTTGTCATCTGCTGAATTAGCCACGAGAGTACGTTCAATTGGATCACACATTGGACCAAGTACATGTATTAAGTATACATTAATCTGAACTTTGTTGGGCTTTCAATAACAAATTGCCTTTACCAAGAAAATATTTTCATATTATTATTATATAAATGGCTGGGATTTACCATTTCATTTGGTAGATCATTCTCACTTATAATTTTATTTTAACTTTCCTTTTAAAAATGCATTTTGCAGTGCATAGAGTTAAAGCCCTATATATTCCTTGGACCAAATCACTTGGACCTTTGGATTGCAGGTCAAAGTGATTATCAGTTGGACCAAAATGGGGTGTATCAATCCTTGGACCAATTCCAGTTGGACCAGGTATATACCTGTTGGACCATATTAAACTGTGTTTTTATAACTAAATAATAAGATATGGTTTATTAACGTCTCACCAATTCTATAATTGTATAAAAAACATTTTATATATCATATAAGAATGTAAAATTGCCGTTCAGATATGAACTATGAGAGACGATTAAAACATAAAGTAAGTAACTTACATACCTTAAGTATACTAATAAATATAAACAGAATATAAGCTAACTCTGCACCGGCCGCGCTTCCCCACACCGGGACCAAAGCGAAACCCGGCAAACTACAGAGCATGTGCCGGAATCCAATGTCCAAACTGCATGTCCTTCACGCCAGGACTCACCATGGTGACTTATCAGGCACAACCGATACAGAGCCAGCATTTAAACACGTCATTTTACCATCAAAATCTACCGGTATTCATATATTGTATTAAAACATATATCTCAGATTTTTAAGAAGATGTAAGCAAAATCTGCGCCGGCCGTACCATTTGCAAAGGCACCACATTGAGTCCTGGTGAACGAAAGAGCATGCGGCAGAAACCAATGTCCAAACAGCATGCTCCGTGCACCCGGGCCCGTCATGGTGACACATTAGGTACAACCGATTCAGACTGTGTCTAAAATACATTATTGTATCGCCACAGAATAAGGTAGTAGAAGCCAAATCAAAATTTGTACTACGATGCAACTAAACATGTCGCTTTGATTTTTTGATTGTAATATATGTACAATATATAAATAAAACATATAGACAAACTAAATCAAGCCGTTTTTAAAAACATTATAAGAGCCTATCACAGCTATCCTTGTAACATGTTAAGATAAGATTAAAATTAGCATTCACCTTATAAAACGAGAAAGAATGCCGTCTGATCTGAAATGTTTAATATATACTTGGGCATGCATATTATTATACATGCCAGTTGCATTAAATAAATTGGTTTAAGATTTATACCATAAAAGTCCAAACATGACAAGAATGTGGATAAAATTTTAACAATCTATTTATACAATAACATTGAACGGCATTGTAAAATTAGATAGCAGGCTTTGGCACAGGCTCGAATCATTTGAGCGTTGGAAAATAAAAATATCATTTTTTCCTCAACTGATAAAATATTAAAATCTGGATAAACTGTAACTGCTTTTTCAAAAAGAATTTTTTCGTATAGGATAATACTTGCCGCAGTTAAGAGGGACATGTGTCTCATCCTCTACATGCACTCGACAAAATGGACATATTCGGTCACTTACTGATAAACCTTCGTACCGGCCTGTCTCAAGACGTAAAGGTGCCACCCCACAGTGAAATTTTGCAAGTGCTGAATGGTGAAGGGGTGACATTATAATTTTACAGTATTGTTCCATTCCAAATGTTCTTTTGAATAATTTAAAGGTTCGCAGTTTATTACCCTCGGTGCCCAATCGGCTATTGCTATTGTTTATTGCTACACGCCATTCTTCAGTGAACTTATTCATCATTTTTTCAGAGAGTACCCTGAACATGTACTGACTGCTAAATCTATGATGCGCCTGAACAAATTTGTGACAGTTTAAGGTAGTGAAATGTTTTGAAACTCTAAAATACCAGTTTTGACATCGTGCACTACTCTTGTTTTTGCAGTAATTATAAATACGCTTAATGATCCTGTCATTAGGCATATTTGTATACCGAGCCCACTGCTTACATACACACTTATATTGTTCTATGAAAGCGGGTATCCAACCCATATCACCCGCAACTGCAGCCGATGGGGTGTATTTTCCAGTACCTAAATAATATCTTTGGGCCTTGTGCTGCACCGCTTCGATGCATGAAAATTTACGGGAACCCCATACAGCAGCCCCGTAGGCTATAACTGACCAAACAACTGAGTCAAATAATTTTGAAAAAACAGAGTATGGCATGCCACCTAAGAATTTGCTTTTAGCGATCAACAAACCCAGCGCCCTATTCGCTGATTGTGCAACGACTTTAGCAGTAACATTCCAGTCTAGATGTTCGTGAATTACAAGCCCCAAATATACATATCTATCAACAATCTCCGGACTTGAAGAACTACAACTGAAAACATATTTAGTACAGGGTACAGCGCTTGACCTGTAATGAACTATCTTACTTTTTGTGTTATTAACTGTCATACAATTTTCCTCACACCAACCTGATAAAACATTTAACATCGACTGAAGATCAGCTTCATTTTCCGCTAATAAAACAACATCATCAGCATACAGTAAAATGCATATTTGCTCGCCGTTATCTATTGAGACGCCTTTTCCTACAGCCTTTATCTTTTGTGCGAGATCATTTATAAAGCAATTAAACAGGAGCGGCGAGAGCGGGCACCCTTGACGCAAGCCTATAGTAACGTCAAACCAATCCGTGGTCAGCCCACTGATCCGAACACAAGATGATACTGACTGATATAACGACTGAACTGCTTTGAACATTTTGCCCCTAATGTCTATCTGTGTAAGTCTTTTCCATAAAAGAGTTCGGTTTATAGAATCATACGCCTTTTTGAAATCGATGAAAGCTGCAAAGGTACTCAACTTAAGTTTCTGTCTGGTTTCTATTAAGTTAGTTAAACTACTGACATGATCTATTGTACATCGAGTCTTTCTAAAACCATTCTGCTCATCAACTAAAACATCATTACGGTTAATCCATTTACTAAATCTTTCGTTTAAAATAGATCAATACAATTTGTATGTGGCGGGCGCTAAAGTAATTCCTCTATATGAAAGCGGGTCTCTTGGGTCTGCCGTGTTCGACTTTGGTATAGGGTTTATAATACCCTTACCCCACTCAGATGGAACACAGCCTGAATCAAAACAAACATTAAACAAAATATGTAAACAGGAAACAGAAACTGTGTATCATTACGAAAGACATCATAAGTGAACCCATCTATTCCAGATGCTTTTTCACGTTTTGCATTGAAAATTGCCTTATGTACATCTGAAACGGAAATTTCATCATCAAATTCTGGCACACGTGTTGTTTGAATAGTATTGCCATTTTCCAAGCAAGCATTGTGTCATTCTGCTGACTAAATAAATCTGAAAAGCTATTTTTCCATTTATTTAAGACTATATTTTTATCTGTAATTATCTCACCATTTTCACCTACGATTTTGCATGGGTATTTTCTTTCTTTTATCAAATGCAGCGCCGACCTTACCTATAGTTTTCCAGAAAGTTTGTGGGTCTTCATTTGATTGTTTCACAAATCTGTTTGTAACTCGTACCAATACCTACGTTTTGCTTTTTGGACATTTTTATCAAAAAGTTTGCGTTTACTTATAAAAATTGCCCGAAGCTCACGTTTACCGCTAGACATTTTATGGTTCAACCAACGCTTCTCTGCTAAACAGGTTTCATTCCATAAATAACTGAGTTCATCATTCCACCAAGGCTTCGCTGACCATCTCCGCTTATTTGACTCCCCACCATTCATGAGAACCATCTTATGTGGCAGTTTATCAAACATTTCACCTTTTATCAGTTTACAAATATTGGCATATGCATTATCAATATCCTGCTGTTCGCAAAGACTATGTTCTAACTGTAAAACACAAGCTTGGATTTCATTAACAAAAACACTATTGCAGCCAAAATCATCGGGAATTCTTTTAACATTGAACTTGATACTGCCTTCAGACCGCTTATCGTTTGGAACAGTATCGTAACTTGTATATTGTTCAGTATTTATTTTCCATGTAATGCATGAATGGTCAGGAATCGATGATGGAATGACGGCCTCTTTGTGTCCACTAAGATTTATAAGCTCTGACGCGGTATAGACATAAAAATCAGAAAACATATTCAAATCAGAATGGCTGACAAAACAGTAATCCACAACAGATGACCCTTTCGTAGATACACTTGTAAAATCGTTCTTTATACTGTTTCTCCCATTCAAAATACAAAAGTTACTGTTCATTAAAAAGTCTAGCAGAATGTGTCCATACTTATTGACCTGGAAGTCCACAACCTCTCGATCAGATAAATTGTCAACCCCTTTTATATAATCATTTAAATCCACACATCTACTATTAAAATCGCCAAACAAACATACTGGACCCATATCTTGAAATTCATATATACCAGTTAATAAATTGTCATAAAACCCAAATACATCTGCCTGTCTAGATGAGTTTTCTGGAGGTAAATAGCATACACATAAAATTAAACATGTTCTGTTGAATTTATGTTTTAGTCTTAGCCACAAAGTACCCTCATATGAGTTATCTACAACTTTGCATTCGAATTCTCTTAAAAGAGCGTTTTTAATGAGAATACCAACGCCACCTGAGCCACATCTAGCGTTGACATGCAGACGTTTCCTGTTCTGTCCAAACCACTCATACCCAGCTACCTCAAGTGTCTCATCATTTTTTAGATGTGTTTCCACCACACCAACTATATCCAGATTTAAGGACAATAAACAGGACGCTCTAACCACATAATTATCACTAAAATTGTCTGAATTCCAACCCCTCACATTCCAACAGCCTGCTCTTATCTAATTTCTCTACTATCTACATATCGACCACCCTCACGCTCACTATAATGGTCTGAATGTCTATCTGAATGCCAATCTGACTGGTGACCACCCAGCCGGTCAGGCAGACGAGCATCCGGACGCTGTGAATGACGTACTTGATTCGAGGAGCTCCCATTATTGCCATTTCTAGTGCGCCTGCTATCAGGCGGTCAATGTCTCTGCCCACTCTGGCTATCATAACCCTCTGTTGTATGTTCATATCTGCTACTTTCTTGATCTCCTTTTACAATACGTTCTCCCTTCAAAATAATGTTTCTATCTCCTCTCCGTATTTCTCCATAAAACATGTTATGGGTATTCATTAGAACTGCCTAGGAGAGACAATTCTAATGAATATCAACTAGCTATATTTTATTGAATAAACAGAAAAAAAATCATCAAATTATCACCAAATTACCCACCTTATCTGTTTCTCTGTCTTCTTCATAAACTTTGCTGGTATCAAATCTAATTTCCCCTTATCAGGCCCCTACCTGTAAGGGTGGCCAAAG
This sequence comes from Anodontia alba, assembly GCA_964016985.1. Classification (NCBI taxonomy): domain Eukaryota; kingdom Metazoa; phylum Mollusca; class Bivalvia; order Lucinida; family Lucinidae; genus Anodontia; species Anodontia alba. The sequence continues at coordinate 124,939,703 of OZ024823.1, forward strand.
TCACCAAGATTTCTTATCTTAATCTCCTTATGGTCATGGGCTTGTTATGCAATCCAAAATGTGTCAGAATACCTTAAATCTGCTGGCCAGTAAGTCCATAGCTAAAAAGCATAGCATTCCACAGAAAAATCAAAGCAAACCAATCAAGTATTCCTATTAGATTTTAAAGAATTTTGTTCAGTTTTAAACTTTCACTTTTAAACTCTCACTTTCTTTGTAAAAATTAAAAAAAAATAAAATAAATAAATAACCTTGATGCTATGTGAGTTACTGGAAGAACCAAAGATTGAAAGAAATGAACAAAATCTTAAAAGGTTTGGGACATTTAGACAACACAAAACATATTTTTATGAACATACAAGTGAATAGCAACTATACCAAAATAAATACAGTCAATTAAATGCAGTTAATTTAGGGTACAAAAATAAAAACTGCTTTATTAAGACAAAATCACTTCCTTTCAGCTAAATACAACAAATAAGCAAATAAACAAGTAAATTATTAGTAAAATCACTGGAAGAAACAAAAATGGAAAGAAATAAAAATCAGATAAGATTTGTGACATGTAAACACTTACGCAAAATTATGCTTTTACGAACATACAAGTGAAGTTACTGACCATAATACACAAAATAAATAAATTAATAAATAAGTTGATGTACTCTCTCTCTCTCTCTCTCTCTCACACACACACATACAAAACAACAAAAAAACATAGTGTTAGTTGAATAGTTTTTAAGAATTAAGTGTTCATGATGTACATGTAAAAGTAAATTAAATCAGAATAAATAAATTAATTGGTAGAAACAAAGACTGAAAGAATGAAAGTATATGAAACTTTTGTGACATATAAATATTATAAACAACAACACAATTATTGATAAACATACAACAAGCCTGGATGTATGAATTATACATCCCTTTCAACTCTTCATTATAGTGTGAAAATACAGGGTTTTGCAAAATATAATAATCCTTTCAAGAAATATCAAATTATCTCAGTTAAAACTGTTTTGCCAAATATAGAAATATATAAAATAAATAAATAAAAACAATATCTGTAGATATATATTATTTAGTTGTTAAAAAGTGATCTAATATGGTCTTTGCCCTCCATCAGTTAGACAAAAAAAAAAAAAAAAGCCTTAATTTTAAGAAATTGTTTGTTCAGTTTTGCAACTTTCACTGTAAATTTAACTATTAAAGAACAAAACAAAACAGAACTTGACATTGATTAATACTGGAAGGAAAAAAGATTGAAAGAAACAGAAAAAGGTTTAAAGATTTTTTATTTATTATAAACAACACAAGTATAATTTTGTATGATACAGAAAACAATATCACTAAGTGCTATTTATGATTTATGAAAAAAAAAAACATATATCAAAGGAAACTTACTTAAAAACCGCGAAGCCAATTTATAAAAAGAAAAATAAATAAAAAAAAAAAAATAAAAAAAAGTATTTCAATTTTATCCTTCATCTTTGATACAAATTCATTGTCATCTTAAACTATCAAATAGATGCACGTACAAAGTAACTTTAACAATAAAAAGGAATAAATGAATGAAAAATAATATCACAAATTAAAGATCACTTCTAAAACATGTCTTTTGCATTAAGGACAGTGTTACCAACGCAATTTTGGGTGGGTAAATGTCCGGGCGGGTAAATGTCAAAACCTGTTTTTTGGTGGAAAATAAGACAAAATGTCATCAATTTGTCATCTGCTGAATTAGCCCCGAGAGTAGTAAAGATTCAATTGGACCCCGAATTGGACCAAGTACATGTACAAGGGTCCTGTAAAAAGTTTTGTCACTGGGTTTAGATTACTTCAGTGCTATGTTTTATCAAACATATTTTTATTACAAACCTACGAAGTATTCCCCCTTTACTGAAACACATTTTTGTAACCTTTTTACCCAGTCGTGAAAAGCAGATAAATAGTCTTCTTTTGGTATCTGTTGGAGACATTGATAAATAGCGCTACCAAGAGAACTTCTAGACATATACTTATTTCCAGAAAGCATTTTCTTAAGCCTTGGAAATAAAACGAAGTCACAGGGACTCAGGTCAGGTGAATAAGGTGGATGGTTTAAAACTTTCATTTTTTCAGAAGCCAAAAAAGACTTCACAACATCACACTTATTAGAGGAGGCGTTGTCATGTCAAAGGTGGACTCCTGACCATCATTTGCTTGGTCGTTTCTTATTGTAAAACTCTTTCACTTTCTTCAGTACAGAAATCATGTAGAATCAACCAGTGATTGTATAACCAGATAGACAAGGCACTTGAATGACTGGCCCACTTGAATTAAAGAAAACTGCGTACAACATCTTTTTCGAACTTAATTATGGTTCTCTTGGCAATACATGGGCGTTTTTGATCTTTTCGCTTCCATTGCTTTTTATTAGCCCTTTTTTGTGGCTCAAACATGTGCACCCAGGTTTCATCACCTGTTAGCAAGTTAAAATGACCCAACAATTTCTTCAAAAGTTCCCGGTCATATTTAAGGTGTTGTGTCTTATGCTCCTTAGTGAGCAAATGAGGTATCCACCTAGCGCAAACCTCTCTCAGGTCCAAACGCTTTTTTCAAAGCTGTCTTCTGATATGCCAGTACAACTAGCTATATCTTTGACAGACAATCGCAGCATCTTGTTCGACCACAATCTTTACTGAAGCGATGTTAGCCTTGGTAACAGAGGTTTTAGGCCTTCCAGGATGGGTATCATCTTCAACAGAAAATTTCCAAGCCTTAAAAGCTTTAACCCACCTAAAACCTGTGCGCATTGAAAAGGTCTGAGGTCCATATATACCACTAATTCATTAAATATCTGCTTTGAATCTATATTAAGCCTAATGCGGCATTTAATATAGCTAAGAATTTCAGTCTTCTGGTCCATGTACCAATGTAACAAGTAAATTGGTCAATGTTTATGACTGCATCTATTTCAATTTGAAATAACTTGGTCAGTTTGGAAAGCAATTTGCACGAAATAAACAGGTATCGTTAGCTATTCAACACACCATTCAAGTGCAGTGAAGCATTTTAAAATATACCTGGGATATAACAAAGGAAGCCTGTTAGTGACAGAACTTTTTGCATGACCCTCGTATTAAGTTTACATTAATCTGAACTTTGTTTGGCTTTCAATAACAAATTGCCTTTACCAAGAAAATATTTTCATATTATTATTATTTGCTGACTGACCACATAACATAGTGCATCTTATTTGAAAAGTAACTGTCCCAACAAGTAAAAATGAACCTATTCATATCTAATGAATCTGATCTGTCTGTGCATTAGCTGGATACTGTGTGATTATATGAAATTTCAAAACCCTAGCATCCACAGTTCAAAACTTATGCTATGCATCAAAAAGAGTGCAATTGTAAAAATGCACAAAGTTATAAAGGGCCATAACTCATGAAGTAATTTTTATAATTTATTCAAAAGTTAATCAGATCATTTACTCATCAATACCAGTCTATTCACCAGGTTTCAAGGTTCTAGCTTCAATAGCTTTGGAGATATTTTGCTGACAAGACTTCATCTATATTTTTTCAAAGGGCCATAACTCAGTAAAGGGGCATAATCCTGATGGGAAAAAAAATATGGGTCAGCTATTTTTTCATGAAGAATCCATACATGAAATTTCAAAACCCTAGCATGCATGGCTCAGAAGTTATGCCAGGCATCAAAAAGTGTAACGGATGTATGCACAGATGGACGGACAGATGCACGCACGCACACACAAACGTCCCAGATGCAATTTGCCCCTCCAACTTCTTCGAAGTTGGGGGCATAAAAAATAATGATACTATAAAAATATTTTCTTTGTAAACCAAAGGCAATTTGTTACTGAAAGTCTAACACCGTTCAGATTATTGTAAACTTAATGCATGTATGCATGTACTTGGTCCAATTCGGGGTCCTATTGAACCTTTACTACTCTCTGGGCTAGTTCAGCAGATGACAAATTGCTGACATTTTTTCTTATTTTTTTTTTCCATACAACAGGTTTGACATTTCATGCAAATTGTCTCTGCTGAAGACAACTTGCATGGAATGTCAAATCATGTGGAAATAATTTGTTTGAAATTTATGTCAAAACCTGTTTTCAGGGAAAAATGTAAAAAAACAAAACAAAAAAAACTTCAAAATGTTGTCTGCTGAAAATTTTATACAGTGTACTAAGACTTAAAACATTTACTTAATTATCAAAACAAGTTAATTATAGTGTGAAAATATTAAACCTTCACAAAATATAATAATGCTGTCAAAAATATCTCAATTAAAACTGTTTTATGAAAAGAAAAAAAAAAGAAAAAATGAATAAATAAATAAATAAAATGAATACACATACTTTAGTTGTAAAAACAGTGTTTAATATGGTCTTGGACCCAATATACTTTACGTATTAAGTCCTCTAACAGGTATTTACAAGAAAACTGATGCAAAGCATCAGTATGCTGGGAAACTAATCTGTCATGCATTACTTAGCTCCCTATAGATCATAGTATAGTGAAAAAATGTTATAATTTATGAACGGTTGTAATTATATAAATCATCGCAATACTCAACGATAAAAACATTATAGACGTTATCAGAGTTATGTAAAAAAAAAATCAACTATGATCGTCTGTTTTCTAGCCCGCATACTTAATTACATGTCGCCATCCATAGCCTAGGCTGAACATACTATATCTGAAATCATCTATGTAGCAGTGTTTCGTTCTTTTCTCCACTCATAATGTTTGCTTTCAGCCCAAATCTTTCCATGCTTGAATATCAAATTAAACTGTATTATTAAACCAGCTTATAATCTGTTTGATTTGAGAATGCATATTTCCAATCGTAAACAAAGAAAAATAGCTTTTGTTTCTTCTTCGTAGTAAGACGGAAAAAGACAAAATGAAAAATTCAAACGTGTACAAATATTGACAGCAACAAGGTCATTTCAGGTCGAATGGTCAAATTGGGGCTCCTATGGGAAAATTGCTCATTTCTCTTTTAAATGAGCAAACCCCACATTACTACATTCATTCTACACAGTACTCCCATTTTTTAAATGACAGATTCATCTGTCATTCCTTGCTGGCATACGCATTTTCAAGTTGCATCCGGCTTTCACTACCACTGAAATATGTGTCCGCTCAAAATGTAGTCCGATTTATATGAATATAAAGCTATAAATATCTTTATAGCGCCATGCAATTTTTAAAGCAGGCGACATTCAGATTCTCCCCTGTTTTGCAGAGAAAACCAGACTAAGAATTTCATATGACTTTTTTGCCAGCGGATGAATTGCATAAATTTCTCTGATTAAATAAGAGAAAAAAATGAAATTGATATCTGCTACAGTCGTAGTAATTAAGCTATGCAGTTTAAGGGTTATTGTTTGTGTTGAGGTTTTACGGCCCAGTCAATCCAATGTGGTCATGTCAAGCGCGGTCAGTTTACCAAACCACACGTTTACTGGGCAGGCTTAGTCCTCTTAGTGGTTAACCAGTATTGTGCACATTCTTTCGCCAGAAACTGACAATTGCCCTTCTTGAATCAGCGGAAGGGATAGAATGACCGTAGAAAATATTTCGTGATCAATCTCCACGAAAGAATGTTGCCGACCTCAGCGGGGGTTGAACCCGTGACCTCCTGGTCTCCAGTCGGACGGCACATTCAACTGGTTAACATAATCAACATACTTGTGTATCAATACGCCTGTGCTGGACTAAAGACATGGCGTGAGAAATTAGACCATAATCTACTGTTACCAGCAATATAAACACTGTCTAATGAGCTCTTACTGTCCAAATATAGATTCTGAAGATTTTTTTTATGCTTGATAATAAAAGAAAAAAAAAAAAAGCTGTGCTCATAATCATGCTGCAAAGTGTTTTCTTCGATATTAGCTCAGTGCATTAGATAGGTTGTAAGGTTGATCTGCGCAATTTTTTGTTAGCTATTAATAGAACAGGTGCCGCTTCATGACCCGCTATCAAAAATTAACCAGATATTTTTACCTTGAAACATAATTTGACATTTCTTGCAAATTGTCTCAAAAGAGGAATCAATTTGCATGAAATGTCAAATGCCGTCTCCTTGGGGAAAAAAATCAAAATATGGCAACATGAAACTTTTATACAGAGCACTTGCCCATTTGTTTGAGGTGTGTAAAAAAATCAATACTGTCGGATTAAAGGGACAGGGCTTTAAGTCAAACATTATAATGTTGTTGATTTGCTTTACATTAAATATTTTCGCTGCAGCATTTTAATACATAGGATGCTTGGATTTAAAGTGTAACTATTTGTCAGAAAAAACGGAAAGTGTTGAAAATTTATATTGCTATCTGCAGCGCAATGTTAACTACTCAAGATATTCGGTTATTTCCTTTTATTGAATGTAAGATTGTGAAAGTGAAAGTAGACAACAAGTTGGCTTCTTTAAAAAGAACCCAAATGAATCTAGGTCCGCATCTTGTTTTGAATTTGCAGATTTGCACAGCAAATTTAACGACTTCATTTGCAACCAATTTTTAAGTACAGGTATTAAGTTATTGAAGAAAATTTACCACAATTTCAGCTCTATATTGCATGTAAGAACTGGCTTTTTGCAACATTTTGAGATAATTTTTTTCTTTTGAAACTTCAAAACATCAAATGGAACTTCATAGCACTATATAGCACTATATAACAAAATTGGATGGTTTTCAAAAATCCGTGCTTTAATAAAGTGAAGTCCGGGCAGACGTCGTCTGGCAGATTTATCTTTTGGTTAATTTTTCTGATAAACCCATCCATAATGCCGTTAGGTGTTCTTCCTGTATAGGTTTTATACAAATTAAGATTTTTTTTTTTGATGAATTTCTGATAGAATCTCTCATTTCAGTGCCTTTGGCGCTTTGATTTATTTCACTATGTTACCAACAGCACAGTTCTCTGCTGCAAAATAAAAAAAAAATGTGGGGGTGAATAGTTATATATAGCCCCACTAAGAACCCAATAAAACTGGAAGAAAACCGAGGTTCTTCAAATGCATACACATTTTACAAAAACAACCTTAAACAGATACGCCGGCCTGGAGCCCGGAGTAAATGACTTGGTCCAACTGGAATTGGTCCAAGGAATACACCCCATTTGGTCCAACAGATAATCACTTGGACTAGTCCAAGGTCCAATGGTCCAAGTGTTTGGTCCAAGGAATACTCTGACCCCTAAATTGAACTCAACCTGTATTTTATAACTATATACCGGTGTATAAAATATGAAACCAATACACTAATCTTTTCAAAAGATATCAAACGGTACCATTTTTCAAAGTTGAAAAAGGACCATAACTCCCATAATTGATGGATTTTACCCTAAACTTAACTTGACCTACATTTTATGATTATATACCTTTGTATAAAATTTGAATCCAATACACTTATCTTTTCAGAAAATATTGAAACAGGACAGATGGGACAGGACAGACAGACCTGACATATATACATACAGACAGCGGTGATACTATATGCCACCAAAAATATTGAAACAGGACAGACGGGACAGGACAGACAGACCTGACATATATACATACAGACAGCGGTGATACTATATGCCCCCCTCCCTCCACCTCCCCCCACCCAATCGAATATGGTGGGGCATAATAAAACATTCCCCCAACCCAATGTACCCTTACCTGCTACAAGGATAGCAGGCCTTGCCTAACTGTAAGCCAGTATTAGTTGGATGCTTATGTAACATAAGATACATGACACCTTCCCCACACCCGCTTAAATGGCCTAAGTTATCTGGAGCACAAAGGAAATTGTTTTATCTCTCTTAATTTGAGCCCTAAGATTCTTTATTGTGTTATGGCTTACCACTCCTACCTTCCATAATCTGCCTTAGCAGATCACCAATACCTTGTGGATATATACTGAAAGGAAAAAGAAACGCAGGGTAGAGTTTTTTCCTTCTTATTTTAACCATTTTTTTACGGTGTTTACTATAGCCATACACTTTTACAGATTGTCCTATGAATGTGAACCGCGGGTATACGAGTCTTTGGTCGATGTGCTATCTACCCAGTTTGTGAAATCATTCAACCGTGCACTACACAGTGCGTTGCACGGACAATACGGAAAGCCAAAATTTCGTGCAAAACAAGCATGTTTAAACCTTCAGCACAAGATTTCCTCACACCATTTGGTACACTTCAACCATACACAACGCTCTTCGATTCTTTTACCGATTTTTCTTTTCATTTTTACGCTACTTTGAACTTTGTTTCAATCATGGTACGATTGACTGATGTTCAGAGGGGTAGGGCAATTGCGTTGTTGATGCAGGGTCAGAGGCAACAGCAAGTTGCCCATCATTTTGGGGTTAACGTCTCAACAATTGAACGTCTTGTTAGACGTTTAAGGGAGACAGGGCATTTAGCAGACCGACCGCGGTCTGGGCATTCGCGCGTGACGTCACGACGTCAAGACAGGACAATCCGTCTGGCACATTCGCGGAATCGTCATCTCACTGCTACCGAAACTGCCCTTAATACAGTAGGTACGCATAATCGACAAATTTCTCCGAAGACTGTTGGAAGTCGATTGCGTGAGATTGGTCTTCGAGCTCGTCGTCCATACGTTGGTCTGCCTCTGACCCAGGCATGTAGGTTGTGTCGTATGGCGTGGTTGGCGGCGCATGCGCCCAGGCTATTTCCGATGAGGCAGTGGAGACGAGTTCTTTTTATGGACGAGTCTAGGTTCACTCTCTATCGCGCAGATGGTCGACGTCGTGTGTACCGACGTCGCGGAGAACGCTTTGCCGATGCCTGTGTTGTAGAACGGGATCGGTTTGGGGTAGGATCCGTTATGGTCTGGGGAGGCATTGCTCACGGGATAAAATCACAGTTGATTATTGTTGCAGGCAATATGACCGCAGTAAGGTATAGGGATGAGATCTTGCGTCCTGTTGCAGTCCCGCTTGTGCAACAACGTAATCTGATTCTGCAGCAGGATAATGCCTGACCACATGTTGCCCGAGTTTGTCAGGATTTCCTGGCAAACAATAACATTGCACCACTAGCATGGCCACCGTACAGTCCAGATTTGACCCCAATAGAGCACATGTGGGATGAGCTGGACAGAAGAGTTAGGAAGCGCTGAAATCCATCTCCCCGCAACTCTCGCACAACTAAGGAATGCGTTGATCGATGAATGGAATAACATCCCTTGCGAACTGTCAATGCTTTGGTTAACTCTATCCAAAGGAGAATTAGGGCAGCAATGACAGCAAGAGGGGGGCACACCCGATATTGATTTTCAGTTTGATTTTGTATCAAGATTTTGGGGGGTAGCTACCAATGAACTTCAATAACTCGAGACTTGTTGATCACAAACCAATGAAATTTGGAAGTTTTGTTCCATACATGTACCGTTTTGTAATCATAGTAAAAGATTTAACAAACTTTTTCAAACTTGAATGAAATGTAGGAATAAAATTTACCCTGCGTTTCTTTTTCCTTTCAGTATATATTCCTTACAACTGCTTCAGGGAGTTGATTCTTTGGCTCAGAGGTTAGAGCATTGGATTTTTATATCGGCAGACTAGGTTCGAATCCCACGAAGGCGGGGAAATTTATTTAGCTGTGCTTCATTCCTTTGTTACGACTTTCATGTCCGTGATTGGACTTTACTTTGCTGAAAATGGCTTTGTGTCATCATAAATGGAGACTTTCTTGAAGAGGGGGGTGATTGGGGGGTGTGGGGTGGTAGCGATATTACGGCCTATCACTACTACCTTGTAGATATATATTCAATCTCTGACAACTGTGTCAGGGAGTTGACTCTTTGGCTCAGTAGTTAGAACATTGGATTTTAATTCGGGGAGAGTGGGTTCAAATCCCTCGATAGGCGGGAAGTTTATTCAGCTATGCTTCATTCCTTTGTTACGATTTTCATGTCATAAGAATTGTTTTATCTCTCTCACCTGGTGCCATGAGAACCTTTACTGTTTTATTCCTACTGAATGTATCTGCCTGCCATTAATTATCATAATATTCCAAGCGGTTTAAAAGGTTATAGCAATTTTCACAAATTGATTACAGACAGACATGCCTTGGTATGGCTGTTTATAAAGAAATCTGGCATTTGACAATTTCATTCGTTAGAATTTGTCAATGTATCTGCATGCCAAAAATTATCAGACTATTCCAAGTGGTTAAAACCTAAGAATCTTTAATATTAATCTCTTATCTAGAGCCCTCAACCTTTGTTGTTTTATGTGGAGTGCACATTTATTATATCAGCTTGCATTTGACAATTTTATTGGGTTTGGGCTTGTCAATATGTATCTGCAGGCCATAAATTATTAATATATTCCAAGCGGTTTAGAAGTTATAGCAATTTGCAAAACTGATTATGGCTGGACGGACATGCCTTGGGTTAAGGCTATTACCATTTTCATCCTTATTACTGCATTGTGCTCTTAAGTTTTGTTTTTCAAAATCGCTACAGAAACTTCTAGTAAAATATCCTCCTAATTCAGGTATACTTTCAAGTAAGATCAGCAGAGATTACTTCATGAGGGCATTTTAATGATACTTGCAAAATATTGTTCTTTCTTTATAAAAGCATACATTGTTGGTACCCATTTGAATTACCTCGACATGTCAAGGCAATTCAAATGAGCACCAACAACACAAATTGACTATTCTGCGGGCTGCGGGTTGCGGGCCATATACAACTGTTGTCTTGTAATGAGGTTATTGCACAAGAAAACTGAAATGATTAAATTTATACTTTTTTTGTTTTGTGTATACATCAACAGAAAATGATCATTGAATACATGCATATGTATGTCTATATAAAACTGATAGATAGCAAGATAGCATTGCCATAATTCTTTAGAATAGGTTATTATCAGGACATGTGGCTTAATTTTATTGGCCGCTTCATGAAAAAGTGTCCCCTTGGAAACATGTGACATGCACATGCACTTAAGGAAATACTGATCAGTCTTACTTGTATGCTCTGTGGATAGTCCAGGACAAGTACCTACTGTATGCTATCATCAAAGACTCTGCTCTGATCAGCCTGCACAGATGAACAGTCTGATATGACTTGACTTATTGCTAATCATCTTAAAGGTATATTTTGTCAAAATGCTGCCCAGAAAAAGCTGAATGAATAACGCAAGCACTGATTTTACAACATTTATCATTCTATGAAAAAACTTTCAGACAAATTAAACCTATGAGTTTACTAACAAGAGCTGTCAGCAGACAGCATAGCTCACCTGGATGTAAGGACTAAATGCCTCTTTGGCCTATCGGGGGAGGAAGGGGGCATTAAATAATTATAATTGTCATAGGGGAGAGTGTGCTGCTGAATAAAACTTTGGACCCATATCTATCATCAAACTGAACACGAACCAATTCCATCATATGGTTTTGAAATTTGAGCTTTTAAGAAGTTTAACGTAAAACTTTAGCGTAAAATTTGTCTGTGACCTTGACCTTTCAGCCATAGTCATAGGTGGGAGAAAAGCTGAATAAAACTCTGGACCTATATCCATCATCATACCGAATATAAACCAAATCAATCATACAGTTTTGAAATTATGAGCTCTAAAAAATCTTAAACATGAAATTTCAGTCTGTGACCTTTACCTTAAATGCATGAGCATAGGCAGGGTATTGCTCAATAAAACTTTGGACCTCTATCTGTCATCATGCAAAATCTGAATCACATCCATCATTTGGTTTGGAAAATATGAGCTCTTTAAAAACTTTAACATAATACTTTAATTGTAAAATTTCAAAGTCTGTAACCTTGACCTTAAGATCATGGGCATGGGCTGGGGTATTGCTGAAAGAAACTTTGGACCTACATCTAATCACATGAAATATGAACCAAATCCATCATACAGTTTGGAAAATACGAGGTCTTAAAAAACTTTAACGTAAATGTGGACGCCGATGCCATTGCCAACGCCAACGCCGGAAGCAGTGCAATAGCTCTTCCTGGACTTCGTCCAGGCGAGCTAAAAAACTTGTTAGGCCAAACAAAAAAAAAATCTTTTGATTCTCAGGCTTTCTGTTTTTTACTTTTAAAAAAAGAGCATGAAGGTAGCTTTTTACTTTCATTTTGGCTTCAAATATATTTATTTATCTACATATTTATTTATTATACCTTCTTGTTAATTGGTGCCTAATGCAATCATGCTGAATATGTTTGTAATTTAAATGTGCTCAAAAGCAATGTCTAATTGAGCGCTATTAAGGTCAATCATTTTTCTAATTGCCTAATTAATGGTCACAGTTAACTCAATTATCTTTGTAATCTTTCCATACTTAAATGGTTGTCAGTGCTGTTAGACACAAACAATTATTTAGAGAACAATGTTTTTTTGTTTGCTTGATTAAAATGTTGATAAATACTTTCCATTATAATTGTAAAAATTGAGCCCATGCATAACATTTCCTACTATTTCACATGTATGCCAAGCAAAGACTCAGATTTGACTGCACATCCAAAAGTTTGATGAAAAGCATCACTGTTTACTGTTTAAGGTCCCAAGAATTTCGGCTGTGCAGTTTTATCGGAAAATGCTAAAATAGTAGCCAAGTATCCAGGTAAGACTCTGATCAGCTTGGAGAGATGTAGGGGATTTCAGCCGGGAGGGGTTTTGTCCTAGTTGGAAAATTCACAGAAGGGATTTTGTCCACCTTGTAAAAAAGAGCAGGGGGGATTATATCCACATTGCAAAAAACACGGAAGGAATTATGTCCACCTATACAAAAATGAGCAGAAGGGATTATGTCCGGGAGGGATTTTGTCCTACACTCCCGAAGTACATTTAATGATTTTAATCTCTTCTCTGGAGCCCTTAAACCTCTGTTGTTAAATGATGAGTACTCTTTATTAGAGCTCGATGAATGTTTACTGTCCTGTCAAAGATTGGATGAGTTCATGAATCCAAAGTCTGTTTTTAGGTAAGCAAAACTAAAAATAGCATATCAGGTATTTTCGTGAAGTGTTTGGAAATAGTGCCATGAGAATAGCAAACATATTCGCAATACTCTGTAACAGTGGACGAAGTGGTGTAGCAGATACATCGATCACTGGGATCTGATTGTCTTGAGAAGAGTAAATTGTTGTATTGTCACCATGCAATCTCTCTGTTTTTTTTTGTTTTGTTTTTTGTTTGTTTTTTTTGTTTGTTTCTTTTTTTCAGTATTTTACTTTGGATCTTTTATATCAATTGTGGCTTAAAAATTATTCATTTTTTTAATGTTTTTATTCATACCCCACTGAAAAAAGAAAACCAAACAAAAAAAAAAAAAACATCAAAAAACTGGCTAAATGGGCGTTATTGCATCTGCTGTTCATACACCATTAGACAGGAGCCCGGCTAATTGGCACTTACTGTATTTACCCTAAGTCTGAACAAACCGTGTGCACCCAGAGCAGAACGCAGAGTGCATGATTAGAGTCGTTACTGAATGTCTCTCATTTGGCAGTTTTTAGATAAATAAACAGGTAGTTGAATGGCCTTGTCAAACTCTTGAGGCAAGTATGGTAAGGTGTCAGAATGTTTAGGGTAAACATGGTATTTTTCTCTCTTCTTTCTTTGTTTTTTTAGCAATAAACAACGTCATTATCTCAACACTTTATCATCATTCAGTCTGATCAGGACCTTTGTCTGCTTACAAAATTAATGGATACTATAGAATATATGAATGGACAGAATTAATCCAGAAAAGATCCAGGTGACACTGCGCAGATGCACAGGTTGATCTTGACCTTTGCTATTCAAATGCAATAAGAGCTCATCATTACACACCTTAAAGACTTTTTTTGACATTTAGCATGTTTGGTAAATATTTCAGCAGAAAACATTTTGAAATATTTTCCTCATTTTTTCCCCAAAAAAACAGAATTTGACATTTCATGCAAACTGTCTGTTTGATTGAATCCTAATTTCTGTCGGAAAGGAGCACATCAATTTGTTGACTGGTGAATCTGCCTACAGCGTGGTTAGTGTTAAAACAGCATAAGAATTTTCACATCACGGAGATTTAGATGAAAAAAGAAAGGATAAAAAAAAAACGCATAGAGATAAGATATTATTATGAGTTAAAAAAAGACTGTTAAAGGGATCAAATCTCCGACCATCGATTTAGTTTTTTTCTTTATGGACAACAAACTTACTGTTTGAGCTATGATCCGATACACATGCAAGAAACCCTATGCAGTCAGTAAACCAGAAAAAACCTAGTGGCATTATTTAAACCGCTAACAACCCTGGATTATTCCAGTCTTAAAAGTACAAAGACACAACAGTAAACATTCATCCAGTTATATACCAGGTTGCATTTGTCAATTTCATTGGTTAGGTCTTGTCAATATCAATCTACATGCCATAAATAATAAATATGGTTCAAGCCATTTAAAAGGTATAGTAATTTTCACAAACTGAATTGGGAGGGACAGATATGCCTCGGCAGTCAACTCTTTATAAAGAAATCTCTTTTTACAATAGATACAATTAGATCTTGTAAATATGTATACAAAAAATTATCAAAATATTTCAAGCAGTTTAAAACTTAAGAACCTTTAATGTTTTTTCTCTCTTAACTGAGCCCTTAAACCTCTATTATTTTATAAGGTGTACACATGAACTATATATAGAGAGCTAACTACATATAGAGAGCTGGTGCTTGTAAAACACTATGCATCCAAATGCCTGATTCTATCACTGCTTGACTCCAACACTGCTTGCCCATGATTGGTAACAACAGTACAAATATACGAGATTTCAATGTTATTTTCTTAAAAGGGAAATAATTCTAAAATGGGAGATAATTTGGATAAGAAAAAAATATGGGTTACCTATTTGGACACCTATTTTTCCATGAGGAATCCATATATGAAATTTCAAAACCCTAGCATGCACAGTTCAAAACTTATGCTATGCATCAAAAAGTGTGCAATGTAAAAATGCCCAATATGACAAAGGGCCATAAATCAAGAAGTACTTTTCAGAATTTATTCAAAAATTGATCAGGTCATCTACTCATCAATACCAATCTATTCACCAGGTTTCAAGGCTCTAGCTTCAATAGCTTTTGAGATATTTTGCTGACAAGATTTCATCCACATTTTTTCAAAGGGCCATAACTCTGGAAAGGGGCATAATCCTGATGGATTAAAAAAATATGTGTCAGCTATTTTCTCATGAAGAATCTATATATGAAATTTCAAAACCCTAGCATGCATATAGTTCAGAAATTATGCTTTGTATCAAAAAGCGTAATGGACTGCCGCATGCACGGATGGACACACGCATGCACAAACATCCCAGAAGCAATATGCCCCTCCAACTTCTTTGAAGTTGGGGGCATAATTACACTAGGTGGCATTTGACATTTTCAATAAGATTATCACAAACTAATTATGGATGGACAAGCCTCTCAAGGCTAATAAAAGCTGATGACAATGCCAATGCCTGGAGTAGTGCAAAAGCTCTTACTGTACTTTTGTACAGACCTGTAAGCTAAAAATGACCCAGGGTTTTCAGAGAAGGTCCTTCAAAGTTGTGGATTGATGGATCATAATATCTCCTCCTTTCACTCAGGTGAGCAAAAAAATAGTGGACCAAGTTATAATGCTCCAGACTTCAAAGAAGGTGGAGGGGCATAAAACTTGGTGGTTGTTTGACTGTTCCTTTGTCCAGTCTTAGCATATAGTCAAAAAAAGTTACAGATAGGATCTTGAAATTTTTAAATAATATTCCAGGATTAAGGGGACTGGTATCTTTTTTCTTTTTCAGTTTAACTGGTATAGTAATGTAGTCATACTACAAAGAAAATAGTAATTTGGGCTTATACACAACCAACTATTCTACTTGTTAAATACCCTCATAGAAAATGAATGTTATTGTTACAGGAGAAATAACTCTATCGCCAGTGCCACTGCCAGGGATCAAACGCAAGCAACTGGCATGAAAGGCCACCATTTTACTACGTCACTATTATGCTGACGGTTTGGTGTTTTAAAACCCTTTCAACATTATTTAAGTCATATTGAGACAGTGGAAAGATGATAATGAAAAGTTCTGTGCAATAAAGCGCCCTAGGGCCTACAGTCAAGAGCTGAATTCTGGGTTATAAAATGGGACCTTGTGACAGTGAGCTATCCAGCTGTTCAATCTCTAAAAGAGCTGGCTTGTATTGCAAGGCAGTACAATTTTGTCATATACATGGACATTTCACTACTACAATAAGTGAAATAAAATATGTGTATTTTGGGTAACCCTATCCTATCTAACTTTCTTGGTGAAATAGAAGTCTATCATTTTTTCATGTTTTCTCAAAAAAAAAAAAAAAGGGTAGGTGGTACTATGATAAAATATTTATACTAAATCACTCTTACATTTAGGGTACAATCTTGGTCCAGATCTGGACTCTGAGGCCTAATCAAGTTTATTTAGCCATGTAATAGTTTCAATTACCAGCCACCCTGTTCCCCCAGCATGGTGCCACCAATAACACCTACTGACCTTGTCATAAAAAGTAATTAGTGGAAGCCAGATTCTGAGGTAGGAAATGTGATAAGGTTGCAGGGTTATCTATCTATATGGCCTCAGTATCCCCGAAATCGGTCATTCAGAAATTTGCTGAGCTATTACATTTACAAATTTTGTATATGGAATCAGCTGGAAAACATGAAGCAATTCTTCCAAATTTCTTGCAAAGCAATTGTTTGCAAAAGAACCTTTCAAGTGAAATTGAGTATGATTTGGGATCTGAGAGCCAGTTTCAAAATTTTGAAGAGTTGCCAACACTGGTCCAAGGAGAAACTGTTGCAAGAAAACGACATGAGCGTATTGCATCAACTCCACAGAAGGGCTTAAGAAGAAAGTGACATCAAACATCTACACCAAAGCCAACTTATAAGGGTCCAACTAAGTAAGATGTACAGAAATTTATAGATTTCTGTTCATACTATGTGGTCATTTTTGGGCAATAAATGCTTATTTAAAATTTTGTCTGTAGACTCTCTATTCAGTGATGTCTGAGAGCCAGAAACTCCAAACAGTGTAATCCCTGAACAATAAGTAATCTTCATGTGTCTGTTTGTAACAACGGTCTCCTTTAGATTCTAAAATTCTGTCATTCTCACATATAAACTTTACCATTCGGTTAAAACATTCTAAGTTTCTGTCTTGTATTAAGTCTCTGTTGTTTACAGCTATGTTTAAGTTTAAGTTCTGCATTTAATCTTTAATAAAAGATTGTTTTCTTATCGGATCAGCTCTTTCCAGCAAGCTGCATTGTCTTCTGACAACTCATGTTTGTTTTCTGTTGTGGTTGAATTGGCAACTGTGTAAAGTTCGTACATTGTACCATACATGTATTTACCCTAATTATTGTGTACTAGGTTTTTCTTTGTTTTGTGTCATTTCCTAATATACTTTATTTACCCTAAGTATTGGGACACCTTATCTACCTAAAATACTTGTCCTAAAATTTTTTTTTTTTTGTTTTGTGTTAAGGTTTTACGGCCCAGTCAACCCAATGGGGTCATGTCGAGCGCGGTCAGTTTACTTAACCACACATTTACTGGGCAGGCTTAGTCCTCTAAGAGGTTAACCAGTATTGTGCACATTCGAAATAGCCCATTTTGCTACCCCTTGATCCATCTAAAATAATGCTGTGTGTATGGCAAACAGTGTAGACCCTGATCAGATGCCACATTTTGCGGTGTCTGATCTGGGTCTTCACTCTTTGCAAAGGCCTATCTCTCCCTATACTTAGGATTATCACGGTATACATAATTTATTAAATCCATATAATTAATACATTGTGTTAAATTAAAAGCAGACATTTGTACATTGAAATACAAGTGTCATTTTGAGATATACTAGTGTCATTTTGAGCATTTTGATCTGAAATAAAAGTGCATGTTTATTTTTGACTGAAATATATGTTCATATTGCAGCGCATAATAATTTGAGCCCGGGCATGGGAAAACCAACAATATGGTCTGTGTGCCCAGCGAAGACTCCGACCAGCCTGGACATCCACCCAGTCTGATCTGAGTCCTTGCTGTGTGCTATCTGGGTAGCTAAGGACCCATGAATTCTTCTTGCGGACAGCAAAGGCTCTGATATGATTGTGCAGAAGTCCTCTGTGTTTACAGGCCAAATATTGTTGGTTTTCTTGTCACATGACTATAGTTTTTAACTGAATGAATTTTTATCTGTATTGAATATTATGTATATTGAATATTCTATTCAAATTCTAATCAAATTTGTACTATTGTTATCGAATAATGTATGTTTGTCTTGTATCCACTGAATGAAATTAAATTTGCTTTGCTGTTTTACATTATTTTATCTCTACATCACACATGTTCATAGACAAGATTTTCTCTCTGCTGTCCACCACAACTGCAGACAGCTGCTATTAATTACACCCTGTGGGGCAAATTCATATGATGCTGATAATAATAACCCTAATTAACTAATTATATCTCAGAGTCCAGATCTGGACTGAGATCATCACGAAAACATGCCTTTATAATACTGACCCCCTTAAACCCCACTTTTATATAGTAAAACTGGGGTTTACATTATTTTTCTTACTTCTGCTCAAAACATAGATTGTGGGTACTCATTAGAACCGCCTCTATAGATTGTGGGTACTCATTAGAACCGCCTCTCGGTGAGGAGGTTCTAATGAGTACCCACAATCTATGTTTTGAGCAGAAAAATGAACAATATCAGAGTTTTTATCTGAAAAATTACAGTTTTTAGAGGTGAAATTTTCTATATATTTGAATACATGTGTTTTCGTAATGTTGTACCATATATGTAAGACTGAAATATTCTGTCAAGAAGGTCTGAGCAAACATTGTAGACCCAGATCAAACTGCTCCTGTAGGTAAACTGTTGGCCATTCTGTCAGTATTTTTGGACACATCTAACTTCTAAGGATAGGCAAACCAGTTTGGTAAAATTTTATGTGAAAACAGGCTTTCAAGTGCCCTCCAGTGAAAAAGTAGAGATATTAAGTATGGCTTAAAGTAGGGCAAAAGTAGGCATTTCAATCATGCAAAGTAGGGATAGTAAGGATGGTCTATTTTCAGCTCAGTGTGCGTGTGTGTGTGGGGGGGGTGGGGGGTTAACTTCCTGTATATGACATAGTATTGATGTGTGTGTTGAATGGCCCCCGTTTTCAGTGATGCCAGGTATATGATTAGCCCCCTATTCAACAAAAAGTATATGATTGACCTGATTTTTCTTGAATCTTATGTGAAAGGCCCCACTTTTCTGGTTTTTTCACATCCCGGTAAATGCATATATTTTTTCACTCAGAGATTTGTCAAGACTTTTTCATCGTGATGGCTCAGATTATGTTGATCTGATATTTACAATTTCCAAGCAAGCGAGGGAAAAAAAAAAAAAATTACAATTTTTGGTCACATCAAACATTTTTGGACTAAAAATTAGAGTATCAAAAGGGCATTTTCAGACAAAATTAGGGAAAAGTTGGAGCACAAAAAAGTAGAGAAAAGTAGGGCCTGCTTGAAAGCCTATGTAAAGTCCAAATATATTTGGTATAATTGTTATGGTATAATTAAAATGAAATGTTTAAAAAATCCCTACCTATCCTACTCTAAATACCCTAAACACATTCTTTAGTTTGGCCTTATCACCCACAAATTCAGTATTGTCAGTTCAGATTCTAATAATGCAGAGATCTAACTGAATTTGATTTCAGATCACGACCTGAATTCACTACATGAATTGCGATATGTAACGTCTCAAGTCAACAATATTTCAATAGTTTAGAGACATTGCCTCCAAATTTGTGGGACTTTTACCCGACCCGATCACATGAATTCGGGTCCTGCATAATTTCTAGCAGCTCTGTCATGGAGGCTTTAGGCAGCCCATTTATTTCGCGGGCCCCGATGGGGGCGGGGACCGTGCTTTCCAGTGTATGCCGGTTGCCTATATATCGTTCGCTTACCTGAAATCCATTTTACTGCTTCAGGATTTTTCCTAAAGATATTTGACCGTTTGTGCGTTTTTGTCTTTGTTTCTTTTTGGTCATTTTTTTTTTTTTTTTTTATTTGCGAGTCTACACCTTACGAAAAACAAACATAACAATGTTCAGTTTACAAACCGATCGAACACACATTAATGTGTCGAAGTTTTTTTCAGTAAATCACGTAAACAAAAAAGCATAAAGTGTATGTTTTAGATGAAATTCTACATCAATGTGTACCTTATGCACAAAACCAATCGTGCTTAGCTTGTAAGTAGACGGAGAATGGAGAGAAATAAAATTCGAATTGGAGAAAAATTCAAAATGGCCGCGACTGCAAATTTTTTAGGCTGACGTCACAAGTCTCGTGATTTACCATCTTGCATTTGGAATACTTGGCGTTATTGCCTGTTTTGTTGTTATTATCGGCACGGCGCTATGTCAATAGCCTGTGCCAACTCACCCTTGTTTTTCAGGATAAGCACCGAACCACCCAAGCGTTTGTTGGACCATCATTTTTCTGCATTTTTTTTTTTTTTTGGAACTCTTGCTAATATAAGTCCGAAGTACAATAGACACAAAACATGATAATCTTTAAGAATTTTTAAGTTATGTCTGCAAAAATGACTACGCAGCATGCCAAAAATCGATTTTGTTTTTCTGACTACATACTTTGGTGTTAGACAATGTGCAAATCACTCATTTTCGATGCCGATTGTTAAAAGTAATAATACTTCAACGTATATAACCCTCAATTGTTTTAGCAACTAACAAAGGAACAGAACAACACATTATTTTCTTAAACCCTGACCTGATCCTGGGTCGCAGTTTGGTTACATACATGTAAAGGAGGCCAACATGAATAGACAGGATCCTACCTATTTATACTCGTAAAAATACCATTAACTATTTAAGAAAAAAAAAAAAATAACACCGGATGCATTCCCATTGTCATTTTCGGCTAATAAGCGATATTTTAACCCTAACATATACAATCGATGAAATCTATGTTAGCGACTAAAACGTAAAATAATCTACTTAAACCCAGATAGAATATAAAAAAAATCAAACCAATTTCCAATATTCGGTGCCAAAAAGTGAACTCAGGAACCAAACACCATGACTTAGGAACAGAACACCAAAATTTTAGGAACAGTGTACAATTCAGGAAGAGAACACTGTATCTAGAGACAGAACATCATTATTGTCACAGCCCTAAAGGTCCAGGTAATTCATATGCTGTAAACGTTCCGAACGACGATGTCCCCATAACCGATAAAACACTTCACAAACACTGCAGAGATTACTGATGATAATTGTCAACATAAACTATCCGAAGCTTTTGCATTTCTCTTTGTCATATTGTTTCAAGAATCACCTAGTATACCATATTTAAGGTATTAACAAATCATAAACTCTTTAAGTGTTAGGTTTACGATTTATTTAAAATACGGGGTGTCTATATGTAACACCCATTAGTTTGTATAGTGTGTGATGCAAAATATGAGGTAAAAGTACTTGACATTTCATATAATCTGGCAAATTGGCTTAAAAAAAAAACAGTTAACAACTTTTGCTAGTTTATCACTCTAAAACTGTGGATTCACAATTTATATAACTACGGAGTGTATATGTAACTGAGATATGTAATACCATATTAGTCTGTCTTATATAAGATGTATATATTTTAAATGTGAGGTGAGAAGGTTTTGAGATTTTTTTTTTTCTTCTTCTTCATTTATGGGTAAAGCAGCTTAAAACAGACAGCAACTTTGCTAGTTTATCACTCTAAAACTGTAAATCTACAATTGTATAAAATACGGGATGACTATATAACACCCTTAATCTGCCTAATATATGATGTGCATATAAAAATGTGGTGTGAGAAAGTATTTATTCCAAGGCGGTTCTTCTTGTGGTTTGATATTGTTATAGTTCGTTATAGCATGTATGTATTGCTGATATCATTTTTATTTTGAATAGCCGTTCGGCCAATTTGTGGGAAAGTAACTATCCTTTTGGCTTTCCACTTGTGACATTTCCTTTACGGTGAAGTTGTTTTATGTTTGTGTTTCTTTCCCTTTGGTGTCTTGGATGGAAGGTGTGAGGTAATTGCATCGATTCCTGACCATTGCCTTCACTTCTATTTTGATATTTAATTGAACCTCATGTGTGTTACGCTCTGGGCGGCTAAGACGCACCGAGGGTGACTTCTAACTTTTCGGAGCAATTCTAGGAAAATCTAACTTTTCGGAGCAATTCAGAAAACTTATTAACCATTATATAAGAATTGGCTATAGCTGGATATAATGCGATAGAATGCATGCCTAGTTGTCAATCATTGTTGATGGCTATGCTTCACTCTTTAATTGCACAACGGCGGTTCGGGCCTCAGACTCAATGATGGCCTCTTCGTAAAACTTTAACCAGTGGGTTGGGGCTTGGCGATATGTCTTTGGCTTGGCCCGCCGTGGTTCAGCTTTTGGTTTTCATTTACTCTGGCATACAGTAGAATTAGCCATGAGTATTCGTCTTTGTTTATTATAGTGATTAATTTGACTTTATGTTTTTGCTTTGATGCATTGACTGAGTTGGGAGCATTTAAGCGAACCGATTTTTTAAGTATTTCTGTATTAAGAGAAGCATCGGGACCCAGGGTGAAGTTGGCTAGCTGTAAAAGTGCTTTAAACTCCGCCCCCGGTGGTTTACTCTACTGACCGTTCTAAGGCGATGGTCCCAGTGTTAGTCTTACTCTTTGTTGCTTTGTGGTTTATTCTACGAGGCGATTTGTTTTATGTCTTACCTTGTGTCATTTTGTTCTTGTGTTGTTGTTTTTTTTTTTCTCAGTCCTTTTAGCATTGCGATTACCTCGCTTGTGGAAGAGAGAGCTAAACTTAGTGCTTTTCGTACGTTTGTTCGATTTCTACCTGTTTGGATTTGTCGGTTTCCTCTTCCTCTTAGTGTCTGGGAAGAGCTGAGGTTTGTGATTGTGACACTCCTTGGACTTTTCTCTTACCTTTTTTTTCCCAATTTGATTAAGCTCCGGGTTTGCCCAACTGTACAATTTCACAGAAGCATCTAACAACGGTAGATTTTTTTTTTTTTTTTTTTTTTTTTTTTTACATATACAACTCATATAATAAACAGACATTAAAATAATACAACACTTCATACACAATTTTGACGCAAATCTCCTCACGTTGGCACGGTTGGAGAATTATACTGGTATATTACTTGATTAGCCTGCTTGGTTAATCAATTTAATACACTCAGTATATATACCCAACCAAATGAGGAGAACTGTGTGCCAGTGTGAAGAAATTGCCTCCCTTTCCAATAATATATATACGGCGCCCTTATCTTTTTTTTTTTTTTTTTTTAAAGTTTTATTACACTTTCTTAATTATTGATCGATCTCATTATTATTATTATTATTTATTAAGCTCATTTTAATTTTATCATTTCTCTGTTTAGTCAAGGCCTTAATAACGTTTTTGTATGTTGGCAATCCCTTGAACCTTTTGTTGACTGTTCCCAGTTCTGGCTGTTTATTCCATTGTATTAGACCCTTATTTGGCGGCCCCGGCCCGTCCAAGACTCGATGGAGTCTAAGTACTGCACCTCAGATTGAGGTCAACTGTCTTTGGAAGGACATGGAAGGACACAACAAAAAATAAACAAAAACAGACTAAGGACATGTTCTATAATTACATAAGATGAAGCCTGCTAAGATTCTACCATTTATTCTACAATCACGCACGTCACCTTATAGAGTGACGTCATTGACGTCGCAGCTGTATATCCAGTGATGATAGACCCATCACTGACGTCGATGTATCACCCGCGACTTCTATCCCTATTAATGACATCGACGCGGTCGATGGTGAGCGCCTGCCAACTGGCGGCAACGTCGTCCGCGTAACGTCATATCATATGCAAGCCCCATTTCCATACATGCACAAACGATTATAATGTATGGATGACAATCAGGGACATGACGTTCCAAATGTCGCAATCCTAAATGTCACTGACATTACTAATGAAAAAACCTCCGACTTCCGGATAATGATAAGAGGGAGAGTAACTGGATCAACTCCGACTATTTTAAACTCGATGCCCTGATCAGACGAAATCGGAACACTTAACGAAATCGGAACACTTAAAATATAACAGTGCTTATGCAGGCGGAATAATACAAATTTTCAACAATTTCTTAGACTCATTAAATTATCTATTAAACTTAAAAAAAAACAAAAAAAAAAAAAAAAAAAACTGCTATATAGGTGCCTGTATGTTCGTGCGTATGTTTGCGTATTGCATATGCGTATGTAAACCTAAATTTCTGGCCTACGCGATTCTTATGGTACTGCACATTTTACATTGGCTATTCCGATCCTGCACTGTTTTCTTATTTTGTATAAACTAAATCACACCTTGCGACTGCTGCCTCAAAACGACTGGTCAGTCCGCACATGCCAGCGCGGCCTTCTCAGTGTCCCCGATAGCAGTTACAATTCTCGCAACCCGAGAAGTTCCGACCAGACTGCATAACCTAGCGCAGCCTACTGAGCATTCCTGAAATAAGCCAGGTAACATATGCAGTATCGGACTAGCGCGCGCTGCAATATATAGTTTATAGGTTTACTATTCAGATACGGACATTTTCCTGCTTTTGATATTTGAACAGAAAAAGACTACAAACATAATATTAATATAAATTAACGACGCGCCGAACTGTCTAATCATAATTTAAACGGATCTTTTGCGTTGTCTAGTTGTCCTTCGAATTGGACTGTATCGGTGAGTTTATATATAGTAAGGTTATACTCTTGCCACGCATCAATTGCACGATATGTGCGGGATTTTGCAAACATTATGCGATTTTCTCGCTTTTTGCGTTTCGCAACCAGTTTAGCATTATTAAATTTGCGTAACTTATATATCACGCTACTATTAATAACTATAACAAATGGTCCGACTGTGGAAAATGGACCCTACCTCTAATAGGTATTAAACTTAGTCAGCTGGCACTGCAGTCTGCTCTGGGTCGTAACAATGTGACTTTCCCATACAAATATCCCGTAGGCCTGAGGGCGATACTTTTTACTATTTCACTGCCAGTGTGATAGTAACAAAATGTCATCCTCCGGGTAAAAGTGAAAAAGACAGCACATGCACGGAATACCAGGGTGATAGTAAAATGTATGACATAGGAGGTACTACTTCAGCGTACGGGTCAGTAGTCTTGTTAGGTATCACATTCCTGAGAGAGTGATACTGAAAAAATGCCCGCCCGAGGAATATGAATATCATCAACCGAGGTGACATATAACCACCCCGTATTTTATATAAATTGTAGAGCCACCGTTGCAGAGTGAAAAAAAAATCTAATCAAAACTAGCAAAAGTAGTTGACTGTTTCCCACCTGATCCACTAGATCAGTTTTAAAACAACCAGAAAATCTATAAAAAAAAATATTGTTTTTGTTAAATGCTTTGTGCTTTTTTACATTATAAAATAGTAAAATATTAAAGTACCACATAAAAAATTCTATACCATCGAACATTGTTGAGTTGTTTTGTTTTCCTATTGAAAGATTTGTCCAACAATTAAATAAAATGTATTCTCCAGAATCACTAACATTGTAACCCCTGAGTATACAAAAATGCAATACAAATGTTGATTTATTAGCAAATGTTGCCGTCGACCGTTTTAGCTACTTTTTCACGTTTTTATTTAGAAGTTGTTCGTACTGAAAAGCTGATTTTGGATATAAAAACTTTCAGGTTACCGAAAATTTCATATAAAACAAGTCAACCATGTTTTCGCTTTTCGATGTTTACCAAACACATTTTGCCAGTATTTTTTTTTTTTTTTTTTTTTGCCAAATTAGAGTCTTCTGATCATATGGGCCTTTTAGCCTTTAACAACATAATCTTCTTGTAAAAAAAGAACAAAATTATCATTTACTTATGCATTCAGTATAGTAAGTGGTGTTACGCTTTTTGTTTCATTACATGAATTAAACAATTTGTTTTTCAAAAAAAATTATAACATTGTGTGAAAAAAATAAAGTGTTTTGATACATCTGACATTTAAAATGTTTGCTCTGAAATGTCTTTTCTATCTTAATAATGTACATTTTCAGAGACATTATAATATAGCGTTGATTACTGACATAAATTGTGACGATATCTACTACATTTCTTTTTTGGAGCAGCCTACAAATATAAAAATGGGAACCCATTATATATAGAATGACTTGTAGATCAAAAGCAAATAATACTTTGCTGATCAGAAATTTAAGATGGCTGCCACAGCTGTCATCTTGAAAACCAGTTTTTGACATCCTCCAGAACCATCGGGAGATTTGAGTTGAAAATTTCACTGTAGCAACAAGATGACCTCTAGATCGAAAATAGCTAAGATTGTGCTGATCCAAAATCCAAGAAGGCAATCACAGCCGCCATATTGTTTTTAAATGTCTTCTCTGAAACTGCTTGAGCAATTGTCACCAGATTTCACATAGGGCTTTCTGTCAAAACGGTATTGACAATTTGTTTGAATGGTTCCGTGCCACTGAACAAGATGACCGCCATGCCCAAATATGCTAAAAAAAACTTAAAATCTTCTTCTCGAGAACCAAGAAGCTTTGAAGCTGCATCTTGGTAATTAGCATCAGGAACTCAAGGTCTACAATGTTTGTTCAAATAACTCAAGGTCTACTAAGTTTTTTCAAATAAAGTTTGTAGGTTGACCTTTGACCTTTTTACAGCAAGGCCAAATTTGTACCCCATACATTTATATGGGGAAAATGTTGAAAAATCATTTTCTCAATGAATAATGAAGACTAATTGCTGAAAATTACAATGTTTGATTAAAGTAATAAAACTGTAGCTACTGTCAACATTTTGAAGGGGTGGGGAACGGGGGCCCTTTGTCCTTGGGCTATTTACATGTACAAAATTGTAAAATCTTTTAATGTCTTCTTCTTTGAAACAGTTTTCACTAGATTTCACATGGTTCACATAGGGCCTTCTTTCTGTCGAAAGGATATTGATAATTTGTTCAAATGGGTCTGCACCATTCAACAAGATGTCTGCCATGCCCATATATGGTAAAACACTTAAAATATTTTTTCTTCTGAACTCAGAAAGCTCTAAGGCTGAATCTCGGTATACAGCATCAGGGACTCAAAGGCTACTTAGTTTGTTGAAATACTGATACTAGGATGACCGTTGATCTTTTTTTGGTAAGGTCAAATTTGTGTCCTAGTTGCTGTGGCAAATACTGGAAGAAGTTGCTTGGCATTTGCAGATATGCAATAGCTGTTTTTATTAGGTGAGCGAACTGTGGCCCATGGGCATTTTGTTTCCAGAAAACAGGATATGACACTTCATGAAAATCCATTAGAGACAATTTGTATGAATTTGAAATGTCAAACCTGTTTTTTGGGAAGAATAAGAAAAATGATTCAGTATGTTGTCTGCTGAAAATTTTACCCTGAGTGAAGTACCAGCACAAGCAATAAGGATTAATCCTTACCAAGTTTGAACAAGCATATTTTATTGCTTGTTGATATGTCTAAAACAACTGGCTTGATGAATGGCAGTGGTGTGCTGTATATCTTGGTCTACATTTTTGCCCAAGCCTGTCGTGTCTGAATATTTAGTTTCAATATGGTAATTTAACTTTTACCATACACTGAACAAATTCAGCAGACTACAAACTGATGATATTTTTTTTTCCCCCAGAAAACAGGATTGACATTTCATGCAAATTGTCTCCATTTGAGACAATATGCATGACATGTCAAAACCTGCAGTCTGGGAAAAATATGAAAATATTACAATATGACGTCTGCTGATAAAATTTTACCCAGAGTGCTAAGAGTTAAGCAACCTCTCATTAAAAGTTCTCTTTTACTCTTTCACTACTACATACAGGGAAAATGGCTCTGCAAACAATGTAGATCCTGATGTGAGCCTCATTGCAAACAGTCTCATCAGGATCTGCATAGTTTGCCTTTCAGGTTTCAAATTTTGTCAAATTTTCTTGTCTAACAACCCTTTTGACATAACATTTGAATGGCTTTCACCTGTGTCTGACCATTATGTTATTGGAAGTCAAACCAGCTGTCAGGAGTCTGCAGTCAGAAAGTTTATGACTGTAATAAATTAGCTCTACTGCTGAGATGTAGCGGTAAACCTCATAATCAAAGAACAGCCAGTTGGAGCAAAATTCCTGGGCTAAACTGTAGACCTGTAAATTCACATGGACTTATTTGATTACATGCTCTCATAGGAACGCTCCACTGAGGCGATTCATTCGAATACCTTCAGTCATAATGTATGGAATAGTGGGGATTAGAAGATGAACAGTATTGTTCATATTTTTGTTCAAAGACATACATGTAGATTGTGGTAAACCCCACTTTATGTAGAAAAGTTTGGTTTACCAGGGTTTCTGCTCAAAATATAGACTGTGAGTGCTCGTAAGTTAAATCTCAGACACTGTCACAAAGTTTCGCCAGATAAATGCCCTTTTTCAGAGGCTTAAAGGACAGCAGTATCTCAAATGGGGATAGGCTGGTAACCCTAACGAGCACCCACAATAATATGTTTGGACTAGAAAAGGAAACATCACAAATTTTCGCCAGAAAAATGTCATTGTAGAGATAAAATTTTAAAGCTAACTATTCTTTCTTGATGAAGACAAAAGCTCTCGTAATAAACACTCTTGTAAATCTCACTTTATATAGGGAAAACTTGGGTTTATATGGGTATGCAATACTTTCCGTTTTGTTCTAAAAAATAGTATGTGGATACTCGTTAGAATCGCCTCAGTGAGACGGTAGAAACGCGCACCTATATGTCTAGAATAGAAAAATAAAGTTAAAACAAATCATTTGAACAATGCTTATTATAGAGATATGAAACACACATGTGTCATATGATTAACATCGGTGCTCAGAACACAATACTTCATTTTGGAATGTACAGATAGATGAAGGTGTGCGTTAGAGATTCACGAATGAGTTGTCAAACTTTCGTTTCGAATATATTTCAGTAGTTTTAGGTTTTATAACACACCATGTATTGGTTGGCTATGCAGTTTACACGGACTATTCTCAGCTAATGATCTCGTGCAGTGATAATGTCTCCCAAATGGCAATTAAGCAGCTGTTACTTAATCAATTACTGACCGCATCCAATCTGCAAATTTGTTTAACAGTAATAATTTGAGACTAGGAAACTGAACTAGGTCCATCACACCCTGTACAGTGAAATCCAAGAAGTCTGTGTGTGTGTGTGTGCGTGCGTGCGTGCGTGCGCGCGCGCGTGCATGTGTGTGTGTGTGACGCTACAAAATTGAAATATAAATGAACAGACTGTACCATGCTTCAACTGACATTTTTTGTTAAGTCCACATGCTCCACGTTCATAAGCATTAAGCACAAACATATTTTTTATTGAGAATGAAATGTATTTTTTTTCTTCTTCTTCTTTTTCTTTTTCTGTCCCCGCTTTTGAAGTCAAAGCACTACTGGTGGGTCGATTGAACTTGCGTTTAGGCCCGACACGGGATCCTAAACCTGAACCTGTTTTGTTAAGCTGTCTCGCGAAGAGAGAGAGAGAGAGAGAGAGAGAGAGAGAGAGAGAGAGAGAGAGAGTGAGAGAGAGAGAGTGAGTGAGAGAGAGAGATCACGTTAAAAATTCCTTACAAATGCCCTTGTAATCTGGGGTGTACAAGGGAATACATTTTTTCTATCAACCGTAAATTGTGAGTAGTCAATGAGGCGGTTCTAATGAGCACCCACATACTATGCTTGGAGCATCAATAAGAAAAAAAGGTTACAAAATGTCAACGGGAACAAATGTCTCAAAGGAAAGTGTTATGTTACACGAGTATGTTATCCAAATGAGAGAGAGAGAGAGGTTGCGTTATATCGCTTAGTCATGTGTATGGAATATCCTTTTACAGGTCACACAAGCCCGGTGTATTTTGGGTCGATTGTTTGTCAGTCGACCCAAAGTTACTAAGCTCAGAAGCTCTTCAGTGCTGATGTCCACGCGACTGTCAGTGAATTGGGGGAAATCCAGGAAAAGGTTATTTATAGAAAATAGTCGCGTTATTCTTGTCGTTGTGACGTCAGAGTGCTGTGTAAAAGAAATCTTTTTGTGAAACAATGACTGGGCGCATGTGCTGGGACATTGGCAAACATTTTAGCCCAGATCAGACGCCGAGTCTGATCAGGGTCTACATTGTTTGCTTAAAATACTGGAAGTTTTAGCGTTAAACGAAACAGTCTACGTCTCAGTTCAAGACTATGTTCCCAGTCTGCACTAAAATACAATCGATTCTTCGGTGCTGTCAGTACTTTGATTTCTATAAATGTCAAAATTATGTACAATCTTCACCAAAGGCATAAATATGGTACAAAGAACTCTTGACACTCGCATTATCAGGGATAGTCCTTTAATTTTTTTGTTTTCAGGTTTTACGTCCCCGTCAGGCTTAGACCTTCTAAGCGGTTCACCAGTACTCAAATTCGGTCGGTTTCAGCTCTGTGCGGAAGCACCATGCAGCCCTATCTATTTCTCCAAGCCCAGATGGGCGGGGGAGATGTATGTATGTATGTATGTATGTATGTATAGGCGTCAATTCATGCTCGCGTTCATCGGAAGGACGAATTGACGGAATGAGGGATCGATTTGGGTGTGCGTGTGAGAGAGTGAACATGCATTTGCAATGACGTCATTGTTTGCGAACGGATGGAGGGGAGGGAAGAACGGACATATATTTCTTAATTTATAACTTCTAACTTCTAATACCCCGTTTATATGCATACGTTTGCCCCTAGGGGTAAATTTACCCTAGGGGTAAACTCGTCATGTAAACGCATTTGCCCCTAGGGGTAAAATTTACCCACATGGGTAAAATACCCCTACTCAAGGGTAGAGGCAAATATAGGGGTATTTAACCCCTAGGGGTATATTCCGTCATGTAAACTTAAGCCCCGTTTATATGCATTAAGTTTACCCCTAGGGGTAAATTTACCCCTATGGGTAAATATTTGCCCCACCTTGTTAAATACCCCTATGGGTAAATGGTTGCGTTTATATGTGTTTTAGGAAGAAGGGGCAAATGATAGTTTTCTTTTTATTTAAAAGCTTATCTATAATAGCAGCACTATTTCTTTCACCTGAGAATATTTAGCAGATGACAAACTGATGTTGTTTTTCTTATTTTTCCAGAGATCTTGATTTGACATTTCATGCAAATTTTCTCCATTGATGACAATCTGCATAAGATATCAAATCCTGTATCCTGAGAAAAATAACAAAAATATTTCAAAATGTCATCTGGTGAACATTTTACCCAGGTACTTAGCGTTAATCTGCATTATCAAGCTTCAGATACAAGAAGTAGGGAAAGAAAGTTTTTGGTGAAAAAAAAAAGTATTATTTGGTGGTCAGTAATATAATGTTCCCGATTTTACTGCTGTATTCCAAAATGTTTAGCTAACATTCCACAGGAGCAAGACAGTATAGCCCCATCAAAGTTTGGGCAGGATCTATAATATTCTGCTGTAAACAAAGCAATTATGCCACCATACTGACATGTATTGATGGGGGGAGAGGGGCGGGGGGGGGGGGTGGTTTCGGTGAGGCGAAGATGTCCTGTAGCTTTTGTCACAGTATAGACCCTGATTATGACCAGATGTGTAAGCAGATGGTACTTATTTTTTTCCACGCATCAGCTATGTGACCCGGACATGAAACAAGCATTAATCAACGGAACTAACTGGTAATAATCAAGAAAAGTGATAATAATAATACATAAAAATTAATTATTTGACATCGCTTTTTATAATTCAGGTTAGGCTGCATGAAAATGTTGAATGTTGGCATAGGACCTGAAACTGGGAATACCAGGGAACTCAATTCTGGTGACATAGATCTGCACAGTCTGGTCAGGGTATTTCCTATTTACTGATCGGATTCTACATATAAAGATAAACTAATTGTTCATCGGTAATGACTGTCCATGATCATTGCAAACCCCTTTGCTGGTATTTAGTGTGTTTGCAGATGGCTGTACTCAAGTGATTGTCACATATTAAACTGTTGAAATGTCATGTGTGTGAGTACCTTAGACCATAATCAAACTGTGCGGAGATTGTTGAACAGATAAACAGTGTGATCTGGTACCATTTTTATATCCCCTGGTAATTTTTGTTTAGTCATCAACCTTTACCACTCTGGTTCTCTGGGCGAAATTAACAGATGCCAAATTGGTAGTATTTCTGTGTGTGTTTTTTCGTTTTTTGTTTTTTTTTTCCTCAGAAAATAAAGGGATGGCACCATTTTCTTGAAATGCCAAAGCCTATTTTCTGGGAATAATAAGGAAATATTTCAAGTCGTTGTCTGCTAAAAAGTTTACCCTCAGCGATAAGCGTTATGAAATGGGAACGATAAGCGTTAAGAAATGAGAATTTATTTTAGTCATCAAATTGGTTAAAAATACTGCGAAAACTTTCTTGATGACATTAACTATTTAATTATAGATCAGCACAAAGGTATGTTACTTGATCAGCACCATAATAACTATAAATCATATTTGCCTTGAATCAGCATCCTAACTGCTACTAGCATAATAGTATTCTTGTCAAATAACTCACTTCTGACCACAACTTGCAAACACAAATTTGTGACTGAGAAGGTACAAGTATATTTGCAGACATCAAGTAAATAAACAAATAAAATTTATGCAAAATAAACATTATATACATGTATTTTGAGGCATTCCAAACATATTTACAAAATTTACCCCTATGGGTAAATTAAACATTGCGTTTACATGACGAAATATACCCCTAGGGGTAAAATACCCCTAGGGGCAAATATATTTGCCCCTACCCTTGAGCTGGGGCAATTTACCCACGTGGGTAAATTTTGCCCCTAGGGGCAAATGCGTTCACATGACAAGTTTACCCCTAGGGGTATATTTGCCCCTAGGGGTAAATTTGCCCCTAGGGGCAAACTTATGCATATAAACGGGGCATTAATATTTAATTTACACATAGGGGTAAATTTTATAAATATATTTGGAATGTCTTAAAAAACATGTATACAATTTTTATTTTGAATACATTTTATTTGTTTATTTACTTGATTTCTGCAGGTATACTTTTACCTTCTCTATCACAAATAAACTTTGCAAGTTGTGGTCAGAAGTGATTTATTTGACATGAATACTATTATGTTAGCAGTTAGGATACTGATTCAAGGCAAATATAATTAATATTATTTCATGAAAATGGTCTCATCCCTTATTTTCTAAGAAAAAGCAGGGACAATTTTTTTTCTGTCAATTTGTCGTCTGTTAATTTTGCCCACAGAGCGGCGAAGGTTAAGGACAGAGCAAACATACGAAATGTCAGATATAAATAGAGGTGCCAGTTCAGACTATATATCTATTCAACAAACTCTGCACAGTCTGGTACTCACACACGTTGTATTTCAATAGTTCAATATGTGATAAACACTTGAGTACAAACGCACAAAATACTAGTACCGCAAGTGGATTGTAATGATCATGGACAATTATTACCGATGAATTATTTCATCTTTATATGTAGAATCTAATCTGTAAATAGGAAATGCCTTGACCAGACTGTGCAGATCTAAAGGCTGGCAATGACCAAGTCTGCCAGGCATACTTTAAGATCACCAGAATTGAGTTTCCCGTTAGACTTGGTTTCAGATCGTATGCCAGCATTCAACATTATCATAGTCAGTCTGACCTAAATTAAAAAAAAAAAAAAAAAAAAAAAAAAGCAATGTCAAGCTTATTAGCAGCTAGTTCTGTTAATCAGTGCTTGTTTCATGTCTGTAGCACACAGCTGATGAGTGGAAACTGTAAATAGAAACTGACTTTATTACATATATGACCAGCGTAAACGCAGATGGGCCTGCACATCTGCATGGGCAGTATAATAGGGGTCTATACCGTTTGCAAACAGAATCTTTGTAGTATAGTGACAAGTGTAGACCCATGAATGCACAAGCTGATCTGAGTGTAACCTGTTAATATATGTCATAAGGTCAGTTTCTATTTGGAGAGCCTCAATTGATTTTGGGACCAGCCTGGATTCTGATGAACATATCTATGTACAGTATGGTGAGTAGAATGTTATAAACCCTGCAGAAACTTTGATGGGGCTATACTGTCTTGCTGTTGGGGAATGTTGGCACAACATTTTGGGATACAACAGTAAAATAGGAAACAATGGAACATATATTACTGACCACTAAATAATACTTTTTTCTTCCAAATCTTCCACAGCAAATTGCCTCGTAAACTTTCTCAAACGATTCATTTTTGATAATGACAATTAACGCTGAGTACTCTCGGTAAAATTTTCAGCAGACGACATGAAATAGTTTTCTTATTCTTTTTCTCACGATACAGGCTTTGATATCCCATACAAATTGTCTCTAATGATAACAATTTCCATGAAATGCCAAATCCAATTCTCTGGGAAAAATAAATATTATCAATTTGTCATCTGCTTTTTTTTTCTCAGAGAGTGGTGAAGGTAAAAGAAACAATGTAATTATAGATAGGCTTTTAAATAAAAGAGAAAACTATCATTTGCCCCTTCTTCCTATAACACATATAAACGAACCCGTTTATCCACGAGGGTATCTAACAAGGAGGGGCAAATATTTACCCCTAGGGGTAAATATACCCCAAGAGGTAACATTAATGCATGTAAAAGGGGCTTAAGTTCTTATTTCTAACTTTTAACTTCTTACTTCTAACTTCTAACTTTTACCTCTGACTTCTAACTTCTTACTTCTAACTTTTTACTTCTAACTTCCACTATGTATGTATGTATGTATGTATTAGTAGGCGTCAGTACATACATACATGCATACATACACACATACAACGTAGAAGTTAGAAGTAAGAGGTTAAAAGTAAGAAGTTAGAAGTTAGAAATAAGAAATGTCCCTACCAGGCTTTCGTACTTTTCAAATTGAGGCGTGTTCCTTTTTGTCGTTAGTGTTATTACATGTACGGAGTATTACTGTACGTTGCGTTCGATTGATCTGAGATTTCAAAAGGATCTGTTGGGTACCTTTTTTTTTTTTTTGTCGATTGTTTGTCAGTCGACACAAAGTTATTAAGCACAGCAGCATTTCGTTTCTTGATGTCCACGTGACCATCACTTATGATTTGTATGAAAGCCAGGTAACAGTTATTTACAGAAAATAGCCGCGTTGTTCTTATCGCTGTGAGGTCAGCTTGTTGCGTAAGAGGGTTATCTAAAATCTTCTGCTGGGTTTGGCAAACAGTGTCAGACGCCGCAGTACACGGCGTCTGATCGGGGTCTACACTGTTGGCTTTCAGTAGATGAATTAAAGGGGTAAACGAAACAAGTCTTAAGTCCCCGTCCAGGACCATTTTCCCATCCTACACTCAATCGACCCACCAGTGCTTTCAGTGCTTTGATTGTCACCACTGCGAACTGTGCTCGGCATGTACCAGGGTTGTGGTCTCCCATCCAAGGTTGCTGGTTTTCTCTGCCACGTACAGTCACATTACGCCAGTAGTCTAGTCTATGAGTCTAAAATAAGTTTGGTGTCGAAGTAAACTAAGTAAGCTATAGTTGAACATAGCGAATGTTAACGTTATAATCTCCGACTGTCAACATTTTTATTTGCATTTGTAAATGAACCAGCTCATGAGAAAAGAGATCGCAGAGTCGACCAAGGGAAGGGTCAGGTGAGCCTGATCATAAGTGCAGCCTCGCCAGGACCTAGCATTTCGATAAAAGTACACGCAGCATTTTTAGATTATTCATTATATATTTTCCTTATTTCTGTTCCAATCATAAATGGCAGGTCCTCGTTAGAACCGCCTCAATGAGGCTTTATAACGTGTATCCACAATTTATGTTCAGAGCACAAATAAGGAGACTAATGTGCATCTAAGGTCTCAAATGTTGTATAAAGTTTTAATTAGTGTTGGAATTAAGCAAAAAAAAATAAATAAATAAATAAATAAAAAAAAAATAAATAAATAAATTAATTAATTAATAAAAATAAAAAAAAAATGAATAGAATTGACATCCAACTTAAATGCACGATAGGGCCTTCATGTAATTATTTTCAATGAATCCAAATATTTTAAGTAAATCAGTATTATATTGTGCTAATGGTCGTTGTTGATGTTCTTGTTCTTTTTCGGAGAGAGCGAAATATATTGTAGAGACACGGTCACATATGAGGCGACAAGTTCTGCAACGGAAGATCAGGTGTTTTTTCTCCAGGTTCTACGCTTTTCGCCCACATCTAATTAACGATCGGCTCGAACTGAGTGAAATAATCCTGAAAACGCTGCGAATCCAAAATATAAAATAAATGTAGAGACATACTGCATATTTTTATTTCGAAGGTTTAACATCACCGAAAAAATCTTTCCAAACTTGTTTTGCTGCGCAATGCGGCCGTCAGAACTAGAAACAAAAATCGATAATACCGCTAACAGAGTTTTGTTGTGTGGTGTTATATATTACAGGTAAATTTTGTGGGGTGATATATTTTCTCAGCGGGAATTTAATATCGGTCTTGCGCTAGCCGACGCAAGGGAGACTACTGTAAAACTACATATATATATAACCCTTATAAAACCGAGATGCTGGAAAACAACCTAGGGAGGGTAAAATGGATGCCCTGAGTCTACTGTATTGCTTAAAAAATGCGGGGTGGTATAAACACCCCACAATTTTTTCACACCCCACAAGAAAGGTTTCATATATAGAAACGCCCCATATCTGGCAACTTTCTTTCTATATATATATATATATATATATATATATATTTGGATTTTAGGGCATTTTTAAGAATATTTCACTTATATTGAGCGGAACGCGTTTGAGCCGATCGTTCATCAAAGATGGGCGAACAGGGGGAAAAGAACACCTGACTATCCGTAAGCAGAATTTGGCTTTCCACCTATGACCCGAGCGAGGCTCGAACCACAGCAGTGAGAAACCTGATGGATTAAGAGTCAACTCTTCTATCAACTAGGCTACTGCGGCCCGTAATAAGCAGTAAAACGAACAGTTTCAAATTTTATAACTAGAATGGTAAGGAGTTAAGGTGCCAGAATATCTAAAGCAAAAAAAAAAAAAAAAAAAAAAAATGTGGGTGATTCTAATGGGTAACTTAATACGTTTTCATAGTAAAATAAGTAAAATATCAGTACTTTCTGGTTGACAAATAAAGCAACTTATCGTAAGCTATATAAAACAAATCCCAGATAAAATTTTAGCTTTCAAAGGGAGTGGATACAATTTCTTCTAACAGCATTCTCCTGAAACTATTTGCTCCTTTCTAAAAGAGGTCTGCTCTTAAAACAAAGAATTTGCTCCCCATGTGAGCAAATTCTCTGCTTTAAAGGTAATGATCTTTGAGATACAACTCATATTCCAGTTAAGCAAATTTGTTTTCAGCTGTAGTGGATTTCCTTTACAAAGGGAGATAATAATTTTACACATGTTCTTTCTTTGAGGTATATTCAATCCCTTAAAGGCAAATGGACACAATTTAAAGGAGGCGAATAAAAACTTATTCTGCCCCATTTCTGAAAAAGGGGTCTGCTCTAAAACCAGAGTAGACTCTTTTTCAGAAGTGTCTTAGTGTGCAGAAATTCCTAAGAGAAGGTAAAAAAAGAATCTACCTTGTTAAAAATGGCAAAAAATCTACCAAGTGCACCCAGTACCTTTTAAGCAATGCGATAGTGCCTTTGATACATAATTACAGTGCTAAGGATATTATTATAAAATAAAACATCACACACATATATTGTATCAATACATTTAACTCTTAGCACTCCGGGTAAAATTTTCAGCAGACTACATTTTGAAACGTTTTTCTTATTTTCCCAAGAAAACAGGACTTCAGATTACATGCAAATTGATGTCAAGTCCTTTTTTCTGGAAAATAAAGAAACATATCACCAATTTGTTGTCTGCAAAATACATGGAGCCTAGAAAGTGGTAAAGGTTGAAATACAGTTCTGAGTCTATATAAATGTAGTTAGTAATATAGGTTAAACAGTCAAAGAACTATAAACAGTCTGAGATAGTCTGAGATTATCATATAAGATAGTTTAAGACTACCATTTGTTTGTGCTGAGGTTTAACAGCCCATTCAACTCAATGTTGAGCCTGGTCAGTCTACCTAACCACGTGTTTACTGGGCAGGCTTAGTCATTTAAGCGGTTAACGAGTATTATGTACATTCTTTCGCCATAAACTGACAACTGCCATTCTTGAAACAGCAGAAGGGAAAGAATGACCATAGATTGAAATTATCTCATGATCAATCTCGATGAAAGATATTTCCGACCCGGAGGGATCGAACGCGCAACCTTCTGATCAGACGTGCATCCAACTGAGCCACCGAGGCCGACTGAGACTATCATATGGTAGTGTGAGATTGTTATAAGGGATAATATTCCAGTACAGACATATATCATATAATATTTATTGTTTTGGGAATGCAAGTTGACCCTGAAAGTGCTGATCACATCTGCAGCAAATGATATTTATTTTTTTTTTTTGTGTGGGAGGGGGGGGGGGGGGGTCTGGGGGAGGGAGGGGGGAGGCGGGGTGGTATTTTTCAGCGTAAAGAAGGAATAATATTTCAGGCGAATCACCTATCTAGCAGATGATACAAATGAAATGACAAGTCTTTGTCTTTACCAGAATAATACATTTTTTTTTTTGGTATTTTTCAGGGTAAATCAAGTTTGATATTTCAAGTGAATCATTAGCTTAGAAAATGCCGTCATATTCTCTCTGAAAAATAATATAAATAATTAGAATGTCATCTGCTTCAATTTTACTTAGTGCTTTAAGGGTTAACTGCATGTCTTCAGATTTTGTGGATCTCATGGTTACCTCACAGACATCATCCAGCGAAATTTTAAAGCGCCAATCACATTTGCAGCAGACGACATTTTTATTTTTATTCTTTTAATTATTAATATTTTTTTTTTATAAAAAAATAAGTCTTGATATTTCATGTGAATTGTATGCCAGAAAGTCAAGGCTTATTTTCTCTGAAAAAACAAATATGTCCTCTGCTGCAAATTGTGCTTGGCGCTTTAAGGGTTCAACATTTTTTGATGTGTCTATGTACATGTGCACACAAACCATTACATGTTTTTATTTACATGGCAGCAATATATCAGAGGCATTGGGCAAGACAGCCTCCTCAAGTACTGCACATTTGTGCAAATTTGTGAACCCCTCCCCCACCCCCTCCCTGCCAAAAAAAAAAAAAAAAAGAAAAGAAAATCACACCCCTTAACTTTCAAATGCACTTTTCCAAAGCATCTGTCCAAAGGTAGATTTGTAACATTGTCAAACAGTGTAGACCTTGATCAGATGCCGCAGAACACAGTGTCAATGTTTATTGAAAGTGCAGGATTTTTTTTTTTTTTTGCAAACTTATTTCAAACAAAACAAAACTGATGCTCCTTAAATCTGTCCAGATGGCATTTTGCAGACATTTGCAAACTGTATAGATCCTGATCATATATGTCGAAGAACACCGAGTCCGATTAGAGTCACAAATGTTTGCTTAAAGGCTATTACGGGGAGGGCCAGTGTGTAGTTAAACGTTTTAGCATATAGCACACATTGGTACTAGCCTATCGCTGATCATTGGAGGACTCCACTCCAAAGGTTCACTTCATTAATTACCACTTTTTGTGCATATGAAATTCATCATCTGAATGGCTGACAATTTTATACATAGTCAGACATTTACGTTCGTATATTAAACTGGCCTCACTTGGACCAAATGAATGGAACTCATTTGATTATGCTATATAATTAACACCTTTTAGTTATATTGCCTGAATTCAGGCCTTTAAAATGTACCTAACGTTTTGTAAATGTACGAAAACAGTCTGACACCTCTTACATTTAGGATTGATCTGTCTAAATACACACATAAGGGAATTTACAAACAGTGTAGAGCCAGGTCGGAGGACGCTGAATGATTAGCCACGATTCAGTATAACGCATTATTTATTTTTCACAGACTTTCTCCGCGAACATATTTTAAATACATCAAATTGGCCTTGTTAAAATATTAGGGAAAGTAAGGTAAGGTTTGAGAATGTTTAGGGTAACTATGGTATTTTTTTTCTCCCTTCTTATTTTTTTATTTTATTTTATTGATTGATTGATTGATTGATTGATTGATTGATTTATTTATTTATTTATTTATTTATTTTGGCAGTAAACAACAAGATATTACATTGTTATCTTAACATTTTATCATCATTCAGTCTGATCGGGTCTTTTGTCCGCTTACAAAATTAATGGATACTATAGAACATATGAATGGGCAGCAACAATCGAGAAAATATCCAGATGAGACTGTGCGGATGCACAGGCTGATCTTGACCTTCGCTATTCGAATACAATAAGAGTTTACGCGTCATTACATGCGTCAAAGATTTTTTTTTTTGGTATTAACATTTAGCATGTAGGGTAAACATCTCAGGATTGTCATCTGTTCAAGATTTTAGGTTGAGATAGTAACTATTAACTTGTTTGACATTTATTTTTTTATTTATATATTTTTATTTGGGTTTTACGGCCCAAGAATATTTCACTTATATCGAGCCGATCGTTCATCAAAGATGGACGAAAACCGGAGAACCCGAAGAAAAAAAAAAAACACCTGACCATCCATAAGCAGAACTTGACCACCGGAGCGAGGCTCGAACCACTAACTGGTTTGAATACACTGAATCCCATATATATATATATGTGCCAGCACATGAGATAATGGTACTTCTCGCATATACGAACAGGGAGCCTTCGGTGCATCCGCGCATTCTTGCCAGAGCCTTCACTGTTCGCCAGAGCCTTCACTGTAGTATAGAACTAGACGATGGTTTTGACCAAAAATCAGACATCTAGCCTCACTAAATGGCTGCTCGGGCATGCGCGTTCGGTAACTTGTCTTTACGTAGGACAAAACGTACCTTACTCATATGACGTTCTGAAACTAAATGAGCTGCAGCATAAGAAAGTCTGCCCTACACCTTAATTAAGCCAACAACACAGGCACATATCAGCCTGCGTATATACACAGTCTATTAATCGTCTTTGTTGATCACTACAACTCTAATCATTAAGGTGAACCAGACGCTGCAGTTCGTGTTTTGAATAATACCCTGAATCCTGAACCGTACGCTGAATAATACCCTGGCGTCTTTTGAATAATACCTTGAATGATGAACCAGACGCTGCAGCTCGTATTTTGAATAATACGCGGAATCCTGAACCAGACGATACAGGTCGTGTTTTGAATAATACCCTGAATCCTGAACCAGAAGCTGCAAGTCGTGTTTTGAAAAATACCCTGAATAATGAACCAGACGCTGCAGCTCGTATTTTGAATAATACGCTGAATCCTGAACCAGACGCTGCAGGTCGTGTTTTGAAAAATACCCTGAATAATGAACCAGACGCTGCAGCTCGTATTTTGAATAATACGCTGAATCCTGAACCAGACGCTGCAGCTCGTATTTTGAATAATACGCTGAATCCTGCACCAGACGCTGCAGCTCGTATTTTGAATAATACGCTGAATCCTGAACCAGACGCTGCAGCTCGTATTTTGAATAATACGCTGAATCCTGAACCAGACGCTGCAGGTCGTATTTTGAATAATACGCTGAATCCTGAACCAGACGCTGCAGCTCGTATTTTGAAAAATACCCTCAATAATGAAACAGACGCTGCAGCTCGCATTTTGAATAATACGCTGAATCCTGAACCAGACGCTGCAGCTCGTATTTTGAATAATACGCTGAATCCTGAACCAGACGCTGCAGCTCGTATTTTGAATAATACGCTGAATCCTGAACCAGACGCTGCAGGTCGTATTTTGAAAAATACCCTGAATAATGAACCAGACGCTGCAGCTCGCATTTTGAATAATACGCTGAATCCTGAACCAGACGCTGCAGCTCGTATTTTGAATAATACGCTGAATCCTGAACCAGACGCTGCAGCTCGTATTTTGAATAATACGCTGAATCCTGAACCAGACGCTGCAGGTCGTGTTTTGAAAAATACCCTGAATAATGAACCAGACGCTGCAGCTCGTATTTTGAATAATACGCTGAATCCTGAACCAGACGCTGCAGCTCGTATTTTGAAAAATACCCTCAATAATGAAACAGACGCTGCAGCTCGCATTTTGAATAATACGCTGAATCCTGAACCAGACGCTGCAGCTCGTATTTTGAATAATACGCTGAATCCTGAACCAGACGCTGCAGGTCGTATTTTGAATAATACGCTGAATCCTGAACCAGACGCTGCAGGTCGTATTTTGAAAAATACCCTCAATAATGAAACAGACGCTGCAGCTCGCATTTTGAATAATACGCTGAATCCTGAACCAGACGCTGCAGCTCGTATTTTGAATAATACGCTGAATCCTGAACCAGACGCTGCAGGTCGTATTTTGAATAATACGCTGAATCCTGAACCAGACGCTGCAGGTCGTGTTTTGAAAAATACCCTGAATAATGAACCAGACGCTGCAGCTCGTATTTTGAATAATACGCTGAATCCTGAACCAGACGCTGCAGGTCGTATTTTGAAAAATACCCTCAATAATGAAACAGACGCTGCAGCTCGCATTTTGAATAATACGCTGAATCCTGAACCAGACGCTGCAGCTCGTATTTTGAATAATACGCTGAATCCTGAACCAGACGCTGCAGCTCGTATTTTGAATAATACGCTGAATCCTGAACCAGACGCTGCAGCTCGTATTTTGAATAATATCCTGAATACTGAACCAGACGCTGCAGGTCGTGTTTTGAAAAATACCCTGAATAATGAAGCAGACGCTGCAGCTCGTGTTTTGAATAATACGCTGAATCCTGAACCAGACGCTGCAGGTCGTATTTTGAAAAATACCCTCAATAATGAAACAGACGCTGCAGGTCGTGTTTTGAAAAATACCCTGAATAATGAACCAGACGCTGCAGCTCGTATTTTGAATAATACGCTGAATCCTGAACCAGACGCTGCAGGTCGTATTTTGAAAAATACCCTCAATAATGAAACAGACACTGCAGCTCGCATTTTGAATAATACGCTGAATCCTGAACCAGACGCTGCAGCTCGTATTTTGAATAATACGCTGAATCCTGAACCAGACGCTGCAGCTCGCATTTTGAATAATACGCTGAATCCTGAACCAGACGCTGCAGGTCGTGTTTTGAAAAGTACCCTGAATAATGAACCAGACGCTGCAGCTCGTATTTAGAATAATACGCTGAATACTGAACCAGACGCTGCAGCTCGTATTTTGAAAAATACCCTCAATAATGAAACTGACGCTGCAGCTCGCATTTTGAATA
This sequence comes from Anodontia alba, assembly GCA_964016985.1. Classification (NCBI taxonomy): domain Eukaryota; kingdom Metazoa; phylum Mollusca; class Bivalvia; order Lucinida; family Lucinidae; genus Anodontia; species Anodontia alba. The sequence goes on from OZ024823.1 coordinate 124,983,236, forward strand.
ATACGCTGAATCCTGAACCAGACGCTGCAGCTCGTATTTTGAATAATACGCTGAATCCTGAACCAGACGCTGCAGCTCGTATTTTGAATAATACGCTGAATCCTGAACCAGACGCTGCAGCTCGTATTTTGAAAAATACCCTCAATAATGAAACAGACGCTGCAGCTCGCATTTTGAATAATACGCTGAATCCTGAACCAGACGCTGCAGCTCGTATTTTGAATAATACGCTGAATCCTGAACCAGACGCTGCAGGTCGTATTTTGAATAATACGCTGAATCCTGAACCAGACGCTGCAGGTCGTGTTTTGAAAAATACCCTGAATAATGAACCAGACGCTGCAGCTCGTATTTTGAATAATACGCTGAATACTGAACCAGACGCTGCAGCTCGTATTTTGAAAAATACCCTCAATAATGAAACAGACGCTGCAGCTCGCATTTTGAATAATACGCTGAATCCTGAACCAGACGCTGCAGCTCGTATTTTGAATAATACGCTGAATCCTGAACCAGACGCTGCAGCTCGTATTTTGAATAATACGCTGAATCCTGAACCAGACGCTGCAGGTCGTATTTTGAAAAATACCCTGAATAATGAACCAGACGCTGCAGCTCGCATTTTGAATAATACGCTGAATCCTGAACCAGACGCTGCAGCTCGTATTTTGAATAATACGCTGAATCCTGAACCAGACGCTGCAGGTCGTATTTTGAATAATACGCTGAATCCTGAACCAGACGCTGCAGGTCGTGTTTTGAAAAATACCCTGAATAATGAACCAGACGCTGCAGCTCGTATTTTGAATAATACGCTGAATCCTGAACCAGACGCTGCAGCTCGTATTTTGAAAAATACCCTCAATAATGAAACAGACGCTGCAGCTCGCATTTTAAATAATACGCTGAATCCTGAACCAGACGCTGCAGCTCGTATTTTGAATAATACGCTGAATCCTGAACCAGACGCTGCAGGTCGTATTTTGAATAATACGCTGAATCCTGAACCAGACGCTGCAGGTCGTATTTTGAAAAATACCCTCAATAATGAAACAGACGCTGCAGCTCGCATTTTGAATAAAACGCTGAATCCTGAACCAGACGCTGCAGCTCGTATTTTGAATAATACGCTGAATCCTGAACCAGACGCTGCAGGTCGTATTTTGAATAATACGCTGAATCCTGAACCAGACGCTGCAGGTCGTGTTTTGAAAAATACCCTGAATAATGAACCAGACGCTGCAGCTCGTATTTTGAATAATACGCTGAATCCTGAACCAGACGCTGCAGCTCGTATTTTGAAAAATACCCTCAATAATGAAACAGACGCTGCAGCTCGCATTTTGAATAATACGCTGAATCCTGAACCAGACGCTGCAGCTCGTATTTTGAACAATACGCTGAATCCTGAACCAGACGCTGCAGCTCGTATTTTGAATAATACGCTGAATCCTGAACCAGACGCTGCAGCTCGTATTTTGAATAATATCCTGAATACTGAACCATACGCTGAATCCTGAACCGTGAATAATGAACCGTGAACCAGATGCTTACTTAACAATCATTGAGGAATGCTGTCTTCCAACCATAATTAACTTGCTAATTTCTCGACCCTTGGAACCAGCTTGCCGATTTTCCTACATTTGTAAAAGCACTCACATGGCCTAGCCGTAAATAATGTCCACTACTTGGTAGGAATTGGAATTTTAAGCTTTTATATGTGTGTCAAACAGCCCGCAAAAACAATTAAAATACCAAATCAGCAATGGATGCTGGATGTAAATACAAGAAAAAGCAATTATGCTGTACATCATTGAATGCAAATCAGTTTGATTTCCTAAAAGAGATCGTCCATGTGTAAATCACATATCCGCTACGACATCGTTTGCATTTTAATGATTTTTAACGTCGGTACAAATGTCAACTTGATAAATCGTTTGATTTAACACATAGTGATGCTTTGATTATACCATTCGGAAGTGCTTTCTTCATCTCTTTTTTTCTGATTTTATGCTTGGTTCACGGCTAAGAATGAGTTGAGCAAATATTTAATATTAAACATGATCCAAGGACCCTTATACCATACGAGAACAATAAAAGAAGACTGACTACAAGTACGCATTGAGCGGCCTTCTGTTCGTAGATAGATTCTGTATTATTCGGGATTGTGCAAGCCGCGAATAAACCTTGTACTTACGATACAGCTAAATATTCATTTAACACAAATGGTTCTTGCCTACTGCCCAGCGGGCACATGCCTTTAATCTAACATTGCATTAACGTCGTTTTATCGGCGTTAATGCGACGTTGTAGTATAAACGTGATGTGCCTGCTATCTATCTATCTATCTATCTATCTATCTATCTATCTATCTATCTATCTATCTATCTGGTTGGCTTATGCCTATCTATCTATCTATCTATCTATCTATCTATCTATCTATCTATCTATCTATCTATCTATCTATCTATCTATCTATCTATATTAGGTTCTTTCAACATTAATTCAGAGACACAAAACACGCATAGGTTTCGCAAAGACTATCTGACTTTTGGAGATTGATCATTTCGATTGTACATTAGTATGGAAATTAACTTGATGCCGTATGCAAACTATGACGTCCCGTCAGCATCAACCAAGTGACCGTAGTGATTTCCGGCGAAGTTTCTTTTTCCCAAGATGAGCACCCATTTTGGTTACTCAGGATCCACTGTGAAACCTAAAGCATCTTCAAAAAAGAAGATAAGCGACGAACAATAGCAGATAATTTTTTGAAATTTTACAATACAGTGAACCCTCTTTACAACGAAAGTATTTATTCTTAAAACTTTTACCATTAAAAAGAACAGAGATGTTGCCATTAAAAAAGAATTTGCTGCAGTAAAGAATCCTTAATGAGCAGAATGAAATGTAAGAAATACATTGTTTTCTGCTTATTTCCTCTTAGAGCATATGTTTTGAATATTTGTTATAATCGCCTTACTGAGACGATTCTAACAAATATTCTAAACAAATGTTTATGTTTTAAGTATTAAATACAATATTCTTGCATAATGTCCGTTTAACTGTCACCTCTTGAGCGAAAGATTAGTGCCAGTCAAATGACCATTATAACGAATTTTGTCGTTGTATCGAGTGTCGGTATAAAGAGAGCTGACTATTATAATAGACTGGCTCTTGTCTAACTGATATATAAATCAGCATAAAAACTATTTATATTTTACAAAAATCTTGTCCTTTGGAATGTCCTTCTCTCTGAAACGACTGATTAGTTATATGTATGAATTTCTGACTGGTGAGGGAGATGATATGTGTAGAAAAAATAGTCAAGAGGAGCATTTTACCTTAGTTAGATTGGAAATGTAAAAATCATAGCGTGGTGCCAAGCTAGTATTATAATAGAGGTTGTTAAAACGAAGTTCGCTTTCCACCCAAAACGTTGACAGTTTCCCTTGTCAGAATTATAATTGAGGAAACCCAGTAAATGTGACCATTACGAATCACAGACCTCCCGCGACACCAAAAGAAGGAGAGATTAGGACTAAATAATAACAAAACAAACAACACATATGAAACCACAGACGGACAAACAAAGAATAACTGCAACAGAGGAATCGCCTTAGAACGGTAAGTAGCATTACGAAAACCCGCCTATTCAAATATACTGAAAATTTTCCCACCACAAATGAAAATTTTCAGAAGAAATTCTGATATGTTTCATGTTTCTGCTCAAAACATAGATTGGGGGGGACTCGTTAGAACCGCCTCGACGAGGCGGTTCTAACGAGTACCCACAATCTATGTTTTTGAGCAGAAATAAGAAAAATAACGTATACCCCTGTAAACCCTAGTTTTACTATATAAAAATGGGGTTTAAGGAGGCCGAAATTATAAAGGCATGATGGAATGATGGCCTGATGATTTCGTCATGGGAAAATTACTGGGAGACTTTAACCAGTTAGCAAACCTTGCCCGTAATTCTGAAGCAGCTCGGAATTACAAAATGTACGTTCGGTCCGCATAGGGTCCTCTACCTTATCTGTTAAACATCAAAGTGAAACACATATAATCACAAACATTGTGATGAAAGAAAACGAATTGCTCAACTGCGATCTGAAGCCAGAACACAAGGAAACCACAAACGGGACCAAAGTCACATCTAACTCTATGTTACATTGTACGCAGGGTACGGGGGTGATATTTAATACCACCGCCTTTCATAGCACGTTAGCTGCTTTTCGTTATTTAGTCACACCGAAATATAAATCTATGGAATGGCTGTCGATTCAGAAGTTCTAGTTTACTACATTTGCTTCTTTTGCTTTGCCATTTTTTTCATCGCCATCTTTAACAATTGTATATTTCTTTCATCGCTCTATTGCTGTCAACAAAATTACTGAATAGATTTAACAAGAAATTTCTTTATAAAGATAAACTTAAAGTTCGTAAGTGAAATCGAAGAGAGTTTGTAATGAGGGAAGGTCAGCGATTTACAGACTAAGATTCGTAGACTGTGTCCAGCTTAACACTGGCTTTCCTTGCACTAGCATCTTTATTGATACGCAGATTATCTTGCTTATTTTAAATCCTGGACTTCAACCCTCTAATTGGAAAATCTATTAAAATTGCCGTGGGCTGACACGCGGCGAAAACTACAAACTGCACTTGTAATACACTATGCCATAGCCACATGGAATAGTAAATGAACCGTCGCATGACAAAATCAACATTTTGGCATGTGCGCCCAGCAAAGACTCAGTTCAGTCTGTGGATCCGCCCAGCCTGATTAGAGTCTTCGCTGTACGCTCAGTGGGTAGATAATGGCCAACCTGTTTTCATGCGAAGACTCGTTTGACTGGTGGATGCCCAGACTGATCTGAGTCTTTGCTGGCGGCACATGTCAACATCACGAAAACATGCCTATATAATTTTGACCCCCTTAAACCCCACATTTATATAGAAAACCTGGGGTTTACAGGGGTACACATTATATTTCTTATTTCTGCTCAAAACATAGATTGTTGACACTCGTTAGAATCGCCTCGTCGAGGCGGTTTTAACAAGTGCCCACAATCTATGTTTTTGGGCAGAAACATGAAACATTTCAGATTTTTTTTATCTGAAAATTTTCAATTTTTGATGGTAAAAATTTTCAGTTTATTTGGATAGGCGTGTTTTCGTAATGAGTTGCTGGTTTGTCATGTAGAGGCTGCAATTATTGTAAAAGTTTGTCGCATCAATCGTTATACAAACAGAAAATATATTGATGACCGTACTTGAAAGTATTTCATTAGGATTTTCATTTTCGATAAAAAGATAATTGTTTTTCTTCAAAACAGTGTTCATCACCAATCTAATCAGTATCAGTCCACCACCCCATTTAATGTATCACATTACGAAAACACGTCAAAATAAATATATTGAAAATTTCACCACCAAAAAAATGAAAGTTTTCAGATAAAAATTCTGATATTTTTCAAATTTCTGCTCAAAATAATAGGTTGTCGGTACTCGTTAGAACCCCAGTTTTACTATATAAAAGGGGGTTCAAAGGGGGTCAAAATTATATAGGTATGTTTTCGTGATGAGATTTCTTACTTCAAACACATACACCCACCTTTAATGATAGCTTCTTAAATACGTTTACGACACGAGCGCCTGAAGGCAAATCCTTCACGAAAACATATCTATATAATTTTTAATGGGGTATACATTATTTTTCTTAAATCTGCTCAAAAACATAGAGCTATGTTTTGAGCAGAAATATTAAAAATGTCGGATTTTTTTTTATCTGAAAATTTTCAGTGTTTGGTGGTAAAATTTTCAGTATATTTAAATAGGCATATTTTCGTAATGAGAATTTTTTTCTTTCATCTCGCACCCTTGTCTACAGGAGTAATGAATTTCGATCTTCCAAGCATATTACCGCAGTTTGCGCGGATTTTCTGAGACACGATTAATGAACAAACAGTCTATTCCTTCTATACAGGGTATCTGCCATTCTGCTTGGACCCAGTTTGAAAGGTTTCTTCAGATCTTGGACGTCAGGTTTTTTCTTTAACCCTCATTCAGCATTATTTATCATAATACAAGGACAATGCAAACATCAGCTATATCTTTGAATCAGTTTGTTTCTATAATTTCGCCATACTGCAAAACTAACATAAAATGCACATAACCGGTATATACTTTATATTTAATTTCTTTGATGAAGTCGAGACCTAACATAAACTGCATCTCAATCGTAGAAAAACTAACTGGAACCAAGCAGACACTCAGTGCTTCTTTATTTCAGTTAAACTTCGGAAAAGGTCGTAAGTTAATTTATACAAGGAAGTCCAATACTACTGGCTGAATGTCGATGCGCTTCTTATTTTGTCCAATGGAATAGCGTTATAGAAACTAGGCATAATGCGCGGCGTCTGATCTGGTCTACACTGTTTGCTTAAGCACATCTGTCAGACGTTTGAGTGAAATACAAATGTATGGTATAATGACATTACGGAAACACGCCTATTTAAATATACTGAAAATTTTCCCACCAAAAATGAAAAATTTCAGATGAAAATTCTAATATTTTCCTTATTTCTGCTCAAAAACATAGATTGTGGGTAATCGTTAGAACCGCCTCGACGAGGCGGTTCTAACGATTACCCACAATCTATGTTTTTGAGCAGTCGAGGCGGTTCTAACGATTACCCACAATCTATGTTTTTGAGCAGAAATAAGAAAAATAATGTATACCCCTGTAAACCCCAGTTTTACTATATAAAAGTGGGGTTTCAGGGGGTCAAAATTATATAGGCGTGTTTTCGTGATGAAAAATCCGTTTTGGGATATTGGATATTCTGCGGAATTGAATTTGGGAAGCGGGATTTTTTGCACTCGTCTATACAAGCTGCCTTCTTGCTCTATGCTTCAAAAATATCAGAATACCGGATTTAGCATATATTTACGATCGCCTTAACACCTAACTGAACTCTCCTAAATTTGAACACTTCCATTTTGCTTGCGTTTTATCATTAAAATTGCTTTTTATTGATTTCTTTTTCATTTGTTCATTAATTAGTCATTTTCCATTCTTATCTCCATGTATCTGTATATCTGTATCTACATCTGGTAAAAAAGCTGAATTATCAGTTTGTCTTTTTCGAGTTGAATTTTTTCGCGATTACTTTTTAATATACGTTTTTAAAGAATCTTTACTGGATAAAAGCTGAAGAGGAAGGCAGACGTCTCCAAGAAGTTTCAAATTTGAGATAATCATAGTCTTCATAATCAGATAATAGTTTTCCAATATTCTGAAGCTTTGATCATTACGAAAACACCCCTATTCAAATATATAGAAAATTTCACCTGCAAAATTGAAAATTTTCAGATACAAAAACTCTGATATTTTTCATATTTCTGCTCAAAACATAGATTGTGGGTACTCGTTAGAACCGCATCGGCGAGGCGATTCTAACGAGTACCCACAATCTATGTTTTAGCAGAGAATAACAACAATTATGTACACCCCTGCAAACCCCAGTTTTACTATATAAGAGTGGGGTTTAAGGGGGTCAAAATTATATAGGCATGTTTTCGTGATGTGAAGTAAAGTCGACAAGCATCGCTCCTCAAACTACAATGCTTGTCAAAACTCAATATAAGTTTTATGATAAAAATATGAAACATTAAGGTTTATTCATATTTGTGTATTTGTTTGATGAAAACGGACCTTTATGAACATAATTAGAATTGTCTAAGCGACACGATTCTAAATTCTTTTTACGTCGCTTTTCTTGAAGCAAAAAGAGGAAGCACAGCTAAATGTTCTGCTTATCTAACGCCCTGAACAATTTATAAAATCAAAGCTAAGGTTGACTGAATGCTGTGAGCTGGGTAGCCTAGTGGTTAGCGCACTCGACTTTCAAGTGGGATATTGTCGGTTCGAATCCCGCTCGGGTCGAGACAATTTTCAGACCATTAGTCTCCTAGTTCATACTCGACGTGCCCTGGGTTGAGTATAAAGAGAAAAGGGCGGCGCTTGGTGACAGACAGCGACACCAAATGTGCATGGGTGATCCATGTGCAAGGCTGTACAAATACATGTACCTAACAATCGCCGCTGCCTCTATTTGCCTCGGGTGCCTGGTAAATAGAAATGAAATTGCACGCGTTAAGCAGTGATTGGCTATCGATAGAATACATTATCTGAAAAGTGCACTTTGGTGTCAATCACAGAAAATCTGCAGAATTTGATATTTTTGAAACTCTTCAGTAATATACAGCACAACTGCTCAATGTTATGTCCATGGAACGTTTTAGAGATTTCGGCGTCTATCTTCCTCTTTGACTTATCTTGGGTAGCCCGTTTTATTAAAGAAAAAAAAACTAATTTGAAAGAGATGAAAACATAAAAGCGTTTTAATGTCTAAACAAGACTGTGGCGCTATGGCAATCAGGGGCCCAGTTGTTCAAAGCATCGTTTGCTTAACGAGCTCGTCAGTGGTCAAACTATTAACTGTTCTAGTAAGTACAATATCTAATTCACAGGTATTTTTGCTGAAAAAATGTGAGTAGCTTTTGCAAATGCAAAAGCTACTCACATTTTTTTCAGCAAAAATATTAGCATATATGACATATTTAATGATCCAAGTTTTAACGATACGCCAACTAACGACATTGTTAGTTTTGAACAATTCGGCCCAGAGCGCTGCACGATCAAACTTTATGAGCCGGGGCACATCATTTCCTACAAGACTGTATGTGCGCCCGACGACGACAGATCAGGCTGAGCATCTGTGCAGACTGATCGTAGTCTTCGCTGTCCTTCTGACGATCATGCTTTGGATCATTGGCTTCCCGTAGAATACCTTGTAAATACTCTGATCAGACTCTGCAGATGCGCAGGCTGATCTGAGTCTTCGCTGGGCCTTGTAGAAAATACTGTGTCCCGACTCAAATGTAAATGTTTGAATTTCGGAAAGTAATTACATGCAAAACGGAATACGAGCCTTAATGAGAAGATTTCCAGGCATTAAATTCCAATAAACATCAGATATTAAGTAAATTGATCGGCTGTGAGTTGACATAATTCAGTTATTTAGACAGTTATCTAAAGCTATTTGAGACGACCCATTTGAAATTTGAAATTCTGGTCTTAGAATTGAAATAAACACGAAACATGAGCGAGGCGTAGTGCACCGTACGTACCCTAATATTAATCGCCTTAACCCTTAAACTGCCAATCACAACAATTGTCGTCTGCTTTGCCATCTAGTTGTGATTTTAAAGTCATTTATGCAAACAGTGTGGACCCAGATCAGACTGCTCCTCTAGCTGTATGCAAAAATAGGTTTGAAAAGTTTGCAAGCATATTCAGCTGTGGAAGCCCTGGAGGGACATCTAACTTCACGACTTCTTACTTCTGACTTTATGACTTCTTACTTCTAACTTCTAACTTCTGACTTCTAACTTCTAACTTCTTACTTCCGACTTCTAACTTCCAACTTCTTACTTCCGACTTCCAACTTCACGATTTCTTACTTCTGACTGCCAACTTCTAACTTCCGACGTCGAACTCCCGACTTCTTACTTCCGACTTCTAACTTCACTACTTCTTACTTCATGACTTCTTACTTCTAACTTCATGACTTCGGACTTCCAACTTCTTACTTCCGACTTCTTAATTTCTTCTTCAAATTACAAGTTTCTATGCATGTGATGGATACGAAGAGAATTTACTTTATTTGTACAAATTCTAGGCTGCATTTGGTGTGATATTATGTGAAAACGACTTTTCAATGTTACATTTCACAGTAGGGTGACTTTGCTTAACAGCCAATAACATACAAGGCATAAAAGCTAGAGAAATAATGTTTGCAGCTTTGGAAAGGATATTAAAATACCTAATAAGAAATTACATTCTTTAGGTCACAGAGGCAAAGTGCAATCTATGAAAATGAACTATATGAGTTAAAATACTCATTTCATTAGAAAATGTAACATGCGTAACGCCATGTAAGGCCACAAAGAAGTTTCAAACATCAAATGTTGTAGCTAGTGGACTTTTCTTTAGCTTTATATATTTATTTGGAACATATAATTACTTTTGCTCCAATTCTCATAGGTTTGATAATTTCCTATGACATTATTAGTATTATAGGAATAACGAATGTAACAGGCTGATACTCGGTAACGCCCTCATCGCCAGATGGCTAACATGCTGCAAAATACTTGCAAGATAAAAGGCTTTCAGAAAAACGTGACCACGTGTGGTGGTGGTGGGTGGGAGAGGGGGAGGGGGGGGGGGGAACGTAAATCATTGCTGGCCAGCGGCCTATATGCTTCTAGAGCCCCTGGGTTCGATTTCCACGCCAGAAGGGAACGGAGAAAGAAAACAATCCCGTACTGGTGTACATGTAGCTTCCAATTTCGTCTGCTAAAATGCAGGGTCGTTCTATATACCTGTTTACTATCACCTAGATCTGAAAAAAGGTACGTACTTTTCCAGGGAATATAACACAGATCAATGACTGACATAGAGACAACATTTTGTAAATTAATAGGCATTCAACACGCTCAAACAGACACGTAAACATGCATTCAGTACCTGTAATTGTCAACAATCTTCGATCAATGTGGAGGTTTCCATCAATTTTAAGTAGGATGTCAGAAAGTGGAAGTCAGAAGTTAGAAGTAAGAAGTCGGAAGTCACAAGTCATGAAGTTACAAGTAGGAAGTTAGAAGTAGGAAGTCATGAAGTAAGAAGTTAGAAGCCATGAAGTTAGAAGTAAGAAGTAAGAAGTCATGAAGTTAGAAGTAAGCAGTCAGAAGTCATGAAAGTAGAAGTCAGAAGTCGTGAAGTTTGAAGTCGGAAGTAAGAAGTTTGAAGTTAGAAGTCGGAAATCCTGAAGTCAGAAGTAAGAAGTCATGAAGTTAGAAGTAAGAAATCATGAAGTCATGAAGTCGGAAGTTAGAATTCGGAAGTTAGAAGTTGGAAGTTAGAAGTCAGAAGTTGGAAGTTAGAAGTCAGAAATCATGAAAACAGAAGTAAGAAGTCATGAAGTTAGATGTCCCTCCAGGGCTTCCATGTTAAGCAGACGACATAAACAGACGACATTTTCAGATGCAGGTTTTCTTGGCATTTTCAGGGTTAAATCCTTACCATACCTGTCTTAGCCCGTTCATGCCGAGTGGGCTTGTCTACCTTGACTCTTTTTATCTTTATGTTCATTTCCAATAACAGGGCTGTCTGGTTTGTTTTTATTAACACCGCGTTTTATAGGAATTCCCGTACTTAATGCAAACAGTGTAGACTGATTAGACGCCGCGTCATCTGCCTCTGATCTAGGTATATACCGTTTGTTAATTTGCCAATGTCCCTTTTAGGGGGCTATAATTGAATTGGATTAAAATTAAATAACCTTTTAGGGGTTTTGAATTGGATTAAAAATTAAAAAAAAAATGAATATATATGGTCGGGTGTGGCGAAGGTGTTGTGTAACTTACGTCACTGGGGCATCCACCTGATATTGGCTTACAGTTGGGCAAGGCCTGTTGTCCTGTAGCAGATGACGGTAGAGGAGGGATGTTTTTATTTCTTCTGGGTCTTCACTTTCATTAATTTTCCTCTTTCTTCCCAGTCCACCTATTTCATCTCCTCTCTGGGAGACGACACAGAATGACCCACAAGGGTTGAGGTGTCGTTAAACTCCAACACAATCAATCAATCAATCGATTAATCGTGCGGTTCAAGCGAACACCAACCCCCCTCTCCCCCTTTAACTCAAAATTTCATTTTAACGGAAAATTTTGGATAAATTTGATAAATTTGGGCTACCATATCGTCCCTAAATATTCACACCCCTTACTATTTACCTTATACTTATTGCCTTAAACTTATCTTCATCAAGTCCATGCTATTATGTTATCTCAGGAGATGATTTATATAAGCTTTTAGCTTTTTGTCAAATCCTGTACCATATAACATTATACGATGTATATATGTGAAATTAAATGAATAAAATATTGTTTAAACCAAGTCCATCTTATTACCTATGAATGTGTATAAAACTGCTGGATGAGTGGCAAACAGTGTAGACCCTGATCAGACGCCGCAGAACGCGGCGTCTGATCTGGGTCTACACTGTTTGCTCAGGCTTGTCTTTTCGAATACGTAGAATAAGTACGCTAATTCAATCAAATCCAACAGCCCAAGAAGTCATCCCAACTCCTACGCTGACGTAAGTTGTCTTCTGTTGTGTCTACAGTACCCAGAGATTCTGTAAGCACAGGTTATTTCGGTTTATCCTACATTCGAAGGTACCTTTTCGCATGGTGTGGCCCAAGTGCAAGGTTTTCATGACTTCGGCACAAGTAATATGGTTAACTTCGGCCCGATAAAAAAAGCTTTTGCCAATTTATATTTATAAATGTTCCAAAGAAGAAAAAAAGCAAACCTTATTGTCATTAATGCTATGTCTTGTGCTATTCCTGTCCGTTTGATTTCGTCAGAATGTCAGAAAACGGATATCTTTGAGCAATCAGGGCTTATTTATACAGATTTGGAAAGAGTACATACGTATCACTGACATCTTTGACACTTCCCATTTGCGTTGATCACAAGAGGATGGTTGCATAGACATTGACTTTAGAAGAATTCTAAAATATTATAGCTGTTCTACATTTGTATTTGTTTTACTAATCCCATATCATCACGAAAACATACCTATATAGTTTTTACCCCATTAAACCCCACTTTTATATAGTAAAACTGGGGTTTACAGGGGTATACATTATTTTGCTTATTTCTGCTCATAAACATAGATTATGGGTACTCGTTAGAACCGCCTCGGCGAGGCGGTTCTAACGAGTACCCATAATCTATGTTTTGAGACAGTTTGCATGAAATGTCAAATCCTGTTTTCTAGGAAAAGTTAAAAAAAAAAAAAGGAATTTGTCGGCTGCTGAATTAGCCAAGAGAGTGGTAAGGGTTAATTGGAATGGGTACACTTTCAAGTGAGACAACTCTGGTAAAATTGTTTTGTCTCCCTCCTGCAAAGGGCTCTACTCTAAAAAGACAGAATTTGCTTCCAATGGGGGCAAATTCTTTCTTATTTAGAGTAGATCTCTTTGCAGAAGGGGCTTGGTGTGCATAAAAGCAAACAGGAAGTTATAAGGAGCATTTTCTCTTTTCATTTAGAAAACATGCCTATTCAAATATACTGAAAATTTTACCATAAAAAGTGAAAATTTTCTTATAAAAAGTTTTGAGCAGAAATATAAAAAAATATCAGCGTTTTTTATCTGAAAAATTTCAGTTTTTTGTGGTGAAATTTTCTATATATTTGAATAGGCATGTTTTCGTAATGAAGCTGTGATATGAACCATGTGTGCCACGTGAAACCGAACCTCCTGATATGCACGCCCAGCAAAGTCTCAAATCAGCCTGTACATCTGCGCAGTCTGATCAGAATTTTCGCTGGCCCAATGAAGAAACTTCGCGTCCTTGGCTACCCACAATGCGCCAAGTTGAGATTCTGATCAGACACATATCCGAAGGTACGTTTTCCGATGGTGGGTAATATTCATCCTAAGCATTCGGACAAGCAGGCTTCAATAACCAGTGCAGACCCAGGCCAGATCCCGCAGTATGCGGCGTCTGATCAGTGTCGTCATTGTTTGCCACTCATTCAATATTTTTAGACATTAAGAGATATCAATTTGAGACAGTTTGCATGAAATGTCAAATCCTGTTTTCTAGGAAAAGTTAAAAAAAAAAAAAGGAATTTGTCGGCTGCTGAATTAGCCAAGAGAGTGGTAAGGGTTAATTGGAATGGGTACACTTTCAAGTGAGACAACTCTGGTAAAATTGTTTTGTCTCCCTCCTGCAAAGGGCTCTACTCTAAAAAGACAGAATTTGCTTCCAATGGGGGCAAATTCTTTCTTATTTAGAGTAGATCTCTTTGCAGAAGGGGCTTGGTGTGCATAAAAGCAAACAGGAAGTTATAAGGAGCATTTTATCTTTTCATTTAGAAAACATGCCTATTCAAATATACTGAAAATTTTACCATAAAAAGTGAAAATTTTCTCATAAAAAGTTCTGAGGCGGTTCTAACGAGTACCCACAATCTAAGTTTTTGAGCAGAAATAAGAAAAATAATGTATACCCCTGTAAAACCCAGTTTTTCTATATAAAAGTGGGGTTTAAGGGGGTCAAAATTATATAGGTATGTTTTTGTGATGTAAAAAAAGACTCCTTTGCAGAGGGGCTTGTTGCAAACAACAGCAAACACGAAGTATCAATGTTTTTTTTGTTTTTTTTTTTTCCCATGGAAAAATGGCGGAAAATGAACCATGTGTATCCATCCGTTCACCATAATTATCAGTAAAGAATCTGAGACACGTAACTATGGTATACAGAAGGCGTCAAACAGTTGTGTCGCGGGACTGATACATGTACATTTCAGCAGTGCATTGATAATTTTTACCAGTGCAGCGCTAAATTGTATCATGAAGTTTAGCGCTACACTGGCAAAATCATCAATGCACCGCTAAAATTTGTCAGTGCAGCGATACCGCTGCTTTTGTCCAATTTGGTATACACAAATGGACATTCACGGACAAAATGTATAATAGAGAAATCCTAACAGATCGGTTCTGGAACATACGAGGGCAAGTCAATAAGTAACCAGCCTATCCCTTTTCCAATTGACCGAGACATCCAAGATTTTCATGCCTTGTTTCAATACATGTTTAAGGCCTTAGGGCAAACTTGTACCCTTATCGTGTTATTCACTCATAAGATATTGAATGTCAAACATGGCTAGCGATGCAAAAGTAAGCTTTTCGTCAAAAGTTGATTACCGTGCTGTAATTCGGTACTTGTATTTGAAAGGGAAAATAGGTCAGGAAATACATTGCGAGTTGACCAATGTTTATTGGTCTTCTGCACCATCGTATGTACAAGTTAAATTCTGAGTTGGAGAATTCAAACTCAGTAGAACGTCTTTTAGAAGACGAAACCAGGTCTGGACGCCCATCAGATGCCACCGATGAAGAAATGTGTAAAATAGTACGGGATCTGGTGTACTCTGATAGGCGAATTAAGGTGGAAGAAATAGCGAATGCATTACACATTTCACATGGTAGCGTTTCAACAACTTTACATGATCACTTGGGTATGCACAAGCTAACAGCCCGTTGGGTCCCAAAATCCTTTAGCGACGAGCAAATGGCAACCAGAGCATCAGTATACAGCGCATTGTTGAAGCGGTTTAGGTCAAAGGAAGATGATTTCCTTTCATGTCTGGTGACTGTAGATGAGACCTGGGTCCATTATTATGAGCCAGAGAATAAAGCTTAAAGTCGCCAGAGTGTAGGGCCGGGGTCTTCGAGGTCAAAGAAGTTCAAAACGCAACCCTCTACTGGCAAGGTGATGGCAACTGTACTTTGGGATGCACAAGGCGTTATTATATTGGACTTTCTAGCAAAGAAAAGTACAATAACAGTTGCGTATTATGCAAATTTGCTCGACCAATGGAGAACTGTGATCCGTAAAAAAGCCGAGGTAAACTCTCCAAAGGGATTCTGCTCCAACAGGACAATGCGAGAGTCCACACTTGCAAAATTGCAATGGATGCTGTTGAGCGGAATGGGTACGAGCTAATACCGCACCCCGCCTAGTTTTTCGGACTTAGCTCCTAGTGACTATTTCCTATTCCCAAGCTTGTAAAAGGATATCCGTGGAATTCATTTCCGTTCCAACGAAGAAGTCGTGGCGGCAGTTGAGGAGTGGGTCAGAGACAAGGACCCTGGCTTCTTCAGTTCTGGGCTGATGGCACTGGAACACCGTTGGTCCAAGTGCATCATTCTAGAGGGCAATTACATCGAAAAAGAAGAGATCGATCTCACCCAGAAATAAGTTAGGCTGGTTTTTTATTGACTCGCCCTCGTAGTACGAGTACTACAAAACACTGGTGGTGACTCCATACTTTATATTTCACAGTTCATAGTTCATAATGCACATTTCATGCTTCACATATTTATACTTTACACTTCTTAATTCATAGTTCATACTTCACATTTCATAGCTCAAAATTCGTAGTTCATGCTTCACAGTTCATACTTCACACTTCATAATTCATAGTTCTTACTTCATACTTCACAGTTCATAGTTAATACCTCATAGTTCATTTTTCACAGCTCACAATTCATACTTCACACTTCATACTTCACAATTTATGATTGGGGTTAGGGATGAAGTACAAGGGGAATTCTAAAAGTTTTGAGAATGGCCTTGTAAACATAAGATTTTTTCTATTTTACAAGAAATGTCTTATATCCAAGCTTCAGAATATTTACTCTGAACAGAAATGCACTTTTTCATCCAAGACACCTATGACCTGAAAGTTGCAGAGTAGTATGTCCTTGATATACTCTGCAGACGTTGATATACAGCACTGCAAAGAGCGCGTCTGGAGCCAAGCAAGCATCTTTTTCAAAAGGACTCGGGTCTGGCGAGTATGGAGGGTGCTGCTTGATTTTTTATTGGTCCCGCAGAAACTGCTGTACAATATTACTCTTGTATGCAAATGTATTGCCATGGATCAGACAGATACCCCTCAAATCAGTTCGTGGGCGAAGATTAACGTAAAATGTTCTTACAGAATTCGATATCCTATCTCTATTCAACTTTCCAGTTACAGACTTGTCAGATGCACAGTGTATTTGCACAAGAAGGTGTTTTGAATTGAAGAAAACTATGTAAAAAATCTTGTTTAGAACTTTGATTTTGTTTTGCTACAATCGGTCTTTCTTGTCCTTTGCTTAGCCACTATTTATCATTTACGCACCCTTGAGGTTTAATAGAATATAACCTGTGAGGAACTGATTTTAGTCTTCTTTCATCAGCATTTTCGTACTTTCAAAAGATAAATGCAACATTGTTCCCGCTGGGCCATTTGCCTTTCGGTCAGCATTACGAAAACACACCTATTCAAATATATAGAAAATTTCACCTCCAAAAACTGAACATTTTGAGATAATGAAACTCAGATATTTTTCATATTTCTGCTCAAAACATAGATTGTTGGCACTCGTTAGAACCGCCTCGCCAAGGCGGTTCTAACGAGTACCCACAATCTATATGTTTGAGCAGAAGTAAGAAAAATAATGTATACCCATGTAAACCCCAGTTTCACTATATAAAAATGGGGTTTAAGGGCGTCAAAATTATATAGGCATGTTTTCCTGATGGAAAGTGAGGTACCCGCCATGCGTGTACTGTTGATACTTGTAAGTGTTCTGTCAGAATTTCGCGAACACTTCCCAACAAAATACACGCTAATGCAGCTATCCGAGAAACTATTAGCGCGATTGTCCTGCTGCCATGGCTTCTACACAACACCTGTAATAATTCCTATGGAAGCGCGTAAGTCTTATTTTTATATCCCCTACTATGAACCATAAACTGTGAAGTTTGAACTATGAACTGTGAAGTATGAATTGTAAACTATGAACATTGAACTGTGAACTACGAACTGTGAAGTATGAAGTGTTTGTTTGTTTGTGTTGAGGTTTTACGACTCAATGAGATCATGTCGAGCGCGGTCAGTTTACCTAACCACACGTTTACTGGGCAGGCTTAGTCCTCTAAGCGGTTAACCAGTATTGTGCACATTCTTTCGCCAGAAACTGACAACTGCCCTTCTTGAATCAGCGGAAGGGAGAGAATGACCGTAGAAAATATTTCATGATCAATCTCCACGAAAGAATGTTGCCGACCTCGGCGGGGGTTGAACCCGCGACCTCCTGGTCTCCAGTCGGACTGCGCATCCAACTGAGCCACCGAGGCCGGCATAGGAAATGTGAACAATTAACCGTTAACTGTGAATTACGAACTATGAACTGTGAAATATCAAGTGGAAACTATGAACTGTGAAGTATGAAATATAAATTGAAAATTATGAACCATGAACTTTGAAGTTTGAAGTCTGAATTGTGAAGTATGAATTTTGAAATATCACTGCCCTTCATCTTCCGACCTACAATAAACGTTTAGAAAGCTATGAAATGTTAAATGTGAAGTATGAACTGTGAAATGTGAAGTATGAAGTCACCACCGGTCTTACGTAGAGTTCTGAGGGAATTGAGGTGATCAGATAGCCAATTTGCAACTCGGTTGCAACTTGGTCGTCATTACGTTAACAATTGTAAGTTATGTGTACCCACATCCAATATACCCGTAATAAATAGTGAATACATGAATAGTAGGCTTCTGCATGAACGTTAAGTTAGCATCTGGTTCACGGTTCATTATTCACGGTTCAGGATTCAGCGTATGGTTCAGTATTCAGGATATTATTCAAAATACAAGCTGCAGCGTCTGGTTTAGGATTCAGCGTATTATTCAAAATACGAGCTGCAGCGTCTGGTTCATTATTCAGGGTATTTTTCAAAACACGACCTGCAGCGTCTGGTTCAGGATTCAGCGTATTATTCAAAATACGAGCTGCAGCGTCTGGTTCAGGATTCAGCGTATTATTCAAAATACGAGCTGCAGCGTCTGGTTCAGGATTCAGCGTATTATTCAAAATACGAGCTGCAGCGTCTGGTTTATTATTCAGGGTATGATTCAAAACACGACCTGCAGCGTCTGGTTCAGGATTCAGCGTATTATTCAAAATACGAGCTGCAGCGTCTGGTTCATTATTGAGGGTATTTTTCAAAATACGACCTGCAGCGTCTGGTTCAGGATTCTGCGTATTATTCAAAATACGAGCTGCAGCGTCTGGTTCAGGATTCAGCGTATTATTCAAAATACGAGCTGCAGCGTCTGGTTCAGGATTCAGCGTATTATTCAAAATACGAGCTGCAGCGTCTGGTTCATTATTCAGCGTATTATTCAAAATACGAGCTGCAGCGTCTGGTTCATTATTCAGGGTATTATTCAAAACACGACCTGCAGCGTCTGGTTATGGATTCAGCGTATTATTCAAAATACGAGCTGCAGCGTCTGGTTCAGGATTCAGCGTATTATTCAAAATACGAGCTGCAGCGTCTGGTTCATTATTCAGGGTATTTTTCAAAACACGACCTGCAGCGTCTGGTTCATTAGTCAGGGTATTATTCAAAATACGAGCTGCAGCGTCTGGTTCAGGATTCAGCGTATTATTCAAAATACGAGCTGCAGCGTCTGGTTCATTATTCAGGGTATTTTTCAAAACACGACCTGCAGCGTCTGGTTCATTATTCAGCGTATTTTTCAAAATACGAACTGCAGCTTCTGGTTCAGGATTCAGCGTATTATTCAAAAATGGTCAGGATATTATTTAGCGTATGGTTCAGTATTCAGGATATTATTGAAAATACGACCTGCAGCGTCTGGTTCAGGATTCAGGGTATTATTCAAAATACGAACTGCAGCGTCTGGTTCATTATTTAGGGTATTTTTTAAAACACGACCTGCAGCGTCTGGTTCAGGATTTAGCGTATTATTCAAAATACGACCTGCAGCGTCTGGTTCAGGATTCAGCGTATTATTCAAAATACGAGCTGCAGCGTCTGTTTCACGATTCAGCGTATTATTCAAAATACGAGCTGCAGCGTCTGGTTCAGGATTCAGCGTATTATTCAAAATACGAGCTGCAGCGTCTGTTTCATTATTCAGGGTATTTTTCAAAACACGACCTGCAGCGTCTGGTTCATTATTCAGGGTATTATTCAAAATACGAGCTGCAGCGTCTGGTTCAGGATTCAGCGTATTATTCAAAATACGAGCTGCAGCGTCTGGTTCATTATTCAGGGTATTTTTCAAAACACGACCTGCAGCGTCTGGTTCAGGACTCAGCGTATTATTCAAAATACGAGCTGCAGCGTCTGGTTCAGGATTCAGCGTATTATTCAAAATACGAGCTGCAGCGTCTGGTTCAGGATTCAGCGTATTATTCAAAATACGAGCTGCAGCGTCTGGTTTATTATTCAGGGTATTATTCAGAACACGACCTGCAGCGTCTGGTTCAGGATTCAGCGTATTATTCAAAATATGAGCTGCAGCGTCTGGTTCATTATTGAGGGTATTTTTCAAAATACGACCTGCAGCGTCTGGTTCAGGATTCAGCGTATTATTCAAAATACGACCTGCAGCGTCTGGTTCAGGATTCAGCGTATTATTCAAAATACGAGCTGCAGCGTCTGGTTCAGGATTCAGCGTATTATTCAAAATACGAGCTGCAGCGTCTGGTTCAGGATTCAGCGTATTATTCAAAATACGAGCTGCAGCGTCTGGTTCATTATTCAGCGTATTATTCAAAATACGAGCTGCAGCGTCTGGTTCATTATTCAGGGTATTATTCAAAACACGACCTGCAGCGTCTGGTTATGGATTCAGCGTATTATTCAAAATACGAGCTGCAGCGTCTGGTTCAGGATTCAGCGTATTATTCAAAATACGGGCTGCAGCGTCTGGTTCATTATTCAGGGTATTTTTCAAAACACGACCTGCAGCGTCTGGTTCATTAGTCAGGGTATTATTCAAAATACGAGCTGCAGCGTCTGGCTCAGGATTCAGCGTATTATTCAAAATACGAGCTGCAGCGTCTGGTTCATTATTCAGGGTATTTTTCAAAACACGACCTGCAGCGTCTGGTTCAGGATTCAGCGTATTATTCAAAATACGAACTGCAGCTTCTGGTTCATTATTCAGGGTATTATTCAAAAATGGTCAGGATATTATTCAGCGTATGGTTCAGTATTCAGGATATTATTGAAAATACGACCTGCAGCGTCTGGTTCAGGATTCAGGGTATTATTCAAAATACGAACTGCAGCGTCTGGTTCATTATTCAGGGTATTTTTTAAAACACGACCTGCAGCGTCTGGTTCAGGATTTAGCGTATTATTCAAAATACGAGCTGCAGCATCTTGTTCAGGATTCAGCCTATTATTCAAAATACGAGCTGCAGCGTCTGGTTCATTATTCAGGGTATTTTTCAAAACATGACCTGCAGCGTCTTGTTCAGGATACAGCGTATTATTCAAAATACGAGCTGCAGCGTATGGTTCAGGATTCAGCGTATTATTCAAAATACGAGCTGCAGCGCCTGGTTCATTATTCAGGGTATTTTTCAAAACACGAGCTGCAGCGTCTGGTTCAGGATTCAGCGTATTATTCAAAATACGATCTGCAGCGTCTGGTTCATTATTCAGGGTATTTTTCAAAACACGACCTGCAGCGTTTGGTTCATTATTCAGGGTATTATTCAAAATACGAGCTGCAGCATCTGGTTCATTGTTCAGGGTATTATTAAAATATGGTCAGGATATTATTCAGCGTATGGTTCAGTATCCAGGGTATAATTGAAAATACGACCTGCAGCGTCTGGTTCAGGATTCAGGGTATTATTATAAAATGTGCAGGGTATTCTTCAGCGTCTAGTTCGATATTCGGCGTATTATTCAGGGAATTACTCAAAATACGACCAGCGTATTATTCAGCGCCTGGTTCAGGACTCAGGGTATTATTCAAAAAATATTCCAGGGTATTATTCAGCGTCTTGATTATTAAAAATTGGCTAGGGTATTATTCAGTGTCTGGTTCAGTATTCAGTATGCTAACATGTTTAAGGTTTCAGCGTACGCAGTTAAAACTGATGTTTATGCTACATGTTCTGTTTTATTTGGCAATCGCCATTAATTCTTGAATTACCTTCGTATATAGGTATAGGTTTAGTTATGGGTATATGCATCAGCGATAAGTATTGTTGTAAAATTTATAGTGATAATGCATCCGTAATTGGTGCATCTGTAAAAGCCATTTTTGCCGACGCTTATGTTTTTATAAGCGTAGCTTGATAAAGTGTTGAAAATCCGTGCTCGATATATGAACTTTGAAAACAAATCAAACGTAACGATTTCCGATATTTTTTATTGACTCAGGACTAAATCAAAGGTTCAAAATTTAGTTCCGGATTTCAATATATGCCAGTTCAAGTTTGAGTTCACGATGCATGGTTGAAATTAGGATTCAAACTGAACAAAACCAGAGTTCAGTCCATGATTAAGGAAACACTACAAGATTCTAAATTTAGTGTAGTTCTTGATTCAGTCTACGGGGCTGGGTTCTTAATTAATCAGTTCAAGATTTGGTTCGTGGTTTGGGATAAAGTTCAGAGTTCAGTCAGTGTTTCAGTATTCACTTTAAGCTGCAAACATAATCACATAATTATTCAGTTAATATAATTTTATGCAAGTCGTCCTTTCACGATACCATATTACAGACTTAGTTCCTCATTTCCTCGAACTGTTTGCTCCCTGTCTCTTGATCTACGTCGGTTGATGTGTGCTCTGAGAGGGATGTGCTTCGCTTGCCGGGTTTTGCCAATCAGCTGTTTCGGTTTCACACTTTTGAGGTTTAGATACACTGACGACGTTTTAATAACAGAAAGCCTCAGTGTCACTAAACATGGTATAGTTGCGCTTATATTGCAAACCACTGTGTCGGTATCTCTGCTGGTGGATGTTTCCTTCGTCCCCTAGGATATCATCTGCTCAGAATCAGTTCCTAAGTGCTGATGTTGATACTGCGGTGTTAACGTCAGTACGTAAGTACTGAATTAAATTACTGTATTATACCTTAACATTTGCAGTAGTACACATTCTAAATTCTTCTAAAACTAAGCTTGATTTGTCATAGTGACGTGTATCTTAGCGGATTTGTTCGCCATTGTTTGGGGGTTGAGTTTACATGTTGCAGGTCTCGCTGCCTGGGACACTCTCCTTGCTGATGCCCGGGATTGCCGTGATGCGTGGGCCATGCTGGCTGAGGTGGCACGGTGGGGGACGCTCTTTAATCGATCGGTAGGCGTCTCTTACCTGATGTCTGCGGTTGGACTTTCTCATGATTTACGTAGATTGATGTATGCTCGAAGGGGGATGTGCTTCGCTTGCCGGGTCTTACCAATCATGATTTTCGGTTACAAACTTTTGGGCCTCTGTGTCACTAAATTTGGTACAGCTACGCTTATATTGCTCTTGTTTGACAGCTAGTGGAGTCTGCCAACCATGGAAATACTAAGGATCTAAGTAAAATAAGAACTTATGATGGTTTATATATATATTTCTTTTGACAAACCGCAAACTATTGTGGTGTACATAACAGGCATACGTAAAACCAGACAGATGGACGAACAATCTGGATAAAGTAATCTGATTGGCTGAAAATTTGAAAAGGGTATGGCATCTTAATTTATTCTTAATTTTGTTTTCAGGTAAAAATAAAAATATCATCAATTTGTCATCTGCTGAATTTGCCTATAGAGTGGTAAAGGCTAGATAACCATAAGTTCGGACTGAAAAAAAAGTATGGGACACAAGCTTTACTTAAAATTATTGATGTCAGGAAGTTACAAATACTGTAACGGAAGATAAGCAATTATGAGAAATTGCCTACCTTGGCAAAATTGGTAACTTCCTTACAGTAGCAAAGCCTGTCACAATGGCTACAGATGACATTCTAAGATTTTTGTTAGGAGAAAACAAGGCTCAACACTACATGTAAATCCTCTATTAAGCAGACAATTTACATGAAATATCAAGAAATATAAAGAACAATTCTGATAGTGCCTCAAGGGTTAACAATTCTTTTTTCTGTCCAAATATTAGATAATCTATGATAATATCACTGCTGCATAGATCTTGTTCTGTCCTGGTTTCCATGGTTGTGTCAGTGTCCTGAAGTTGCAACCTGAATGGATTTCAATAAATAGCTGCCATTGTCTACCAAATAGGTTGCAGTCGAGTAGTTTAACTTCAACGCTTAGCATGCTAAGAAAAAAATTCAGATGAAGTTTTGAAATATTTTCTTATATTCACCAGAAAATTGATTTTGGCATTTCATGCAAATTGTGTCCAGAAAATTTGCATGGAATACCAAATCTTGTTTCTCTGAAAAATCAGAAATATGTCCTCAATTTATCATCTGCTAAAATTAGTCCAGAGAGAGTGGTAAAAAAAGGTTAAAATGATATTTTAACCTTATACCTTTTTGCACTTAAACAGCAATAAAAAATGCTTTTTATTTTCTCATCTGGATCGACACTGTTTGCACAGTATCTGTTTTGATCTGCAGCGATGAAAAGGTTACGGTGAACAGAGATACATCTCAACACTCACTTCCCTTTCAAAGGGAGACCATTCCAGCGGAACAGATCCTTTCCTGGTTTATAAATCCCTCTTCAAAAGGGGGCTATTCTGATCAGAAAATATGTTCCTTCCATTTAGAGTAGCCCTGTATGAGAAGAGAGGTAATTACTTTCTCGCCAAAGTTGGCTCACGTGGGCTCCCTTGGACATGCATCCAATCAACTTGAATGAACCTGGTCGCTGACATCGAGATCCACAATAGGGAAAAATTCCTTACTGCGAACAGCCAAGAAAAAAGCCCTTACCTAACCCTAACCCTAACCCTAATCCCTGTCCAGCCCCTACTCACCACACCCCTATCCCCTAACTTTATCACTAACCCTAACCCTAGCTGAAAATCATTAGAATTAACCGCAATCCCTAAACTAACCGCAATACTTAGCCAAGGCCTCTAACCCTGGCCCCAGCCCAAAACCCTCACCCTGCCGAACCCTAACCCTAGCTACAAAACACTGCAATTAACCACAACCCTAGAATTAACCCCAAGGCTCAGCCTAAGCCGTTAGCCCTAGCCCCAGCCTCTACCCCTGTCCAGCCCCTACTCACCCCAGCCCTAACCCCTAAAGCTAACCGTAACCTATCGCTAACCCTAACCATAACCCTAGGTGAAAATCATTATAATTCACGCAACCTCTAAACTAACCGCAACTCATAGCCACCGCCTCTAACATTAACCCCTAACACTAGCCCCAGCCTCTAACACTACTCCTGTCCAGCCCTACTTACCTCAGCTTGAACCCCTAATCCTAACCCTAACCTATCAGTAGCCCTTACCCTAGGTAAAAATCATTAGAATTAACCGCAACCCCCAAACTAACCGCAACGCTTAGTCACCCTGGCCCCAGCCCAAAATCATCACCGTGCCCAGACTAACCCTAACCCTAGCTAAAAACACTGCAATTAACTGCAACACCAGAAATAACCGCAATGCTCAACAGAAGCACCTAACCCTAGCTCCAGCCTCTAACACTACCCATGTCCAGCCCCTACTCACCCCAGCCCTAACACTTAACACTAACCCTACTCTATCACTAACCCTAACCATAGCTGAAAATCATTAGAATTAATCGCAAGCCCTAAACTAACCGCAAAACTGCAACAGCATCTAACCCTAGCCCCAGCCCAAAACACGGCCCAAAACACTAACCCTGCCCAGCCCTAACCCTAACCCTAGCTACAAAACATTGGAATTAACCGCAACCCCAAAACTAACCGCAAGGCTCAGCCAAAGACGCTAACCCTAGCCCCAGCATCTAACACTACCCCTATCCAGCCCCTACTAATCCCAGATCTAACCCCTAACCCTAACCCTAGCTCTAACCCATTTAAAATAAACCACAACCATTAAACTAACTGCAACTCATAACCACAGCCTCTAACCCTGGTCCCAGTCCAAAACACTCACCCTGCCCAGCCCTAACCCTAACCATAGCTACAAAATATTGGAATTAACCACAACGCCAAAACCAACCGGAAGTCTTAAACACACACTCACACTCCAGCCCCAACCCCAAACACATCCTGCATAGCCCCAAGGTTGGGGCTACCTAACCCTAGGGTTACCTTGACCTTAACCCATCCTAGAAGACGTCAGAATAAACCGCAGCCCCTAAACTAACCGCAACCTTTAGCAGCAGCCTCCAACCCTAACCCCAGCCCCATACCACTGACAAGCCCCTACTACCCTAGCACTAACCCTAACCCTAACCCTAACCTATCACTAACTCTAACCCTAGGTACAAAACATTAGAATTAACCGCAACCCCAAAAGTAACCGCAAGTCTTAGACACACGTTCTCAACCTAGCCCCGGCCCCAAACACTCACCCTGCATAGCCCCTGGGTTAGAGCTACCCTAACCCTAGGTTTATCCTAATCCTAACCCTAGTTAAAAGACATCAGAATTAACCGCGACCCCCAAACTAACCGCAACCTAAAGCCTCCAAACCTAGCCCCAGCCCTAACACTCACCCTGTCAAGCCCTTACTACCCTAGCTCTAACCCCTTACCCTTACCCTAACCCCAGCCCTAGGTATGAAACATTAGAGTAAACCACAATCCCAAAACTAACCGCGTCTCAGACACACCCTCTTGCCCTAGCCCCAGCAGCAAAGACTCTCCCTGCATATCCACAGTGTTGGGACTACCCTAACTCTAGGGTAACCCTAACCCTAGCTGCAAGGCATCAGAATTAACCACAACCTCAAAACTAACCACAACCTTTAGTGGTAGCCTCCAACCCTAGCCCCAGCCCCTAACACTAACCCTGTCAAGCCACTACTACCCTTGCCCTAACCCGAAACCCTAACCTTAACCTATCACTAACACTTACACTAACCCTAGCTGCAAAACATTAGAATTAACTGCAACCCCAAAACTAACCCCAAGAGACACACACTCACCGTAGCCTTAGCCCTAAACACACACCCTGCAAGCCCTAGGATTGGGGCTTCCCTAACCCTAGGGTAACACTAACACTAGCTAGAAGACATCAGAAGTAACCACAATCCTCAAACTAACAGCAAGTCTCAGTCGCATCCTCTCATCCTAGCCCCAGCCCCAAAGACTCATCCTACATAGGACCTGGGGTTGGGGCTACCCTAACCCTATCCCCAAAAAAGGTAAGAGAAAAGTCCAGGGAGGGCCACAATCACAAACCGCAGCCCTTCCTAGACCCCAAGAGGAAATAGGAAACCGACAAATCTAAATAAGCACAAACCGAACAAACGTACGAAAAGCACTAAGTTTAGCTCTCTCTTCCCCAAGCGAGGTAATCGCAAACTAAATGGACTGAAAAACACAAGAACAAAATGACACACGGAAAGACATACAACAAATCGCCTCGTAGAATAAACCACAAAGCAACAAAGAGTAAGACTAACACCGGGACCACCGCCTTAGAACGGTCGGTAGAGCAAACCACCGGGGGGTGGGGGGGGGGGGGTGGGGGGTTTAAAGCACTTTTACAGCTAGCCAACTTCACCCTGGGTCCCGATGCTACTCTTAATACAGAAATACATAAAAATTCGGTTCGCATAAAGGCTCCCAACTCAGTCCATGCATCAAAGCGAAAACATAAAAATCAAATTAATCGCTATAATAAACAAAGCCGAGTACGCATGGCTAATTCTACTGTATGCCAGAGTAAATGAAAACCAATAGTTGAACCACGGCGGCCAACCCAAAGAGATATCGTCAAGCCCCAACCCACTGGTTTAAGTTTTATGACGAGGCCGTCATTGTCTGAGGCATCAGAATTAAACGCAACCCCCAAAACTAGCCGAACCCTTCAGCGGCAGCCACCAACCCTAGCCCCAGCCCCTTACACTAAACCTGTCAAACCCTTACTACCTTAGCCCTAAACACTAACCCTAACCCATCACTATCACTAACCATAGCTACGAAACATTAGAATTAACCGCAATACCCAAAACTTACCGCAGTCACACCATCTCACGCTAGCCCCCAGCCCCCAAACACACATCCTTATAGCCCTAGGGTTAGGACTACCCTAACCCTAGGTTTACGCTAACCTTAACCCTAGCTACAAGACATCAGAATTAACCGCAAACCCTAAGCTAACCGCAACCTTTACCTATCACTTACACTAACCCTAAACCTAGGTACAAAACATTAGAAGTAACGGCAACCCCAAAAGTCGCAAGTCTTAGATACACCATCTCACGTTAGCCCCAGCCAAAACACTCATCCTGCATTGCCCTTCGGTTGGGGCTACACAAACCCTAGATATATCCTGAACCATACGCTGAATAATACCCTGGCCACTTTTGATTAATACCCTCAAATAATGAACCAGACGCTGCAGATCGTATTTTGAATAATACGCTGAATCCTGAACCAGACGCTGCAGGTCGTGTTTTGAAAAATACCCTGAATAATGAACCAGACGCTGCAGCTCGTATTTTGAATAATACGCTGAATCCTGAACCAGACGCTTCAGCTCGTATTTTGAATAATACGCTGGATCCTGAACCAGACGCTGCACCTCGTATTTTGAATAATACGCTGAATCCTGAACCAGACGCTGCAGGTCGTGTTTTGAAAAA
Source organism: Anodontia alba (assembly GCA_964016985.1). Taxonomy (NCBI): domain Eukaryota; kingdom Metazoa; phylum Mollusca; class Bivalvia; order Lucinida; family Lucinidae; genus Anodontia; species Anodontia alba. The sequence goes on from OZ024823.1 coordinate 125,011,490, forward strand.
TACCCTGAATAATGAACCAGACGCTGCAGGTCGTGTTTTGAAAAATACCCTGAATAATGAACCACACCCTGCAGCTCGTATTTTGAATAATACGCTGAATCCTGAACCAGACGCTGCAGCTCGTATTTTGAATAATACGCTGAATCCTGAACCAGACGCTGCAGGTCGTGTTTTGAAAAATACCCTGAATAATGAACCAGACGCTGCAGCTCGTATTTTGAATAATACACTGAATCCTGAACCAGACGCTGCAGCTCGTATTTTGAATAATACGCTGAATCCTGAACCAGACGCTGCAGCTTGTATTATGAATAATACGCTGAATCCTGAACCAGATGCTGCAGCTCGTATTTCGAATAATACGCTGAATCCTGAACCAGACGCTGCAGGTCGTGTTTTGAAAAATACCCGGAATAATGAACCAGACGCTGCAGTTCGTATTTTGAATAATACGCTGAATCCTGAACCAGACGCTGCAGGTCGTATTTTCAATAATACCGTGAATACTGAACCATACGCTGAATAATATCCTGACCATTTTTGAATAATACCCTGAAAAATGAACCAGACGCTGCAGTTCGTATTTTGAATAATACGCTGAATCCTGAACCAGACGCTGCAGCTCGTATTTTGAATGATACCCTGAATAATGAACCAGACGCTGCAAGTCGTGTTTTGAAAAATACCCTGAATAATGAACCAGACGCTGCAGCTCGTATTTTGAATAATACGCTGAATCCTGAACCAGACGCTGCAGCTCTATTTTGAATAATACAATGAATCCTGAACCAGACGCTGCAGCTCGTATTTTGAATAATACGCTGAATCCATAACCAGACGCTGCAGGTCGTGTTTTGAATAATACCCTGAATAATGAACCAGACGCTGCAGCTCGTATTTTGAATAATACGCTGAATAATGAACCAGACGCTGCAGCTCGTATTTTGAATAATACGCTGAATCCTGAACCAGACGCTGCAGCTCGTATTTTGAATAATACGCTGAATCCTGAACCAGACGCTGCAGCTCGTATTTTGAATAATACGCTGAATCCTGAACCAGACGCTGCAGGTCGTATTTTGAATAATACGCTGAATCCTGAACCAGACGCTGCAGGTCGTATTTTGAAAAATACCCTCAATAATGAACCAGACGCTGCAGCTCATATTTTGAATAATACGCTGAATCCTGAACCAGACGCTGCAGGTCGTGTTCTGAATAATACCCTGAATAATAAACCAGACGCTGCAGCTCGTATTTTGAATAATACGCTGAATCCTGAACCAGACGCTGCAGCTCGTATTTTGAATAATACGCTGAATCCTGAACCAGACGCTGCAGCTCGTATTTTGAATAATACGCTGAGTCCTGAACCAGACGCTGCAGGTCGTGTTTTGAAAAATACCCTGAATAATGAACCAGACGCTGCAGCTCGTATTTTGAATAATACGCTGAATCCTGAACCAGACGCTGCAGCTCGTATTTTGAATAATACCCTGAATAATGAACCAGACGCTGCAGGTCGTGTTTTGAAAAATACCCTGAATAATGAAACAGACGCTGCAGCTCGTATTTTGAATAATACGCTGAATCCTGAACCAGACGCTGCAGCTCGTATTTTGAATAATACGCTGAATCGTGAAACAGACGCTGCAGCTCGTATTTTGAATAATACGCTGAATCCTGAACCAGACGCTGCAGGTCGTATTTTGAATAATACGCTAAATCCTGAACCAGACGCTGCAGGTCGTGTTTTAAAAAATACCCTGAATAATGAACCAGACGCTGCAGTTCGTATTTTGAATAATACCCTGAATCCTGAACCAGACGCTGCAGGTCGTATTTTCAATAATATCCTGAATACTGAACCATACGCTGAATAATATCCTGACCATTTTTGAATAATACCCTGAATAATGAACCAGAAGCTGCAGTTCGTATTTTGAATAATACGCTGAATCCTGAACCAGACGCTGCAGGTCGTGTTTTGAAAAATACCCTGAATAATGAACCAGACGCTGCAGCTCGTATTTTGAATAATACGCTGAATCCTGAACCAGACGCTGCAGCTCGTATTTTGAATAATACCCTGACTAATGAACCAGACGCTGCAGGTCGTGTTTTGAAAAATACCCTGAATAATGAACCAGACGCTGCAGCTCGTATTTTGAATAATACGCTGAATCCTGAACCAGACGCTGCAGCTCGTATTTTGAATAATACGCTGAATCCATAACCAGACGCTGCAGGTCGTGTTTTGAATAATACCCTGAATAATGAACCAGACGCTGCAGCTCGTATTTTGAATAATACGCTGAATAATGAACCAGACGCTGCAGCTCGTATTTTGAATAATACGCTGAATCCTGAACCAGACGCTGCAGCTCGTATTTTGAATAATACGCTGAATCCTGAACCAGACGCTGCAGGTCGTATTTTGAATAATACGCTGAATCCTGAACCAGACGCTGCAGGTCGTATTTTGAAAAATACCCTCAATAATGAACCAGACGCTGCAGCTCGTATTTAGAATAATACGCTGAATCCTGAACCAGACGCTGCAGCTCGTATTTTGAATAATACGCTGAATCCTGAACCAGACGCTGCAGGTCGTATTTTGAAAAATACCCTCAATAATGAACCAGACGCTGCAGCTCGTATTTTGAATAATACGCTGAATCCTGAACCAGACTCTGCAGGTCGTGTTTTGAATAATCCCTGAATAATGAACCAGACGCTGCAGCTCGTAAATTGAATAATACGCTGAATCCTGAACCAGACGCTGCTGCTTGTATTTTGAATAATACGCTGAATCCTTAACCAGACGCTGCAGCTCGTATTTTGAATAATACGCTGAATCCTGAACCAGACGCTGCAGGTCGTATTTTGAAAAATACCCTGAATAATGAACCAGACGCTGCAGCTCGTATTTTGAATAATACGCTGAATCCTGAACCAGACGCTGCAGCTCGTATTTTGAATAATATCCTGAATACTGAACCATACGCTGAATCCTGAACCGTGAATAATGAACCGTGAACCAGATGCTAACTTAACGTTCATGGCATCTGCATTATTAGATGGATTTTCAGAATGCCAATTTAAAATCAATTTTTTGTAACTTTGTTACTTCTAACAAACTTTTTACTGCCTACTTTAATAGGCTCAATAACTATTATGGACAAATATGTAACCTGTTACCGCCAACAGAAACATTGGACACTACAGAATGTATCAATAAAGAGCAAATGCTCGGTTTAGACTTAGCACATGCGCGGTATGAATCTGAATGTGCGTTTTGCGCATGCTCGAAGACACCTTTTCGCTTGGCGCGGCTGACATAGACTTGTTAATGTAAAACATTAATATAAAAGCTATACAAGAGCTTATATTGTAAATGGTCCGCTGGCTGACAAATAGGCGAAGCCCCGGACCAATTTGCACAGCTCCGCGTCGGGTCAAGATCTTTGCCACTAGTCATATCTCTTCAACAAGATCCCTATATTGTGTAGGCGAACAGCGAAGATCCGGACCAGCCTGCGCGGATGCGCAGGCTGGTCTTGATATTCGCTGTTTGCATATGTATTAAGGTCCCTTTTCTCAGCCGCTGGTCCAAATTTATTTGCATATTTTAATTTTGTCGTATTCATATTTTCAGATGTATGCCGCACAAGATGTAAATACATTTACTGAAGCTTGAATAGTGGCAGCGTTTGATTTTGGCGGTTTTTGTCTAGCTAAACGAAGTGACCGTCTAATATAATTGTTTTACAGTAACTAAACGACTAGCCAAGCGACCAGCGCTCTCTCCTCCTTGATGCATGATCTCCATATTTTGCTTATGATCGAACACACTCTTTTCGCTTGATAATGTACATATAATAGGTAATGAGGTGAATTATGAACATGTCAATCTGGATTGAGCATTAACTGGATAAGTGACAAAGTGCTTATTCTTGGTTCTTTGTTGCCATCGTATATAAGGACAGACAGAAAATCTATCTTGGTCACCAAGATGGGAAGAAGGCATAAATTCTTATATCGCGATAAATATCTTATGTCACGAAACATTAATTCTGATGTCTCCTCCGGTTTTATATTCCGTCTAGCATTGTAATTTAGAGGCATCTATCGCTGGCAAAATTATCTTGCGGTTTTAACCTATACTGAGAAAATTGAGGGAATGAAGATTGTTACTTCTAAGTCTTTAAAGGAAGTCTGCTGCTATGAAAGAGAATTTATTCATTAGTCTCTGGAGAGAGTTACATTTTTCACGCAGCGCAATTATATTAGTTTCTTTGTACGTGTGTCTGAAGCTTGTTGTACATGCACGAGGATCGTTTCAAAAGTTACTAGATCCAGTTAAATAGGACATAGACTATTTGTTCGTCTTGTGTTATATGTGAAGGTTCTGGACCGATTCAGGCAGGCGAGTAAGTGAACATGTAACATCACGCAAATCAATACTTTGTGACAGATACATTGTAAAACTGAAAATGCCAGTAACATTCTGTCATTCACATTTAGGTCGCACTTTTGCAAAACTGTCAAGTCGTCTGACCTGAAACAAAATATCGTTGTTTATGCAATCATATTATATTCCTTATAAATTCTGACACCCTCCCAACGGCATCCCCACCCACCCCAATCAACCTATGTACCCTTTTAACTATGTAAAGCTGTGAATCGCCGTTTTTGTTTTTATTATTATTATTATTATTATTATTATTATCATATGTATTATTATTATTATTTAACAAAGCAGATCTTTTTATGGTCAGAAATAATTTAGGAAACCGGTTTCGCGTCCACTAAAAGTGTGGCGGGGCCGAACTTTACGAGAGAAGTCCCAACGTTGAAAGTTTTATCCTTAATCAGCTGATTGCAAATAAAAGCAGACATCGTCCGGGTCTTCGTTGTCTGCAAGAAGAAACTTTGCTTCCTTGGCTATCCGAAATACAACCAGTGAAGATTCTGATCTGACTGCGCGAATGCGCAGTCAGATCAGGATCTTCGCTGTGCACACATGTCCGAAGGCACGATTTCTGACGTCACGGCTCGTTTGATGTACTCCCGCAGAGACTGGTTGAGTCATCCACTGGTCAATATCAGGGCCCGTTTGTTTAAATCTTAACGAAGTTATTAGCTAATGTGACGTTATAATTTCTGTCTTGAAATAAGGCACATATACTGATCGTTTCTGTTGAAAAAAAATGTGAGTAGCTTTTGCATTCACATTTTTACAGCAAAAATATCAATGTATAAGAAAATACCTTAGCTACAACAGTTAACGAGTTTGTCATTATAATTAACGAGCTAGTTAAGCGAGCGATGCTTTGAACAACTGGGCCCAGGACTTTTTGAAGTTCCTGTTACATGTACTGTGAGCTCTGACTGGACTGCACGAAAACCCGCTCTCATCTTGGCTTGGGTCTAAATGAGAGCCTTTTTCAGAAAGGGATTGGTGTGCAGGGATGCAAACAGGAAGTCACAAAAGGTGTCTCCCTTGTGAAAAATGGTAAAAACTCTACCAAGTGTATCGAGTGCTTTTGATAAGTACCATTTTATCGATTTGCTCCCGTTCTTTGTGAAACTCTTTTTTGCACTAATTGTTTGGATCGATTACGGCCAAATGAAGGGATTCGTTCGTTAAACGTCTAAAGTCTTACATTGCCCAATGATCTTTAATCAGTATAAATACAATCTGTTGGGAAATCACATGAGAAATCATCTAAACCTACATTAATAGACAATAGAATGAATCTTTTAACTTGTCCCTAGGGACAGTCAAACAGTGGTAAGTCAGTACTAATTATTGTCTTCTTGTATCTATTGATGGTTGTTTGTCACAAATTAATCAACGTCTTTTTGTGGGCATCGTTTTCAGAATACCGTATATACTGTAATAACTCGCATAGACATGCTTGATCAAACAGTGTAGATCCACATCAGACGTCGCAGAAAGCGGCGTCTGACGTGGATTTACACTGTTTGATCAAGCATGTCTGTCACTCTTTCAGCAGTTATTCACTAGACACATCTACAAGAAAAAGTACGGTAAGGAGTGAGGTGTACGAATATTTAAGGTCATTACGGTAAAGATAATTTACTGCCAAGCTTAGGTCATAAAAAGCGAAAGAAATGATTCTGTTCCAGCTATAAGCATCATGAAGCACATGCATACAGGCGATACATGTATCCCGCCTTTAACAAAACAATAAAAAGTATTATTATCCTTATTTATTTATTTTATTATATTTTATTTTATTTTTTTTTGTATTTCAGCGAGTCAAAATTAAAGATCGACCGAATCGCATACATTGTACTTGGACCATCTTTTTGAAACCATCCGTTTCTGTAGCAGCCGATGCACGAATTGGGGAAAACGGGCAAAGTTGGATAACAGACAAAGATGTTAAGGGTAGGTTTGCCACAGTGATTTCCTGTTTTCGTTTTTGGTCACCAAACGCCTTCTGAAAATATGATAACTATAAATGGGAAGAGGTTTCTCCTTTTAAGCGTATACATGTATATGAGCCAGTGCACGACAAAACCTACAAAATGGCATGTGCGCCCAGCGTAGACTCAGATCAGCCTGGGCATCCGCCCAGTCTGATCAGAGTCTTCGCTTTCCGCATGAAGAAAGCTTGGATGCTTAGCTACCCACTGAGCGCACAGCGAAGACTCTGATCAGACTGGGCGGATGCCCAGGCTGATCTGAGTCTTCGCTGGGCGTACATGCCATTTTGTTGGTTTTGTCGTGCGCTGGCTTATATCACTTTTTGGTAGATGTTCCATCAGTTATAATAGGAGAAACAACTTTTATGACACCATGTGCTTTTTTTTCCTGGGCATCAAAACACTCCTTAAAAAAGAGGTTTACTATAAACGTAAGAATTTACTCTCAAGGGTAGCGTCTTTGTTTCCTTTAAGGAAATAGACGCCTTATCAGATGAGAGGACTGCATCTAGTAACTTAAATGTTCACTTATTCTATATTCTGCCTTACGCAAAGATAATGTAGAATCGCTCTATGATGTGTCCCTAACCTTGACAAAATATAGAGAATGCAAATTAGTGTCTTATAGAAGGGATGGTCTATAAGACAGCCCATGGGGCGGACTCAGAAACAATAGTCAGTCATGTTTGAAGCGAGTTTTTTTTTTGAAACCACTAGACCAATTTTAATTTAATTAGCTCACCTGAGCACGTACTGCTCAGTAAGGTATTCTAAGAGGCCAGTACTCGGGCGTCCGTTGTCAATAGTCTTTCGTCTGTCAATAAGTGACATATCCTCCTAAACCACTGGGCCAATTTGGAACAAACTTCACAGGAATGATCCTTAGGTAATCAGTTGTCACTCTTTTGGAAGGACACAGAACGTTGCTTCGATACGCAATACCACCGGACATCATTATAATACGAGCCGGGGCAGAGCATTTCTTACAACACTGCATGTACGCCTAGCCAAGACTTAAATCAGCATGCGCACGTATGCAGTCTGATAAGAGTCTTTGTGTGTGTTGTATAGATTGGCAAAGACTCAACTCATCCTCATGCGTGCAACGAAGACTCTGATCAGCCTGTGCGGATACATAGGCTTATCTGAGTCATTGCTGGCTACATATATAAAATGGTAGAAAATTGCTTTGTCCCGGCTCACACAAGTACAGTAAAACCTCGATAGCTCGAACACCGATGGCTCGTTTACTATGGCTAATTCGAACTCGTTTTTGAGACCCTACAAATTCTTCCGACAGCTAAAGAAAACAAATATTTAGGGAAATTTTCTCATTTTATTACGAAATTGTATGTTGTGTGCACTCATTAGAATCGCCTCATCGAGGCGATTCTAATGAGTACATTCAACATACAATTATTGTGTAGAAAATTGAAAAGATTTCCCTAAATTATCGCTATTTGCTTCCTGATCTCGTGTCATGATTAACCCTCAGTGGCTCGAACTACCCATATCTCGAACAAATTTCCATGGTCCTAAAGCTGTTCGAGCCATTGAAGTTCGACTGTATGTCTGATCTCATGACGTTCTGGATATTAATCCTTAACTATCCACCGGTGAGCCCATGAACTGGCTTGGTGAACAGTGCCGAAAGCCGTGTCTGATCAATCTGCACGTTTCATCACAACATACCCATAAAATTTTGACCCCTTTAAACCCCACTTTTATATAGTAAAACTGGGATTTACAGGGGTATACGTTATTCTTCATATTTCTGCTCAAAACATAGATTGTGGGTACGAGTTAAAACCGCCTCGGCGAGGCGGTTCTAACTCGTACCCACAATCTATGTTTAGAGCTGAAATGTGAAAAAAATATCAGTTTTTTATCTGAATTCTTTTAGTTTTTGGATGTGAAATTTTCTATATATTTGACTAGGCGTGTTTTCGTAATGTATCATTATATTAATAATTCACAATAACAGAAATGTCTTTAGCTCTCAGCACTCTGGGTATAGTATCATGACTTTGTCGTCTGCTAAAGTTTTCCCAGAGATTGTTAAAGGTTAAGCGACCCCTTCAAATACCTAGCCCGTCCCGCCCATATACATTATCAGCTTTGCATTACGAAAACACGCCTATTCAAATATATTGAAAATTTCACCACCAAAAACTGAAAATTTTCAGATAAAAAAAAAAAAAACTGATATTTTTCATATTTCTACTCAAAACATAGATTGTGGGTACTCGTTAGAACCGCCTCGGTGAGGCGGTTCTAACGAGTACCCACAATCTATGTTTTTGAGCAGAAATAAGAAAAATAATGTATACCCCTGTAAACCCAAGTTTTCGCTCATTATGAAAGTGGGGTTTAAGGGGGTCAAAATTATATAGGCATGTTTTCGTGATGGGTAAGTTTTTGTACTTCAGGGCTATATCATCTGATGAAAAATTGTGTACTTTGGAATGAAATGTCATCTTATTTTCAATCAAAAATAAGACATCTATTTTAAATGATCCAAGCGCCATGTACAGTCAACCCACTTTATAACGACACTCGATACCATCACGAAAACACGCCTATATAGTTTTGACCCCTTAAACCCCACTTTTATATAGTAAAACTGGGGTTTACAGGGGTATACAATATTTTTCTTATTTCTGCTCAAAAACATAGACTGTGGGTACTCGTTAGAACCGCCTCGGCGAGGCGGTTCTAACGAGTACCCACAATCTATGTTTTGAGCAGAAATATGAAAAATATCAGAGTTTTTTTTAACTGAATTTTTTTTAGTTTTTGGAGGTAAAATTTTCTATATAGGCGTGTTTTTGTAATGCAACGACAAAATTCGTTGTAAAGATATTTTGACTGGCATGAAACCTTAGCTCAAGAGGTAACTTTTTTTTCAGAAAATGTGCAGTAAAAATGTGTATTTAATATGATGCGCAACGCATCAATAGGTCCCTTATGCAATGTGCGGACAACTGCGCATTCGCTCAGTCTGATCTGGGCCTTCGTTGTCCGCTTACAGAATCAATGGATTCTGTAGTATAAGTCGACAGACAGAGAATGTCTAGATCATACTGCACAATTGCGCACGGTAATCTGGATCTTCGCTGTTCGCTTATGACATATGATCTTTTTTTTCCCAGGTTGTTCATCATATGTTTTGGATAGTTGTCACGATTCTAGCAAAGATCCAAATCATATTGTCTTTGAGGAAATAAGAATAGAACAAGGCCTTTCTTACATATCATTCTGCTCATTTAGGATTCTTTACAACAGCTTATTCCTTTAGTTTGCAACATCTTTAAGAGCAAATGTCTTCGTTTGTGACGAAGGTTCATTATAGTACATGTATATGACAACCCATTTATACCGAGTTGACCCTTTCCACTTTCACGTTTTAGACCTGTCGACTTCCAATAGAAAGGGCGTCTTGTTTGTTATTAGTATTACCATGTACTAATGAAATTCCTGTGTTAAATGCAAACAGGTAGACCCTGATCAAACTCCGCGTTCTGCGGCATCTGATCTGGGTCTACACTGTTTGCCAAATGACCTTTTATGGGATGCTGGGCATAAATGGATTAATTCCTAAAGACAGCTGAATCCATACTTGGGAATTCTACATAAAAAGTAACTGAATTCGTAAGCTTCTGTATGTACTTAAGACTGAAACATTTACTTACTGTCCCAAAACGTGAATACCACTGGAATTAATTTGCAAGTTTCTGTCTATGTTTTTCATTGAGTCACTAGTTTCATTTACCGAAATGACCCTAAAGTGTGGGGTCAGACATTCCGGAGAAAGCAGTATCGACAGAGAACACGGCATCAAATGGGCTGCCTCAAGCGAAAAAGTGCCTTCGAAAATGCGCAAAAATGCGAAGATTCAGATCGCCCTGCGCATGCGCAAAGCATCATCTGGGCATTTAATCTCCATTCATACGTCCTGTAATTTCCAATGATTCTGTTAGCGGACAGTGAAGGCACAGTTCAGACTGCGCATCTGCGTAGTCCGATCTGTGCCTTCGCTGTACGCTAACATGACCCGACGGCACATTTTGGCTTAGTGGGGCTCCGGTCATGTTCGACCACTCATCCAGCAGTTTTTGTATGCATTAACTTGTAGTGAATTGGAATTGTTTCTATTTTAGGACAAATATGATAAAGTGTGAAATTGTCTCTGTAATTAATATATACATGGCATATACAGGGTTAATTCGTTCTCTGAATTTCGTCAAATGAAAATCTATTTATTTATTGAAAAAATTCAACTGAAAGTCAGAAGACTTTCTTTCCTCTCCTTCTATACACAGCCAAACTTAATGACTCGAACTTTGATTCAAACTCGTTTTTTTGAGTCCCTAGGTAATTCTTCCGATTCGTCGAGAACAAATATAAAGAAATATTTTACTGGGATTTTTTCTCTTATTTTATCATGGAAATATATATTATGTGTACACACAAGAATAGCCTCATCGAGGCGATTCTAACGAGTACAAAGCATTCCATTACTAGTTAGAAGATCGAAAAGACATTCATAAATTATTCCCATTTGCTTCCTGGTCTGGCGCCATGATTAACCCTCATTGACCCGAACTATCCATGTCTAGAACAGATTTCCAAGGTTCCAAAGATATTCGAGCCATTGAAGTTCGACAGTATTTCGCAGACTAGAATATTATACTGTGAATTGATTGTGAACAGATCTGTAAAAATTCTAATACATATTCTGCCACAGACGTCCCACGCAGTGATAAGTGACTGATATAAATTTTTGAAGGTCAAGCGTATGACAGAATATCGTATTTGCTCTATAGCTTCACTCCAGACCATACACTACGAAAACATGCCTATTCAAATATATAGAAAATTTCACCTCCAAAAACTGAAAATTTTCAGATAAAAATCCCTGATATGTTTCACATTTTTGCTCAAAAGATAGATTGTGGGCACTCGTTAGAACCGCCTCGGCGAGGCGGTTCTAACGAGTACCCACAATCTATCTTTTGAGCAGAAATATGAAAAAGAAATATCAGAATTTTTATCTGAAAACTTTCAGTTTTTGGTGGTAAAATTTTCAATATATTTGAATAGGCGCGTTTTCGTAATGATGTGCTCACTGAGAACATCCTGTGAGCAATGAAAATTGGGCATACATTTACTTGAATGAACATAAATTCTGATAGTATCTATACCATGTGCTTTACTTTTAATGTATTAAAGGCTATCTGTCGCATATCGACGTACAGATCGTCGGAATCATTTACTGGGTCTATAGATGGGTTGTTTCGAATCATTGTTTCTGCTGGATCAGTCAGTCAACTGGTCATTCAACCAGGCGGATGAATGGTTAATTGATCCGTAAATTAAGTGATTTTGTCAGTTATGCCTCTTTCCAATTGGAAAAGCATATAGTTGGGGCAATTTCTAGTTGTCTGCTAACTCTGTTATCATACTCAGGGTTAAGAGTATTTTGTCATTGTTATGTTATTACACACTTCAAGTAATGCACATGTACAAATACAATGTACATGAAACCTTACAATGTACAGTAAAACGTCAACGACTCGAACAACGGTGGCTCGTTTACCTTGGCTAATTCGAACTTGTTTTTGAGTCCCACGGAATTCTTCCGGCAGCTCAAGAAAACAAATATTTAGGGATATTTCAAGGAAGTTTACTTATCTTATCATGAAAATGTATATTCTGTCTACTCACTGGAATCGCCATGCCGAGGCTATTCTAATGCATACACTCAAAATACCATTAATGTATTGAAGATCGCAAAGTCATCCATAAAATCTCAATTTGTATCCTGGCTTGGCTCTATGATTAACCCTCAGTGGCTCGAACTACCGATGTCTACATCTAGAACGAATCTCCATGGTTCCAAAGTTGTACGAGCCATTGGAGGTCGATTGCATATGTAAGCAAACGAAAAGGTATTTTTCAGAGGGTACTGTGTTCACACAGGCTGGTCTACACACTCTAAGCTCATGTGTCAAATTAAAGCAGTATAACTGCAGCTGGCGCGTCGTACATTATCCATTCTAATTTAACATGCTTTGTCCTTTCTGAAATGCCTGAAAAGTCGATCGCATTCTTATGGTTTCTTGTAATTAATTAGAAATAACGTTCACTAGGACTGGATACACTAAGATGAATTCCGCCATTTTGTACAAAGGAGATCATTTTTTTGTCACTTTATATTTGCTTTTCTGCACAACAAACAATTTCTGAAAAAGGACTTACCCTAAATGGAAAGGGTTTGCTCCCCGGGTGGTAAGCAAATTATTTCCTTTTAGGGTAGATGCCTTTTCAGAAAAGAGACAAAAAAGTGAAGTAGTTCCCTCCCACAAAAGTGTATCAGATCATAATCTTTATTTCGCCTCGTCGTTTTGGTATATATCGACATTTTTCTCTTGTTTTGATTAAGTGGTCCGAGATTGGCACAAATGGGTTGAAACGACTATGACAATACCCTGATTAGTCTGCACCGTCGCACAATTTTATACGTATATTTCTGTTCCCTATGGACGTACCTTATTTTGTAGTATTATTGGCAATCTGTTCGAATTCACAAGCTGACCTCTGACTTTCGGCATCCACGTATTTTTCTTGTCATTTTCTTTCTGAATCTTTCTGAATGACTCCGTTGAAACAACAGAGACACAAGTCTCCTATTTCCTGGTTTTGTGTTGTTCTGTATTTCCTAGTTTTGTGTTGTTCTGTATGTCCTAGCTTTCGTCTGTATTACCTAGTTTTGTTTTGTTCTGTATTTCCTACTTTTGTTCTGTATTTCCCAGTTTTGTTTGTTCTGTATTTCCTACTTTTGTTTTGCTCTATATTTTCTTCCTAGGTTTGTTTTGTTCTGTATTTCCTAGTTTTGTTTTGTTCTGTATTTCCTACTTTTGTTTTGCTCTGTATTTTCTTCCTAGTTTTGTTTTGTTCTGTAATTCCTGGTTTTGTTTTGCTCTATATTTTCTTCCTAGGTTTGTTTTGTTCTGTATTTCCTAGTGTTGTTATGTTCTATATTTTCTAGTTTTGCTTTGTTCTATATTTCCTAGTTTTGCTTTGTTCTGTATTTCCTACTTTTGTTTTGCTCTGTATTTTCTTCCTAGTTTTGTTTTGTTCTGTAATTCCTGGTTTTGTTTTGTTCTATATTTCCTAGTTTTGCTTTGTTCTGTATTTCCTACTTTTGTTTTGCTCTGTATTTTCTTCCTAGTTTTGTTTTGTTCTGTAATTCCTGGTTTTGTTTTGTTCTATATTTCCTAGTTTTGCTTTGTTCTATATTTCCTAGTTTTGTTTTGGTATGTATTTCCTAGTGTTGTTATGTTCTGCATTTCCTAGTTTTGTTCTGTTCTATATCTCATAGGTCTGGTTTGTATTTCATAGTTTTGTTCTGTATTTCCTAGTTTTGTTTTGTTCTGTATTTCCTAGTTTTGTTTTGTTCTGTATTTCTTAGTGTTGTTTTGTTCTGTATTTCCTAGCTTGTTTTGTTCGGTATTTCCTAGTTTTGTTTTGGTTTGTATTTCCTAGTTTGTTTTGTTCTGTATTTCCTAGTTTTGTTTTGTTCTGGATTTCCTAGTTTTGTTTTGGCCTATATTTCCAAAGTATCCATACTTCGGATTTTTTTATGATCGCAACTCGCTAAGAACCTGAGTGGAGAGCGTTGAACGTCACCCCGTTTTTCGATATAATACTGATATTATTACATATCTGAACCTTTTAGTTCATACATTATACATTAACCCTTTCACGCCTAAGTTTCTGAAATAGACTTTTCTAGCTTTGATTTTGGACATATCTAGTAGTGACATTAAAAATCGAACACCGAATGACAAGTAGTGTAGATCCTGATGAGACGGCTCAGTACGAGCCGTCTCATCTGGTTCTACACTATTTGCAATGGAATATATCCAGTAGTGACATTGGTCTGTAGGGTTGAAAGAGTTAAACTAGTATTCCGCTCAAAGCCGCCAGGAAGGCGTCTCAAACCTGCAGAGTTTCATTATTCTTCATGAACAGACTCAGTTAACCCTAGTATACTATTTTCTGTTTTTTTATTTGTTCTGTATTTGCACAAGTCTTTTGAAAAAAACTTTCATAATCTTCAGCCCGTACTTCGATACAGTGCTAATAGCATTACACTTTCAAGTCCTTTGAGACTATTGGTTTGTATACTGTACACTGTATATGGAGAAAATTGGCTGCGTTCACAATTGCTGCAAGGGGCTTGAAAGATACTGCAGGTTTTTCATTATTCCTCAGAACAGACTATCAATTAGAATTTACTATTTTCTGTTTTCGATTTAGTTTTATGTTTTTAAAGTATGTTGTCCTAATCTTTTGAAGTATAGACGAAAAGTGAAGGCCCTGATCAGACTGTGCATGCGCTCAGACTGCGCGCATGCGCGCAGTCTGATCAGGACCTTCACTATCCATTTTCGGAGTCATTACATTCTTTAGAACAATTCCCTGAGAGAATGATATGACCTTTATAAGACAACGTTGACGCACAAGCTGATCTGCATTGTAGGCGTTCGAAGTTTTCATACGCCCGGATGCTGCATTTATTTTTCGCTTGAGAAAACTTACCGTTTTTATGCTAAGTATATGGAAAAAAATAGACCTTGGCAGTGTGTACCCAGATCAGCCTCCGCAGATCGCAGAATCTAATCAGAAACTGCACTTTTTGTCACTCATCAAGTAGTTTGTAGGTACATCAAAAGGAAGTACAAAATATAGACTTCAGTGGGCCTGCGCATGCGTGTCTTCCGACTAGAGACAGCGAAATCCATGTATATATCAGCCTTATGTAGGAGCTACATGTTCATTTTATAGACATTTTATCCAAATGAATAAATACATTTGGTAGATTTTTCACCATTTTTATGACAAGGCAGCAACTTTTGTAATTTCCTATTTGCTTTTCTGCACTTAAAAACTGCTTCTGAAAGGGGTCTGCTCAAAAGAGGAAAGAGCTTGCTCCTAGAGGGTCAGCTCTAAAGGGAAATTCTTTCCTTCTAGAGCAGATCCTTTTTCAGAAGAGATGCAAAAACAATTTTGATGGAGTTGCCTCCCCTGAAAGTGTATTCACTTCCATTAAGTACATATGACTTGATAACTCGAAAAACGAAAGTCAAATGTATTTGCGTTATTCGCCTAGGCGACAGTGTACATTATGTCCTGTCGCGGCTTATTCGATCAAGAAAGCAGCCTTTCTATGGAATGCCACAAATTACGGCTAATTATGAGCATTCGACATTATAATAAATGGATAATTATCTAAATTTGAAAAATGACGCTGCTTTCGTGATTACAGATGCAAGTACTTCTCAGTAAGAAAGGTTCCATGTTATCGCAAAGTCGCATCTTGTTACTTCTATGCCCATGACCTGACTAGCATGCGCATGTGTCTATTCTAGTATGGTGGTGTGGTCACGTGCAAGGTATGTTCGCCACACGCGTTTTATTGTGCTATCACACAGTAGCATAAATTCCCATCATTCAGCATGAAATATCTCACGACGTAGATAATCTATATGCATGTAAATGTGACAAATCATTTATAGCATGGTTCTGCGTATGTACGTGCGATAATGCACTCGCTCACGCTCGTGCATTATCGCATCGTACATGCGCACGAACCATGGTATAACTAAAGACTTATTATGCATTCCCTGTCTGGCCCTTCATATTAACTTAGAGCACCAGAAACATCCACAGCGGACATTCTGTTTTTGCAAGAAAGTAAGGATGGATATTTCACGTCAGTTGTCTGTCTACATGGCGGTTGGTTTGGAGTATAACGGCCTAGTCAATACTGTTAAAATCACATCGAGCCAGTCCATTTCTCCTGGGGAGGCTTAGTCCTCTTAGCGGTTACTCAGTTCTTGTGCACATTCTATCGCCAGTAATAGACAACGGCCCTTCTTGAATCAGCGGAAGGGAGAGAAGGACCATATTAATATTCCACGATCAGCCTCAAAGAAAGAAAGGCTAACTCACCAGTCGGACACGCATCCGACTGCCCACCGAAGCCGACCTGCCTACATGTATCGGCGAACAGTTGCATACAGGATAATCTGTACCTATGCTGGTCCGAGAGGTTAACATTAGTGTGTCAAGGCTACAATATGAACACTATTCCAAATGATGATATTTCGGAAGATTACTTAACTCTTTGCCGATAGAATTGTGTCCAAATTTCCATCCAATCCTCCGTTTGCTTTACCATACATTTTTTTCAAGTGATGGCCGTGGAATGTTAATTTTATCCAAGAAATGCCAGCTGTTAGCACTCAATACTAAGTTAATAAAGTAGACTCTTCCATCTTTGATTTGGGACTTGTCTATTGTTGCGAATATGAATTTCAACCAACATCAAACACAGAAAAGCAAACAGACTAGATCCTGATGAGATGGCTAGTTAGGCCAGGATCTACGAGTATATTGTTTGTAAAGGTATTTGTTTTGATCTTCATGGATGAAAATTACGAGCAGCCTCATCTGAATAATACTGTTTGCAAAGGTATCTATTTTGGTCTGCCGTGCTACAAGAGTTAATCATATTATCAGGGTCTATTTTGCAGTCAAGACCTCATGTAAACACTTAGCATGCTGGGTAAAAATAATCAGCAGACGACATTTTGAAATATGTTTTTTTTCTGATTTTTCCCTGAGAAAACAGGATTCGACTGTTCATTCAAATGGTCTCCTTGGGAGACCATTTGCATGAACTATCAAAGCCTGTTGTCTGTGAAAAATACGAAAAATATAATCAATTTGTCGTCTGCTGAATTTGCCCAGAGAGTGGTAAAGACTAACTGGGTGCCAGCTGTGAAGTTTAATTACTATCTTGCCTTTGAATTTGCTGCTCTGTGATCATGTCAACTTCACAGATCAAAATGACAGGGGATAATAATGGCGCCCTTATCGACCTAATAATGTCTGCATTACTACTGATGCAGAACTCCAGAAAAAGGTCCTTATTTCTCCTGCGAAGAGTGAAGGCACGTGATCAGCGTACGCATGCGCCAAAACTAATAAGGGCCTTTTCTATTCGTATATATTTTAAAATATTTATATATTATTGCATAAGCAGGCAAATAAGGCATAGATCAGACTACGCAGATGCGCATTCTGACCTGCGCATTCTTTGTCCGTTTATGGCATTACGGCTTTTGTTCCCATTACGAAAACACGCCTATTCAAATATACTGAAAATTTTACCATCAAAAAAATGAAAATTTTCAGATAAAAAATTCTGATATTTTTCATACTTCTGCTCAAAACATAGATTGTGGGTACTCGTTGGAACCGCCACCAATCTATGTTTTGAGCAGAAATAAGAAAAAATAATGTATACCCCTGTAAACCCCAGTTTTACTATATAAATGTGGGGTTTAAGGGGGTCAAATTTATATAGGCATGTTTTCGTGATGCGACGCAGCACATTACATGCTGTGACAATCGAATCCATGCAAAAGTAAATGGCGGATCAGGATATACTGAGTAGTGTTTTACAGCAGTTTTCCTTGCCCTGCAAAACCCTATCTGTGTGAACTTTGTCCAAATTCGTATTTTAGTCAAATACTATTTCCCTATTTTTGTATGAGTCCTGCGCCCGTTATCGGATTAAAGTTTGATACCTGAGTCCAAGTTTACAATCGTTACTTATAAATTAAGTATACTTTAACTTAAAGGCTCCAAATTCCTAAAAAAATAGACATTTTATATTCTAAGAAAGGTTTAATAAATTGATATATGGTATTAATACAATCATAAAATGTGGCACATGGCAGCCTGTAAAATTTCAGATAGTCTCTCCTTGAAATGAAATGATTTTTTTTATCGTATTTCTGAATTGATGTTGCCAACATTAATTCAGAGATAAGATCAAAAATTCATTTCATTTTTGACCCTACTCAAAAACGAGAGACTAACTGAAATTTTACAGGCTTTCAGATGCCACATTTTATGACGGTACCAATACCATTTTTCGGAAAAAATGTGATTTGCCTTTTTAATTGCACCTGTAACATTTGACGCTCATCGTAAATAACCCACATGTGTGCTTAAAACTCCTTAAGTCTCATTTCACGTGATTCTCGACTTCCTTGAAATTCAGGGACGAATTTCAATTCGGAGGGGGAGAATGGCACGGGTATTGGTATACAACACACTTGTACTGTCTTGCGGTACAAGCCGGTTTTTAAAGTGACGTGGTAGAGTGCAGGACTTTGAGTTAATATATAGTATACGCTTTGTTGCTAAGTAATCAAAGATGTCTTCCTGAAAATCTGTTGCTAATACAGTAAAACCGAGGTTATAGAGAGATACAAATGCATTTGGCGATATCGGACTTACTGATTTCTCTCACTCTTCAGAATGTCTCTGGAACTATATATATTTATGGGATTGTGTTGGGCAACAGAATATCTTTTCGAATTAAATGTACGAATATTCTTATGAAAAAAGGTCCAGAAAAGTTTAGTTTGGAATAAAATGCTTGCAATAAGTGATGTGGTCATTACTATACAATTATTACCCTTGTGTGAGGTATTATGACGAATTGTTTACCCGAAGCTGGTATATTACCCATACTTGAAGGTGAACAAATCGTCAAAACACTCACTGACAAGGGCATCAATTGTTTTATTATTCCGTATCTTACCATTGCAACTGCACCGACAGCAATGGCTTCACTAGAGGGTAATGTTACTTGCGAGAGTGTAACATTGCAGGGAAACATAATAGAATATTACCATGCAGTGAAGTGCGTTTACCGAAGTGACGTCAGAGGATAAATAATGCTACTTGACAGAATATTACCCTGCACGAGACATTACGAAAACACGCCTATTCAAATTAATAGAAAAATTTACCTCCAAAACCAAAAAAATTTCAGATAAAAAATCTAATATTTTTCATATTTCTGCTCAAAACATAGATTGTGGGTACTCGTTAGAACCGCCTCGGCGAGGCGGTTCAAACGAGTACCCACAATCTATGTTTTTGAGCAGAAATAAGAAAAATAATGCATACCCCTGTAAACCCCAGTTTTACAATATAAAAGTGGGGTTTAAGGGGGACAAAATTATATAGGCATGTTTTCGTAATGATATGTTCTCGACTAATGAGGCTTTATGGCGTCATCAAGTCTTAATCCATTTATGCTTAGCGTCCCATAAATGGAACATTGGCAAACAGTGAAGACCCAGATCAGACGCCACAGAAAGCGGCGCCTGATCTGGATCCACATTGTTTGCATTAAGTTAAGATCATTCTATAAAACATGACACTAATAACAACTAACTAGACACCCCTTTTATAAGGAAATGAACCTGGCCAAAGAGTTAAAGTAGAAGAATCCAACCTGCTTAAATGGGTTAAACATAAACAAATAACATTTGCAACACTAATTTACCTCTGTATTTGTGTAGGTAGCTACTTCTCTAGCCATATGTTGTTTTGGGTTGAAATCGGCACCGTTTTATTTTATATTTTATATGTTTAGAACCTCATTAAATATTCAAAATGGCCGCGCACTCGACAAAATATTTGACACATTTTAATGTTATTAATTTTCTTATTTTTTATCCGATTTTGAACAAGGCCTATCATTTCAACTGCATTATGTATCAGCCTTGCTTTTTCTTTTAAGTGACACAAGAAGCCAGTGACGGTAAGGCCACTCCTTCGCGGGTGTCAGGAGAGAGACACATCATCGCCATACCCTGAAGTACCATTACGAAAACACGCCTATTCAAATATACTGAAAATTTTACCATCAAAAATGAAAATTTTCAGATAAAAATTCTGATATTTTTCATACTTCTGCTCAAAACATAGATTGTGGGTACACGTTAGAACCGCCTCGACGAGGCGGTTCTAACGAGTAACTACACAATCTATGTTTAGAGCAGAAATAAGAAAAATAATATATACCCCTGTAAACCCCAGTTTTACTATATAAATGTGGGGTTTAAGGGGTCAAAAAATTATAGGCATGTTTTCGTGATGCACTCGAAGCATTTAGGTCACTCACTATTCCTGATACTTTCTGCGCATGTAGGTAAAATACTAGTTATCTTTGGTTTGTAGAGATTTTTATAAATACATATAACATAAACTGGGCTACGCCATGCGAAAACGTCGGGCATATACGGATAGCGATGGACCAGATCAGCCTGCGCATCCGTGCAGTCTGATCAAGGCCTTTGTTGTCCGCTAACAGAATCATTGGACACTATAAAATGTATCAATGAAGAGCAAATGCCCGGATGCGATTTCGTCCGGGACGAATCTGAATCTGTGAATTTTGCACATGTTCGAAGACACTTTTTCACTTGGCGAGGCCCAATTATTACTGCAGCTTCCCTCCGAAATTCTATGATACCCAAGAGTTTCGACTGTGTTCATTGCAAGCGCTCACATTTGCTAAGGCCTGATCATAAACATTGGCTGCATGAATATTTATATTCTAAGAAAGGCGTCCATCTGTCATGAATTCCCCCGGGTAAACTGACTGATGCTTTATATCGATAATAAAGAAAAATGAATACATTTTTATATGTTAATAACGCACGCTTTCACTACGGAATCCTTGCTCGAGCACGCATAAGAATAAAATACACCAAAGTACGGAAATTTATATGTGATATTTTGTTTTGTGTAGGGATGTTTTGTGTTTTGTGTTTATAATTTGTGATAACCGTGTTCTGACTTTTGAGTAACGGCCAATGCACTCATTACGAAAACATGC
Organism: Anodontia alba; assembly: GCA_964016985.1. NCBI lineage: Eukaryota > Metazoa > Mollusca > Bivalvia > Lucinida > Lucinidae > Anodontia > Anodontia alba. The sequence goes on from OZ024823.1 coordinate 125,032,728, forward strand.
CTATTCAAAATTACTGAAAAATTTACCACCAAAAAATGAAAATTTTCAGATAAAAAAACTCTGATATTTTTCATATTTCTCCTCAAAACATAGATTGTGGGTACTCGTTAGAACCGCCTCGTCGAGGCGGTTCTAACGAGTACCCACAATCTGTGTTTTGAGCAGAAATAAGAAAAATAATATATACCCCTGTAAACCCCAGTTTTACTGTATAAAAGTGGGGTTTAAGGGGGTCAAAATTATATAGGCGTGTTTTCGTGATGAGCAACTCGTGACCCTGGACCTTACCCTAAAGCTACAGGTATTTATTATAGTCCAGCATATAAAAAGCTGAAAAAACAAAACAAAACAAAAACACTTTTTCCTGTATTTTTTCTCTATATTCTTAGTCTCACCGTTTAAAGGGCAAAACGCACATGTTTAAAGAGTAACACAAAACACGGAGCGAAAACTCAAAAGTCAAAACACGGAAGTCACAAACACAAATCATGAAACATCTTTTCACACAACGCAATGTCAGCATTTGCTACAATATTGTATGTGCGCCCAGCGAAGATTCAGAACAGCATGCACATCCATGCAGCACAGAGTTTTCGTTGGCTGCCTGAAGACGCTTTGGACCCTTGACTACTCATATAGCTACTTGCTAAGACTCTGGTCAGACTACGCGGAAGTGCAGGCTGATCTGAGTCTTCGCTGGGCGCACATGCAATCTTGTAAGAAATGCTGTTCCCCGGTGCAATCGTTAGGTTCTGTGGACATTATGATTCCCATGAGCCTGGACACTTCATTTCTCTACAAATGTTTCCATTAATAAAAGAGAATCATAAACAACACTTCCTATGAATATTTATACTTTCTGAGAGAGGTTCCTATGAATATTTATATTTTCGGAGAGAGTTACCATCTGTTACGTTCCTCCACTGAATTGCTTGTAACGTGATGTCACTGATAAATGTATTGAAAAGAAATCATAATGGTCGCGAGTAGACACTGTATGATGATTGATGTGTGGGTTCCGTGCTTCGCACTTAGCACGCATGGACAAATCAGCAGACGAGATTTTGAAACACTTTTTTCAAATTTTCCTAGGAAATACGATTTGACATTTCAGATATATTATCTCCTTAGGAGACAATTTTTATTTAATGTCAAATCATATTTGCTTGGAAAAATAAGAAAAAATATCACCGATTTGTCATCTGCTGAATTTTTCCAGAGGGTTGTAAAGGTTTATATTGTCTGGCTCAGCAACACAACATTAACCCTTAGAGCGCTAATCACAAATGCAGCAGACGATATTTTGATTTTTTTGTATGTTTCAGAGAAAATACGTCTTGCAATTTCATGTGAATCGTCTGATAGGCAGAGCATTCACATTAAATGCCAAGTTTTATCTTTATGAAAATCAAATAAATATATGGAAAGTCGTCTGCTACAATTTTGCTTGGCGCTTTAAGGATTCAGTTTATATGCAAAATATTCTACGGAATTCAGGAATAAACATTTGTTTCAAGGCGTCCTCTCAAAACAAGATCTTGAGCCTACATGTTATTATATTGAGCAATCAACATGATATCTTTGAGGTCTTAATGTATTATCTTTGAGGAACAAGAGTTACTTGAGGATAAAAAGGATATCGGCTTGAATGGACATGACATATTGAGGAAATAAAATATTACATGTATTTTGAGGACATAATGTCTTGCGGGAAATGATATTGACTTTATGAAGTAAGATTGCTTTGAGGAAATATATTATTTTGAATGAACACGACATTTTCTTGAGGGAGAAGGGTATTGACTAGAATGGACATCATACTGAGGACACAAAACATTATTTTGAGGTAATAATATAATATCTTGAGGGAACATGATGTTAACTTTAGGGAATATTCCTTTGAAGGAATCAATTAGCTAGAAGGACCAAGAGATGTACTTGAGGGAAAGGTGTATTGTCTTGAATGGACATGATATATTCAATCTTAGGAAAGAAGATATTATAAGGACATATAATAATATTTTGAGGGAACATGACAGTATCTTTATGGAATAAGATATTGCTTTGAGAGAATAAATTACTTAGAAGGAATAAGATATTTACTTAGGGAAAAGAGTATTGTCTTGAATGGAAATGATAGCATATTGCGGAAACATGATACTTTTTTGTGGAAAAAATAACTTGAGGGAACACAATACATGTATTAACTATGAATTCAGACATTATTTTGAGGGAAATAAATTGACAAGAAGGAACAAGATATTGTCTTGACAGAACAGCATAGGATGATTATGTCGGTTCCGCTTTAAAAATATATACATAGGATTCAAGATAGTATTTTTTTGCCTCGAGTGGAACCCAAACAAATATCTTGTGGCCCAAAAAAGGTTTGTGCCTTCAACATAATGTTTTAGTCCCTTTACAAACTATTATGTGCCTCAAAAATATCTTGTAGTCTCTAAGTATCTAGTGCCTTCAAGATATTATTCTCTTTGCAAAAAGTATTTTGTACCTCAACCAACAGCTGGTGGTCTCAAAGTATATTATGCCTCAAAGTCCTATAGATAATAGTTTATACCCTTTGCAAAGTATTTTTTGCCTCAACAAAAATCTTATGGTCTCAAAATATCTTAGGCCTCAATATTTAATTCCCTATACAAAGTATAGTGTACCTCAACAAATAACTTGTGGTGTCAAAATAACTTGTGCCTCAAGGTCCTTACGGTGGTAATTTATTCCCTTTACAAAGTATTTTATGCCTCAGCAAATATCTTCTGGTCTCAAATTATCATTGCCTCAAGATATTCAAGATAATATTTTAGTCCCTTTATGAAGTATAGTGTGCCTCAACAAATATCTTGTGATCTCAAAATATGTTCGTTCCTTCAAGATATTTTATTCCCTCTACAAAGCATTGAGTGCCTGAACAAATTTCTTATGGTCTCAAAATATCTAATGGCATCACAGTAATATCTTGCGTACAAGATAATATCTGTCCAAGATAATCAATTTCATGTACCTTGTATAAAGCTTACTGAAACCCCAAGATCTTATCTTTAAAGAACGACTTTTAACAGAAACGACCTATTTATTTCTGGAGTTTCGTAGTAACCGACCTAAAGTTGAATTTTATTCCCCATCACTATTACACGTCATGCTAAGTTTAAATTTATTTTTCCGAGACAATGACTTGGCATTTATTCAAAGCGTAGCAGAACATTTAAAATTTACTTGTAAGTTACCGTATTTACCCTAGAATAAGGACAGATAGATCTATGCAAAAAGTGTAAAACCAGATCAGATGCCACACTACGCGGTGTCTGATTAGGGCGTACACTATTTGACACTCGTCCAGCAGTATTTTAAACATATCATAAAGAAGCGTAATGGTAAATGAGCTAAACAAATGGCTAAGGATAAAGTAAAACGCACTTGTTCAAATTTTAGGGCATATATGGTAAATAGGTAAGGGATTTGATACATTTAGTTGATTTCCCGCCATTTCTACTAACTTAAAGGAGATATTTCTTGTTACTTCCTGGTTGCTTTCCTGTAAGAGGCCCTTCTGAAAAGGGGTCTACTCTAAAAGGAAAGCATTTGCTCCCACGTGGAGAAAATGCTTTCCTTTAAGAGTAACCCCTTTTCAGAAGGGAGCCAAAACTGTTTGAAAGTGTATAAATTTCCCTTAAGATGTCCGCATATTTAGGGTAAATACAATAAATGCACCATCCCACGAGAAAAAGGTCATTATCATACAGACGACTAGCAAATTCTCAGGCGGGCCTGCAAATAAGCGATGTCTCGCCGGAGCCTATGCTATTCGCAGACGTATAGTAGGGGCCTTGAGGAAGCCTCAGGCAAAAACTCCATGTCTATGGCGCCATTAAGGAGCTCCGTGTATATCTGTTTAAAGAATCATAAATCGGACACCTCTATGTGCCCTTTTCTCATGTGACGGCTCAAATATTTTAAAATCACATTTGAAATACTTGTTAAGAAGCTTTCATATTGGTATTACTTCCAGGTCTTGATGAAAATGTATTATCAGCTATATTGCTTTTTTCACTTTTGCACCTACTGTCTGAACAATATGAGGTACAGGAACATGAACTAGTTCGTCTAGGTTTGAGCTTCTGTTTGTGTTTTCCATTCCTTACATTATTATCCATTGTGGAATCATCTATATCAAACACCTCACCCTGTAATTTTTGTACACCACTTACACCATCAACATTTGCTTGTATATTACTACTGGCTTCATAATATGAAGGATTAAATGCAAATTTGTACCCCTTTATCACACCAGAGTCCTCTGTAGCTTCTTTATTTGGTATCATCTGTTTCTGATTTAAATCAGTCATTTCATTTGGAATTCTGTTAAAATGATTAGTTAGTAGCGGATGCCTAGAAAATATATCTTGTTGTGTGTCACTATAATAACCTTTATAGAAACTTCTATCACAGTATTTGTTTCCCTGATAATCACCATTCTCACTTCCGAAACATTGATATGGGCTTCTCTCTGCCCAGTACGGAGATTCATGACCTCTGTCCTGGTACTTTGAATGAAAAGATGTCACACTTGTCCGATTGGCTTTCCAGCCTGGTCCATATTGCTGTTTGTCCCTTGCCCACTCACAAGGTATATTCGTTTCGCGGTCATTTGTTGACCTTATTAGATCACCAGAATATTCAATATCCTTGCTGTTTTGTAAGCTATGTCTTTTCTGAAGCATTGTGGAATGGTTTGAATTCCTTCCTGTGGAATTGTAAGAACATTCATTGAAGTGGTCGCTTATGTATTCGTACAGATTCGAACCATTAGCAGAGCTATTGTATGAAGATCTGTCACGATTCAGTGACATCGGATTAAAGGTGTCGCTGGAAGGCACACTCTTTAGGAAGTACTCGCCATCTTCCCAATAAATAATTTCGTACCCATGACGGTTTCTATCCGATTGTAACGTACTATGGCGAGATTCTGCGAGACACTGTGAGCAGAGATCATCGATGTTATACTGCTGAAGTTGATTTTGTTGAATGGCCTTTAAAAGTCTAGATTCTACACCGTTGTCTGTCACACGAACCTGAAAAAAAAAAAAACACACAATGAAATGTACACAGCATAACTAACAAACGATGCCAGCGAGCACCGAAGCACATATTAACTTACATATTTTTTAATTTTGCTTACTTTGCTTTTGACTTCTTTCAGAAGCTAAACCTCTACATCACTTGACAAACGAAATGTAATAATATTGTAGCCGTTTAAAACGCGTTTGTTTTATTTTAATTGCACGACCCGCAGTAAAGTTATCCCATCACGAAAACATACCTATATTATTTTGACCCCCTTAAACCCCACTTTTATATAGTAAAACTGGGGTTAGCAGGGGTATACATTATTTTTCTTATTTCTGCACAAAAACATAAATTGTGGGTTCTCGTTAGAACCGCCTCGCCGAGGCGGTTCTAACGAGCACCCACAATCTATGTTTTGAGCAGAAATATGAAATATATCAAAGTTTTTATCTGAAAATTTTCAGTTTTTGGAGGTAAAATTTTCAATATGTTTGAATAGGCGTGTTTTCGTAATGCGAAAGTTGGACTTACGAGGTGTGTCCTATAATCATCATATTCAGTTTGTGAACATCGCTATAACTTTTAAGCCGCTTAGAATATTTTAATAATTTTTGGCAAACAGATACATAAAGACAAGACCTAACCAATAAAATTATAAAATGCCAGATTTCTTTATAAGTACCTTTGTAGCCTCGCCGAGGCATGTCCGTTCGTCAGTAATCAGTTTGTGAAAATCGCTTTAAGTTTTGAACTACTTAGAAAACTTTGATATTTTTGAGCTTGCTAAGACACTGACAAGATGTAACATTGTCAAATGTCAGATTTTTTTATAAATAGCCTCGCCGATGCATCCAAAATCAGTCTGTGAGAATCCCTTAAACTTATAAACGGCTTGGAATATTTTGATAATTTGTGGCATGCAGATAGATATTGTCAAGATCTATGCAATGAAATTGCCAAAAAAAACAGATTTCTACCTAATAGTCTCCCCAAGGCGTGCCGTCCGTCCGTAATCAGTTCATGAAAATCGCTATAACATTTACACCGCATGGGATATTTTAATAATTTTTGGCATGCTGATACATATTAATAATACCTAAACAATTAAATTGTCAAATGCCAGATTTCCTTTTCAACAGCCTCTCCGAGGCCTGTCCGTCCGTCCGTAATCAGATTGTGAAAATCGCTTTAACTTTTAAACTGATTGGAATATTCTGATAATTTTGACATGCTGATAAATATTGACAAGACCTAACCAATGACATTGTCAAATGCCACATTTTTTGTAAATATTTATACAAAGCCACGCCGAGGCAAAAATGTGAAACTATGATAATCGCCATAACGCTCAAATGTTGTGAAAGTTTTGGTATTATTTGACATATTGATAGATACTGAAAAGACCTAACCAATGAAATATTCAAATGTCTGATTTCTTTCTAAATAGTTTCACTGAGACAAAAATGTGAAGATATGAAACTGCTCGGAATATTTTGATAAGTTTTGGCTTACAGATGTAAACACTTTTATTACTAACATTCAGTTAGAACACTTTGCTGTTGGGATTAAATTTATATACAATCCTGTTTCACTCATTCACATTTAATGACCTATCACTGATGATTAGCATTAGTAAATGAGTATAATCGTGTCAATGCGTTTTTGCGGGTCATGAACTTAGCGTCAGTTGATTTCTTTAAAGAATTCGGTGTAACCGTATAGTATGAAGTCAATGGGTTAATATCTGTCAAACTCTAAGAAAAAGAAGTCATTTATTAAAAGGAAACCGATACAATAAGCTTGCATTTTGAACCGGTAAGAATTGTTTCATGCGGTTTGTTAGTAAAAAGATATTTTTCTTGCACTCTATTGTTGCAGTGAAATTCATAGATTTAAATTTGTTTATTTTATATATGTACTTGATATTTAATATGCCAGTGACATAAAAAAGACAGTTTTCAACAATTATATTTGATGACAATATTTTTGTGCAGTTCGGCGGAAGGATATTTCAGCAAACAAGCGGTATACCGAAGGGTACTAACTGTGCACCGTTGCTTGCCGACTTGTTTTTATACTCGTACGAGGTGGAGTTTGTACAAAGTCTCCTCAAAGCAGGCAAGAAACACCTTGAACAACAATTAAATTTCACCTACAGATATGTAGATTATGTATTGTCTCTAAAAAACACAAAATTTGCAGAATATCTGGAATTCATCTGTCCACGTGAACTTGAAATAAAGGAAACAATGGAGACTGCAGCCTCCTCCTCATACTTGGATTGTTATCTCTACATTGACAATGAAAAGCTTACTATTAGGCTTTACGACAGAAGGGGTGACTTCAATTTTCCCATTATTAACTTTCCATTCCTGAGCAGTAATATCCCTTCTGCACCAGCATACGGCGTTTACGTTTCACAGTTAATCCGTTATGCCAGAACCTGTTCAAATTATCAGGACTTCATGGAGCGTGGGAAAGAGCTCACTACAAAGTTGTTGAGCCAGGGGTATCAAAAAGCCAAACTAGTAGCAACACTTAAGAAGTTCTATGGGAGACATCATGATCTGGTCAATCCCTACAATATGGCAGTTTCCAGAATCGTTTCTGATGTTTTTGCCAATGACGAGCCATAAGTAGACTTCTAAAACCCTGGACATACGCTTCTACCTACATTTCCTTCGTTCAGGCTTATGGGCATGGTGGGCGAAGCTTGCTTACCAAGTAATGCTTACTATCCGCGGACGCCTGATTACACCCTTTATTCTGGGGTCCATGTCTGTTGGTCTGAACATTCTGATTCGTCATTCGTTTATGAATTTATGAGTTTAGATTATGGCTTGGGTACCATTACCACAACTACTTTCTATATTTCCGAGACTACAGGTGCTGAAATTTCACACGAAATGTCAAGCCTCTTGCCCTTGGAAAATTAAAACTGTTTATATTTTAGAATATTGTCTGCCACAGATCTGAATGTAAATGGCTCATTTATGTTTTCATTTGCATTTTACATGCGTGCTCAGTCTTAATACCACAAACAGAACGGTTCTTGACATAACCCTATTGCGTAGATAATACAACAACTTCCTACCGTACTCATAACGAAAACATGCCTATATAATTTTGCCCCCCTTAAATCCCACTTTTATATAGTAAAACTGGGGTTTAAAGGGGTATACATTATTTTTCTCATAATGCTAAAAAACATAGAGTGTGGGTACTCGTTAGACTGTTTTGTGCAGGAATTGAAAAATATCAGATTTTTTTTATTTGAAAATTTTCCTTTTTTGGTTTGTAAAATTTTCAATATATTTGAATGGGCATGTTTTCGTAATGTTCTCTTTAGGGGAATGGATACATGTCCAAGTGAAATAATGATATAGAATCATTTATTTCCCTTCTCAGTGGAGACATTCGTAAAGGGAAATCAAGATTGGCGAAAATGACTCTTGAAAGGATCTTGAGAAAACGTGTACCTATTTTGATGGATAATTGACCAAACTCGGATAAAAAACTAAGAAACTTAATGACGCTTAAAGCTTTTTAAATTAATGTTTAGTGCACTGCCATTTTGAATGTTTCATGAGTTTCTAAACGCTTGAAACAATTAAATAAAATCAGATTTCTACAAAGTCAGTAAACAATAGTATTTGCAAGCAAAATACAGAAGAAGCTGTATACAAAGTCACAGACTGAGGTAAATTATTTCGGCAAAAATTATTTATTTACGTTTTGCATATTTAATTATGGCTGTGTGACGTCATAAAGCTTCATCTTAAATATTGAAAATGGCGGCGCCCATAAAGGCAGTTTTGAAAACTTGAAACCTCTATAACATCTTATTTTTCATCTATTTTGATCCAGTTTCTATCAAAATGCCCGATTCGTCAAGGTCTTTCACTTCAGATACATTCTGTAAGGGACCAAATTATTTCTTTTAAGAGTACATGTAATTTCCTGTCTTTGAATCTTAAACCCTCTATGCAATCTCCAGGTGTATCAGTTTGCCGCCTTAACTCTTTGCATGCTGGGTAATTTTGTTTTCTGTTTTGTCGTCTGTGGATTTTTTTAAATTAACTTAAAAAAATATCTTTCAGGAATACCACCAAAGTGTCAAACATTTGAATCCAGATCAGGCCCGACGTTTTGTCGTGCTTGATCTGGGTCCAAACTGTTTGCGAAGGTTATTAGCAGACGACAAGTGTCGCCACTAGCAGGGAAAGGTTTAAAAAAATGTATAAAACTGATGCACGAGTGGCAAACGGCAGGCACTGATCAGACGGCAGCAATCAATAGAACCTTGCTCTGCACGTTTTTTTTTTCTCAGGCATATTTATCCGAGTATTTTCGGTAAATACGGTAAACCTAATGCCTACCTCACACGGTAAACCGCGTCTAACAACTGTGCCGTTTTCTCTGTATAAATACTGATTTTGAGCATAATTCTTGTCGACTTGTGTGTTGGCGGCAGCAGGTTCTGATGCTAGCACCTTTGCACATATAGGGGAAGACTGTTTATCAGATCGCTTCCTGAAAAAGGAGAATAAAATATACACAGTCAACCCTCTGTATAGCGACACTCGATACAACAACAAAATTCGTTAAAATGATAAATTAACTGGCATGAATCCTTAGCTTAAGAAATGAAAGTTGTCAGAAATTATGCAGGAATATTGTAATTAGTACTTCAAGAAACACGGAGGCGATCAAATGCATCTTAATGACATCTTTCGAAACAAATGCCATCGTTTATTGTGGGTGCATGCCACAGTTTCGCACATGTGAACCTGTGAAAAGTGTAAATTATTAGGGATAGGGCTAGAAACCAGTTTGAATATACATTTTGTTGCACATTTGGCAAAAACTGAACTTTTATGCTTGTCAGTTATCGTAAATATTGAAAAAAAAAAAACAAAACAAAAACAAACAAACTTTTTTTGAGGTCACATGGCCTTATTAATAAAGCGTGTATGTAAAATACGAGACTGTTGAATTCTGCCTGGTATCAGGTTTTACCCTGTCTCATAAATTGTTGTATGCTTTTCTGTTTTTTGTGTTTTTTTTTTTTTTTTTTTTTTTTGTGTGTGTGTGTGTGTGTGTGTGTAAACAACGTGACATATAGGTATTCGTTCTTGATACAAGTAATATTCTGTAAGTGCTTTGTCAAATTTTCATCTGTTCCAGGGCAGTGCACGGTCCTGGAGTTGAGAGTAGTCTATCGAAAACTGCTGTTTTTATTTTCTATTTATTTATTTCTATTTTCTTTTACGTTCTTTTTTTTTGGCATGAAATTGGCCGCAGTCGAAGGGTGATGAGATATTGTTTACATTATTGCAACAACAGGTTTTGATACACTGCAGTAATTTTTATGACGATTAGATTTTTGTTTGGTATATTTGCAATTTATGAATACAGTACCTAGTGGACATGTACTGTTATATTTGCTGTGAGCACATTTTATTTGTGTGACAGCCATACACGAGTGGAAATGGATATCAAAACTATGGAGTGAACCCTGTACACATAACAGTCACGTGATCTGATACTGTGTATCACGTCGAGTGGATGTTCCCAAAGCTACATCACGAACTCATGCCTATATAATTTTGACCCCTTAAACCCCACTTCTATACAGTAAAACTGGAGTTTACAGGGGTATACATTATTTTCCTATTTTTACTCAAAAACATTGATTGTGGGTACTCGTTAGAACCGCCTCGCCGTGGCGGTTCTAACGAGTACACACAATCTATGTTTCGAGCAGAAATATGAAAAATATCAGTTTTTATCTGAAAAATTTCAGTTTTTGGAGGTGAAATTTTCAATATTTGAATAGGCATGTTTTCGTAATGTAAGGATCATGTGGGACGCTTGTATCGAGTGTGGTCCGGAGATCTTGGAACACTACATATATGAGCCTCAATGTCAGAAAACATACGTTTGGACATGTGCGCCCAGTGAAGATTCAGATCAGACTGCGCATTCGCGCAATCTGATCAGAATCTTCACTGGGCACATTTTTGATAGCCAAGGATGTAGACTGTCTTCATGAGAACAACGAAGACTCTGACCAGTCTGCGCGGATGCGCAGGTTGATTTGAGTCTTCGTTAGACCCACCTGACAAACGATACGTATTTTCACGTTGTGGCTCATGTTTCACGGCTGATTTGACCTTAGTCCTGGTCTCGGCTCCAGTAGCCTGCGTCTGATCTATGTCAGCATTGTTTGCTCAAGTCTGTCTGTCCCAATACTTTTAAGTAATAGGCTTGTCACTTGAAACTGCGCTTGTCACTTCTACACACGTTACGGTATTTGCACTAATTACTGGGACAGCTTAATTACCTTACCATATATGTCCTAATAATTTAACAACATTTTTACAATCTGTTGATCAGTCTAAAAACTGCCGGATGGGTTGCAAACAGTGTAAACCCTGATCAGATGCCGCTTTCCGCGCCTGATCTGGGATTAGAATGTTTGCTTAGGTCTGTCTATCCCAGTAATTAGGGCTATTATTCTACTTTGTCATGTCACTTCGAACTGCGTTTTGCAGTGCACAAATCTATCCCAAGTAGAGTTTATGTTTCCTCTTTATGCCCCTGTTTCACTGAGACCACGCAATTGCAAGACCATATTTTATATAGGTGTGCTAACGTAATGAGAAATATCGGCGTAGTTTTCGTGTGGAACCTATCACGACAATTTTCGTATGAGCCCTATCACAGCAACAAGTTTCGTGTAAGTGAAAGCAACAGAAAGTATATACATTGTACAGAAAAAATGTACATACAAACAATGCTTGAGTTACCTCGCTTAGGCCCTTGCCTGTTAGAGTATTTAGATAGTTACATTAAGCAGTCCATGAGCAAAGTCAACAGACAACAAACTGGAAAATATTTTGTCTTAATTTCCACAGCGTTTCATTCAAATTGTCTCCTGCGGTGTCCCGCAGCCTAATGTTGCAGTATTATAACAAAGACAAACCTAAGAGATTAATGGGAACGGATACACTGAGTAGATTTTCCAACATGTTTTACAGGGGAGACAACCTTTGTGACTGTCTGTTTGCCTTCCTTCTAAAAAGGGACTTGATGTATACAGGAAAGCAAACAAAATTCACAAAGTTGTCTCCCTTGCAGAAATGAATCTCTGCCATGTGTATCCAGATCTCGAGGTTAAAAAACTTTTTTTTTCATGCTCAGCTCAAGTGAGCATGAAATTTGTCCTGCTAATAAATCTCAAATTACTGACGATTGCAAATTCTTTCCTGCTAAACATAGCTGAGCATGAAAATTTCTCTGCTAATAAATATGAAAATGCCAACTTTTATATTTATTAGCAGAGAAAATTTCATGCTCAGCTGAGTTGAGCATGAAAAATGTTTTGTAACCTCGAGGCCAGGCCCCTTGAAACATACTTACACGTATCTGACACACACCAAGACTAAAAGTAGACTGAACAGGAGACAAATACAGGCAAGAACCACGGCTATAATACAATTCAACCCACAGAAACCCATGGCCTCAAACAATTCCTCACACTCCGGAAGAGATGGAGACACAGAACCAAAATTTCTAAAATCCACATGACACCGTTTCGCAACCCTTTTCAGTGCTTCACATCCATCCTTAGTTCCCATCTGTCCTGTCCAGTCTAATTCTATTAATAGCCGAGCATGATCAGTTCCGGGTGGTGGACATGGAAACCGTTCCCAAAGCAACATAGGGTCACGTAGGTAATCTGGCGCAGCCCGCCAACGATCGCACTTCTGACAGCGAGGACACACGTCTACTTCGGAAGAGTCTCTCATAACTGAAATAAAATAACATTTTTGTTTTTAATTTTAAATGACCATGCACCATATTTAACCCTTAATATTCGGATGGACAGGCTTGAGGAAACAGTGGAACCGGATCAGACGCCATAGAACGCGGAGTCTGATCAGCGTATACCTTATTTGTCACTCATCCTGCAGCTTTTAGACACATTAACAGGTACTGAAATGACTTGGTCAAAATTTTGAATACGTATAGTAAGGAGTTTAGGTGCCTCCATATTTGGGGAATATTGTATTCCAGCATGTTGAATGGTAAAATTTGTAGCAAGTCGACAAAAGTAGAAAAGGAATGTAAAAGCTAGGTGGTCTCATTATGTTAACTCTGCATCTGAAAATGTCGTCTGTTTATGACGTCGACTGAATATTCTTGCAAACTTTTCAAACCTATTTTTGCAAACAGGAGCAGTCTGATCTGGGTCCAAAGTGTTTGCAGAAATGACTTTTAAAATCACAAGCAGAAAAAGCAGACGACAATTGTTGTGACTGGCAGTTTAAGGGTTAACCCATTATAGACTGAATAAAAATCCACACTATATATTGTAAGAGTCGAATTTCAATTTTAGGTATGTTAGGCTAAAATTTACAGTTAGGATTGACAGTTTAAATATTAGAGGAAATGGCTAAACTATTTGCAAACAGTGGAGACCCTGATCAGACGCCGCATTTTGCGGCGTCTGATCTGGTTCTGCACTGTTTGCCAATTACACCTTTTGGGGTCTCCAATAGGGTTAACAAATATGTACCCATACATGTAGTTAACAAAAATGTACCTATATACAATGGATATTTCTAATCTCAGTATCGGTCTAAATACCACCATAAGGATTGATATGTTTCTTATTCCTCCATAAAAATGTATGTTTTCAGTAGGGGATTGGTGTACAAGAAAGAACACAAGACTTCAAAAAAGTTTTCTTCCTGGTCAAAAATGGCGGAAAATCTATCAAATATATCCATTCACCTAAAAGCTGTCAACTTAGTTATTAAGTGTCACAAAAAGAATCATTGCAGCTGTACATAAAAGTACGAGGCGAACATGTATTGTCAGTTAGGAGGAACTCATATATCTGATAGTCTTTCGGCTGTTTTGTAACAAGGGAGACAACTTTAATGACTTCCTGTTTATTTGCCTACACTGCAATCCCCTTCTAAAAAGGGGCCTAGCCTAATAGGAAAGAATTCACTCTATGTTTATTTCTTTTACATTAGATTTTTCTTTTATTCAGAAGAGGGCATATTTGACAATTTCCCTTTATATCATACACCTTTTGAAATTATATCTAACTGAATCAGCTCCGAATCCTACTTTAGGACTCTTTATTTTGTATGTAGGTATATGTATTTCTGGAAAACATTGTTTGTCAGTAGTTCCTTACAAAACCACAAATTACAGCTAGAACGATATAGGTTGATACAGTCAGCATTTCCTGTTTGAATGTCTCATGTACGAATGGATTTTAGGCGAGCCCAATGGGCACATAACGATGAAATAGCATCATTTCAATGTTGATTCAACGTCCTAGCACACAAAGTTGAAAACTAACATCGTTTCAACGTTGATTCGAGGGTCTTGAATCAACGTTGAAGCGAAGTTGTTCCGGCTGGGAGTATCTGTATATTACGAGTTAAAGAACCAAAATTACAAAGATATAAAAATGACCAAGTTATACGTTTTACGCGTATACGTTCCACCTGAAAATGACTATTCTGTCAGTTGTAATTTGGCGGAAAACACAATCGACAGAACAAAACTATTAGATTATTGAAATGTGCAAAAAGTACATTAATTTAATCATGCAACCTGTGACGCAGTCTCGAATAGCAAAAAGGAACAAAATCTAATGCATCGAGTTTCCATTAAAATAATACAAAAGCAAGCAATGGTTAACTAGATGCTGCCGCTTTTGAATTCTAAAACTAAGGCTGTAATATGATTTGTTTTATTATTCGCGTAGCAGGTTGAATGCTATTTTGCAGTCCGCACAAAAGGGCTGGAACGTGAGAAAACGTACTTTTTGAAATGTGCGTCCAACGAAGACTAAGATCAGCATGCGCATCCGCGCAGTGTAATCAGTCGCCATTGTCCAAATGAAGAAACATTGCACTCTTGGCTATCCAAAAAGCGCCCAGTGAAGATTCTGATCAGAATCTTCGCTGTGCGCTCATGTCCAATGTTTTTTGAGGTTGCAGCGCAAAAATTTCTGAGTTGCAGAATATCAATAACGCGTGTAAGGTTTCAGTCATGTTGTCCAGACGCAAAATGATCTTGTATGACCAGTATATTATAGGGATTCTCAATTAATAAACACACGAAAATAATCCTTATCACACACACACACACACACACACGCACACGCACACGCACACACACACACACACACACACACACACACACACACACACACACAGAGAATAATAAAAAACAGAGAGAGAGAGAGAGAGAGAGAGAGAGAGAGAGAGAGAGAGAGAGAGAGAATTTCTGGGTATCCCTAAACAATAATGTTTGTATGCTGTTCCTTCATTTGAATCTGTACAGTGTTTTCAAGTAATCATTCATTGTATAAAAAAGCACAAATGTGTCTTCATTAGAGAATGAAACTTCAATCATATATATCTCAATCAATATACCGACATTTAATCTAGGTTTATATTAAGACTATTTCTAATTCAAACAATAATAGAGATATTATCAGCCTTCAATAAAGTTCCGTATGATGAAAATCGAATGAAAATAACCCTTATGTCAATAGGCGGTAAACCACAACCCACCTTTAATCCGCTCTCAGAATTTGCAAATATTGTAGAAATTCAATAAACTGCGAAGGCCATGATGTGATTTTCTGCGCATCCCAAAAAATCTCGTCAGATCCTTCACAATGACGCCTTTGTTGCATCCAGGGTAATGTAATTACCTCTATTTCTTTAGGTGTTAGTGTAATATAAACAAATCAGGATATAATCATATCGTGGGGGGTTTCCTGTGGAATTCTGATCGTTAATTTCTGCAAGCCTGTTTTTGTTATGATTTATAACAGTTAGCAACCACGCGTTCCGGTGGAATAATTAATTTCAAACAAACACACCATGTGTTAGTTTTCGTTTTTTTATTCCTGTCATCCTAGCAATTTGGAAAGCACAGCAGTATTCAAACAAAATGGCAAAGATAGCCCTGTATCGTTCACCTGTATCGTTCACCTGATTACCAGACATGTTTCGAGTCAACTGGCATTTCGGTTCATAGAAGACGTTCAATATAGATTTTCAAAAGGGCGGCCATCTTGAATGTCCAATCAGAACGATTTCAGCTACGTTTGATCTACAAGTCACTTCAATACTTCCAATGAAGTTTCGAGACAACTGGTCATTTGAAGAGAGAAAAAAGTTCAAAATAGATTTTCAAAATGGCGACTAGGGCGACTATACTGCATCAGAACAATTTTAACTATATTTGATCTAAAAGTGATCTACAAGTCACCCTGATACTTCTTATAAAGTTTCGAGTCTATTGGCCATTCCGTTCAGGAAAAGAAGTTCAAAATAAATTTTGAAGATGGTGACAATGGCAGTCATCTTGGATTTCCAATCAGAACAACTTTAGCTATTTTTGATCTACAAGATAGTTTCTACCAAGTTTCAAGTCAGTTGACATTTTGGCTCAGGAGATGAAGTTCAATATAGTTTTTCAAGACGGCAGCCGTTGCGGCCAACTTGGATTTCCGATCAGAACGATTTTAGCTGTTTTTGATCTGCAAGTCACCCTGATACGCCCTACAAAATTTCAAGTCAATTGGCCTCTCGGTAATTGAGAAGGTTCAATATAGATTTTCAAGATGGCGGCTGTGGCGGCCAACTTGGATTTCTGATTAGAACGATTTTAGCTGTTTTTGATCTGCAAGTCACCCTGATACGCCCTACAAAATTTCAAGTCAATTGGCCTCTCGGTAATTGAGAAGGTTCAATATAGATTTTCAAGATGGCGGCTGTGGCGGCCAACTTGGATTTCTGATTAGAACGATTTTAGCTGTTTTTGATCTACAAAGTGCCCCAATACTTCCTATCACGTTTCGCCGTCAATTGGTATTTCCGATCATGAGAAGGAGTTCAAAATAGATATTCAAAATGGCCGTATAAGCTGCCAACCAGGATTTCCGCTCGGAATGATTTTATCCTTTTCACGTCAGCAAGTCACCCTTATACAACCTACTAAGTTTCGAGTCAATTTGCATTTTGGTTCAGGAGAAGAAGCACAAAATAGATTTTCAAGATGGCCACCATCTTGGATTTCTAATCGGAACGCTTCTAATTATTTTTGATCTGCATGTCACTTTGATACTACCAAGTTTCGAGTCAACTGGGCTTTCCGTTCATGATTAAAAATTGTCAAAATATATTTTCAAGCTGGCCATCGTAGCGGCCATCTTTAATTTCCGAATGGAATGACTTCAACTACTTTTAATCTGCAAGTCACAGTGATACTTCCTACCAAGTGTCGAGCCTTTCGGTTCGGGATACGATGGGCAAAATAGATTTTTCAAGATGGCTGCCATGGCAACCATTTTCGATTTCCGATCGGAACGATTTTCGCTATGTTTGATCTAAAAGTCAATCCTCGAGTCAGTTTGCCTTTCGGTTCAGGAGTAGAAGAGCAAATTAGATTTTCAAGATGGCCACCACAGCGGCCATCTTGGATTTCCAGTCGGAACAATTTTAGCTATTTTTGAATTACAAGTTGCCCTGGTACAACCTACCAAGTTTCCAGTCAACCGGCCTTTTCGTACAGGAGATGAAGGTCAAAATAGATTTTTCAAGATGACTACCATGTCAACCAACTTGGAGTTTTCGATCGGAACGATTTTAGCTATTTTTGGTCTACGTCACCCCAATACTTCCTACCAAGTTTCGCGCCAATTGGCTATTCTGTTCACAAGAAGAAGCGCAACATAGATTTTTCAAGATGACCGCTATAGTGGCCGTCTTGGATTTCCGATCGGAATAATTTTAGCAACATTAGATCTACAAGTCAGCCCCATAGTTCCTACGAAGTTTCTAGTCAATTGGCCTTTCAGTTCAGGAGGAGGGGCGCAAAACAGATTTTCACGATGGAGGCAAGGCGGCCACCATTTGACCGTTTGATCGGAACGATTTTAGCTATTTTTTTGATATACAAGTCACCCCGATACTTCTTACCAAGCTTCGAGTCAATTGGCCCAGGGGTGTAGGAGGAGTTGTCTTTTGAAGCAAATTGTTGACGCCACACGACGGACGACGTACGACGATCGACGGACATTGACTGATTGGCTCACCAAGCACTTCTTGCTCAGATGATCTGACATTACGAACACACGCCTATTCAAATACACTGAAAATTTTACCACGAAAAAATGAAAATTTTCAGGTAAAAAATTCTGATATTTTTTTTTTGAATTTCTGCTCAAAACATAGATTGTGGGTACTCGTTAGAACCGCCTCGACGCTCAAAACATAGATTGTGGGTACTCGTTTGAACCGCCTCGTCGAGGCGGTTCTAACGAGTACCCACAATCTATGTTTTGAGCAGAAAGAAGAAAAATAATGCATACCCCTGTAAACCCCAGTTTTACTTTATAAAAAAGGGGTTTAAGGGGGTCAAAATTATATAGACATGTGTTCGTGATGAGAAATATATAAAGGCCGACTAAACTGACACAGTGAGCGAACAGCTTCTCATCTGTGCATATATTGTTTGCTCAGACCTAATACAGGATAACAGGATCAATTCAAACACCCTCAGAAATTTTGACCCCATATGAAATATTCCAAGATCCGCCCCTGATTTAAATACGATGCTTTTCCAAACATATTTGATAAATTATTGGTTTGTTTTTGTTTTGACATCGCAATGGTGCAATGTATCGCAAATGCATGTGTACTACTTATACATGGGGCGTTCAGCAAAGAACCACGCCTGACAATGAGCGCTCCCATGTGCTCGGGTGCCTCCGCAAACACATACACGCAAGGAATCCCCTGGGCATCCCCCTGATGCACATCTCGAAAAAATATGAACAAGTCTATCTTGCTATCGGTGTGTATAAACGGCTAGATTTACCCAGCGGGCACATGACGTTTATACAACGTCGGCTCAACGTCGATGCAACGTCATGACGTTGAATAGACTTTGAGGCGACGTTGTATTAATGCCATGTGCCCGCTGGGTAAGTTTCTGATCAGATTGATGTTGCGGAACTTGCAGCATACGGGGAATGGGGGCATGTCAGTGTTTCTTTTGTTTCTGCACCGACGCTCGGTTTTTCCTCTCACCCTCCATTATTTCTCTCTGTCCTCTCCTCTACCAGCTCTTCCCCAGCAGGCACACAACGTAGAAACAACGTCGATTCAACGTTGATACAATGTCTAGACGAAGAATCAACGTTGAACCGACGTTGTTTCAACGTTGTGCACCCGTAGAAACAACGTCGATTCAGCGTATGAACGTCAAATCAACGTTGGATCAACGTTGTTTCAACGTTGTGTGTCTGCTTGGTCTGTCCGTTTCTCCCTTTCTCTGGGAAACGACAGAAAATGACCCACAACCCAGCAAACACGCAATTTCGCTACAACGTCGCTGCAACATCACGACGTTGCAGCGACGTTGTAACGACGTTGTTGTGACGTTGTGTGTTTACTGGGAAGGGTTGACGTATTGTTAAACAAGAACTCAAGCATACTGTTTGTCGATGTGTCTAAATATTGCTGGATAAGTGGCAAACGATTTAGACCCTAATCAGACGCCGCGTTCTCTGGCGTCTGATCTGAGTCTTAACTACCCAGTAAACACACAACGTCGCAACAGCGTCGTTACAACGTCGCTGCAACGTCGTGACGTTGTGTGTTTGCTGGTATTTGCTCGGGTATATCTGTCAGAATATTTAGGGTAACTACAATAGCAAGTGATGTAATTTAAAACTGCTTGGTCAGTGGCAAATAGTGTAGACCCTGTTCCATGTTCTGCGGCGTTTGATCTGGGTCCACACTCAAGGCTAAGGACTGTCTGTCCGAAAATTTTGGGTGCATGTAAATATGGTATACTCTGTAAACACCACCTTGGTGGCTCAGTCGGTTGCGCGTCCGACTGATGATCAGAGGGTTGCGGGACCGATCCCCGACGGATCCGGCAACATTTTCGTGGAGATTGATCATGGAATATTTTCTACAGTCATTCTCTCCCTTCTGCTGATTCAAGAAGGACAGTTGTCAATTTCTGGCGAAAAAAGATGCGCAAGTACTGGTCAACCTCTTAGAGGATTAAGTCTGACGGATAAGTCAACTGACCGGCTCGGCATGACTTTTACACTGTTGACTGGGCCGTAAACTCCAACACAAAACCAGCTTGTAATAAATTTAACCCACTGTAGTCTGGAGACTCCCAAAATGTTGAAAAAAGTCAGTGCAGACCCAGATCAGACGCCGCCTGATGAGGGTCTCCACTGTTTGCAAATAGTTTAGCCATTTTTCTCTAAGAATATCTAAAGAATATCTAAATCTCATAGCCAGACGTACATGTACCTAAAATAGAAATTGGACTCTTCTAATATACAGTGTGGGGGAGTTTATTCAGTCTACACTGGGTTAAATTAAGGAAAATACGGCGATATATTTAGAACATCCAAACAAAAGAACATGAAAGAGAAAATTAATAAGAAATAAAAGAATGAGAAATCATGGAGAATGCAAAGTTAGCTATTATCTGTCTGAGCCTGTTGCCGAGGGACACTTTAAATCATTTTAGGGAATAGAATTCAATTAAATCTCTGCCAATAAAATAACAGTTTTCATTTATCTCTCTACTATAAAGTTTAATTGAACTGCGGCTTCTGGCGCTATTCTTCGCGTTGATTTAACACGCAGCATGCTGGGTAAAACATTCAGCAGACGACAGTTTAAAATAGTTTTCTTATTTTTCCCAAAAAATAGCATTAGACATTTTACGCAAATTGTCTCCAAAACTCAAAGGAAGACAATCTGCATGAAATGTTAAATCCTACTTTCTGGGAAAAATAAGAAAACAAATATTTTCATCTGTGTCGTACGCTTAATTTGCCCATAGCGTACACTGAAATGTTAAACTTTACGTCTAATCGGAGTGTTGTTCGTAATTATAGACGATCACATTTGCTAACGAAATGAACAAACAACCTGTTTTCAAACCAAAAATCAAATTGACGAATTAACATGCGTCAAAACAATTGGCCAAAGTCTATGTGTACAATGTACCGTATTTACCCTAACTATTGGGAAACCTGGGCCCAGTTGTTCAAAGCGTCGTTAGCTTAACGAGCTCGTTAAGGGTCATTTCGTTAACTGTTTTAGTGGATTCAATACACAATATTCTGATATTTTTTTGCTGAAAAAATGTGAGTAGCTTGCAAAAGCAACTCACATTTTTTCAGCAAAAAATTTCAGCATATTTGCATATCACTTGATTAAAATTTTAACGAATCGTTAACTAACGACATCGTTAGTTTTGAACTTCTTACCATACTTGTCCTAAAATTAGAAAAAAAAACTCTATTTTACTACCTATTGATGTGTCTAAAATAGTGCTGGATGAGTGGCAAACAGCGTAGACCCTGATCAGACGCCGCATTCTGTGGCGTCTGATCTGGGTCTACACAGTTAGCTCAGGCCCTTCCGTCCAAATATTTAGGCTTATCACAGTATAATGTATTTATCCGAAGTATCCGAACGTGCAGGAATGTGCAAAACAATGTATATCCAGATCAGACACAGCTGAACGCGCATTCTGATTATTGTCTACACGGTTTGCCATTCATTTAGCAATTTTTAGACATATTATTAAATAGAAAAAATGGTAGACTGATTGATAAATTGATTGATTGATTAATTAATTAATTGATTGATTGATTGATTGATTGATTTATTTATTATTTGGTTGCTTGATGGATTGACTGACTGACTGACTGACTGACTGACTGACTGACGGACGGACGGACGGACGGACGGACCGACCGCCCGACCGACCGCCTGACTGACAGAAAGGCGGACAGACACAAAGATATATATAGATAGACAGATAGATTTCCACGAGTCGCTCCTAATGAATACATGTACAATGTAGTCACAACAAATGTTTGCGTGGAGATGTAAGAAAACTACATGACATATTGCATGTCTATTACATTAGACATATTATTAAAAAAGCTCCCTAACTTGATCTGTGAATTACAAGTATACATTTCACGTAGGTGTGTTAATGACGTCGCGCAATCAGTTCTGATCTGAGTTTTAAGTCTTCCTATACATGGGTCGCGCCATGCGAAAATATGTCTTCGGGCATGTGTGGACAACGAAGGCCCAGATCAGCCTGCGCATTCGCGCAGTCTGATCAGGACCTTCACTGTCCGCTAACGGAATCATTGTATACTACAGAAAGTATGAATATTGAGCAAATGCCCGGATGATAATTTGCGCATGCGCAGTGTGATCGAATTTATGCACATGCTCGAAGGCACAGTTTCGCTTGACGGCCCATAATACGGAAAAGGCTTTCTGTAATAGGTATTCTCTGATCTAATGCAATAAGTACTGATTTCGAAACGACAGTTATCAGCGGTTTCCATTTGCTCTAAGTACCAGATCACATCATGCAATCTTCTATCTGATTCTTCGCAGAAATTAGATCCGGTTTTGCTAAATTAGAAAACGTATTACATAGACTATAACCGGAGTTTATTTCTTTTTTATATGAACAACATCGTCCATCAAACGCCCATGCTGAAAGAGCCATTCAAAATTGTTGAAGACCACATTCTGAAAGAATATTTGTACACTGTTTAGAGAAATTAAGGCTTCACCATAGAGCAGTTGTTGTTTTTTTATTTTCATTTTCCTTTGGATCATACCCAGTAAACACGTTACGTCATAACAACGTTGTCTGGAAATCACTGCGACGTCGTGACGACGTCCAAACGACGTTTCTACGGCGTTGTGTTTTTGCTGTGACATTGAGCCAAAAAATTAATACTGGTATATGCACATGTATCGGTGAAGATCAAGTGCCGCTTAAGCCGGCACTAGTGGGCGTTTGCAGCCCTACAAATTACGATACTGTTATATGAAGAGTCTCAATCAATCCGAGACTCCATTTGTTGTGTGTTTGTTTCCAAGGCCAACCTTATTGGATTTTATTTGATATTACTTGTGAATCATCTGCCTTACCATTATGAAAACCCGCCTATTCAAATACAATGAAAATTTTACCACCAAAAAATGAAAATTTTCAGATAAAAAAAATTCTGATATTTATAATGTTTATGCTCAAAACATAGATTGTGGGTACTCGTTAGAACCGCCACAATCTATGTTTTTGAGCAGAAATAAGAAAAATAATATATACCCCTGTAAATCGAGGCGGTTCTAACGAGTACCCACAATCTATGTTTTTGAGCAGAAATAAGAAAAATAATATATACCCCTGTAAACCCCAGTTTTACTATATAAAAGTAGGGTTTAAGAGGGTCAACGTTATATAGGCATGTTTTCGTGATGTTCCTCTGGAAAAAAGAGCGAATATCGTCTTTTTCTGTTATTCTATTGAGACTGGTGTAATTGCAATAAGGGGCGGATCCAGGATGATTTTACTGGAGGTTCAACTTTCTGTGGGGTTCGATTTGATCAAATTATCGTACTTATCCTAAATATTCGGACAGACAGGCGTGAGCAATCAATGTAGATCCAGATCAGACACCGGAGAATGCGGCGTCTGATCAGGGTGTACACTGTCTGCCACTCATCCAACAATTTTAGACACATTCACAGATAATTAAACGCTCTTTAAAAAGTAAGCTTTATGAATAGTTAGAGTAAATACGGGATCCAAAAAATATACAAGCGGGCCAATCTGGCCCTGTATCGTTCACCTGATTACCAGACAAGTTTGAGTCAACTGGCCTTTTGGTTCAAGAGAAGAAGTTCAATACTGATTTTCAAGATGGCGGCTATCTTGGATTTCCAATCAGTACGAGTTTAGCTAGTTTTGACACGGTACAAGTCACCTCGATATTTCCAATGAAGTTTGTTTGAGTCAATTGCCCTTTTGGTTCAGGAGAAAAAAGTTCAAAATATATTTTCAACATGGCTGCTAGGGCGACCATCTTGCATTTCCGATCAGAATGATTTTAGCTCTTTTTGATCTACAAATCATCCTGATACTTCCTATTAAGTTTCGAGTCAATTGGCCTTTCTATTCAGGACAAGAAGTTCGAAATAGATTTTCAAGATGGCAACTATGGCGGCCATCTAGTATTTCTGATAGGAACGATTTTAGCTATTTTTGATCTACAAGTCACCTCGATGATTCTTACCAAATTTCAAGTCAATTGTCCTTTCGATTCAGCAGAAGAAGCGAAAAATATATTTTCAAGATGGCCGCCATTGCGGCCATCTTAGATTTCCGATCGAAACGATTTTAGCTGTTTTTGATCTACCAATCACCCTCATGCTTCCTACCAAATTTCGAGTCAATTGGCCTTTCGGTTCAGGAGAAGTGAAATATAGATTTTCAAGATGGCCGCCATGGCGTCCATCTTGGATTTTCAATCGGAACGATTTATTTATTTATTTATTTATTTATTTATTTTTTTGATCTACAAGTCACTCCGATGCTTCCTACCGAGGTTCGTGTCAATTGGCCTTTCGGTTCAGGAGAAGTGAAAAACAGATTTTCAAGATGGCCATGGCGGCCATCTTTGATATCCGATCGGAACAATTTAAGCTTTTTTGATCTACAAGTCACCCCAAAGCTTCCTACCGAAGGTCGAGTCAATTGGCCTTTCGGTTCAGGTGAAATGAAAAATAGATTTTCAAGATGCGATCATCTTCGATTTTCAATCGGAACGATTTTATTTTATCTATAATTCACCCCGATGCTTTCTACCACGTTTCAAGTAAATTGGACTTTCGGATAAGGAGAAAAAGCGAAAAATAGATTATAAAATGACCGACATGGCGGCCATCTTGCTTTCCGATAGGAACAATTTTTAACTATTTTTGATCTACAAGTCACCCCGATGCTTCCTACCAAGTTTCAAGTCATTTAGCCTTTCGGTTCAGGAGAAGAAGCAAATAATAGATTTTCAAGATGGTTGGCGGCCATCTTGGAATTTCGATCGGAATGATTTTAGCTATTTCTGATCTACAAGTCGCCCCGATGCTTCGTACCAAGTTTCAAGTCAATTGGCCTTTTTGTTCAGGTGAAGAAGCGA
This sequence comes from Anodontia alba, assembly GCA_964016985.1. NCBI lineage: Eukaryota > Metazoa > Mollusca > Bivalvia > Lucinida > Lucinidae > Anodontia > Anodontia alba. Next base: position 125,057,914 of record OZ024823.1, read on the forward strand.
AAAATAAATTTTCAGGATGACCGCCATGGCAGCCGGCCACCTTGGCTTTCCGATCGGAACTATTTTAGCTATTTTTGATCCACACGTCGCCCCGATGCTTCCTACCAACTTTCGAATCAATTGGCCTTTCGGTTTAGGAGAAGAAGCGTAAAATAGATTTCCAAGCTGGCCGCCATGGCGGCCATCTTTGATTTCCGATCGGAACGATTTTTAATAATTTCTGATCTGCAAGTCACCTCGATGCTTCCTACCAAGTTTCGAGTCAATTGGCCTTTCGATTGAGGAGAAGAAGCGAAAAATAAATTTTTAAGATGGCGGCCATCTTGGATATCCGATCGAAACGATTTTAGCTATTTTGATCTACAAGTCATCTCGATGTCTCCCACCAAGTTTCAAGTATATTGGCCTTTCGGTTCAGAAGAAGAAGCGAAAAATAGATTTTAAAGATGGCACGGCGGCCATCTTGAATTTCTGATCGGAACGATTTTAAATATTTTTATCTACAAGTCAACCCGATGCTTCCTTCCAAGTTTTGAGTCAAGTGGCCGTTTCGTTCAGGAGAGGAAGCAAAAAATATTTTTCAAGATGGCGGCCATGGCGGCCATCTTGGATTTCCGATCAGAATGAGTTTAGCTATTTTTGATCTACAAGTCGCCCCGATGCTTCCTATCAAGTTTCGAGTCAGTTGGCCCAGGGGTGTAGGAGGAGTAGGCTTTTAAAGCAAATTGTTGACGCCGCACGACGGACGACGGACATTGGTCGATCACAATAGCTCATCTTGAGCACTAGCACTTCGTGCTCAGGTGAGCTAAAAGTCTATCAAAATTTCGCATGAAAATGAAATTTTGAGTCAAAAGAGATAACACGCTTCTGTTTGCAATTTGACCTCCAGATAAACAGGTTTGATAATTTGACTTGTGTCTTATTTCGCAGAGGCTATCAGGGGCGGATCCAGAGGGATTTTGGGGGTAGTGTGTGTGTGTGTGTGTGTGTGCGTGCACGCGCGTGCGCGCGCGCATGCGTGTGTGTGTGTGTATGTGTGTGTAGTGGGGGGAGGTGTTCAGTCCAACCCCATTATACGCAAACTTTTGTTTTCATGGCAAATAGTTTAGCCCCTGATCAGATACCGTGCTGTGTGGTTTTGCTGGCCTCTGATCTGGGTCTAGTGTTTGTCTGTCTGTCCGAAAACGTAGAGTAAGTACGGTAACTTGATCAAATCGAATCCCCACAGAAATCATCCTGGATCCGCCCCTGTCCATTTGAATATATTCACACAGCATATACGTTTGTGGAGAACAGATGACATTTAAGAAAGATGTAAATGTACAAAGCAACAAAAAATGTAGACCTTTACTTTATATGCGGACAACGCAATCGCTGATCAGGGCCTTCATTACCGGCTCAGGGGCGGATCCAGAGGGGGTTCTTGGGGTTCAAGTGAACCCACGTTTGTCCCCAAATTTCAATTTTCAGAAATTTTGAATTTCATAAATTTTTTATCGTAATAAATATTCGCTCACTTTTCTGTTTACCTTGTCCTTCTAAAATTTCAGCAACTCCATTCTACTATCTGTGAACGTGTCTACCCTGTAAATTGCAGGCAGTATAGACCCTGATCAGACCGCGCGTTCTGCAGCGTCTGATCAAGGTCTAAACTATTTGCTTGCCTGTTCAAATACATAGAGTAAGTAACTATGGTAATTTGATCAATAATTTGATCAAATCGCATCCCCCATTCTCAGCAGTTTTGACCCCTCTATTAAAATAATATTGGATTCGGCCCTGCGGCTTACAGAATCCGTACTATTCGCATAAGGGTCCCTTTTTGAGTTGAGCGTAAAATATCAATATTTTTTAGTGATAATTGGCTTCTCGTCTGGAGCGGTTGGATTGTCTGAACACGTCGTAGTTTAATCCATTTAAGCCGAATGGACTCCTCTATCTTCACTCTTCAGACCGGTCCATTTCCAAAACAAGGGGTGTCTGGTTAGTTTTCATTATAGTCATGTTTTATTGAAATTCCTGTATTTAATGCAAACAGTGTAGACCCTGATCAGACGCCGCGTTCTGCGGCATCTGATCTGGATCACTGTTTGCCAATGTCCCTTTTTATGGGACGTTAGTCTTAAATGGGTTGAACGCTAAGCATGATGGGTAAAATTTCAGCAGACGACATTTTAAAATAGTTTTCACTCATTTTCCCTGATAAAAAACACAGGCTTTGACATTCCATGCAAATTGTCTTCTGATCTAGGTTCACGGAAGAAGTATCTTAAGACTCCGTTATTTCTCAATCTTTTTGTACAAATATGTAATTCATGTTGAAACCATATACAGAATTACAGGTAATTAATAATTGTAAAAACTGTAACAAAAATAATTTTAAACAACAACAACAACAGCAACAATAATAATAATATTACAATGTAACAATGTTATTATTATCATTATCATTAATATTACTACTATAATAATAATAATAATAATAATAATAATTATTATTATTATTATTATTATTCCCAGCAGGCACATAACATCAAAATGACGTCGTATCAACGTCGATGCGACGTGATCACGTCGCATCGACGTTGATACGACGTCATTTTAACGTTGTGTGCCCACTGGGTTATTATTATTATTATTATTATTATTATTATTATTATTGGTGTCGTTGTCGGTTTCATTGTTGTTATTCTACAATATAGGACAGATATATAAACATTCTCATACCTTTCGCTTGAGATTATCCTGGTCACTTTTACATGTTTTGTGGTAAAATCACCCACTGTAGATCTGGTTTGGCTCCATTTCGTTTTGACATTTTGACTTAATCGCTGGATGGATATAGGACACGTAATCCGCTTACATTTCACTGATGATTATCCGAACTCATTCTTCCTGTGAAATATAAAACGTCGTCATTAATAATTGGGCTCTTTATCCGTGCAATGGGAAATAGGCCCCAAAATATATGGAAACTACGATGTACCGACACAATTTGATCTGTCTCCCCGGGGTGGATAACTTAAATGTGCATCTAAGATATCATGTATAACCTATTTTAGTCTGGAGACCCTTCCCCCACAAGGGTAAACGGCAAACAGTGTAGACCCAGATCAGACGCCGTAGAAAGCATCTGAGGAGGGTCTCTACTGTTTGCAGAATTTTAGCCATGTTTATCTAAATCACATAGCCTGAAAGACCCAAAATTGAAATTCGACTCTTCCAATATATAGTGTGAAGAGTTAATTCCGTCTAAAACGGGTTAATAATTTGTAAGACGAAAGATTGCACGAATGTATAACAGTTTGTACATGTATACCACAAGGAACAAAGTGGATTCAATTCTCCTTAGACTAATTTTATAGCTTTGTACTAAAAGCCAATTTCAAAAGTTTGTAACATTACGTTCGATAAAGTCCAGCATAATGTTAACATTCAGCCTGCTGGATTTAAATACACCAATTACATTTTCTTATTTTCCTGAACTTAACAAGTTTTGACATTCTATTGGAAGCCCTCTAATGGAAGTGCCTACCTATATGCTAGTTTCTTGCAAAGTACTTAAATTAGAAAATCCACGCCCCATTTTGGGCATCTGAAGCGAAAAAGTGCCTTCGGGTATATGCGGAAAGCGAAGGCCAGATCAGACTGCGCTTGCGCAGTCTGACCAGGGCCTTCACTGTCCGCTTCCATATTCATTGGATACTGTAGATTATACTGAATCAACGGAGCAAATGTCTAGGTAAGGTCTGAATCTGCGCTTTTGGCATTTGCTGGAAGGTACCGTTTCTTTTAAAACAGTCATTTGTCACCTTCTTTTGTATACAGCAGTGTGAAGGCTAGGTGACAAACAAGCTGCGTTTAAGTGGAAAACCAACAAACGAAAGTAAATATTTCAACCACTTGTTTCCACTTGTAGGTGTTAATGGCCCATAAATTGGCTTTTAGTGTTTGTAGTCAATATAAACAGCAAAGCCTTTAGGTCCAAAGAAATGTTTCGCCTTTTAATAAGTGGTTCAAAGAAATCATAGTAACAAGGTTCAAAGCTGGCAATATTTTAAATGAAGTCGGTCGAAAAGTAAAAGCTTAAAAACAAATTCCGAAGTCCTTATATCCAATAATCTATAATCTATTTGTAGCCATAACGGTTTTCTTTTCCGTATTTTTTTTTTTTTTTTTTCAAATTCTTACTGTGGTGGTTGTAATTTTTTCTTTTTTTGAAAACATCATTCCCTAAAAGACGTAACAAGAAACCTTTGCGAACCGAAACAAAAATGATAAGCATTAGCCTTTAACCTTCACCATTCTCTTGGCTAATTCAGCAGACGACAAATTGGTGATATTTTCTTATTTTTCCAAGAAAACAGGTTTTGATATTTCATGCAAATTGTCTCCATTGGAGACAATTTGCAAGAAAAATCAAAATCTTTTTTTTCCGGGAAAAATAAGAAAAATATTTTAAACTGTCATCTGCTGAAAATTTTACTCAGAGCGCTAACCGTTAAAGACACGCAGTGACGTATAAAACTGGCACATGTATGTTTCCGCCATTTATCACACAGAAGACAACATTTGTGACTTCATGTTTGTTTTCCTGTGCGTCAATCCCCTTCTGAAAAGCAATCCCTTATAATAAGAAAAGAATTTGCTCCCGAGCAAATTTTGATATCGAAATGCCGAATGTCTGTTTCTTCTTAAATAAGGACCTTTGCATGCGTGTCGCATCATATGGGTTCATCATGAAAACATACCTATATAATTTTGACCCCCTTAAACCCCACTTTTACATAGTAAAACTGGGGTTTACAGGGGTATACATCAGTTTTCTTATTTCTGCACAAAAACATAGATTGTGGGTATTCGTTAGAACCGCCTCGTCGAGGCGGTTCTAACAAATACCAACAATCTATGTTTTAAGCAGAAATATGAAAAATAACAGTTTTTTTTATCCGAAAACTTTCAGTTTTTTTTGTGGTGAAATATTCAATATATTTGAATAGGCGTGTTTTTGTAACTTGACAATGAAGCTTGACATAAAACATTACAGTAATTGAGACGCGTTCGGTAAAAAGAATCTCAAACGCCACAACAAACATCTTCACATATAAGCCGCAAACATGAGATGGTCTTCTGCAAAGTGATCAGCCTGCGATTCTGCGGAAACTGATAGAATTTGTACAGTACGCTCCTTTGATAGTCAAGAATCCAAAGTCTCGACAGGCGGACGGACAGCGGATATTGTGATCAGCCTGTGTGAATGTGCACGTTGAACTGAGTCTCCATTGGACGAACATGCCTAAAGGTATAAATATAGCTCTTGTTGCGATTTTTGTTAGCTTGACCATCTCGGGCATATGAAAAAGACTCATCCGGGCCTGCGCTATTTAAAGACGGAGGGGACATTTTCGTGTGGAGAACAATTACAATAGTGATGTTTGCTGAATTACAAGTCATTTAGCCACAAAAGGGCAACAGCATTGAAATCAAGCACGCAAATAAAACTGACAATTCTTTTTGACACGAGTTTAGTCAAAAGAAAAACAACCTCTGTTTTTATGAGTACAGAAAAAAATAGACCAGTTTTCAAACCCACGTCTTCAGTGTTTTTCCTTTTCTCTGTACCATAGTATTATTAATTATAGCGCCGTTCGTACGAAGTCAAATTGTATAGTTTCGCAGAGTGGCCTTAGCCTACATTCGCAGATAGGGAACATTTTTAAACTGAAAATACTGATATATTTTCTTATTTCTCCACGAAAACATATATAATGAATATTCATTAGAAGCGCCTAGTCAAGACACTTTTAATGAGTACCCACAGCATACGTTTTCGAGGAGAAATAAGAAAATATAATGTGACTACCCCCTCTTACATTTTTTATCTGGAGCTATGATGCAGAAGGGATGCTTTTCCGCAATTCTCTGATTTTTGAACCGTAAAAAGAAAAAAGGGTAGTTTTGCCATATTCTATCAGCGAATTCTACCATCCAGTGTAAATACACCTTAATTTTTATCGATATTTTCTTCAGTATTAATTCTGTAAGCGGGCAACGAGGGTCCTGATCAGACTGCGCATGCGCAGTCTGATCAAGGTCTTCGTTGCACGCTTATGCAAGATGGGCTCTTTTTCCCTGCCTTCCTGACATTTGTACCATGAGCGTCATTAAGCTGATATCAAATGAGCGCGCGCGCAACCTAACAGGCAATCGTTGTTATTGATCGAGGAGACGGCATGCTTTCTGCCGTTTTCAGTTACTAAAGAAACGGTGGAAATCTACAAGGGATTTGCAAAAAAAGAAAAAAAAAAAAAAGAAAACGAAAAGGATCTTATTGAAACAAAGCGGAAATGAATGAAATGTATGGTACATGCAGTTAAGCTTATCACGCTATGTTAAAGTTCCAGCAGGCGACATTTTTAAATATTTTTTTCCTATATTTTGCCAGAGAACAGGAATTGACATTTCATACAAATTGTCTGCAATAGAGACAATCTGCATGAAATGTCAAACCCTGTTATCTGTGAAAAATGAAAAGAATATCACCAATTTATCGTATTCTGAATTAGCCCAGAGAGTGGTAAAGGTTAATCTAACAGGCTGCCTTAAATGGCGGTCAAAGGAAAATCGTTAATCAGCTACAACTGAGAACCAGGATGTGGTTCAAGCATTGAGACCATTCAGGTGGATAATCCTCAATTATTTAAGGCATATACAATTTCATTTGCTAAACATAGTCAAATTGGCGTTCTGTTTCCTTCGCGTGTCGGAAGAGAGAGAGAGAGAGAGAGAGAGAGAGAGAGAGAGAGAGAGAGAGAGATCTGGTCATAAATATTGCTGGCTACACGTTGCACGTGTATGAAAAAAATCAGTTTTGCTGATAATCTCAAAAAGCATTTTAAAGCTGTATTGTATACAAAATCATACGAGTTCTTTACTGAATACACAATCAATGAATAATTTGTCGAAAGGACATATTCAGGAAGAAAACTGTTTCTATTGAAAAAATACACAAGTCACATTTAGCCTGTGTGTTACAAGGGAGTAATTACTTTATGTAACAGCCAAGTAAATATCAGTATTTTCCTGTGCAAATGGCTTTGACCCTAATCGCTAATTTTGTTGTTGTTTGTAAGACATGATACGGATGCTGCGTGCTAATGTATACAAGTGACTGTACACGAATATAACAAGTAAACTGTATGTTAAGATGATTATTGTTAACGAAATGCAGTTCGGACATTTGGCTATAACATTTAATGTATATAGTCCAGCCTTTATGGTATTAATGTTTTATACGGACTTTGATAGACAAAGGTATGATTGAGACAAGAAAAAAAAATCTAAAACTCTGGATTCTGTAATATAAAGGAAATAAAATAACTCAGCAAATGTTTTACAAAACGTCAGTTTTAATAGCTGGCAAACAGACAATATCCTGTTATATGCTATACAAATCTATCGTTGGCATTTTAGACCACATACACTTATACAGAATAGATTATTCCGAGTTGAATGTCTTTATCCTTAGTGCTCGGGACATTTGACCGCGCCATGCGAAACGTGTCTTCGGGTATATGCGTACAGCGAAGGCCCAGATCAGCCTGCGCTTCCGCGCAGTCTGATCGGGACCTTTTCTATTCGCAAACAGAATCATTGTATCAATGGAGAGCAAATGCCCGGACGAGACTTTGCGCATGTGTGAGATCAGTCTGAACGTGCCTTTTGCGGATGCTCTAAGACACCTTTTCGCTTGGCGCGGCCCGTTTATTCTTCTTTTATGCCTGATTTGATCAGCATGCATAATTTAGAAATTCTTCACCAGATATATGGAAAACTGTATGTCTGATTGGTTTCTTTGAGAGCCAGGACAAGAAGATCATCTGATACAAGAATAACCCTTCACCAGCGGTGACCATGTCAAGCATTTATGCTAGTCACTGCGAAAACATCAGCTGGAATGTTCGTCCTTCGTGATTTTTCATCCTCCTGTTTCTGGATTTGGATTTATATGTAGCAAAAGGGGTGAAATTGTGCCGTGACCTGTTATCAGGACTTTGAACTTATAAATGAATTACGAGCAAGCTGCCTCTTTTTTCTAATACTACAGGTTTTGCTACGAGAGTACAGTGAAACCTGTGTAAGAAAGCCACCTTTGAAATTGACTTTAGTGGCTGATGTGGAAAGGTGGCTGTCTTAAATGTATAAAGGCACATGTCATGTAATTTTGCTAGCAAAATTACATGACATGTACCTTTATAAGAAAAACGCTTTTTTCGCATCAACCACTATTTAAAGTCTGTCTCAAAGGTGGCTTTCTTATGCAGTATTCACTGTATACAAAAGAAACAGAGCGCTCAGAGCTCATTATGTTAATACATCTTTAGCATGAGGGAAATGATGGCCCTGTATCGCTCACCTGAGTAATGGCTGATATACTCTACCAACTTGCGGCCATGTGTTTTGACAAATCAACATGAGTCGAAGGCATATGATGGAGAGTCTTCCCCTGCCCACCCCTACCCTCACCCCGACACCCCCTCTCCCGAAAGTACCCTGTGGATTTTATTGAAATCCCTCCAGTAGATTCAAAAAAGAATGTTTTTTATTTATTTATTTATTTATATTTATTTATTTTTTTGTAATTTGCACTACGATATTATAGTGCAACTGGCGGCCATGGGTTTTGACCGATCTACATGCCGAAGGAATCTGATAGAGATTCATATGAATTTCATTGAAATCCCTTGAATAGATTCTGAGAAGAAGACTTTCGAAGTTTGCACTATAACATTATAAGGCAAAAAATGTCCCACTCACTGGCGGCCATGTTTTTCAACGGATCAACATGAGTTGAAGGGAATCTATTAGTGAGTCACCCAATGAACATCCATGTAAATTCCATTGAAATCCATTAGACAGATTCTAAGAAGAAGATTTGTGAAGTTCGTACTATAGCTATGTATTCATCACGAAAACATACCTATATAATTTTGCTCCCCTTAAACCCACTTTATATAGTAAAACTGGGGTTTACAGGGATATACATTATTTTTCTTATTTCTGCTCAAAAACATAGATTGTGGGTACTCGTTAGAACCGCCTCCTCGGGGCGGTTCTAACGAGTACTCACAATCTATGTTTTGAGCAGAAATATGAAAAATATCAGAATTTTTTATCTAAAAATTTTCATTTTTTTGGTGGTGAAATTTTCTATATATTTGAATAGTCGTGTTTTCGTTATGTAGGCAAAAATGCCACACTCACTAGCGGCCATGTTTTTCTACCGATCAACATGAGTTGAATGAATGCGATATAGAGTAAGAACATCACCGTAAAAGTTTACTGAAATCAGTGGAATAGATTTTGTGAAGAGGATGTTTGAATTTTGCACTAAAGCCATATTAGAAAAAATGCCCAACCTATTGGTTGTCATGTTTTTCGACTGCTCAAATTGAGTCGATGAAATGTTATAGAAAGTCACCCAAAGAATGTACCTGTCAAATTTCATTGAAATCCCTTGAATAGATAAGAAAAGAAGATTTTTGAAGTTTGCTTTATAGTCGTATACCAGCCCATTGATGGCCGAGTTATTGTACAGATCAACACTACTTGAATGAAACTGTTAAAGAGTCACCCAAGGAACATCCATCTCCATAAAATGTCATTGAAATCCATTCAACAGATTCTCAAAAGAAGATCTTAGAAGTTTGGACTATAGCCATATAAGGAAAAAACACTCCGCCCATTAGCGGTCATTGCTTTTAAAGGATCAACATGAGTTGAAGGAATCTGTGACAGAATCACCCAAAAACATCCCTGTAAAATTTCATTGAAATTCCTTAAAAAGATTCTGAAACCAGAACACGGAATATCATGACAGAAGAAGCCAGAGGAACAGAAATACTACATTTGTACCTCAAGCCACCAACGAAAGGCCATGTCCGCCTAGCGAAGAACAGCCTGGACACCCGCCCAGTCTGATCAGAGTCTTCGCTGTCCGCATGAAGAAAACTTGGGTTCTTACTACCCATTGAGCGCACAGCGAAGACTCTGATCAGACTCGGGGAATGCCATTTTGTTGGTTTTGTCATGCGCTGGCTCATTTTATATTTCTTCGTCTTGGGCTCGATGATGGAAAATGGTTTTCAAGAATGAATATTGAAAGTAAATAAAATTTATAAATTTCTTTTCTCTGAAAAGTTTTGCTGTGATTTTACAAAGTGCTAAAATCATTGTTGTATTTGAATTTGTATAACAACGCAAGAAAAAGATCCTCATATGATATGAGAACAGCGAAGACCATGATAAATCTGCATACCTAAGTCTGAACAGGGCATTTTTACAGTATCACATGAGCCTCAACGTGAGATAATGTATCTTCTAACATGTGCGCCCAAAGAGGACTCAGTTCGATCTAGATATCCGGACAGTCTGGTCAGTCTTCGTTGTCCGCATGAAGAATGCATCTTTGGATATTCAAAATGCTTCCAGTGAAGATTCTGATTAGACTTCGCGAACTGCATGTTGATCGGAATATCCAAAGGTACATTTTCTGACGTCATCACGAAAACATACCTATATAATTTTAACCCCCTTAAACCCCACTTTTATACAGTAAAACTGGGGTTTACTTGGGTATACATTATTTTTTCTTATTCCTGCTCAAAAACATAGATTGTGGGTACTCGTTAGAACCGCTTTAGCGAGGCGGTTCTAACGAGTACCCACAATCTATGTTTGAGCAGAAATTTGAAAAGTATCAGAATTTTTATTTGCCAACTTTCAGCTTTTGGTGGTGCAATTGTCAATATATTTAAATAGGCGTGTTTTCGTAACGAGCGGCTCAGATGATTCGGCAATTGGATGGCGAACACTCTGTTTACTCTGCGCGGATGCACAGCCTAATCTGTTGTTCGCACGTGACATTTCGAATTAGTTGTTCGGATATAACATTGCATATGCTGTACAATATTTAAAGAGTGCAGACTGCAATGCAGTTGGGAGCATTTTATAGTACTGAAATCTATTTTTAATACTGAACACTGAACGTCATGATGTCGACTACCAGGAATAGCTATCAATAGTTTGGTCATATGGGACATTTCTTTCTCATTTTTTGTTCCAATTTAATGTATATGAATTAAAATGCTTAAGTAACATAATCATACATAGAGAGATTGCAGCGTGTAATGAAAATTATCGTATTTAGGCAATAATCTTTATGATTACACTGGCATGCATAGAGGGATTTTGATGCGTGTAATGAAAATAATCGTATTTAGGCAATATTCTTTATTATTACACGTGCATGCATCTAGGGCTTTTGGTGCGTGCAATAAAAATTATCGTATTTAGGCAATATTCTTTATGATTACACGTGCATGCATAGAGAGATTTTGATGCTTGCAATGAAAATTATCGTATTTAGGCAATATTCCTTGTGATCAAAGGGGAACGCAGTATAAAATGTAAATATATCTTGGAGTATAGTGCTTAACAAGCCATTTATCTTGATGCAAGAATTTTCAAAATCGGCCTAGAAATAAGGAAGTTATCGGGGTTTGAATATATTTAAAATGACTGTCATAGATGCCGTCATAATGTAGACTTTGTGACGTCACAAAGCCCAAATTAAATATGCAAAACCAAATTATAAAGGGCTTTTAAGAATAATTTTTCTACACTGTTTTATAATCTTTTAATTCTAGTGACAAGCAATCATTTCCCCCAAAATAAACAAACTTTATGAGAATAACTACCTTTATGAAACGAATTTTAATTTTTATGAAATCTCATTAATATTTAAAACGGCAGCGCCCATTCCACCAATGTTAAAATATTCAATAGTCTATATAACTTACTTAATTTTCAACCGATTTTGATCAAATTTTTGTCAAAATTCATTGTTTGTAAAGTTCTTTACTTTAAAGCAGAATACATTTTAAGGTTTCGTTCCCCTTTAAACGAAGTGTTATTAGACGTTCCGTGATTAAGGGGAACGAATATAACTTAAGGGGAAACAACTCTATCAGAATTAATATCTATTGTATGCTCCAAAAGGAAAGAAATTGCATCATATACATTCTTTCCTTTTAAAGAAGGCCCCTTTTAGAAGGAGATTGGTGTATAGGAGGGTAGAGATGGGTGTATAGGAAGGCAGAGATTGGTGTATAAGAAAGTAAAGATTGGTGTATAGGAAAGCAGACACTTGTGTATAGGAAAGCAGAGATTGTTGTATAGGAAAGAAGAGACCGGTGTATAGAAAAGAAGAGACTGGTGTATAGAAAAGTAGAGATTGGTGTTTAGGAAAGCAGAGATTGCTGTATAGGAAAGTGGAGTTTGGTGTATAGGAAAGTAGATATTAGTGTATAGGAAAGTAGAGACTGGAGTATAGGAAAGCAGAGATTGGTGTATAGGAAAGTAGAAATTGGTGTACAGGAAAGGAGAGACTGGTGTATAGGAAAGCAGAGATTGGTGTATAGGAAAGTAGATATTGGCGTATAGGAAAGTAGAGACTGGTGTATAGGAAATGTTTGCTATGTAACTGATGGCGGAAAATCTAGTGAATTTATCCCGTCCCATTTCGATCGAACGACCAGTGGAATGCAACAGTGAACTGTATTTTCGAGAGTCCTACTACAATTAGCTGAGCGGGTGTGTACTGCATATAGGCATGTACAAATACAATTTACATTTGTAGTATAATACTATTGTAGTATAATACTATTAATAAAACTCATTTCTAAACTACTGGGCCCAGTTGTTCAAAGCTAACGATTTCGTTAGTTAACGATTCATTAAAATTTACATCGAGTCATACGCAAATATGCTGATTTTTTTTTGCTGAAAAAAAAATGTGAGTAGCAAAAGCTACTCACATTTTTTCAGCAAAAAATATCAGAATATTGTGTATTGAATCCGCTAAACAGTTAACAAAATGACCCTTAACGAGCTCGTTAAGCTAACGACGCTTTGAACAACTGGGCCCTGGTATGTAACATAAGGTTTCTGGAAACACTTGGTAGATGTTTTGCCATTTCCGCCAAGGGAGACATCATTGTGACTTCCAGCTTGCTTTTCTGCACACCACGTCCTTCTGATAAGGAATACTCATTTGGTAAACTGCAGCCCACTTGTGGTTTTGCAATAAAATAAGAAAATCTTTAGTCCATAGGAACATTAATTTTAATGACAGCAATAAAACACCAAACGTAATAAAATGAGCCTTAGCTTGAGAAAATGTACTTTAAAACATGTGCGTCCAAGAAGCTTGAGATCAGTCTGCGCTTTTGTACATTTTGGTCAGTCTATGCTGCGTGCTTTGTGGATAGCTAAGAAAGCTATGTATCTCTAGGTAGTCAGCAAAGACTGAAAAGACAGCGCGGGTTGATGGCGAATATGCTACTGTATAACATGTAAGGTACAGTTTCTCACGATATAACAAAGTAATAATTGCTTCTGTTGAATACAAGTGTTGATTAAAATAAGATCTCATTAACCCTTAAACTGCCATTCACAACAATTGTCGTCTGTTAAGTCATCTGCTTGTGATTTTAAAAGTCATTTTTGCAAACAATGTGGACCCAGATCAGACTGCTCCTTAGTCTGATCTGGGTCCACATTGTTTGCCTGTATGCAAAAATGGGTTTGCATAGGTACATGCAAGAATATTCAGCAGACGAGATAAACAGACGACATTTTCAGATGCAGGTTTTCTTGGCATTTTAAGGGTTAAAGTGGGTATATGAAGTAAATCCGAATCAAGTCGAAAGGATGTGAACAGCGAACGCGCGCCCCGCTCGGTCTGGAGTACAGTTTATAAAGTACCTCGATAAAAGGGAAAGTGAATTGTGCAACTGAATTAACCATTTATATAGAACGGAATCTTCTACCATAACATTCCAGACCGGTCCATTTCCAGTAGAAGGAGTGTCTGTTTTTTTATTACTATGTTTTATAGAAATTCATTTAATGCAAGCAATGTAGACCCTATTCAGACGCCGCGTCTGATCTGGATTCACACTGTTTGCCAATTTTCCTTTGGGGAGACGCTAAGCATAAATGGGTTAATATCAGACTGGCCGGATTAGAATTTAATACAGTCGAACTTCAATGGCACGAACATCTTTGGGACCACAGCAATTTGTTCGAGAAAAGGGTAGTTCGAGCCAGTGAGTGTTAATCATGGCGCCAGCTCAGAAAGCATATAGCGATAATTTAGGAAAATATTTTTGATTTTCTACGCAATAATTTTATGTTGAGTGTATTCGATGAGGTGATGCTAATGAGTACACACAACATACAATTTCATGATAAAATAATTTAAATTCCCTTTTTTTTTTGGGTTATCGAAAGAATTTCATAGGGACTCAAAAACGAGTTCGAATTACCCATAGTAAACGTGACATTGGTGTTCGAGCTATTGGGTTCGATTGTACGTCGCTAGAAGCTCTACTGTCTGTCTCGATGCATATGACAAAGTTTATTCTCATGCGTTATTCCCAGGCGTTTAAACTTCAATTTCCATAAATTAGCTGCAAATGGCATGACCCGAAGTATCTTCTTTATCATAAAATGTCAGACCTGAGAAAACTGTGTAGGCCCAGATCAGACGCCGCTGTGAACAGGATCTACACTGTCCCAACTCATCTAATAATGTTTAGACACATCGACAGATTATAATATGAACTTGTTAAACTTTAGAACAAGTATGGTGAGGACGAGATGTGCGAGGTTTTCGGGTAAATTGGTACGTGTCATTTACGTGTCATTAAAGTTTAAACACTTTGACTTTTATTGTCTACGGCCTTGTTACAAACAGTCTCTGTCTCTCTCTCCTCCCCCTTTCTCTCTCGCTCTCTCTCTCTCTCTCTCTGTCTGTCTGTCTCTCTCTCTCTCTCAACAAAATTGTATTGGCCAGACTTAAGCTGAACATCACGGGATAAACAGAAAATGCCCATCACATGGGGAATAAATAGGACGACAAATAAAGATTCTAATCAGCGCCTTGCTCTTTATACAGGTCATAGTTAATCTTGTAGATTTATTCTGAATCGGCCTATAAAGCTGAATGGCAAACCAACTTTGTTTAAAGACCACAAGAGAGACAGACACAGAGCGACTGGTACAAACAGAGATACAGAGCTTAGAGAGAGAGAGAGAGAGACAGACAGAAAAAGACAGAGAGAGAGAGAGAGAGAGAGAGAGAGAGAGAGACAGACAGAGAGAGAGAGAGAGAGAGAGAGAGAGAGATGCATAGAGCAGGTGTTTAATTAATAAATGATCAATCCACATTACCCTGAGGCCACGAGCGAAAGACAGAGAGGTAGACAGACAGAGAGACATTTTCCCGAGGTCACAAGAGAGAGAGAGAGAGAAAGAGAGAGCGAGAGAGCGAGAGAGAGAGACACACACAGACAGACAGACAGAGAGAGTCACACACACACAAAGAGAGAGAGAGAGAGAGAGAGAGAGAGAGAGAGAGAGAGAGAGAGAGAGATTAAATGAAATGTCAAACCGTCTTCCGACATTGCATGCAGTGACAGACAGGAGTTTAATATTTATAAACCCAATACGGTATGCATGAATGCTTTCTTTGCTTAGTTTGAAGAATGCAGGTTCTGAGCCTTTGTTAGTCTCATTTGTTTTCCAGTTTCCCCAGGAAAGAAAACATTGACATCATAAAAGCCGCAACGTAAGGAAATGTACCTCCATACATGTGCGCCCAGCGAAGATTCCGATCAGACTGCGCATTCGCGCAGTCTGATCTGAATCTTCACTGGGCGCCTGTTTGGATAACCAAGGATCCAAAGTTTTTTCGAGCGGACAACGAAGACGCTGATCAGACTGCGCGGATGCGCAGCCTGATTTGAGTCTTCATAGGACGCACATATCAGAAGGTACGTTTTCTTCCGTTGCGGCTCATAGAATGTGTTGAAACCCTAGGGAATCGAGGATCTGCCATCAATAATACGGCGGAGCGAGGTATTTACAATAAACTCAGAAATTATTGATCTAAGGCTAAATAAGAGAGATATTTTAATGCCATCCAATAAAACAACATCGCTTTAAGGAAATGCATTGACGACAGGATTATATAAGAAACAACAAACAAACAAACAAGAGACCCAAGTGGACCTGGCGTGAATCGGTCGTATCAATATGCAAACGGCCACAGCGGGTGTGGGGGTTGGCGTGGGGTTAGACGTCCAACGCTCAGAATTTATATGGATTTTCACATGATCATATACGTATACATGTATACTCAAGGATAGTAGGCGACGTCACCAAAGGGACATACATTTTGATATTTACTGAAAGGTTTTCCCATACATAAGTTACTGTCGGTTTAAGAACCACCCCAACCTCACCCCACCCCCACATGCAAAAAAAAAAAAAAAAAAAGAAAATTTTGATTATGAATTTAAATGGATTATTTGATGGTTTTACACATAAATGATATAAAGCCAAGGCCCAAGGAACAGTTTTGAGAACAACAGAAAGCCTTTGTAATTGTCACCATTTGTTGTAAGTGCCAGAAAAAATAATAATAATAATAAAAAAAAAAAACATGGACCACAACGCTCACCTGAGTTAATTTCTGTAAGTTAATCAGGTCATTTACTCATCATTCCCTATCAGCATGTCAAGTTTCAAGGCAATGGCTTTAACAGTTTTTGAGATATCTTGCTTACAAGGTTAAATTGCTGAAATTTTCAAAGGACCATATCTAGTCAAAAAAAGGGAGATAAGAGGAACATTTCTGTGAAATCATTTTGAAATCAGGCCACTTGTCACGGAGGAGATGTCGTGTAATTTTTTTTTCTATTGTTAGCTCTGGTGGCTATTTCGTTCAGTCGAGTGGAACAATTTTTGCAATTTTGGTAAAGCGCCATAAGAGAAACACTTCTGTGAAATTACTTTGAAATGGCGGCCAGAGCTAAAAATAGAAAAAAAAAACTTTTAAAAGTGATGCCTTTTAAAAGTTTTTTTTTTTTCTATTTTTAGCTCTGCCCGCCATTTTGTTCAGCCAAGTGGAACCATTTTAGCAATTTCGACAGTGGGTCATTGGAAGAACACTTCTGTGCAAATATTTTGAAATCGGACCAATGGTCAAGGACAAGGTGTCGTTTGAAGATTTTCTATTTGTAGCTCTGGTGTCCATCTTGTTCAATGGAGTGGAACCATTGTGGCCATTTTAGAATTCTGATCAACAAAATTTTAGCTCGTTTCGATCCTGTTGCTACAGAGCAAGTTTCGGCTCAAAGCGACCAAAAGTTTGGGAAGAGATGTCGAAAATTGATTTTCGAGATAGCGGCTGTGGCGGCCATCTTGGATTTTTTTCTATCGGCTCATTTAGCTATTTTGTGTCTAATAGGCGTCCTAATGCTCATCATCAAGTTTCAGTTCAACTGGATTATAGAGGAGATGTCCAAAATATGAATTCTCAACATTTTTCCCATACAAATGCATAAAAAGCAAATTCGACCTTGCCGTAAAAAGATCAAACGTCAACACAGGACCATCATTTTAGCAATGTTGGTAGATCTCATATCCCTCATAATTTGTGCAAAGATTAGGGCCCAGGGCTTATTTGGTTCTGGAGAAGAAGATTTTGAAATGTTTTTACCATATATGGGCATAGCAGCCATTTTGGTCAATGGACCACGACCATTTTAGCAATATTGCATTTTCCTTCCCCAAGGAGGCTCCACATGAAATTTGAGAAACATTGGCCGAGAGGCTTCAGAGGATAAGTCATTTGAAATTATCAACAGTTTTACCATACAAATGTATGGGGCCCATACAAATGCATACGGAAGCAAACTTGACCTCGCCGTAAAAATGTCAAACGATAATGTACGACCGCCATTTTAGCAACTTTGGTAGAACTCCCGTCCCTGATAATTTGTGCAAAGATTCAGCTTGAAGGCATCCTCTGTTCTGGAGAAGAAGATTTTTAAAGGTTCTTTACCATATATGGGCATGGCGGCCATCTTGGTCAAAAGACGGCAACTGTTTTAGCAATCTTTCATTCCCCTGCCCCAGAAAGGCTCCAAATGAAATTTGAGCAACAGTAGCCCAGAGGCTCCAGAGGAGAAGTCGTTTGAAATTCTCAACATTTTTCCTATGCAAATGAATAGGGAAGCACACGACCTCGCCGTAAAAACGTCAAATGTCAATGTACGTCTATTATTTTAGCAACTTTGGTAGACCTCTCGTCCCCAATGATTTATGCAAAGATTCAGCCATAAGGCTTCCTCGGTTCTAGAGAAGAAGATTTCATACCATATATGAACATGGCGGCCATCTTTTGTTCCCCAAACCTAGGGAGGCTTCATATGAAATCTGAACAAAATTGGCTCAGGGACTTCAGAGGAGAAGTCGTTTGAAAATGTTAACTGACGGACGCACGGACGGACGCAATGACGGACGGATGACGGACGAAAAGTGAGCACTATAAGCTCATCCTGAGCAACGCTTAAAAGTCTGATTTGAAGGAATTTGTTTTTCATGATTTAATTAATCCTAGAAACTTGCACCACCATTATTAGATATCCCAGTTTTGTCCAATTCTAAGACAGACAGATTCTCTCTCTCTCTCTCTCTCTCTCTCTCTCTCTCTCTCTCTCTCACACACACACACACACACACACACACACATACACACACACACACAAGCGCGAGCGCGCGTGCGTGAACTCGTGCGAACGCGGTTACAATACGTACGTACATATGTATGTATGTATATATGTATGTGCGTACGTACGTATGTATGTATGTGTGTAGACATGTATAAAACGCTTTACATACATGCATATACGGTAAGCTATTAAGCATTTGGTTTAATTGCTTATGATCAAATATGTCAAAAGGCTTAATCCTAGAAACTTGCACCACCATTATTAGATATCCCAGTTTTGTCAAATCCTAAGACAGACACATTCTCTATCTTTCACGCACGCACGCACGCACACACGCACGCGCGCGCGTGTACTCGTGCGAAGTATCAAATATGTATGATCAAATATGTCAAAAGGCTCAGCCACTCATAACATCGAAGAAAGTTATATGCCTTTATTACCAGGAGATGACTTTCAGACAAGCTAACTCTTACAGTCAGATCCTGGAAAATATTGTATTGTTATAAATTATAAATTATAAATTCATCGTTCCGATGAAGTCATACACGATCCAACTGGAATACGAAAAGGTACATATACATGTAACTACACCTATATGCATGTATGTAGTGTTCTTAGAAGGAAAAAAAATCATTGCAGTTTGTGTTATACTTTAAGTAATGGAAAATTAGAAAAATGGAAATACCCTGCAAAGTCGGTCTCAGATAAAAAAAAAAAAAAAAAAAAAACAAATAAACAAAAAAAAAAAATAAATAAATAAATAAATAAAAGTCAAAATCAAAATAAAAAAAAAACAAAACATAATAAAAAACAAAACGGTAAAAAAAAACAAAAACAAAAATAACTACATACAAATAAAACGTAAAACTCTCCTCAACCGCATGTTTGAGACGTTTTAACATTATTCTCCTGCATCTTAAGTTTTTAAGCTACATCAAGAGGAGATTAAGAACATGAACGAACACAAATGCGGTACAGTGCAGAAGAAAAAATACATTATTGCAGAAAATACAAACTTCAAAAACGAAGACCTGTCCGGAGAGGATGTAGAAATAATTACGCGCGCTGTATTTGGACAATATCGGTTTAGGCTGCGCGGATTGTAAAAAAACATGCATTTATAACGTACAATGTAGGTACTAATTTTTGTGTCATGGTACGTTTTAGCATGAAACATTTCGAGATCAATACTAACTTGTCTATGTGGTGGATTGCCAGGAAGCTCATATGTCTGTTTAATTAAAGTAGGTCCCCAAACTACAAACTACCTATCGCATTTACCGTAAATATTGGGACAGGCACGCATGAGAAAACAGTGTAGACAGAACGCGGCGTCTGATCAGGGTCTGCACTGTTTCCCACTCATCCAACTAGATTTCGTCACATCGTCAGGTAGAAAACTTGTTCAAATTTTATGACAGGTATGGTAAGGTGTTCAGATGTGCGAATATTTAGGGTAATTACGGTATGTCACGTGATTGATAATTTTACTGATGTAAAACATGAACTGTGACTACGGTATAAACCATAAATATTGGGACTACATAATTCCTCGTCATACCTTTTTCCTAAAAATTTAAACAATGCCATTTGACAACCTGTCCACGTGTCTGAACAAATAGTGGGTGAGTTTTATTCATTTTTTATTTATTAAAAATTTCATGGTTAAATACATACATACAATAAAGTACATATATACAGTCGACTCTCGTTATCTCGAACTCCAAGGGACTCCATGAAACACTTCGAGATATCCGTACTTCGACATATCAGATTTGCGGAAATGAGGAAAACAATTAATCGAACAACCACTTTTAACAGAATGAATATGTAATTTGACTCCCAAGTTAGAGAAATATTGAAAATATTGTGGAAAAGAGGAGAAATTGCTCCTAAGGAGCAATTTCTCCTCTTTTCCACATTATTTTGTTGCCTGTTGGTAGATCTCTGTGTTAAAACAGGGACCAGATTTTCACTTCGAGATAAGCGGTTATTCGGGATATGCGAGTTCGAGATAACGAGAGTCGACTGTATGTACCATATGGTATTACCTATGAAACAGGTAAACAAGTCAAATTCCCCAAGTGGCACTCTACTTGTCTATCATTTATTGACAGTATATTAGGTATCCTTGTGCTCAGTTTCTTATCATATCTTACTGTTTATGTCTTTAAGGGGACCTTTGTTTAAGAAAAAATGATGTGTCTCAGTCATTAGATTTATCACTGATAAGAGACTGGGTACAACAAAACCTAGTATGCTTTCTATAAACCATACACAGGTAAAGACCCAATATGGGAATTTAGTCATCACGGAAACATGCCTATATAATTTTGACCCCTTAAACCCCACTTTTATGCAGTAAAACTTGGGTTTACAGGGCCAAACATTATTTTTCTTATCTCTGCTCAAAACATAGATTGTGGGTACTCGCTAGAACCGCCTCCCCGAGGCCGTTCTAACGAGTACGCACAATCTATGTGCTCAAAACATAGATTATGGTACTCGTTAGAACCACCTCGCCGAGGCGGTTCTAACGAGTACCCACAATCTATGTTTCTGAGTAGAAATATGAAAAATATCATCAGAGTTTTTTTTATCTGAAAATTTTCAGTTTTTGGAGGTGAAATTTTCTATATATATTTGAATAGACGTGTTTTCGTAATGACTAGTTTATTCAGATGATCCACAGGAATTCTCCCCTAAGAATATTTATTACCCCTCAGAAGGCCTCGCCACCACTGTCGCTGGGATTTCATAATCACCTCTTTATGACATGATCTTTCTTGCATAGCGACTAGGTAGGGGCAGCAATAAAATCAATAGTGAGTGGTACCATTTTCAGTCTCATTTTAGTTATGTGGTTACGGCAATTTTACATTTTTATTTGAATACACTTTATAGGTTGATTTTCTGCGATTTTTCACGCGGCAGACATTCATTGTGGTTTCCTGCTTGCTTTCTTGCACATCAAGACACTTTTGAAAAGGGATCTACCTAAAAATAGAAAGCATGTGCTCTCAAAGGGAGCAAGTTCTTTCCTGTTAAAGTAGCATCCTTTTCAGAAGGGGACACAGACCATTTGACAGAATGTGTATCCATTTACCTTTAGCATTCGGGGCCCAGTCTTTCAAAGCGTCGTTAGCTTAACGAGCTCGTTAGTGGTCAAAATGTTATCTGCTTTAGTAAGTACCGTATCCAAATGACAGGTATTTTTGCTGAAAAAAAAAATGTGAGTAGCTTTTGCTAAAAGCTACTCTCATTTTTTTTTTCAGCACAAATATTAACTTATATGCCTTATTTAACGATCAAAGTTTTAACGATATGTTAACTAACGACAACGTTAGTTTCAAACAACTGGGCGCTGTTATTCCGTATCGATGTAGTGGCTTGAACTAACGCATAAAATTCATTATCTACTTTTGGTTTAGGAATGAAAGCGGATTGTACAAATTCATTCTCCGGGCAGAGAACTCAATACAAACACGTTGGGAAATAAATCCAATTTACTGAAGATTCAGGCCATTCTTCAAGCCGAATGGTTTATACTTTAAACCAGAGTGGAAACGAGGACTTGATGTCACGAGTTGCAAAAAATCAAAATCATTACGAAAACACGCCTATTCAAATATATTGAAAATTTTACAACCAAAAAAAGGAAAATTTTCAGATAAAAATTTCTGATATTTTTTTGTTATATTTCTGCTCAAAACATAGATTGTGGGTACTCGTTAGAACCGCCTCGGTGAGGCGGTTGTACACTGTAACGAGTGCCCACAATCTATGTTTTTGAGCAGAAGTATGAAAAATAATGTATACCACTGTAAACCCCAGTTTTACTATATAAAAGTGGGGTTTAAGGGGGTCAAAATTATATAGGCATGTTTTCGTGATGTAGCAAACGGTTGCTATCATATTTTACTTAGCTTTCTAAGTACAAAGATACTTTAAAATATCCTGGTACATAATAAGCAGAATTTCCTGACTGGTTTATGTCGGTATTCAATATCCAATCACTGACACGACAGTGTCAACTCGAACGTTGATTGGTCAACACCGATCTCCAGGAGAGCAAAATGATTTGCCTATACCGTGATGTCACACCATTGTGGAAAAGCGACTACTAGCGCCCGCAAATTTAAGAAAGAAGCAAATTCTTTCCTTTCTGAAAAAATGTCTTTTCAAAAAGGACTTGGTGAGCAAGAAAGCCAACAGAAAATCAGAAATGTGGTCTTCCTTGTACAAAATGCCGGAAACTCTACCAAGTAAATCCATTAATTTTAAAATGTACTTGTCGTTTCATTAAAATGCCGTCTGCTGTCTGAATTGAGAGAAATAAAAGATTTGGTATATTTACTTTAAATTACAATATATTTCTGGAAATGTCTCGATGTCTTGATAGACCAAATTGTCCGTTAATCAGAGGATTTGAAGTTTATTGTAGTAATTTGGCTTTCTGTAGTCTATCAATCGAGAATCTAATCTGATTGCGGTAATTTCGAACGTACCGTATTAACAGCAGAGTACTTGTTAAGGAGGAGTATTAAGTGATAATTCTGGGATAATTTTTCTTATTTCTCCATGAAAACATATGTTGTGGGTACTCATTAGAAGCGCCTCACCGAGGCGCTTCTAATGAATACCCACAACATATGTTTTTATGGAGAACTGGAGAAAATTATCCCAAATTTATCATCAAATACTCCTCCCTATCAAGTACTCTGTTAACAGTAAAACTTCAATATCTCGACCAATGGCTGGTTTACTGTGGCTGATTCGAACTCGTTTTTGACTGAGAAATTCTTCCAATAGCCAAGAAAACATATATTTAGACATGTTTAAGGAAAATTTCCTTATTTCTGTCATAAAGAAGGTATGTTTTGTGTACTCATTAGAATCGTCTCATCCAGGTGAGTCTAAAGTGCACACTTAAATTACCCATCACGAAAACATGCCTATATAATTTTGACCCCCTTAAACCCCACTTTTATATAGTAAAACTGGGGTTTGCAGAGGCACACCTTATTTTTCTTATTTCTGCTCTAAAAATAGATTGTGGTACTCGTTGGAACCGCCTCGCCGAGGCGGTTCTAAGAGTACCCACAATCTATGTTTTGAGCAGAAATATGAAAAATATCAGAATATTGTATCTAAAAATTTTCATTTTTTGGTGGTAAATTTTTCGGTATTTTTGAATAGGCGTGTTTTCGTAATGATTACTTTACAGAACCTCGAAAAGACATTCTTTAGTTATCCCCATTTGTCTCCTGACCTGGCGCTATGATTAACCCTCAGTGGCTCGAACTACCCATGTCTAGAACAAATTCCCATTAAGAAAACACGCCTATTCAAATATATTGAAAATTTTACAACCAAACAAGGAAATTATCAGATAAAAAGATCTGACATTTTTTTCATATTTCTGCTCGAAACATAGATTGTGGGTACTTGTTAGAATCATGCAGAAATAAGAAAAAATAATGTTTACCCATGTAAACCCCAGTTTTGCTATATAACAGTGGGGTTTAAGGGGTTCAAAATTATACAGGTATGGTTTCGTGATGGATGGTTCCAAAGTTTTGATCCCTTAATCATCCCCATTTGTCTCCTGAAATGGCGCTATGATTAACCCTCAGTGGCTCGAAATACCCATATCTAAAGTAAATTCCCATGGCCCCAAAGATTTCATCTCTTAATTATCCCTCTTTGTCATTACGAAAACATGCCTATTCAAACATACTGAAAATTTTATCACCAAAAAATGAATATTTTCAGATAAAAAATTCTGATATTTTTTCTTATTTCTGCTCTAAACATAGATTGTGGGTACTCGTTAGAACCGCCTCGCCGAGGCGGGTACTCGTTAGAACCGCCTCGCCGATGCGGTTCTAACGACTACCCACAATCTATGTTTTGAGCAGAAATAAGAAAAATAATGTATACCCCTGTAAACCCCAGTTTTACTATATAAAAGTGGGGTTTAAGGGGGTCAAAATAATATAGGCATGTTTTCGTGATGTCTCCTGACCGGGCACTACGATTAACCCTCAGTGCTTCGAACTACCCATGTCTGGAACAAATTCCCATGGTCCTTAGGACGTTCAAACTATCGAAGTTCGAGTGTATATTCTTACTAGTCACTTTGCAATTTTTTTTTCTAATGCAAGTATTTACAAACGAGACCTCACGTACAGACAACTACTGGTTCTGTGATGTCGAGGGTCAATAAAATAAGGAAAATAATTTTACTCGTCATACTGTCTGGTTTGAAGCCAGACGAGAGCATGTGTTAATGGCTTGTTCAAACATCTGTCTACTAATGATGTTAGTCTCACACAATGGCGAGTTTTAACATGTTTATAAAGAATTCTTATGCTGTAAATAGAGACGGTATTATATTATTCTAAATAGGATAGTGGACGTGCAACCATTTTATATCCTAACCCATGAAGGAGTGTGCCGATAAAGGGCAACTTTATGAAACAGCAAATGATGGCAATTGTATGTAATGTTAAACGCGATGTTTGACTGATCAAACGAAGATCTACTGCTTGCATGTAATAAAGATGAATAATTACAAGTAATGACTTTCTGTAAAAGTTTGCCTGAAATAAGTAAGCGGTCGATTTTTAAGAATATAGATCTATTTTTGTATAAAAAAAAAAAAAAAAATAAAAAAATAAAAAAAAACAAAAAAAAAAAAACAATAAAAAAAAACAAAAAAAAAACAATAAAAAAAACAAAAAAAAAAAAAAACAATAAAAAAAAAAAAAAAAAAAAAAAAAAAACAATAAAAAAAAAAAAAAAAAAAAAAAAAAAAAAACAATAAAAAAAAAAAAAAAAAACAATAAAAAAAAAAAAAAAAAAAAAAAACAATAAAAAAAAATAGAGAAAGGTTCCGCCCCTGCATACGTTCGCTAAACTCTCAACAAATCTGTTTGGTTACCTAATGTGATGTCCAAAATATTTTGGATCAGATTAATAGGAATGTACAGTACATTGTTTGCTCAGGTCGAGATACTTGAATATTTAGGGTAAATACAGCATGCAATGAATGCTATAAGAATCAAAGCACTGATAGCACTGGTCAACTGTCTCTGAGTGTAGGCTGGGAATATGGTCCTGAACTAGGACTTAAACAGTTTCATTTAATCCTTAACTTCCTGTAATTTAAGCAAACAGTGCAGACCCTGATCAGATGGCGCGTTCTGCGGCGTCTCATCTGGGTCTGCGCTGTTTGCTAACTTAATTACATTGATCGACGATTATAATGTGGTCAACTACCTTAAGGAGTTTATTTTATTATTATTACTTTTTTTGCTGTGGCTCGATTATAAATATAGACGGACCAATTTTTACTTGATGTGCACGTGTAGAACAGATGTCCCCAAAACGACCATGAACAACTGACACTAATGCACATGTCATTCAACAAAAGCATGTCCCTTTTGTCTTCACCATGGGCTTAGACCTTCTTAGAGTTGGTCTTGGACTGGTCCAACACGATTTTCCATGGAATGAGCAACGTCATATTGTAACCAAGTATTAGCTTTCACAAAAAGTTTAGGCTACGCTTAGCACACACTGTATGCTAAGCGAAGACCAAGCTTTCTGTGAAAGCTTATACTTGTACGACATAGGATTTTCCGCACTGTGTCTCATATCTGTAGAAGCAAACATGCAAATGCGGAACCAAACACCTCGATGGCACGGAGCAGTCCATGATTTCCAAAATGGCTTCTTTAAAATACATCTCATTCCATGTAATCTGTTATTCCTACGACTATTACAAGAAACAAACACCCATTCATGTGTCAATTGTCACTTAATCACAATTAAGTCGTGGCGCTGTCAAACACCGATAAGAGCAATTGATCATTGCAAGGACATAATTAGTTGTAATTAATACCAGTAACGGTTCTCCAAGACTCTTAATGAAATATAACGGTGAGATAACGAAAATCAATAGAAGCGCACCGAATGAAATGACACTATGTCGTAGATGCTCTAAACGTTCGGATATCATCTCTTCTTACCATACTTACCTGTATACAAACATTGGAAACGTGCCTATCTGATCACTGTATTTACCCTAAATACTGGGACACCATAATCCCTTACCATACTTCCTAAATTTGAACACCTCCATTGGATCAAAGTGTCGATAGACATAACAAACACACCGCTAAGTAAAATTGACAGACGACATTCTGTTTTATTTATTATCATTTTTTTCAGTAAAAATAAGAATTTGCATTTCACAGGAATCTTCCATCAGATCAAAGTGTCGATAGACAAAACAAAATCATCAACCCTTAAATCGCATAGTAAAAATTATCAGACGACATTCTATTTTATTTATTATCATTTTTTTTTAGCAAAAAATAAGGGTTTATATTTCATATGAATCGTCTGCCGAATGAAGCGAGCGTTTGCTCGGCAGACAATTCACCCTAAAGTCAAACCTTGTTTATAACAAGTAAAACAAGTACTTCAAAGTGCCGTCTGCTGAATTTGTGATTCGCACTTTTCGGTGAAATACGGTTCAGCGAAAATTCCCCTATTAATGGCACACCTTTGAACATTCCTGTTTCACTATATATTATGGAGGTGCGGGGGTATATTCCGGTATTATATGGGCCACGCCATGCGAAAACGTATCCAGGCATATGCGGACAGTTAAGGCCCAGATCAGCCTACGCATTCGCGCAGTCTGATCAGGACCTTCACTGTCCGCTAACAGAATCATACTACAGAATGTATCAGTGGAGAGCGAAGGCCCGGATGATACTTTGCACATGCGCAGGATGATCTGAAACTGCGTCTTATGCGTATATTCGAAGGCACTTGTTCGCTAGACGAGGACCACATATTTTATTGTTGAAGCAATGCATCACTAAAACATGCCTATATAATATTGACCCCCTTAAACCCCAGTTTTATATAGTAAAACTGGGGTTTGCAAGGGTATTCATTATTTTTCTTATTTCTGCTCAAAACATAGATTGTTGGTACTCGTTAGAACCGCCTCGTTTTGAGCAGAACTATAAAAAATATCAGAGTTTTAAATCCGAAAATTTTCAGTTTTTTTGAGGTGAAATTATCTATATATTTGAATAGGCATGTTTTTGTAATGGTGTATAAAGAATGTGCAGACTCGGACACATGTAAGCCTACATGTACACATTTTGCCTCACACGGCACTAATGCCAGCCATAAACCCACTCATTATCGACATTTGCAGATCTGTAATGCAGGCCACTGTTAGGGATGGTACAGTCTCGCTCTTTTTGCACTCCATCTCCTGAAAATCATTGGCCGTATGAATGTAGTCATGCTACAAATGTAATACATGTAAAACAATTGGGCACGGCAAAATCGCCGTCCAGTTTAGTTAACGTAGTAACTGGCCGTTTGCATGGTAGCCAAGTTCACCTGTAATGCTTTTTAACAGTTACCATTCTCTGGGCAAATTCAGCGGACGAAAAAATGGGTACAGTTTTCTTATTTTCCCAGAAAAAAATGCTTTAATTATTCGTACAAATTGTCTCCCGACTTTTCCCAGAAAATAGGCTTTGACAATTCATACAAATCGTCTCCTAAAAAGATAATTTGCATGAAATGTCAAAGCCTATTTTCTGGGAAAAAAAATTCAAGATTTCGCCTTCTAAATATTTACTCAGCAGGTTAGGCGTCAAATAAAATGCATACAAAGAGATAGACAAGAACATTGGAATGGCTCTGGAACGGATGCTTAAATTGATCGATTTGTCCATGACATAAAGTATATTTTACTATGCAGAGCCTCTTTTATGCCATTTTATTGGATCTGTTATCTGATTTTCTCCCGTCGTCAATCTAAAAACATCCGAGGAGACATTGTGACCAAATAAAACACAATACAGAATCAGGCGTAGCTATATAAATGAATTAGAATAACTCGGAACAGACAAGCTTTATTTGACCACTTCAGTCGTGCTACTCAAAAAAGGACCGTCAGTGCCTTAGACAAGTTGATTTTGGTTGTTTTTTCCCAATTAAAAATTCTGTTAAACAATTTGATACATATTTTTGGGGTAAATATCCAAATATCAGCACTTCTTGCACGCTGTAACAATTTGTAAGAAAAATCCAAATACCAAATTCAATACAAACGGGTGGGTAAAAGTAGCCAAAATACCGAATTGCTAAAAAACTTATCTAAGGCACAGGACCGCAGCGTGTTAGCAAACATAAAAGTCCAGCCCATCACATGAACCCACCAACAGGATCCTCGAATCTTGTCACTAGATGCTGAAAGATCCAAACTTCCTCCGCGGCTAGGATCAGACTGCATCGGAGGGCAGTTTTATATAGAATTTCTCACGCCTATGCGCTAAGGCCACTTTTGACGTGACAGGGCGTACAATGTATATGTCCCGAGAAAGGCTGTCTTACGCCCTTTGCTAATAAGTGTCATAATTCAGATAAGGCATTTTTTTCAACCCCCAATTATCAATATATTTATTTTATTTAGCCGCATAAACATATGGTGTGATTCCAATAAGTGCCTACAACATATACGTTCATGGAGAAATGCATAACAAAAACATGCCTATTCAAATATATAGAAAATTTAACCTGCAAAAATTGAAAATTTTCAGATAAAAAAAAACCCTGACATTTTTTCAAATTTCTGCTCAAAACATAGATTGTGGGTACTCGTTAGAACCGCCTGGGCGAGGCGGTTCTAACGAATACCCACAATCTATGTTTTTGAGCAGAAATAAGAAAATTAATGTATACCCCTGTAAACCCCATTTTTTTTTTATATAAAAGTGGAGTTTAAGGGTGTCAAAATTATATAGGCGTGTTTTCGTAATGAGTATCCACAGTACATATTTTCATGGAGAAATACTATACATATTTTTTTTTCTGGCTGTTCTTCTAAGTTTGTAACAACCATAGCCCAGAAAGCTGTCTATGTATTTTCAACAGACTGAAGTCTTGGTTACACACGTGCTAAAAAACGTAGCTTCACGTACTTAGACATTACGAAAACACGCCTATTCAAATATATTGAATATTTCACCACCAAAAAATGAAAAATTTCAGGTAAAAAGTTCTTATAATTTTTATAATTCTGCCCAAAACATAGATTATGGGTACTCGATAGAACCGCCTCAGCGAGGCGGTTCTAACGAGTAACCACAATCTATGTTTGGAGCAGAAATAAGAAAAATAATGTATACCCCTATATAAAAATGGGGTTTAAGGGGGTCAAAATGATATAGGTATGTTTTCGTGATGAATACATTGTAACCTGCTTGAACGTACTTTAACGTACCTTAACGTACTTTAACGTATCTTAACGTACTTTAACGTAATAAATGCTCATGCTTGCCCTACTTTATCTTCAAAATAACCTGTAAAGACTTTTGGAGAGACGTTAGTGACGATTTATCTCTTCAGCATGTTCAATTTTCGCACAAGGTGCACATGTACATATCAGACTAAATTTTGTCAACTTGAGCACACGCAGTTTACCAAGGCAACCGCTATGCATAAACGATTTGGCAGCAGAACTGCTAATGCCTAAACAAGATTGTCTGGGCATTCAAGGACCACATATGCCAAAAGAAGTTAATTCTCTATTAACGCGATACTCTCTGTATGCTGGGTAATATTTTCCACAGACGACATTCCATTTCGAAAACTGAAAGTTTTCAGATAAAAAATCTGATATTTTCCATATTTCTGCTCAAAACATAGATTGTGGGTACTCGTTAGAACCGCCTCAGCGAGGAGGTTCTAACGAGTACCCACAATCTATGTTTTTGAGCAGAAATAAGAAAAATAATGTATACCCCTGTAAACCCCAGTTTTACTGTATAAAAGTGGGGTTTTAGGGGGTAAAAATTATATATGTATGTTTTCGTGATGATACTTACCATAAGCTGTGGACTAATATCTGTGAGATAAGGCAAAATTTTAAGGGTGATTTGACAAAATTCTGTGAGATTTTCTTAATTATCACTTTGGAGCTTCCCCAATATAGTCTAAAGTCTTTTTTTCCTGTAAGAAGCTTCTGAAAACCACAACATGTGTGATTTATGTTTATTTCTTCATAAAATCTGTTGTAAATTGATCTGAAAATTCTGTGAGATTTGAATTTTTTTATGGGAACTGCCTTCTAGATGAGCCAAATTCTGTGAGATTTTACCTCACAATGTGAGATATAGCATATATGGACATTTCTAAATGTTTTTTCTTAGTTCTCCGGAGAAATGTACTTGACATTTCATGCAAATTGTCTCCTTAGGAGGCAATCTATATGAAATGTCAAAGCCTATTTTCTGGAAAAAAAAAATAAGAATAAATAATATCAATGTGTTGTCCACAGATAAAGCCAAGAGCGTTGTAATGGTAAAACTAAAATGCCCAAAAGAGGCAGATAATTGAAGGTATTTGTCCTGCGTCACGTTAACTTGTAATCAGATGTCGCAACAATGTCATGGATAATAAGGCAACCTTGCCTCTCTGCGGGAAGCCTAGTTGAGCCGCAGCGTGAGAAAACGTACCTTCTGACATGTGCGCCCAACGAAGACTCAAATCAGCCTGCGCATCTGTGCAGTCTGATCAGAGTCTTCGTTGTCCGCTTGAAAAAAATGCATCATTGGCTATCCCATCACGAGAACATACCTATATAATTTTGACCCCCTAAAACCCCACTTTTATTTAGTAAAACTGGGGTTTACAGAGGTATACATTATTTTTCTTATTTCTGCTCAAAACCATAGATTGTGGGTACTCGTTAGAACCGCCCCGGTGCTCAAAAACATAGATTGTGGGTACTCGTTAGAACCACCTCGCCGAGGCGGTTCTAACGAGTACCCACAATCTACGTTTCTGAGCAGAAATATGAAAAATATTAGGGTTTTTATTCTAAAAAATTTCAGATTTTGGAGGTAAAAGTTTCTACATATTTGAATAGGCGTGTTTTCGTAATGCAAAATGCGCCAATTGAAGATTCAGATCAGACTGCGTGAATGCACAGGTCGATCTGCGTCTTCGCTGGGCGTATATATTCGAAGGTATGTTTTCTCAGGTTGGGGCTCAGTTCTGTATTGATCTTTGCTCTCCAACACTTAGCAGGGTATCATAGTGGCCAAATTCAGTAGACGAAGAACAGATAGTATTTTTCTTATGTTTCCCAGAAAATAGGATTTGGCATTTCATGCAAATTATCTCCCAGGGAAAAATAAGAAAACAGGATTAGACATGTTATGCAAATTGTCTCCTAATGAGATTTTTGCATGAATGTCATATCCCATTTTCTGGGGAAAAATAAGAAAAAAAAATACATGCATTTAAAAATGGCGCCCGCTGAAATTTTTAACCAGCATGCTGAGCGTTCATTTGTATCTCGGTAGATGCATACACATGTAGTACATGTAACCCAGCTAGCATTCTATATAAATCTATATCGGGCCGTTATCGGCCCGTCAGGGTAGCTGACGGGCCGATAACGGCCCGATATAGAATTATATAGAATGCTTACTGGGTAAGTCCTTGTTGCCATTTCAAATTTGTTCATTTATTTTATTTATACTACATACATGACCTTCGTCATCCATCACGAAAACATGCCTATATAATTTTGACCCCCTTAAACCCCACTTTTATATAGTAAAACTGGGGTTTACAGGGGTATGCATTATTTTTCTTATTTCTGCTCAAAAAACATAGATTGTGGGTACTGGTTAGAACCGCCTCGTCGAGGCGGTTCTAACGAGTACCCACAATCTATGTTTTGAGGATAAATATGAAAAATAGAGGAATTTTTTTTCATCTGAAAATATTCCTTCTTTGGTTGTAAAATTTTCAATATATTTGAATAAGCGTGTTTTCATAATGACTTTCTTTCGTCCATTTATTTTATGAGCTGTATTGTTTGTTTACATATGAGTCTGTAAGAATACTAACGTTAGTTTGTTGAAACCTGTAGTTTAGCTCTTAAACGGAAAATCAAGGCTGGAGAAGTCTGTATCTGAAATAACAGATCAACACAGACCATGTGTCGTCAAAATGGCGACACCCTTGACAGACGCATCACGAAAACACGCCTATATAATTTCGACCCCTTTAAACCCCACTTTTATATAGTAAAACAGGGGTTTACAGGGGTATACATTATTATTCATAGTTCTGATTAAAAACATAGATTGTGGGTACTCGTTAGAACCGCCTTGCCGAGGCGATTCTAACGAGTACCCACAATCTATGTTTTGAGCAGAAATATGAAAAAATATGAAAATGTTCAGTTTTTGGAAGTGAAATTTTCTATATATTTGAATAGTCATGTTTTCGTAATGTTTTGTAATCTTTAAACACCAGGAAATTTCTTAATGTTTGTCCTATTTTGATAAACTTTGCATCAAAATGCATGATTTTTGAAGATCTGCCATTTCGGATGCATTCTTGGCCAATACTGCGTTTTCCTTTAAATGACCAATCACAACTGCAACACACGACATTTTGAATATATCTTGTTTTTTTTAATAAATAAATAAATAAATAAATAAATAAATAAATAAACAAATAAGTCTTGAAATTCTAATAAAAATCTAAAAAATTGCCTTTGGAAACTAAGCACACACAAAAGCACGAAAATCGGAGACTTGGTTTGATTAACTCTCTTAATACAGTCGAACCTCGATGGCTCGAACACTGATGGCTCGTTTACCATGGCTAATTCGAACTCGTTTTTGAGTCCCTACGAAATTCTTCTGATATCTCAAGAAAACAAATATTTAAGGAAATTTTCTTTTTTTATCGTGAAATTTAGGTTGTGTGTACTCATTAGAATCGCCTCATCGAGGCGATTCTAATGAATACACGCATCGAGGCGATTCTAATGAGTTCTATCCTGACTGTACAGGTCTGTCCGAATACTTATGGTAAATACAATGTGTGTATAACATAGGTTTTCGGTAGACTAGACTCATATAAACAATATTTTTTGTTCACTTTGAAGTACCTTGTATACAGAGCCGGAAATCTCTTGGATTACAATATAATCTAATTTAACATTTACCGCTCTCTAGGCTTATTCAGCAGACGATAAATTGACGTTATAAGTCTTATTTTCCCCAGAAAATGGGCAATGACATTTCATCCAATGGAGACAATTTGCATGAAATGTCAAATCCTGGCAAACTTTATGTACCTAAAATTTGAAGAGCATCAAAATCGTCTGGAATTTGAAACACGAAGAGTACTATGTAATAAGAGAGCTGCAACATACACCGTCAGCGAATATTTCGATTACATTACGAAAACACGCCTATTCAAATATATAGAAAATTTTATCTTCAAAAACTGAAAAATTTCAGATAAAAAACTCAGATATTTTTTCAAATTTCTGCACAAAACATAGGTTGTGGGTACTCGTTAGAACCGCCTCGGCGAGGCGGTTCTAACGAGTACCCACAATCTATGATTTGAGCAGAAATAAGAAAAATAATGTATACCCCTGTAAACCCCAGTTTTACTATACAAAAGTGGGGTTTAAGGGGGTCAAAATTATATAGGCATGTTTTCGTGATGAGCTTGCACATCTTTGCAATCTGATTTGGGGCTTCTGAGTTCGGTCACAAAATCGTTCTATATGAGCCTGGGCAAAACATTTCCTAAACAAATGCATATGCGCCAAGCGAATGCGCAGATCCGCGCAGTCTGATCAGAGTCATCGCAGGGCACTTTGTGAGTAGCCAAGGCTTCAAAGCGTCTTCAGGAAGACTCTGAAGACTTTGATCAGACTACGCGGATTCACAGGTTGATCAGTGTCTTCGACGGACGCAAAATGTAGTCTTGTAGGAAATGTTTGCCCTGGATAAATTTATAGAATAAAATTACAGAATGCATATCGAAGAACAAAAAGCATATGACACAATCAGATTGTCATTACGAAAACACGCCTACATGTATTCAAATATTCAAATATATTGAAAATTTTACAACCAAACAAAAAACAGAAAAAAAATTCAGATAAAAACTACTTGATATATTTTTTATCATATTTCTGCATAAAACATAGATTGTGGGTACTCGTTATAAATACCTCGGCGGTGCGGTTCTAATGAGTACCCACAATCTTTGTTTTTGAGCAGAAATATGAAAAATGATGTGTGCCCCTGTAAACCCCATTTTTATTGCATAAAAGTTGGATTGAAGGGGGTCAAAATTATAGCGTGTTTTCATGATGGCATGTAAGCTGGCCAATCTGGACCACCACTGTTCGCAAATTACGTAAAGACCCTGTCGCAGCCTGAATTTTTGTTGCCCGTTTGAAGTTTTCGGACATCTACAAAATGTTGCATGGTTTCCATATGCTGACATATACATGTACACGTAATCGGTAAACAGGTGAAGAAACTGGTTATCGAAAAGTAAGATCTGATGTCAAGTTAACTCTTAATTTGACATGTGATTAGATTATTTAACCAATTTAAGCCTAGCGTCCCAAAAAAAGGACATTAGCAAACAGTGTAGCCCAAGATCAGACGCCGCAGAACGCGGCGTCTGATCAGTGTCTACACTGTTTGCAAAAAATAGAAAAAAAAATTCTATTAAACATAGTAATAGTAGGAAAAAAACAGACATCCCTTACCTAGAAATGGACCGGTCCAAAGCATTAAAGTAGAAGAATCCACTCGGCATAAATGCGTTAATCTGCATAAAGTGTCAGGCAAAAGCAAACATGTAACCATTACGAAAACACGCCTATTCAAATATATTTAAAATTTTACAATCAAAAAAGGAAAATTTTCAGATAAAAAATTCCGATATTTTTTTCATATTTCTGTTCAAAACATAGATTGTGGGTACATGTTAGAACCGCCTCGGCGAGGCGATTCTAAAAAGTACCCACAATCTATGTTTTTGAACAGAAATAAGAAAATTAATGTATACCCTTGTAAACCCCAGCTTTACTATATAAAAGTGGGGTTTAAGGGGATAAATATTATATATAGGCATGTTTTCATGTAACATACTGTATCATGAGATTGACTGTATACATGTATGTATCTAATGGTTAAGAACAATGAATAATACGAAATTATTGATTTTGTTTTCATAAAATTTATTAACTGAATGACGAAAACACGCCTATTTCAATATATTGAAAATTTTACAACCAAAAAAGAAAATTTTTCAGATAAATAAATTCTAATATTTTCATATTTCTGCTCAAAATATAGATTGTGGGCACTCGTAAGAACCGCCTAGCGAGTACCCACGATCTATGTATTTAGTAAAATAAAGAAAAATAATGTATACCCATGTAAACCCCAATTTTAGTATATAAAAGTAGGGTTTAAGGGGGTCAATATCATATAGGCGTGTTTTCGTGATGTGTAATTAGCAAAATAACTGTCTAAAAAAAAACAAAAAAAAAAAACAAAAAACAATTAAATGTGTCGAAACGTGAGAAAACGTACCTTTTGACATGTGCGAATACTAAATAGGAAATCACTTTAAGATATAATAATTCCTGTTTGGCCTAGCCTGATTCCGGATCTGGCTAAATTCCTATTTTGACTACGACATACTCGTATACATAGAATATCTCCATTGTCCCCATATGTTATGCTTGGCTCTAGGGATGTGGAATGGACAGGGATAAGGGTAACTTGAAGAAGGCTGTAAAAGCCCTGCCTATTCATATACTTGGTTTCAGTATTTCCACTGTTACACATATATTATTTTTATAAATGCAACGCATTTCAGTGCGTTCTACAAACAATGATAGGCTGTTTGTAATATTTTCGAGGGCAGGGGAAAATTTAACCCATTTTAGACTGGATAAACTCCCCCACACTATATATTCGAACAGACGAATTTCGATTTGAGGTATGTCAGGCTACGTGATTTAAGATTTATCTACCTTTACAAATGTACAGCGGGCCGTTATCAGCCCGTCAGCTACCCTGACAGGCCGATAACGGCCCGTTATAGATTTATGTAGAATGCTTACGGGGTATATTCTTAGAGAAAAAAAATGGCTAAACTATTTGCAAACAGTGGAGATTCTGCGGCGTCTGATCTGGGTCTGTACTGTTTGCCAATTACCCGTTTTGGGGTCTCCAGACTGAACTAGTAATTAGCACGATTGAAAGCAGATAAGATGGAAATTAAATCGAGGAAAAAAAGAGTATGGATATAGCCTGGCTTCAGAAAACAAGGATACTAATGTGTTAACAAAACAGGGCAATTAAATCGCACATTGCCAAGATAAAAGAAATGGGGTGTGGGGAGTAGAGAGGGACGCCTGTACTGCATCTATATAGGAAGAACCCCTATATACCCTACCACTAGGAGCTAAGGCGAATCGTGTGTGAGGTGGACTTTGGCTGACGTTTAACATAATGTTAGAATTAACAAAATACAATATGTACAATTGCAACAGTTTTACTTAATCATAGCCCTTTCATACTTTGTTCTCGACGAAAGCGCTTCTTATGAGTACCCACAACATATGTTCTTGTCAAGAAACCATCAGTACTTCTTGGTTGCAGACAAAAAATACTTTATCTGGATCTATGACGTTGCACTGTACCAGAATGAAAATATTACATTTATAATATTACATTAGACTACACATTGTCTGTAAATATCAGTGTCTTAGGTAAGCTGCTGTTTGGGGTATTTGCCCAATTAAAAGTTTTGTAAAAGCACTTTAAATTTTTATGGGGTAAATACCCACATATCTGTAGTTTAAGCACCCACTTGCTAAACAGTTACATTACGAAAACACGCCTATTCAAATATACTGAAAATTTTACCACCAAAAATGATAAAAATCAGAAAAAATAATCTGATATTTTTCATATTTCTGCTCAAACCATAGATTGTGGGTACTCGTTAGAACCGCCTCCGCGAGGCGGTTCTAACGAGTACCCACAATCTATGTTTCGGACAGAAATTTGAAAAAAAAAGTATACCCCTGTAAACCCCAGTTTTACTGTATAAAAGTGGGGTTTAAGGGGGTCAACATTATACAGGTGTGTTTTCGTGATGTCCAAAAGAAAAGTCCATGATACACAAGTCTATTAGTAAAAATACCCCCGGGCCAACCCACCACCACTCCCCATCCCCCACCACACACACACACACACACAAAAAATAAAACAAAAAAAAAAAAAAAAAAAAAAAAAAAAAAACAACAAAAAAAAAAACAACAACAAAAAAACTGTTGCTTAAAACCTTATTTAAGGCACTGAAATAAGTACTAATGCACAGCTACAACCTCGTATATTAACAAACCCTACCTTTGTCGTGTGGAATCCAGATATTGTATTGAAAACAAATTCCAACAATAACGAAAGAGTACGACAGCTGAGACCCACAGCACTATAACCTAAACACTAGCCAAGAAATTCCAATATCTCCTTTCACATGTGTGCTTTGATGGCAATAGAAACTATGCCCTCGATGAAAGCTGGCTACTGGTATTTGAACAACAAACCTGAACTGAACTATCGGATTTATTTATTCGCTTGATATTAAGACTGATACACGATTTTAACCTATACCACTCTATGGGCAAATTCGGCAGACCACAAATTGATGATACTTTTCTTACTTTTCCCAGAAAACAGGATTTGACATTTCACTCAAATTGTCTCCAATTTGCATTTTTCTTTGCTTGGCGTTTTATTTTAAATCAAAACACTTTGACCATGTCTTATCAGGAACCCTTTGTCTCTTCTTTTTTCTGTGCATGTATTTTTTTTTTTTTTTTTTGTTGTGAAATATTTTACCCTAAAATAAAATTCATGGCCCAACATATGCAATTACTAAAGTATATATTTATTTATTTATTTTCTTTTCTAAATTTTGTCTTAACATTTTTTTTCTTTATTGATTTTAAATTACTACATGTAATACTCCATAACAATATAATGAAAATTTCAGAAATTTTGAACAACATAACGAAAACATACCTATATAATTTTGACCCCCTTGAACCCCATTTTTATATAGTAAAACTGGGGTTTACAGGGGTACACATTATTTAGTTATTTCTGTTCAAAAATATAGATTGTGGGTACTCGTTAGAACCGCCTCACTGAGGCGGTTCTAACGAGTACCCACAATCTATGCTTTGAGCAGAATTATGAAAAATATCAAAATTTGTATCTGAAAAATTGCCATTTTTGGTGGTAAAATTTTCAGTGTATTTGAATAGGCGTGTTTTCGTAATGTTGAACTACTTGAAAACCTGCGTCGAACCACCTACCTTATCATTTTTTGCATTATTTGCAGCCATTTTTACTAGGGAGAAATGATTAAAAAAAACAAAAAAAAAAACAACAAAAAAACAAAAAAACAACAACAACAAAAAAACAATGAATATAATGAGTAGAAAACAAACTTTTGATACATAGGTAACATAGGTAGTTACGACAATAGGTTTCTTATTAAATCATGGCAAAAGTTTGCAAACTCACTTCCTCTGTGAAAAGCGTCAGGCAAAAAAAAAAAAAAAAAAACAACAACAACAAAAAAAAAACGAGTTTCTAAACGATATCGAAAGAACTGCAAGCATTCGGGCACAATAATTCCTTCTTATACATGTCCTAAAATTGGTTTCAGGGGCGGATTCAGGGTGGAGGTCGGGGTTTCAGTTGAATTACTTTTTGACTCAAAATTTCATTTTTATGGGAAATTTAGGACAAATTTGGGATACCGCATTTACCCTAAATATTCACACCACTTACTCTTTATCTTATATTTCTCTCCAACACGTTCGTTTTACTGCCTGTGAATGTGTGTAAAATTGTTGGGTGTCCAGACTGACCGTTATTAGAACATGGAAGCGTATTGTGATCAGTATATTCGCTGGCCGCACGTTTCAAAATATAGACTTCTTCATTTTTCTTCAGTTCTTTGCTTTAAACTTTCGGAAACGTACAGTAAGGTAGTATGAGGGAGAGAAATCAGAATTTCTATAAGCAGCAAAAAATAACTAATTACTTTTTTTTTCCTTTAAAGGTTGACTTTTCCTTTATTTTTCTATTATTCTTTAGAAAAAAGCCAATTTTCATGAACATATTTTTGTACTTTCCGTTTTTGCCAGCCTCGATGGCTCATTTGGATGCGCTGGAGACCAGGAGGTCGCGGGTTCAACCCCCGCCGTAGTCGGCAACATTCTTTCGTGGAGATTGATCATGAAATATTTTCTACGGTCATTCTCTCCCTTCCGCTGATTCAGAAGGGCAGTTGTCAGTTTCTGGCGAAAGAATGTGCACAATACTGGTTAACCGCTTAGAGGACTAAGCCTGCCCTGTAGTTAGGTAAACTGACTGCGCTCGACATGACCCCATTGGGTTGACTGGGCCGTAAAACGTCAAAACAAACAAACAAACTTTCCGTTTTTGCGGATTGTTTATAATATTCTTTTCATCCTATACAGTTTTCTTTACTTTCCTCTAAACATATTAATTTTTCATTTATTTTACATCCCCAGTTTCTCCAATCACCAGTATTAGCCATTTGTTCTCTAATCTATATAAAGCATGGCCATTTTTTTCTGTAATCAGTAAACCCTATACAGACCCTCTAGTATGGTATCCGAATGTTCAGGGTAATTAAGATCCTGTTCAAAGAGAATGCAGATGCATCGAACGTGCGTTATGGCTAATAACTTGAGCCGATCTTCCTTGTGTTCTGAACGATAATTCTTTTCATCATCATCAAAATCACATAGTGTACGGTATGAGCCGATAAATTGTATTTACCTTAAATTTTCGGACACCTGAACATCTTACCATACTTCTAAAATATGTTAAAATCATTTCTACTACCTGTTCATGTATCTACAAGTGCTGGATGAGAGGCAATCAGTGTAGATCCTGATCAGACGCCGCGTTCTGCGGCGTCTGATCCAGGTCTACACTGTTTGCACAGCCCTATCTGTCCGATTGCTTATGGTAAATATGGCAATACATGTATATCAGACGCAAATTGTGAAAATGGGTTTTCTATATACCGCAGAATCTGTAAATGAGCCGAAATATGAGAAAATGTGCATTCGGAGATTTGGGCCCAGTGAACTCAGATCAGACTGCGCATCCGCGCAGTCTGACCTGAGTTCACTTGGCCCTCTTTAAATAGCGAAGTATCCAAAGTCTTCTCAGGATTACAGGGAGACAAACCGGACTGTGTGAATGTTGTTTCTTATCTTCGCTGGACGCCATTATCCAAAGGTACGTTTCGGACGTTTCGGTTCATATCGGCTTTGCTGTTCGTCCATATGTTCATGCATGATGGGTGTATTGCGAATGCGCAAGCTGATCTGGGCATGTGTTGTCAGTTTAAACCACGGAGCTCGCTTTTCGCACAGCAAGTCACATGCATGTATGTCTTGTCTGGTTTTCATCGAAAACTATGTTCAAAATAAGCAGATATGAAAGTAAGCAAGCTAATCGTTTACAGATCTTCCCTGGCTATCATCATTATTCACTTAAAAATGCAGTTAATTTACATACACAGACACTACATATATTAGGACTTTGTATAAAGTAATAATGAAGATAAAATAAACGAAAGATTTCCAGTTGATTTTATGTTATTTCTTTGTTAACCACAGCTAAGCACTTGACCTCGAAATTTCTGGTTTCCAGAGCAATGTAATGAGGAACTCCATCACGAAAACAGGTCTATATAGTTTTGACTCCCTTAAACCCCACCTGTTTATAGTAAAACTGGGTTTTACAGGGGTATACATTATTTTTCTTATTTTTCTTATTTCTGCTCCAAAACATAGATTGTGGGTACTCGTTAGAACCGCCTCTATATTTTGAGCAGAAATATGAAAAATATCAGAGTTTTTTTTATCTGAAATGTTTCAGTTTTTGGAGGTGAATTTTCTATATATTTGAATAGGCGTGTTTTCGTAATGAAACTCGCTTGAGCTGAGACCATGGTAGCTAAACCTACCATTTACAATATGTTGCTTTATGCCGAAAGCAATATCTGCTTGTGCATTCGAACAGCATAATATTATCGAGTATGTAATTTAACTTTCCCAATTTCCGTGTCACAATAACATAATTGTGAAAACGGGGCGCATGTATGTTTAAAGTATAAATATATATTTTCAGTCAAATGTCTTCGTTTGTGTTGATTTTAAACCTGTGATTTAATTGTTTGTGTTGAGGTTTTACGGCCCAGTCAACCCAATGGGGTCATGTCGAGCGCGGTCAGTTTACCTAACCACACATTTACTGGGCAGGCTTAGTCCTCTTAGCGGTTTACCAGTATTGTGCACATTCTTTCGCCAGAAACTGACAACTGCCCTTCTTGAATCAGCGGAAGGGAGAGAATGACCGTAGAAAATATTTCATGATCAATCTCCACGAAAGAATGTTTCCGACCTCGGCGGGGATCGAACCCGCGACCTCCTGGTGTCCAATCGGACGCGCATCCAACTGAGCCACCGAGGCCGGCCCTGTGATTTAATACAAACAGCTTTTTGTACTTTAAATCTATCTTGCTGGAGTTGTCTATATTCATTTCCTCAGTTTCTCAAGTTCTTTTATTGAAAATGCTATGTCATATATTAAAGAAAATACATACTTTCCATAGGAGCACTGAGGTAGTGATATGGAAGCTACACAGCATTTGCTTCTTATGTGTCCTCTATATGATAGCATTAGACAAAACATAACGTGTACACGCTATGCAAAATGCAACATGCATTGCTTTTTCTAAACTGTAACATGCCTTTATATGTAAAACACCTAACAGTATATAACATATACCTTTCTAAT
Organism: Anodontia alba; assembly: GCA_964016985.1. Taxonomy (NCBI): domain Eukaryota; kingdom Metazoa; phylum Mollusca; class Bivalvia; order Lucinida; family Lucinidae; genus Anodontia; species Anodontia alba. Next base: position 125,100,380 of record OZ024823.1, read on the forward strand.
ATATGACCTTTATTGCCTACAAAGCAGATTTTGTTTTAGGAAAATGTAGCTATCACAGGTAAGTTTACTAAACTAGGTAAGTTCATTTATTCAGTGCAAAACATTGATAGAAACACCAAATAAATTTAGAGTTTCTAAACAATTGCACACTAAAATATGCAGCGACCTGCATAGCCCGCAAATGTTGCTGAAAACTGTATCTGAGATAGAAGATCTTGACAAACTATGTACGTTGATGCGTTTTGATAGAAAATAAGAATGTTTTAAGTATCAAAACTGCCTTTATGAGCGCCGTCATTTTGAATTTATCTTAAGGCCTTAATAAAATAAGCAAAGTTAAATATATATTATTCGCCACAATATTCAACCACTATATTTGTGTATATAGCTTCAGCTCTAGACAGATAATGATTTTATTATATTTTTTTTTTGTTTTCTAATAAAACAGAAGACTATTTACTATTATGAAATGTTAAGAACCTCATTAAATATTCAAAATGGCGGCACCCTCGATAATGGATTTAAAATCTTACTCGTCTTTAACTCCCTAAGTTATTCTTTATTCAAATTTGATAAAATTAACACAACAATGCATGATTTGTCAACCTCTTTCATTTCTCATGCATTCTCCACCATTCTTGCAATTTCCTTTAATAGTGTATATTATAGAGGAACATGTGTTCGAGTCACAAAGACGATAACGTCAAAAATGGAAGAGAATATACCGGTAACGCCCTCTAAAGTACAAAATACTGAAAGACATAACCATTTCTTTCGCATATTATGTTACATGTAAAAGGGAACCCGAGGTGTATATTATACAGTCTTGATAACCATTTCATTCCTGCAGACCAACATGGATACCCATCACGAAAACACGCCTATATAATTTAGACCCCCTTAAACCCCACTTTTATATAGTAAAACTGGGGTTTACAGGGGTATACATTGTTTTTCTTATTTTGCTAAAAATCATAAATTGTTGGTACTCGTTAGAACCGCCTCGGCGAGGCGATTCTTACGAGTACCCACAATCTATGTTTTGAGCAGAAATATGAAAAATATCAGAATTTTTTACCTGTAAATTTCTCTTTTTGGTTCTAAAATTTTCAGTATATTTGAATAGGCGTGTTTTCGTAATGTTTGCAAACGAGCCTTCCCAGCAGGGTCTACAGTATTTGCCATTCTATTACTGATTTTTGACTAAACCCCTATTTTCAACAATGGTTAACTCCAAATTCAGAGAAGGATGAGCCAATCTCAGAAACTCAAGCGTAAATGATATGATTCATGTTACCCATAACTGAAAGTGGAAACGGATATAAAGGGGTAAACAATATTTCTTTCATGATTCACTGTCTGGTGAATGTTGTAAGCATGCTATGCGAGCTCGGCGAAATAATGCGAATGTAGCAAATATGTTAGTAACTCCAGCTGAACATCACGAAAACATGCCTATATAAATTTGATCCCCTTAAACCCCATTTTTACATAGTAAAACTGGGGTTTACAGGGGTATACAGTATTTTTCTTATTTCTGCTCAAAAATTAATGTTTTGCGCAGAAATATGAAAAATATCAGAGTTTTTTTATCTGAAAATTTTCAATTTTTGGAGGTAAAATTTTCTATACATTTGAATAGGCATGTTTTCGTAATGCGTTACTGGGCCAGTCTTCTATGTCATTATAGGGTGATTTACTCCCATTCCAACATCTGTTATTATAGTGTGATTTACGTAGAAATGGACAGCGATACGGTAATGACCGCCTATTATGTTCATTTGAAATCGACATTACGGAGGAACCTCAGTTTTATGTCTGTGCCATTTAACGTAGCTGTCCTTGTCATAATCGTTGCCTTCCATGGGATCTATTTGGATAAGTTGTACAGTGTACACCGTAATAATACTTACCGTGTTCGATCTAATTACCACTCACACCCCTTTAAGCGCACAGTCAAGAAATTCCGTAGTCTTCAGATTACAGCCAGTGTACTTCTTCTTTACTTATGCCTTTATAAAGAAAATCAGAAAAAACAAAAAACAAAAAAAAAAAAAAAAAAAAAAAAACAACAACCCCCCCCCCCCAAAAAAAAAAGAAAACAACAAAAAAACGCATAATCATCATCAACTAAGTCATTTTCTGATCTTTTTTTAGAGTGTATCCTTAGTAGGTGGATACATGTACATATTTTACCACAACTGAGTGTTCCCAGCAATTTTGAAAAACGTAAGTGCACAATGCGGTAATTAGGTCGAATACGGTAATAACAAAATATGCATACATGCACATGTAGGGTGTCCTCGGGCGCTATACTTTTGCTAACTGTTGTCTAGGATCACCACAGTAATGACATGACTCGAAAACATCGAACTCTAGTTGTTCGGAACATCAGTTCGGAGCGCCAAGAGCCAACATTGTGGCAAAGTGATTCAACTATATGTGTTAAGGTTGCGCATACATATACCAAGTATAAACTGCTGTACTGTGAGATTTATAACCATGTATCATTTTAACAGTATTATCATAGATCTAGATAAGGGAGGGTATCCGGTAAATATTTTTCTTATTTCTCCACGAAAACATATGTTGTGGGTATTCGTTAGAAGCGCCTCGGCGAGGCGCTTCTAATGAGTACCCACAACATATGTTTTTGTGGAGAAATAAGAAAAATATCAATATTTTTAGATTGAAAAAGCGCCTTAACTTGTGCTATGAGTATGATTCTATTTGAAAGGTTTAGCTAAACAGCATTAGTTTCACTGTTCCGTATATTACAAATGTCATAGATTTTCGTGACTAGCCTCAGCTTGTTCCATTCGTTAGCGTGATATCACTGAGCTGGAACGTGTTCTGGTATATTGATCCTGTTGTTTGGTTCCTGTTTGTGCAGTTTTGGTTCTTTTCCGATCGAAGTAATAAAACAACAACAACAATAACGACAACAAAGCAACAACAACAACAACAGCAGCAAAACAACAACAACAACAACAACAAAAACAACAACAACAACATATAACCCAAGGACAGGCGCTCAAACCATCATTGTGGAATTATGTTATCTCAGTATGTTATCCTTCGTTACTGCATAGTTGTTTTAATTTCATTCTACTATAATGATTGGTTGAGTCTCTGTTCATATATCGTATTGTCCACGATAAATAAGTACTTCTTGTAATAATGATAAACTGTCATGATATAATACAATTTATATACAGTCGACTCTTGTTATCGCGAACTCCAAGGGACTCTATGAAACACTTCGAGATATCCGTACTTCGACATATCAGATTTGCGGAACTGAGGAAAACAATTAATCGAACAACCACCTTTAACAGAATGAATATGTAATTTGACTCCTAAGTTAGAGATATATTGAAAATATTGTGGAAAAGAGGAGAAATTGCTCCTAAGGAGCAATTTCTCCTCTTTTCCACAATATTTTGTTGCCTGTTGGTAGATCTATGTGTATAACAGAGACCAGATTTTTACTTCGAGATAAGCGGTTATTCGAGATAAGCGAGTTCGAGATAACGAGAGTCGACTGTATGTGTATTAGGAGAAGAACTAAATAAGCTTATGCTTCCGTTATAATCCTATCTTTTATGTATATGTCATGTATGTTTGTATAATCATTGTAGTTTTGAAATAAAATATGTTTAAACCAAGGAGAGACGCAGTGGCCTCGATTTTTTTGCGTTAATTATGACATTATGGTAAAATTAGTTGTTGGTTTGGACTGCAACATGTTTAAGGATATTTGATTATAGGAGATATGATAAAACGTTCGAATTTCCATGACGTTCTTTCTGATTTGCGTTTCCAATATCTATCTTGGACTCATGAATATTACGCACAGAAATGTATTATGTTAATGTATGGCTACATCTAATTGATTTTCCGTTTTTTTTTTTTGTTTTTTGTTTTTTTGTTTTTTTTTTCAACAAGGGGAACAACTTTGTGACTTTCTGTTCGGTTTCCTTTACACCGATAATCTACTAAATGTGAGTCTAGTCAAACATTATATTTGTCGCTATTTATTTATTGATTTTGCCGGAAAAGAAGATTTTATCTAAGATTTCGTCTGTGAGAAAGACGATTTTATCTAATATTTTGAAATGTTAAGAACCGCATTAAATATTCGAACCGGCGGCGCTCTTGAAATTCTTTGAATTTGTTCGTAAGTCAGTTTTCTTTATCCGAATTTAATTAAATGCATGACTTGTCAACCATTCTTTCCCCTTCAGATGGCCTCATCACTGACCTTAAGTCTGTTTGGCTCCATATTGATGAATCTATGTACACATTACGAAAACACGCTTACTCAAATATATTGAAATTTCACCTCCAAAACCTGAAAAATTTCAGATAAAAAAAAAAACAAAAAAAAACTCTGTTTTTCATATTTCTGTCGAAATCATAGATTGTGGGTATTCGTTAGAATCGCCTCGCACTCATCAGAACCACCTCTGCGAGGTGATTCTAACGAGTAACCACAATCTATTTTTTTAGGAAAAAATAAAAAAAAAATAATGTATACTCTGTAAACCCCAGTTTTACCATATAAAAGTGGGATTTATATGAGGGTCAAAATTATATAGGCATGTTTTCGTGATGAAAATAGTGGTTGATGACAAACAGTATAGCCCATGATCATATGACACATTTTCAGCATCTATTCTGGGTCTACATTGTTTGCTGAGGCCTTTCGGTCCTAACACTTCCTGCAAATACGATAGACTTTGCGGATTAGCTGGCTGGACTTATATATAACAGTCGCTCTTCGCAAAATAGAATGTTGCAGATTACACTTCGCCCGAATATATACAGTCGAACCTCGTTATCTCGAACTCGCTTATTTCGAATTACCGCTTATCTCGAAGTGAAAATCTGGTCCCTGTTTTAACATGAAACTATGACAATAGGTTACAAAATAATGTGGAAAAGAGGAGAAATTGCTCCTAAGGAGCAATTTCTCCTCTTTTCCACATTATTTCATATATATATTTCTAACTTCAGGAGTCAAATTACATATTCATATGTTAAATGTGTTTTTTTTTAATTTATAGTTTTCCTCACTCTCTCAACTCTGATACGTCGAGGTACGGATATCTCGAAGTGTTTCAGTGAGTCCCTTGGAATTCGAGATAACGAGAGTCGACTGTATATGTCAATTTGTTAACCAACGGAACGCATGCCAACCTAACTCAGCACCGCAGAGTTTTCATTACAAGCGAACACAAAATTTGCTCCCGACAAAAACAGAAACATACGTAGAATAACTGATGCATATGGCGGGAAAATGGCCCTTACGACATATTGAGGTATGGACTACGATGGTCCAGATCACACAGTCGTTGGCAGTCTGAACGGGGACTGGTGACTGGCCTGCAAAATTAACAGATATTCCGAATATGTGGAAGGCCAGACATTACGGAAACACGCCTTTTCAAACATTTTGAGAATTTCGCCACTGAAAACTGAAATTTTCAGGTAAATATTCTGATATTTTTCCTATTTCTGCTCAAAACATAGATTGTGGGTACCCGTTAGAACCGCCTCGCCGAGGCGGTTCTAACGAGTACCCACAATCTATGTTTTTGAGCAGAAATTAGAAAAATAATGTATACCCCTGTAAACCCCAGTGTTACTATTTAAAAGTGGGGTTAAGGGAGTCAAAATTATATAGGGGAAAGTTCTCTTCAGACAAAGCGGATGCGCCGGCTGAACTGGGACCTCGCTTTTCACGAGTTGTGCATCAATTAAATATAATCTAAACATCATAATACTAAGGAGATCATTAGCTTGTAATGCATGCTGTATGTATTAGAACAACGTGACATACAGGGAATTAATTAGCACACAAATTATTATTTATCCTATTATGTAACGAGAGCATATGGAAAATGTATTCGCCGAGCCATGCGAAAAGGTATTTTCGGGGCATCCGTGAGTCTGATCAAGGCATTCACTGTTCAGAAACATTCTGGTAACTAGCAGATTATGTAAACTATATCGTTGGAGACCGAAGGTCCTGACCTGACCTCACAGATGTGCAGTCTGCTGTGGCGTTTGGCTGTACATGTATACCCAGAACATTACGAAAACATGCCTATTCAAATATACTGAAAATTTTACCGTCAAAAAATGAAAAATTTTCAGATAAAAAAAAAAAAAAATTTTTCATAACTCTGCTCAAAACATATATTTTGAGTACTCGTTAGAACCGCCTAAACGAGGCGGTTCTAACGAGTACCCACAATCTATGTTTAGAGCAGAAATGTGAAAAATAATGTATACCCCTGTAAACCCAAGTTTTACTATATAAAAGTGGGGTTTAAGGGGGTCAAAATTATATAGGTATGCGTTCGTGATGACTATTCTCATTGCACGACAGGGGCCTTATTACAATGTATCCTTTACAACTCTCTGGGTAAGCGAATGACAAATTGATGATATTTTTTTTTCTTATTTTTCCCCAGAAAACAGACTTTGCCATTTCTGAAGATACAATTCGCATAAAATTTCAAAGCCATTTTAGGGGGGAAAATGAAACACTTCAAAATGTCCTCTGCTGAAATTTGTACCCAACATGCTGAGCATAAACGATTACCTTTGCCACCATATACTTACTTTATTCTTTAGACCATCCACCCTGTTGGCCAAATCAGACGACGACCAATTAGTAAAATTCTTCTTATTGTTTTCAGACATTTTTTTTTTTTGTCATTTCAAATTCTGGTGACAGTTTGAATGGAATTCAAATCTTATTTTCTGTAAAAAAAATCTCGACTTTGAAATATCATCCGTTGTTAGTTATAGTAAGAACTTCATCACGAAATTATGCCTACATAATTTTGACCCCCTTAAACCCCATTTTTATATAGTAAAACTGGTGTTTACATGTACAGGGGTATACATTATTTTTCTTATTTCCCCAAAACATAGATTGTAGGTACCCGTTAGAACCGCCTCGGTGAGGCGGTTCTAACGAGTACACACAATCTATGTTTTGAGCAGAAATATGAAAAATATCAGAATTTTTTATCTGAAAATTTTCGTTTTTTTTTGGTGGTAAAAAGTTCAGTATATTAGAATAGGCATGTTTTCGTAACGAAAAAGGCTAATAGACAGGTGAACCGCTTTTAGCTTAAAGCTCGTACGCTACATGTACGATTCCTTGAGAGAAGCTAGGCTCCGCTCATTGTCACTGGAATGCACTTCAAGCTTCCATAAATGTCTCAGCAAGAAAAAAAACAAAAAAACAAAAAAAAAAAACAAAAAAAAAACAGATGATATTTCGATTCGGGTTTAACATTATGTGACGATCACAGATAAAGATCAGCTTGCTTATCATGGTTTCTCTTTACATTGTATGTTAGGACTGAAAAGGCATACATCAAGTCAAACAGGGGCGATTTTAATATCAAGCAAATATGCTGAAAATGTTCTTTACTTCGAACAGAAAGAAATAATTATGACCAATAAAACAACAACACACACAAACGAACATATTATATATATAACATGTGCGTGTTTGTGTTGTGTGTGTTTTCCGAAAGAAATATAGTGTGATTGTAATGAAAATGATGGTTCCACTATATTAATATGTTACCTTTTTTTCAAGTTTTTTTTTTTTTATTTTTATTATTTTATTTTGCAGTAATATATGCGTGTGCAGCCTATGGCTACATACATGTATGTAACGCAAGAATAGATACACATTTTCCACATTGTTACATGTAGCATCTCTCTCTCTCTCTCTCTCTCTCACTCTGACTCCACGTGCAGACGCGCGCGTGTGTGTTTTGCGCGTTTGTGTGGCAATTCCGTAGGTTTGTCTGCGTCTTAGTCTGCGTGTGTTTTCTTTCACTACTGAAAGAAAAAGAATAAAAGACATATGGCAAATAATTGCTAAACCACTATGCAAAACCGGAATAACTGGAAAGGTTAATTAAATGAAAGAGGCAGGGAAATCGAATTTGTACCGAGTACCCTCCGTGGGAAAATTAATGTGATCGGGTTTAATTCGACCCTTGTTTTCACACCCAATTAAATTGGTTTTATAGCTTTTAATACCCGGGCGAGTATATCCTGCTGGCCATTGTAAAGTCCGTTGACATTATTGTCATGAGCTCATTATACACAGCTGCTCATCCAAATACTCCAAGCCTTGGCCACGCCTGCGCACAAGAAAACCTACAAAAATCACATGATAAATAACAGAACAGAATAGAATTTTAATCAATTTTAAAACTTTGCAATTTCTAGTCATTCAGAACATATAATTCTCACTTACTGGTCACTATAAAGTAACACAGTTTTCGGAAACAAAGACAAAATTGGCACAAAGGATACGTCACTTTGTGCCAACTTTATAATAATAATAAAACAAACTGGGAATGTCTGCGCTAATGAGCAGAGACCATGCAGATCATGTGGCATCGTTGACCTAATGGTTTGAGTGCGCATGTCTTATTTGGGATTAATAAGCAACAGTAAATAATAATCTGCCATTAGTTAGTGTCAACGCAACAAGACAGAGAACAAGTATGGCTGCAATAGAAATGCCTGAAGATTTTGCTCTGGCGATCAACAGTCTGCCGATTGTTGGTCGGCCTGTTTGGCGTCTTACAGAGGGAAAGCATATTGTCAAGTAAGAAATAACTTGGCAGCTTCCCCGAAATACAGCGACAAGGCGAACTAACCTACATAATAATAAGAAGAAGATGCTTGCTGATGGTGTGACTGGTGATGGCGTGACCAAGATGGCGGATTCCAAGATGGCGGCGCCCACGACACCCAAGATGGCGGACTCACTCAATTTAGCAAGGCGCGCGAGCCCTTCTACGTCCACTGAGTCCGGGGAAACCACGCCGCCGAGACCTAGAACTCCCGAACTCCCACCACTGCTGCCGTGACAACCGATGACCGTCCTCTGGAGGGGGAATGGCAGAAGGTTCTGTCACGGAAGAAGTCGACGCGAAAGAAGCCTACACGTGCTTCCACCCCGAAGAAAGATGAACCAGTGTTTCAGAGGAGGAGGACCCCCTCACCACCACCCCCCCCCCCAAAAAAAAAAAAAAAAAAAAAAAAAAAAAAAATGAAAAAGATAAAAAGAAAAAAAAGGTGCAGCGGGTTCAGTCACCAGTACAGGAACAAGTACCCAGTGGACAGCAGAAGACCACCACCGGAGCTGGAAGGGGATATCCAGATCATGAAAACTATGACTTGGATGAAGGGGACAAGAGAAGATATTACATCGTCAAGGCCAATGGACTGCCCAGATCAGAGGAATAACTCAACGTGGATCTCCCTGCATACTTCATGCATATTTATAAAGAAGATGATCCTTGACCCAGATGGCTATTCGTCAAAGGACGATCTAAAAAGCCTACGATAAGAAGCTTTATTAGAAGATAGAGAGGGTCTACCAACTAGCGAGACCATGTGGGGATGCAGTGTATTGGATCGACCTCTTGGACCGTTCCAGTAAAGGTACCGACTCGACAGCTGCGGCCATCCACAAGGTGACTCCAGACGCTCCCTGATGCTGCGACCTCCCGGCCCTTTTCAGGGCCGTTGGCATAACTAGAGCGGAGTTAATCTACATTGTGCATTAGTAGATTACTCGGATTAAAGCTCTTTTCTTTTGACCGAATTCTAAATTCTGAAACTTACAGACCTTGACCTTTATGCATATGGTTCGATCAGGCGAGGTAGTCTGCGCATTAATTATGCGTAGACTCCGTTTCAAGCCAAGGTCAAGGGTAAACTAATCCAGAGTTTTCTGGCGCTGCCTCTATGTGACTTAGTTGCCTGGTAGCGTTAAAAATCTGAACACATACATACAATCTGCCATTTGTAGCACGTATCCTTCATAATAATGTTCTTCGCTTTTCTCTTCGCATTTGTATTGCCCAAAGTTCTGTTCCTTTTTTTTGTTTATCTAAAAACGTTTCTTATCTGTGTACAGCGGAGTGCGCATCAGTGCAGTCTGGTCAAGATCGGATCTTCACTGCTTGCCAAAATCCAGTTCGCAGGTCATTAAGCATAAATGGGTTGAAGTCGAACACCTCCTGCTAAACCAGAAGACAGATAGGCGCTGTTGTTTTACGGGATGTTTTGGACCATGCCTGTCGGCATAACCGTTACGCCCAATTATTCTTAAAACAGGTCATTTACTAAGGAGTTCCACGGAAAAATCAACACGGTCACTCACAGTACCGACATCGGCCTATGCATCGGTTTTAAACTGGCCAAGCCCATGTAAAAACGTTTTCAAGATACTATACATACATTTAGACTCGCATGCTCGTCTGTGTCTTCACTTTGCGCAAAACCTACAAAAAGACTTTGGCGACCAGCGCAGACGCAGATCAGCCTGCGCATCCACACGACCTCATCAAGGTCTTCAATGTTCGCATGAAGAAAGATTGCATCCATGGCTATCGAAGATACGTCCAGTGAAGATTCTGATCAGAATGCGCGAATGCGCAGGCTGATCTGAAACTTGGCTGTGCGCACATGAAGGAAGGTATGGCATCAGGAGAACATACCTATATAATTTTGACCCCTTAAACCCCCCTTTTATATAGTAAAACTGGGGTATACATTATTTTTCTTATTTCTGCTCAAAAAACATAGATTGTGGTACTTGTTAGAACCGCCTCGCCTCGCCGAGGCGGTTCTAACGAGTACCCACAATCTATGTTTTGAGCAGAAATATGAGAAATATCGGAGTTTTCTGTCTGAAAATTTTCAGTTTTTGAAGGTGAAATTTTCGATATACTTGAATAGGCGTGTTTTCGTAATGGTCTCTGACATGGCGCTCGTATGATTGCAGTACTTCTGGCGTATGACATTTTAACCTTTACCACTTCCTGGACTTATTCAGCAGACAACAAATTAATGCTGTTTTTCTTATTTTCCCCAGGAAACAGGATTTGACTTTTCATGCAAATTGTCTCCATCTGCTGAAGATTTTATTCAGCATGCGAATGGTCTCCACTGGAGAAATTTTGCATGAAATATCAAAACCTGTTTTCTTGAAAAAATAAGACAAGTATTCAAATGTGTCGTCTGCTGAAAATTTTTACCCAGCATGCTAAACGATAATTTAAGCTAACGAGCAACATAATGTCATGTAATTGTGGTTAGTTAGTAACCTTTGTAATACAATGCTTCATTAGAGTGCTATTAATCCTAAGCACTCTGCGTAAAATTTTCCGCAGACGACATATTGAGCTGTTTATCTTAATTTTCCCAGAAAACAGGATCTGCTATTTCATGCAAATTGTCTCCAATGGAGACAATTTGCATAAAATGACAGATCCTGTTTTCTGGGGAAAAAATATCACCAACTTGTCTTCCGCGGAAAATTTTATCCTGAGAGTGGTAAAGGTTAAGGAAGAAGCAATTGGAAATTAAACTTCGACTACCGGAGCTGGTTTAGTTATACACCGGAAGTGATTGTATGAATGGGAAATTCAATTCCAACAAGAGTAAATGCACAATTTATAAATTCATCACATTTCAAAAACATTAATTGCAGCATGTTATAATAATAATAATAATAATTAATAATAATAATAATAATAATAATTATTATTATTATTATTAATTAATTAATTGATTAATTAATTTATTTATTTATTTATTTATTTATTTATTTATTTATTTATTTATTTATTTCACCAACTATTCCCTGTCGACGGAGCGAAGGAAATGACTTCATTACCACTCCGTCCGTTTGACCGTCATTTTTCCAGTCCGACCGTTCGAAATCCGGTCATTGGTTCAAGCTGCAGTGGTACATGTAGATTGTATTGCTGGCTTTTAAGGGGTCGGGATAACATGGTGCATTTTCCGCCATTTCTACAAGGGAAACAGCTTGCTTGCCTTCCTGTTTGCTTCCTGAAAAGGTGGCTATCATGAAAGAAAAAGAATGTGCTTCCAAGAGGGGTACTTTCTTTCCATTTAGGGTAGATCCCTTTTCAGAAGGAAGACAAAACTGTTTTGATAGACTGAATGTACATCCATAAAATAGATTGGTAAAATGATACATGTAAGTAATTACATATGGATGCAATTCATGTCTATGAGCACTCATCCTTTTTTTGACAGCAAATCTATTGATAACCTCGCTCCGAACTTCAGCAAGTCATTGTTTACAGTGTGAATCCATTAGATACACAAGGCTTCAGATTGTCCTCTTGGGACAATCTTCTGTTCTATCAATAAAGATAGTATAGTGAGATAGAACAATCAACAAAGTCGTCATCGATTTAATGCCATAAAAGTGAGAATTTCTAATGTCACACATTTTATTATCCGCAGTGGCTTCAGCTCGTCAACGTAAGAATCGGCTCCCATGAATCTATTTGAGCCGCGAAATGGGAAAGCGTACCTTCTGACATGTGCGCCCAACGAAGACTCAAATCAGCCTCCCCTATCACGAAAACACGCCAACACAATTTTGACCCCCTTAAACCCCACTTTTTTTTTTACAGTAAAATTGGGGTTTGCAGGGTATACACTATTTTTATTATTTCTGCTCAAAAGCATAAATTGTCGTACTCGTTAGAACCGCCTCGGCGAGGCGGTTCTAACGAGTACCGACAATCTATGTTTTGAGCAGACATGTAAAGTATATCAGTTTTTTTTTTATCTGAAAATTTTCATTTTTTTGTGGTAAACTTTTCAGTATATTTGAATAGACATGTTTTCATTATGCATCCGCGCAGTCTGATCAGTGTGTTCGTTGTCCGCATGAAGAAACCGTGCAACCTTGGATTATCCAAAATATGCCCAATTAAGATTCTTGTTAGACTGCGCGAATGCGCATGCTCGTCTGAATCGTCGCTGGACGCACATGTCCCGAAGGTACGTTTTCTGACGTTGTGACTCATTTGTATTTTATCCAGGCAAAAATACGATGCCATATACCAATTTTTCTTGTACACCAGATAAGGAAATCAAGGATTTAACCCTGGGATAGAAATTCTTATCCTACCCAGGTTACTATACCCCGGGTAAGATAAAAATCGAGAATTCTCACGTGTTTGATAGGATCTGGTTGTAATGGATGTCACGTATGCCATCGCTAAGGTTCACGTCATTAAACGCCACAGTAATGGCATCACAAGATGTTACGTCAGCGAAAGAAGTGACTGCATTATTAAAAAATCGACGGTCGGAAATGAAAGGTATGCAAGAAAAAGAACCTATTATGTGTCTGAGGGGTAGATAGAAAAATCCGTCTCTCGCGATCACTGTCTGGCATCATTCGGCAAGCCTCGTGATGCTAGACAGGGATCCTCGGGACGGACTTTTCTATCTAGCCCTCAGGCCAATGATATATCCTTTTAGTAAACCTATATGAGTCAGAGCACGGCAAAACCTACAATAAGACCTGTGTGACCAGCAAAGACTCTGGTCAGCCTGTACATCCACCCAGTATGGCAAGAGTTCTTGTTCATTACTCATTGAATAGCCTGGAGGCTATAGAAGGCACATGCGATCAGCGAAGACTGATCAGACTGCGCGGATGCGCAGGCTGATCTGAGTCTTCGCTGATCGCACAAGTCTTATTGTAGGTTTTGTCGTTCGCTTGCCCATATAATAAGGGGAACAACTAGGAGTTTTAATGCGGGGTACCAAACTTAGCCTAAGTATTCGGAGAGAAAGGCCTAAGCAAACGGTGTAGACCCGGATCACATTTCGCAGAACGCGGCATCTGATCAGGGTTCAACTGTTTGTCATTTATCGAGCAAGTAGACACTTTCACAGATAGCAAACTAGACTTTTAATTTTTGCATCACTTTTGAAATATTTGTCATCTCTTCTTCTTTTGGTGCCTCGATAAGGTGGTGCTTTCTAGTTGTGGGTATCTTTCCTGGGTATCTTTATTTATATTTTTGTAGACAGTTTAAAAAAAAAAGGTAAAAAGTAAGGCGCGCTAATACATTACGAAAACATACCTATGTAATTTTGACCCCCTTAAATCCCATTTAGATATAGTAAAACTGGGGTTTACAGGAGTACACATTATTTTTCTTATTTCTGCTCAAAAACATAGATTATGGGTACTCGTTAGAACCGACTAGGCGAGGTGGTTCTAACGAGTACCACAATCTATGTTTTGAGCAGAAATATGTAAAATATCATTTTTTTTATTTGAAACTTTTCATTTTCTGGTGGTAAAATTTTCAGTATATTTGAATAGGCATATAGTGTATATACATGTACAGAACGCAAAAAGAAAATGTGAAATATGATCTGTGACCTTGCCACTGAAGTTCTGAAAACTTATCAAATAATATCCCAGGTAATGGACATGCTGCCCAAGGTTTGAAGTAAATTCATCAAAATGTAAATAAATTCATCAAAATACCAGCAAGGAGAAAAACAAATTTTAACTTTTTTTTTTCTCATGTATTTGTCAATTTTGAACTGACCGTGACCCAGTGATATTTCTATGTAGAGGGACAGTGTGTACAAGACTTGAAGCAAATTGCTTCAACAGTATGAAACTCCTACGTAAAATAATTGAACATTTGCCTCATGTTCTTGACAAATCTAACCTCTGACCTTTACCCTTGCAGTCAAAGATGTTCACACTTTCATCAAAAGTGAACCTTTTACTAGGTTTAAAGTAATTCCCACTAAAACATTCGAAATGTCAGCTATGAAAAATCACACATTTTTTTCCGGACGCCGACACCGACAAAGATGCTGACGACCGCACCACGATTGGGTCCCTCATGTGTCCTAAAAAGCGAGAAATAATGTATGGATGCAAGGATGCACGGACGGACGAAGGGTGAAATAAGATCACTAGAGCTTATCCGAAGCTAACATTGTTATTTCTGTAAAGTCTCTTTGTTTCTTTGATTTCAGCCAACAGTAAGGACAGGCAACAGACGCTCGATATCACTTGCGGCTGTACAGGAGTTCACGTTGAAACTTCAGCGCTAAATAAAGCTGGCTTCCAAATTATAATTATGGCTTCGTTGATCACACCCAATAATTATGCCGGAACATGTGAAAATGGCTGTTACAGTAAAATGTCAATGACTCGAACATCGAACACCGATGGCTTGTTTACAGTGGCTGATTCTTAATTGTTTTTGAGTCCCTAGGAAAGTCTTCCAATAGCTCAAGAGAACAAATAAGTAGGGATACTTTAGGGAAATGCTCTTATTTTGTCATGGAACTATATGTTGTGTAGAATTGCCTTATCGAGGCTTTTCTAATAGAGATACTCAATGTAACATTATTGTATAGTAGATCGATAAGACATCCCTAAATTATCCCTATTTGATGAAGGTCCGTTTCAGCCTATGACTTTCTTGTCTGCCCATCACGAGAACACGCCTATATAATTTTGACCCCCTTAAACCCCACTTTTATATAGTAAAACTGGGGTTTACAGGGGTATACATTATTTTTCTTAGTTCTGGTCAAAAACATAGACTGTGGGTACTCGTTAGAACAGCCTCGGCGAGGCGGTTCTAACGAGTACCAACAATCTATGTTTTGAGCAGAAATATGAAAAATATCAGAGTTTTTATCTGAATTTTTTCAGTTTTGGGAGGTGAAATTTTCAAAATATTTGAATAGGTGTGTTTTCGTAATGCTGCAGAACCATTAGATACTAACACTGTAGAGTAAATCACACACAGAAAACATCCTGGTCAGACTGTAAAGATGCACATGCTGATTTGGTGCTTGTCATACATGTAAGGACCGTGTCTTTTGTTGCCTATCAATAACTCTATTCGATCTAATTACCGTACTGTCCGCTTAGGTTTTTCAAAATTACTGGGAAAACTTATAGTAAAATATGTATCCACCGACTGAAAGTACGATTTAAAAACAAGAACAGCAAATGACTTATCTAATGGTATTTATGTGATGTTTTTGTTTCTTTTTTTTTCCTGATTTTCTTTATGAAAGCATATGTTGTGGACACTCACAGAATTGCATCGACAAGTCAGGTACAACATATGCCCTTAGAAAGATGCAGACAAAAAAATACACTGGTTGTAATCTGAAGACTATGGAATTGCTTGACTGTGCGCTTATAGGGGTATGTATGGTTATTAGGGCGAATACGGTATCTACTTGTCCTAAGGGGAATGAATACAGTTTATACATTTTGTAAAATAGAGGCAACTGATACTTCGTGTTTGCGATGTTGCACACAAAACCCATTCTGAAAAGGGGTCTACTCCAAAAGGAAATATTTGCTTCAAAATAAATACATACATTATATCTATCATTTTACGCGAACAGTCCGAACTGTTAGGGCTTATTATCCCCCAAAAATAGTGTCCGCTACAATTTTGATGGCGCTTTAATGTTACGTCGTCAAAACTAAACTGCTTTATTCGTTTATGGTGCTTGGAGCAGTTAAAGATGCGGGAATACATGTATGTTGCACGATTGTAGGACAGTTGCCTCTCCGGACAACTGCCCCTTCGGACAATTACCCCTTCACTTTTAATAGTATGATGAATAGGTGCTTGCAGAAGGGGCTAGGGGTAGGAACTGCTTTTGGGTATTAAGTATTGACTGTCCTATCGTTCTCCCTGCTAACTGTATAAAGGTCTACCAATTATATTGGTCGCTCTGATATGCTACAAGACCATGTTCTAAAAATATATAGTTTCTCATGCTCTTCGAAATTTGACCGCCTTAGCCCTGAAGTTATATTCTTTTAATGTTCAGCTATGTTTAGCAAGGAAGAATTGGAAGATTTGGAATTGTTGTTTTTTTATTTAATTCTATTTTACTTTTTTTTTTTTTTTTTTTTTTTTGAGATTTTTATCAGGACCAACTTCATGTTCAGTCTGATCTCTTTGACCCCTACCGTGACTAGAGGTCCAATAAGCTACAGTTATTCCAACCACTTTCATATGCTCTATTTATCATCCGATTGCTTATAACATTATTCTAAATGCTTTCTTTGGTTTAGAATCCCGCTGCGGTATAAACAAAGAACACACATTTCCTAACAATAACAATAGTTCCACTGTTGTACAAGTGTAAATTAATGCTTATTTCTTACCTTAATATTTCTGCATAAAAAAACTTACAGCACCTCATCGAGGACCGTCTAAAGTATTTTGTGGATAACCCCTCTTATCTGGAGCTATGGATTAAAAAGAAAAAAAAAAAAACCGATTTGCGGTAAAATTCAATCACGTGAAGTAAAAAATGCGTAACTTTCAGCAGAGAAGATGCAGATCAGCCTGCGCATCCACGCAGTCTGATGAAGACTACGTTTTTTGCCTGTGGCTTCTACAGTATACGTGTACCAACCTCTTCCAGGTGACCAATGAATGCCCTGATCACAATACAAGATTTACTAGATGACCTGAACCATCACTGTTCATGTACACAAAGGCGCTGAGGTTCCTTTTCTCAAGACACATGAGTCGTGCCATGCTTAAACGAGTGTTCGGGCATGTGCGGACAGCGAAGGCCCAGATCAGCCTGCGCGGAAGCGCAGGCTGATCAGGGCCATCGCTGTCCGCTTAGAGAATCACTGGATACTAGAGAATATATGAAAGTTGCATTAAGCATCAGATGATACTATGCGCATGCACAGGGCAATATGAATCTGCGCATTTTGCGCATGTTCAAAGGCACTTTTTTCGCTTGACGTGACCCACATAATCTGTTTTTCCTGAGGCAGACAAAGATAACGAATCCGATTGCCGATATGAAAATCAAAGGATTAGCTATACTGTCACGTATGTGCAAGATTTGAAAATTATATACGAGTCGATTTCGAAAGGACAGACCCTAGATATCAGTTTAGACCTAGACCACTGCAGACCAGACGCCGCAAAATGCGAACTCTTATCAGGTTTTACCATATTTGCAGCTCATCCCTCGGGGCAGGAGGGGGAGGGGGTAACTTTGGGGTAATTTTGGTACGGGTGTGCGAGCCAGTATTTCAAAAACCTATCCCATTCATATACCTGGTCTTTGAAAAAACGGACCAATTCATATACTTGATCGTCCGAAATGTTGACCTATTCATATACATCCCTTTGATTTTTTACACCCATTTATTGTTGGTACTTAGAAAAATATCGCAGTCAATTCATTGAATACTAAGAGAATGAGCAGCCTCGAAAAATTGTTGAGCGAAAAATGTACGCCTATACCGGGATGTCAGAAAAGTGGGGCCTTTCACATATGAATCAAGAAAAAATGGGTCAGTCATATACTTTTTGTTGAAAAAAGGGTGGGGGGGGGGGGGGGGGGGGGGGCTAATTATAAACCTGGCAGCGCTAAAAAAGGGGACCATTCGGCACGCACATCCGTACTATGTCATATATAGGAAGTTACTCCCACCCCCAACTCCACCCCCACCCCAACACCCACGGGGTTGTACCATATTTGCAGCTCACCCAGCAGTTATTAAAGACAGCAACAGGCATAGTGAAATAGACTTGTGCACATTAACTCATTTGTGCCTTGTGTCCCATAAAAGAGACATTGGCAAACAATGTAGACCCAGATCAGACGCCACAAAACGCGGCGTCTGATCAGAGTCTACACTGTTTGCATTACGTTCAAATATTTTCTATAAAACAGGGTATATGTAATAATGAAAACTAACCAGACACCACTTACATTTTGTACATAGGCAATGTACCTGTCAAAAGAATTGATGTAGAAGAGTCCACTCGGCATAAATGGGTTAATGTAGGAAAAGTATAGGAAGGCATTAAATACTCTGAAAAGTTAGGGCTAATGCGGTAAGCAGTATGTTATTTGCACAGAGAGTGATTGTAGAATATGGGTATTTATTTGTGAGCAATGCCATCGTATGCAAGTAGTATAGATGCAACAAACAGAAAAGAAAAGAACCACAAAACAAAAAAAGAAAAAAAAAAAAAAAAACGTAGATAAAAGAAAATAACAACAACAACAACAACAACAACAACAACAAACAAAACAACAACAACAATAAAACATACAGCCAAATGCGTTCGTAATGATTGTCTGAAAGGTATGTTTTGGTTTAGATATTGTACTTATACTTGGGCCTCGCCAAGCGAAAATGTATATTTGAGCATTCGCAAAAAAGTGCGGATTCACGTCATCCTAGACATGCGAAAAGTCTCATCTGGGCATTTGCTCTTCATTGAAACATTTTCTACAGTATCAGATGGTTCTGTTTAGGGACAGCGAATGCACAGATCAGACTGTGCGGATGCGCAGACTGATCTGGGCCTTCGCTCTCCACGTATGCCCTAAGACGCGTTTTCGCATGGCGCGGCCCGCTTTATCACCTCACCTATCACCTGATTTGGAGAACTGTTATTGGTCATTAATTCGTTATTTTTAACATTTATAATAATAATTGCATTTACATAAAACTAAATCATTGCAAATGCATGTATAATATACAAACACTGTGACTTACCTTTACTTGTAATATGTTCCAACCACAGGCAAACGTAACCCGTAATAACAGAAATGAATATTCGACAACGTAGGAAAAAACAACAACTTGAAATCAGAGCACTAACCAATGTAACAGTTTCTTTGTTCTATGCATACTCCATTTGTTACAGAAATTATAATCAGGAGTCATTTTTTTACGTCTGTTTGCTTTCCATGTATCGAAACTAGATCTTTGCAACAAGAGTGTATGGGAGGTCTAATCGTCAGCAATCGATTCTATTCAATTATGGGCCGCTCCATGCGAAAACGTGTCTTCGGCCATATGCTGATAGCCACTACGAAAACACGCCTATTCAAATATATTGAAAATTTTACAACCAAAAAAAAAAAAAAAAAAAAAAAACAGAAAAAATTATTTTCAGATAAAAAACTCATATTCTTCATAAATCTGCTCATAACATTGATTGTGGTACTCGTTAGAACCGCCTCGGTGAGGCGCTTCTAACGAGTACCCACAATCTATGGTTTACAGCAATATAAGAAAAATAATGTATACCCCTGTAAACCCCAGTTTTTTTTGCATAAAAGTGGGGTTTAAGAGGGTCAAAATTATATAGGCATGTTTTCGTGATGACGCAGGCCCAAATCATTGGATACTATAAAATGTAGAGCAAATGCCCGGATAAGACTTTGCATATGTGCAGGATGATGTGATTCTGCGCATTTTGCACATCCTCGAAGACATTTTTTCGTTTCCCACGGCCGATATAATTCAAGGGTACTGGAGTGGTAGATGTTTGTGTCATTTCCTCCAAGTATTACAATTTTTATGACTTCCTGTTTGCTTTACTATACGCCGAATTCCTTCGAAGAGAACTACCGGTACTCTAAAAAGAACGAATGTGCCCTTCTTGATAATAGACCCCTTTTCGTGGGTGCAAATTCGTAGCGTTTAGAGTAGATCCCTTTACATAAGTCACAAAAGATGACTCGCTTGTTAACGCTTACATGTAGCATGCTTGGTAACGTTTTCAACAGACTCTATATTTGAACATTTTCTTATTTTTTTTTCCCAGAAAACAGGATTTTACTCCAATGGAAACAATCTGCATGAAATGTCAAAGCTTGTTTTCTGCGATAGATAAGAAAATATCATCAATTTATCATCTGCTGAATTTGGTCATAGAGCGGAAAAGGTTACAAACGGTCATGTTTCAAAAATATAAGTGAATTCGAGAATGAATAAAAAAGTTCTCGGTTCCTGTACTTTCGGAACGACCAAGAGCAGACCTTGTGCCATTATTTCTCATAATAAACTTCCTTTACCTCGATGCATGTTCTCCAACGCTGTTGTCAAATTTGTTTTTCCCTTCAAAATAGTAGCCTTCTTCCTGGTCCCCAATTACTCATCAATAATACCTATGACGCCTGTATTGATTCCACAACTCTTACCACGGTGGGTATTTTTCAGATTTGGAAACAGATAGAAAGGGGCTATACCTGGAGAATTCGGGCGATGGGGAATTGTCTCGAAGCTGCATTTAGTCGCAGCAGACATAGCAACTTGAGAGGTACAATGTATTGGCTTGTGCATTATCTTGCACGAGCAGAACACCTCGAGTCAATTATCCTCTTCCTTTCTTCACAATCACTTGACGCAGTCGCCTTAGTTGTTCTGCATAATATGCACCATTTATCGTGCGACCTTCCTCAACATAATCCACCCTTATAACCCCCTATCAAAAAAGATAGAGGTCAGATTAAAATTGTCATAAATTTCGTAGGAGGGGATGAGTCATGGTGCTTTGTGAGTATGCGTATGTCACAAATACGAATACGTAACAGATGTGCTACATATGCGTAAAATTATATGCATACGTAACAGTTACATATGTATATGAGTGTCATATGTTGAATTCAACACGTGTGCAAACAATACGAAATCTTCACATATTATAAATTTGCAAAGAAAAATCGATACAGCTGGATGTTTGTAGACAGGACGTGACGACTGATCAGGATCTCTTTCGTGATTTTTTTGTGTGTTCTTTGTTTCCAAAGGCGATCCTTTTTGACCTTTATTCTACACTGTTTGTCACTCATTTTGTCCCATATCACTCTAAATGGAGTAAAGCCTGATCAGATGTTATAATAGCAATATGACGGCTATCTGGTTCTACACTACTCTCATGTTACTAATGCTGTTGTTTTCATAACACGGCTCATATAAGAGCGTATATATGCTTATAGCATATTTCCACTGTCAGAAAAAAGATAATGTCTGTTTAAGTGTACCAGTAACAACATTTACACCAAAATGGACACTGGTCCTTAAATACTATAGCTGAAATTCGCACGAGGGTCCTATTGTATCCTTGTAAGGGTGGGGAAAGAGGGGTGGGGATAAAAAGAACATTACTACACTTCAAAAATGATCTTTGCAACTAAAAGTTTCAGTTATAGGCTATTAGTAACATAGACATTTTCTATCTGGGAAACCATGCACATCAAGTGGTTGCAATATCTTTACATACATATATCTAACAATGCTTAATATAAGGATAACAAGCACGAACAATTAGAAGCGTTTAATAATACACGTTACATATTACATTGAAAATTATACAATTATTGACTACTGGGGTATGGGATATGATGTGATATCTATCAGAGAATAGCGATATAGACCGAGGCGATAGCCGAGGTCAATGTTGGAATTTAATGGTGGATATTAACGTCATATCCAATACCCGAATAGTCAATAATTGTTATATGATACAGTTTTGTCTTTTCTCTTGCTAACTGTGGCAAAAACAGTCAGCACCAGACTCCATTAATATAAATGCACGCGTAGACATCGGCGTCACTACTTGCGACGTCCTTCAAAGTTGATATATAATTAAAAAACAAAAAACAAACAAACAAACAAAATGTTATTCACTGGAAAGTGCGTGCAAGCTGGTGAAAATCAAATTTATTCACTGGACTGAAAACACTACTTCATGTACTAAACAGGTGTTACATAAGTGTATGGTTTGTATATAAATAGAAAGGAAGGCAATGATCCTACGAATGATTCTACAAATATCCTACGAACGCTTCATACTAACTTATCCACATGTTACATACGTGTATAGTTGTACGCAAACGTAACAATTCGTTACATATGCGTATGAATGTTCGCATATGTAACACATTTGATACGTATTCGTATGTGTTACATATGCACACTCACAGTGCTTCCATTGCATGTTCTGCTTTTTTGCCTCAGGATCAAAGTGATGGACCCAAGTCTCATCTTGGGTCACATTCGACGCTAATTTCTCTGGGTCATCTTCATAAAGAGACAGGGGATACTTAGAAATATCAAGCCTGCACTTTTGATCTTTGGTCAGCATTCTTGGGACCAATCTAGCTGAAAGCTTGGATATCCCTGAGATATCGGTCAAGATAGATTGAATTCCCCAAAACGTATGCCTATTTGTCTAGCTATATCACATATGATTCTTCTCTTGCACACTTGATGAATCTGTGCACAAGCTCATCGTTTTTCGTCTCTTTAGCCTCATTAGGGCACCCAGACCGTTCATAATCCTCCACCCTCTCTTAAATTCAGCAGCCTATTTATTTCACTGTGCTGTAAGAAGGAAACTCGTCCCCAAAGGTTTTAATGAAGTCGTTATGAATTTTCTTCGGGGACATGCCCTACTCACAGAAATACTTTATGACTGCTCTAACTTCAATTTTGTCCATTTTCTCAGTTTAACACAACTTTCCCCTGTTTGCAGCGAATTCCAGCTGAAATCAATGGCTTTGAAATTTTATTCTTCCTACCAAAGAAGTTAAATAAAAAATATCAACTGACTGGGGTTTCAATTCAATTTATTCAGTCTTAGTATATCGGACCGAGAGTGTTTTGATCGTACCTCTTATACCCCGGAAATGTCACAATCACGAAGCACAGCCCTCCCGAGGCGTCCAAAAGATGAGGAACAAATAAAGACAAAACAAAGGCCACATATGAAACCACAGACGCACAAAGAAGAACTGCAACCCAAGAACCGACTTTGGACAGTCAGTAGGAAAACTACTTACGGGGGAGGTGGGGTGGCACGTGACTGTGCATATGTTTCACGTACGAATACGTAACGGATGTGTTACATATTCATACAGTTGTACTCATACGTAAAATATTGTACTGTAACGTATGACAATGATAATGTGTAACATTATCGTTGCCATAGGTTTCATATCAGAATCAGAAAATATTCTGAGTCTGATATGTAACATGACAATATAAATGTGTTACGTTTGCGTTTATGTGACCGATTTGTTTCTTAGTATGCATAATTTATTTAATACATGGCCCTACTTACAAAACCAGGTTTCGGCATCTATATATGTAGCACAGCACAACCTTGTATGTTTTTATGTAGTAGTGTAAAAGCTTCTAGTTGTTCGTGATGTTAGATGTATATTAGGGTGCATTCCACAGTTTCGCACTTTTGAACATATGCATTTCTGGCCTGATTGCTACAAGCACACCTTACTTGCAGCTAAAGTTGGTGAAATGCAATCAGAATTATGCCATGAGAAAAGAGCCTTTTTTGACATACATACAAACAGTAGATACCTATATACATACAAACAGCAGATACCCTGATCAGAGGTTTGATCAGGGAATTTGCTCTTTCCTGGTCAGGCACATAGTATACAGCACATATATATATACAATACAGAGTACAGAAAAGAGCCTTTTCATGAGGAAAATAGTCTCAGTGGCATCTGTCAACAGTGAACACCAAGATCAGCCTGTGAAGAGTACCTGCACAGTATGATCAGGTCATGAACTGTTCATTGTTTGCAAGAGCATTATTAAACACAGTGCTGATTTCTTCAAGAAAACACCGAATGCCGAGATGAAGACTGCGCGGGCTCGTCTGCTGAACTGGGCTTGGCTCAGTCTGTTTCGGATCATCACAGTCCAGCTGATCAGGGCACCTAAATGTTGTAGGACTGTTCTCTTGTCACCAGTCCAAGCTCATATCTGTTTTATCTTGCTTAATACTATTTCTATATCAAGTTTGATTAACAAAGATAACTGCAACTATTAATTCTAGTGTGCTCATAGTCAGGTGAATTATCTCCCTTTCACTATGAAGAACAAATTATAAAGTTTGTGTTTGTAATACCTGTCATGTATCACTGTAAATGGATGTGCTGGCAGGATGGAAGTGTAATATAAACCTTTTTCATAAAAAATAACTAATACTAGAGTGTTTTTGCTGGCTTAGCAGCTCCTAAGACTGTAACTTTGTATATAAAACACATATTTCTGTATGTGAAATGTGTTTGATTTCAGTTGCTGAACAAGCAAGACCAGAAGTCACTGCCCACTGAACTGCATACAGAATAACTTGTCTATTTGTTCCTATTATTTGTGTAACAGTGGACAGAAATCTATGGTTCTTATAAAGATATTCTGACAAATTTTGACATATACCGGCCAAATCACTTGATTTCGCGATTTGGCCGCACAGAGACTAGCATGCATTATAGTCAAATTCTTTCTCAGTAATACATCATGGAAGAAAAAAAGTGGTCTTTTTGTTGATCATGTAACTTTTGCTGCAAGAATATTACCATTTTGTTGCAAGTAGACAAGTTTGAATTTTCCTTAAAGGGTGCATTCCACAGTTTCGCACTTTTGAACCTGGGCAAAAATGTCAATAACTAGGGGTAGGGCTAGAAACCAGTCTGAAAATACTTTTTGCTGCACATTTTGACCAAAACTGAAGTTTTATGCTTGTCAGTTATTGTTAACACTGATAAAAAAGACTTTTCTTGAGGTCACATGACCTTTTTATAAAACAGTGTAGGTAAAATACGAAACTGTTGAACTCTGTCTGGTACCCGGTTTTACCTTGTCAAAAATTGTAGCATGCTTTTCTGTGGATTTTATCTTAAAAACGAGGTGGCTTACAGGTATTGATTTCTGGATAAAAGTAATATTCTGTAGGCGCTCTGTCAAATTTCCAACTGTTTCAGACCAGTGCATTGTCCTGGAGTTGATGATAATCGTTCGAAAACTGCACTTTTTGCATAAATTTGGCCGCAGTCGGAGGGGGGTGGGGTATTGTTTACATTAGTGCAACAGCATGTTTTGGTACATTGCAGTTATTTTTATGATGCTTAAATTATTATTTGGTATGTTTGCAACTTATTGATACAGTACCTAATGGACAGGTACTGTTATATTTGCTGTGATTGCATTTTATGTATGTGAGGGCTGTGAACAGATAGAAATGCAAGTCAAAACTGTGGAGTGCACCCATTAACACAGATCTGAATTTTCAAGTTTTTTTAAAGTTAAAATATAGTATTTAAATTTCAAATTTAGCACTTTCTTGTCAACATTACACTATTTTCCTTGCTTTGAACAGCAGATTATGAAAATTATAAAGATTCTAAAATTTTCTTGCAGTATTCCAAGGGAGATAACTCTGTTTTTCTGTACATCTTCCAAAGAGGTTTATACCTATTTTAAGTACCCTCAGACCTATTCAAAGAGCACATTTTGTTAAAATAGATGCATTTACATTGATAGAAAGGTATTTTTGTCAAAATTTGTTTATTTGTACATGTATTTTGTCATTTGTATAGTCAGAATATTCAGTACATCCAGTACATCTCCATGCTGACATGGCAGGGTTAGTGTTTGCTTCTGTTCTAACTGAAAATGAAGTTTCGTACTGTAAATACCAACTTCACCGACACTGAAATTACACCGCTTCATGTCATCTTTGGCTTGCACCAAAGATAAAGACAAATATGGACTTATTCAATTCCAATTCAGGGGATGGCGAGTCAAAGTGAAGGCACATTGGTTATCTGTTTATGTACAAAATCATTTTCAGCAAACACTCATAAATGCCATAACTTGTTTAACAAAGCATGTATTTAATATGAGAGGTGTGTAAATGCAGCCACCAGAGTATGGATGGTACCAAGATTGATTGTACCAGATTTTCTTCAAAACTGGTCAGTATACAAGATGATTCAATTTTATTTTTTTTCATTTTTGCAGGGTGTAGTTTCCTTGGCAGTTGTAGTGGATTAGCAGTCATATTTGTTGCCAGCACTTGACAAGTTAGATATTTCTCAACACTTGGACGGATTGTTTGTGTAGCTGTGTTACAAGTATTTTCACTGACATCTTCCAGAGTACCCGGATTTTTATATTTCGGTGGGTAGGACTTCTGACAGTTTCTTTTAAATGTGTGACTTTAGACTGCACTTTCTCAAAGGCATTTTGAACACATGTTAAGTCAGACCTACATGTGGATCTTCTCATCTGGAGCACTTTTATATCCAATTATATATATCCACATTTATAAATAAATCCAGAAAACAAGAATTATTCCTTAGTATATAATCTCAGAAGCAAGCAGACATCATGTGTGCTGTTCCAAAACATATGCATTTCTGGCCTGATTGCTACAAGCACACCTTACTTGCAGCTAAAGTTGGTGAAATGCAATCAGAATTATGCCATGAGAAAAGAGCCTTTTTTGACATACATACAAACAGTAGATACCTATATACATACAAACAGCAGATACCCTGATCAGAGGTTTGATCAGGGAATTTGCTCTTTCCTGGTCAGGCACATAGTATACAGCACATATATATATACAATACAGAGTACAGAAAAGAGCCTTTTCATGAGGAAAATAGTCTCAGTGGCATCTGTCAACAGTGAACACCAAGATCAGCCTGTGAAGAGTACCTGCACAGTATGATCAGGTCATGAACTGTTCATTGTTTGCAAGAGCATTATTAAACACAGTGCTGATTTCTTCAAGAAAACACCGAATGCCGAGATGAAGACTGCGCGGGCTCGTCTGCTGAACTGGGCTTGGCTCAGTCTGTTTCGGATCATCACAGTCCAGCTGATCAGGGCACCTAAATGTTGTAGGACTGTTCTCTTGTCACCAGTCCAAGCTCATATCTGTTTTATCTTGCTTAATACTATTTCTATATCAAGTTTGATTAACAAAGATAACTGCAACTATTAATTCTAGTGTGCTCATAGTCAGGTGAATTATCTCCCTTTCACTATGAAGAACAAATTATAAAGTTTGTGTTTGTAATACCTGTCATGTATCACTGTAAATGGATGTGCTGGCAGGATGGAAGTGTAATATAAACCTTTTTCATAAAAAATAACTAATACTAGAGTGTTTTTGCTGGCTTAGCAGCTCCTAAGACTGTAACTTTGTATATAAAACACATATTTCTGTATGTGAAATGTGTTTGATTTCAGTTGCTGAACAAGCAAGACCAGAAGTCACTGCCCACTGAACTGCATACAGAATAACTTGTCTATTTGTTCCTATTATTTGTGTAACAGTGGACAGAAATCTATGGTTCTTATAAAGATATTCTGACAAATTTTGACATATACCGGCCAAATCACTTGATTTCGCGATTTGGCCGCACAGAGACTAGCATGCATTATAGTCAAATTCTTTCTCAGTAATACATCATGGAAGAAAAAAAGTGGTCTTTTTGTTGATCATGTAACTTTTGCTGCAAGAATATTACCATTTTGTTGCAAGTAGACAAGTTTGAATTTTCCTTAAAGGGTGCATTCCACAGTTTCGCACTTTTGAACCTGGGCAAAAATGTCAATAACTAGGGGTAGGGCTAGAAACCAGTCTGAAAATACTTTTTGCTGCACATTTTGACCAAAACTGAAGTTTTATGCTTGTCAGTTATTGTTAACACTGATAAAAAAGACTTTTCTTGAGGTCACATGACCTTTTTATAAAACAGTGTAGGTAAAATACGAAACTGTTGAACTCTGTCTGGTACCCGGTTTTACCTTGTCAAAAATTGTAGCATGCTTTTCTGTGGATTTTATCTTAAAAACGAGGTGGCTTACAGGTATTGATTTCTGGATAAAAGTAATATTCTGTAGGCGCTCTGTCAAATTTCCAACTGTTTCAGACCAGTGCATTGTCCTGGAGTTGATGATAATCGTTCGAAAACTGCACTTTTTGCATAAATTTGGCCGCAGTCGGAGGGGGGTGGGGTATTGTTTACATTAGTGCAACAGCATGTTTTGGTACATTGCAGTTATTTTTATGATGCTTAAATTATTATTTGGTATGTTTGCAACTTATTGATACAGTACCTAATGGACAGGTACTGTTATATTTGCTGTGATTGCATTTTATGTATGTGAGGGCTGTGAACAGATAGAAATGCAAGTCAAAACTGTGGAGTGCACCCTTAAGCATTGTAAGATACCTATTAAGCTTGTATGCAAAGATATTGCAACCATTCGATATGCATACTTTCCCAGGTAGATAACGTCTCCGCTATAACTTAAACTTCTGGTTGCAATAATCATCTTTGAAGTTTGCTGTTTATGTCTTGTAAGGATATGAAAAAAACCTTCATGTTAAAGATCAGTGTCCTTATTATACTCTTAAGCCGACATTCGGGATTCATGGTCTCTTTTAGTTTACACGTACATACGCTCGTATATGAGCCTTGACATGAACAAACCAGCATGAGTGACTTGGGAGCAGTGTAGGCCAAAATTAGCCGTCATATTGTTACCATAACATCTGATGGCTTCACACTATTTGGAATAATATGGGACAGAATGGGAGGCAATCAGTGTAGATACTGACCAGTCGCCACGTTTACTCTACACAATCCAGCTATACGGAGTCTTTTAATGCAATTTTATAAGATGTGAATGTTCATGTGTAAAATTCGAAATGTGACACTCATACACATATGTAACTGTTACGTATGCATACAACTTTATACATATGTAATACATCTGTTACGTAATCGTATGAGTAACATATGCACACGCACAGTGGCACCATTTCTGCCCGCGCGAAACGTCACTTTTAATTCTGATGCAGCTCCAAATTACAAATATATGTTCGGTCTATACAGAAGTATTCTACCTCATCTGTGACACATCACAGTGAAACACATAATTAAAACCACTATGACGGAACGAAGAAAAGGGCTCAATTGCAATCTAAAGCCAGAACACAAGAAACCTCTGTGAGTGCGCATATGTCACACATACGAATAGCAAATGTGTTACGTAGGCATATAATTGTACGCATACATACAGTTACATATGTGTATGAGTGCCACATGTCGAATTTAACACTTGTGCCAACAATACGAAATCTTCATGATAAACGTCAAAAAGATTGCCTTTGGAAACAAAGAACATACTACGGATTAGAAAATGGGAGTCTCGGTTTTATTCAGACTCTTCATGAGTAGTAATGAAGTTAGCAACACTGCTTACGCCCTTTAGCGTATACATGAGCAGGTCTCCATTTTCAAATATACTACAATGGGCCCAATGATCCCAAAGGAAATGAAATATAATCTGCATCATGGTAAAATTGCAAAGAAAAAAATCAATACAGTTAGATTGTGTAGACCGGACGCGGAGACTAATCAGGATCTACAGTGTTTGCCACGCATTTTGTCACATTTCACTCTAAATGGTGTAAAGTCTGATCAGATGTTATAATAGCAATATGACAACTAAGCTGGGTCTTCACTACTCTCATATTATTTTTGCTGTTTTTTTTTTCATGACAAAGCTCATATACGAACGTATGCACGCTTATTGCAGATTTCCATTGTCAGAATAAAAGATAATGTCGGTTAAAGTGTACCAGCAACAACATTTACACCAAACACGGACACTGATCCTTAAATACATCAGCTGCAATTCGCATAAGGGTCATATTTTATCCTTGCAAGGGTGGGGGGTGGGAGGCGACCGGGTGGGGTGTAAAAAGATCATTACAACTAGAAGTTTCAGCTACAGATTATTAGCAACATAGACGTTTTCTACCTGGGAAACCATGCATATCAAGTGGTTGCAATCTAACAATGCTTAATATACAGATAACAAACACGAGCAAATAGAAGTTTTTATAATAAAACACGTTACATATTACATTGAACATAAAAGTTTTTTCTACATATATAGGCACCAAAACATTAGTTTTGTAAGTAGGGCGTGTGTCAACTAAAAACATGTACATGTATACTAAGAAACAAATCGGTCACAGTAATCGTTCCCGAAATAGTTGTGAACAGGTGTTACACATGTGTATGGTTCGTACATATCATACTACCACTTCAAACTGACTTGTCAACATGTTATATATGTCAACATGTTATATATGCGTACAATGGTACGCAAACGTAACACATTAATGTTGTCATGTGTTACATATGCGTACAGTTGTACGCATACCTAACATGTACGCATATATAACACATTTGTTACGTATTCGTATGTGTATGCGCACTCAAAAACCCCCAAACAGGACCCCGATGAGCCCGATCACAGAAATCAGTACTCAAGCATCGATCATCTAAAACAGTTTTAGGAGGGAGCCGTCATTTTGTTTAAGGACAGACCCATCGCCTTGCAGTTAAAGTAGGAAGCCAACCTATCAACCATAATTGGTTTAACAACCAGGCATGCAGTTTTCCGCAGAATATATCCATGCTGTAACCTATCTGTTTGTAGCGAGTGATAATCTTTTAAATGAATGAAAATTCAGATCATCACGAAAACATACCTATATAATTCTTACCCCCTTAAACCCCATTTTTATATAGTGAAACTGGGGTTTATAGGGGTATACATTATTTTTCTTATTTCTGCTCACAAACATAGATTGTGGGTACTCGTTAGAACCGCCTCGGCAAGGCGGTTCTAACGAGCACCCACATTCTATGCCTTGAGCAGAAATATGAAAAATATCAGAATTTTTATCTGAAAACTTTCAGTTTTTGGTGGTGAAATTTTCAATATATTTGAATAGGCGTGTTTTCGTAATGTTGACCATTAATTTTTCTGAATTTATAAACTTAGTCACCATAAAATTCAGGTTTGGATAGACAAATTCGATTAAACAAAAGAAACTCACGTTTACTTGGGGTGAGTCTGCGGGTGACTGATAAGTACACATGGTACATAAATGCGTATCATTCAACAAGCGTTTATGTCAAATATGACGTACAAAACGAAAACACTATGTCTGTTTCTGTCGTTTTTACAGTTTACGAATATTCGAATTAAACAGATTTTAGGCCTAATTGGCAGATTGATGTGTTTTATTCAAGCGAGACAGATCTTGATTGATATAGTTACCCTCCACGTTGAGATAGTAATTTAACGAGTGCACTTGTAAGTTGCCAGGCGTATCAGCAGGAATGTGAAATTTATCAGAATTTAACCCTTCTCATGCTGAATAAATTAAGACGCCATGCCCCTTCTAATTTCCAGCCAATCAGATTACTTGATCAAGGTTTTTGACAGAAATTCACATATTTAATGACAAACAGTGCAGATCCAGATCAGTTGGCTTCTTCAGAAGCCAACTGATCTGGATCTACACTGTTTGTTAAGACAGGGCATGTCGTGTTCAGCAAGAGAAGGGTTAAGATACAAAGTGAATCCGATATGATTCGGATTAACAGAAAAGGGCGTGGGTCAATATATGATTTCTGAAAAATACAAATACAGTATTTAACCTTTACCACGCTCTGGGCATATTCAGCAGACGACAAATAGATTTTCTTTCTCATTTTCCCTAAAAAAAGACTTTGGCATTTCATACAAATTCTCTCCTTAGGAGACAATTTGTATGAAATGTCAAAGCTTATTTTCTGGGAAAAATAACAACACACCGCCCCCAGCCCCCGAAATATATATATATTAGTGTGTCGTTTGCTGAAATGTTTGCCCAGCGTGCTAAACTTAGTATTTGGATAATAATGTACATGTAGGCCGAGATCGAACTTCTTGATCAGGAGTTGCAGAAGGGATCTAAAATCAGTCTTTACAAAGTTGCCTCCCCTGAACGTTTTGTAAGCGGTTGTATTTGAAGCTTAGTCAGTCTTTCAGAATGGTGTGAAGTACTGGGTGCATTGTAACAATTGCCCGTAAGTTTTACAATAAAATAACTGGCAATCAGCTGCCAGTACCCGTACATTGTACTGTTATTTTAACATGGATCCGTATATTTTTTGCAGGAATTATCTCTTAGCAAGGTTGGGCAGCCTTACTATTCGATATGGTAGCCCATAACACTACCATGACCTGCTTACCATATTTCGCGCCAACCTGTCCATTACTTCGAAACGATTTCCTAAAATAATCTAAGGGCGCCCGTAAAATATAACGATACATGCGCTGGCAGCTAATTGCCTGATATTTTACCGTCTCAGTGGGCACACAACGTTAAAATGACGTCGTATCAACGTCGATGCGACGTGATCACGTCGTATCGACGTTGGTACGACGTCATTTTGATGTTGTGTGCCTACTGGGGTAGAATCTACGGATTTCTTTACGGTGTGACGGTAGTAAATCGTCTCCCTGAACTTTACCTTAGTGTAGGTAATATCCTCTTATCCTTTGGGATCACTAAGCTCTTTGGGTTTATTTGAAAACTAAATAGTTCAGGAAGCGTCAGGAGTGTTGCCGATTACAATACAATAATGTTCATGAACAGATTCAATCTGACCCATTTTTGGACATCTTGCAGTTATCTTCATTTGAAATTTTGTCCTCCTTTCTGGAGTACAGGCTTATTATACACTCATGAGGAAACTCACAGAAAGAAGCAATAACTTTTAATTTAGCTAAACAAAACGCTTGAAGGGCCATATGACGTATAATACACTTATTATCATCTAGTCATGTAGATCACATGTGCAAATTGTTTGAAAACATATAGATGAATGACCCATTTTCTTACATTTTCCCTGTTGTTGCAAAGTAAACCTGCACTCTAGAATGGCGGACAAGCTTTCTACGAGAAGCATCTCAAACAGTGTGAAAATGGGTCTATAAACCGAGTTTATTATTGTCGTCTACTTCATGTGGATTTTGCTTTCAAAAGACCACTCCTTTCAGAATTAATTAGCATGTAGCATGTGACCACATTTACACATTTGGCTCCAATATTATTGTCATTTTAAACGAATTTCTTATAACTTCCCTCTTACATGTTTTACAGGATTCAGACAAGGATTACTGTAAAACCATTATTCTTTCCTATCTTCTAAGACTGCTGATATTGGTAAGCTTAAGTGCTCGCTCATTTGACCCATGCCATGAGAAAACGTGTCTTCGGGCATATGCGGACAGCAAAGGCCCAGATCAGCCTGCGCATCCGCGCAGTCTGATCAGGGCCTTCAATGTCCGCCAACAGAATCATTTGACACTATTTGCTATAGAATGTATCAATGGAGAACAAATGCACGAATGAGACTTTGCGCATGCGTAAAACACACTTACTATGTAATCAAATTATGAAGAAAGCGGCAGCGCAGGCTGGGTTAGATTTTCACTGTTTGCATGGAAAACATTTTTTTGGACAAGAATCATTGGTTAGGCTCTGTTAGAATGCGGACTAAAGCTTGACCTCGCCAAAAAAATGTTTGTTTTTTTTTTTTTTTTTTTCAGCATGTGTTGAGAGTAAGGATACAGATCAGCCTGCGAAGCCGATAAATCTGACCAGTCTGTTGTACTTGATCTAGTTTTCTTTTGGTCTAATATTATTTGCAGTTTTATGGCCCAGTCAACACAGTTAAGGTAATATCGAGCCGTTCAGTTAACCTACTCACACTTCTCCTGGGCAGGCGTAATCCTCCAAGCGGTTAACTAGAACATGTACATGTACTTATGCACATACTTTTGGCCAGTAATTGACAGCTGCCCTATTCTACCGTACCGCATTTAGTCTAAGTATTTGGACACCTCAACTTCTTACCATACTTGTTCTAAAATGAACAAGTACAATTTACTACCTGTTGTTGGGTCTAAAAAGTGCTGGATGAGTGACAAACAGTGTAGACCCTGATGAGACGCCGCGTTATGCGGCGTCTCATCATGGTCTACACTGTTTGCTCAGGCGTGTCCGTCCGAAAACACACGGTAAATACGGAATCTAGTGATTCGCGGACCTAGGCTTTCGCTGTCCTCAGAATCTCAATGATTTCTTTTCGCTTGGCGCGGAAACGCTGAAGGACGTGTTAACCGTGGGGAGGCCGTTTATTATTAAAATATCCACAGACATATTCCTAGTGAATGGCATAAAATGTCTCGCTCCTCACCTAATCATAACCCAGACGTCATTTAAATTCATTGACATGATACCATGCGAAAACATATTCAGCGTGAATTGTTGAAAAAAAAATATGTGTCTGATTTACAGACAGAGCATTTGAAAATAAAGAAATTCCAAATGCGTTGTATTAAATGTAGACTTAAAAATGTATTTGGGCCAAATCGACAGAAAACATACCTTCGGACATGTGCGCCCAGCGAGGATTCAGATCAGCCTGCGCATTCGCGCAGTCTGATCCGAATCTTCACTGAGCGCATTTTGTATTTCCAAAGATTCAATGTTTCTCCATGCGGACAACGAAGACTCTGTCCAGACTGCGCGGATGCGCAGTTTGATTTGAGTCTTCTTTGAACGCACATGCCAGAAGGTACGTTTTCTGACGTTACGTTATTGATTGACGTCTGCCAAGAATACATTAATTGGATGCAATATATTCAAATTGTCTGATTCAACAGTGTAATTTACGCAAGTAAACTGCTATAGCTTCAATTGAAATTCTTTCTGTATTTGAATATATATGGATCTAGCACTAACATTACGAAAACATGCCTATTCAAATATACTTACATGTAACATTTTGCCACCAAAAAAAATGGAAATTTTCAGATAAAAAAGTATGATATTTTTCATATTTCTGCTCAAAACATAGATTGTGGGTACTCATTAACCTATGTTTTTGAGCAGAAATAAGAAAAATAATGTATACCCCTGTAAAGCCCAGTTTTGCTATATAAAAGTGGGGTTAAAGGGGATCGACCTTATATAGGCATGTTTTCATGATGATATATATGGATCTTACACTGCAATCATATATGCTAGTCAAGGACCTTTAAGGCAACATTTTTTCGTGGAGATTGATCATGAAATGTTTTCTACGGTCATTCTCTCCCTTCCGCTGATTCAAGAAGGGCAGTTGTTAGTTTCTGGCGAAAGAATGTGCACATTACTGGTTAACCGCTTAGAGGACTAAGCCTGCCCAGTAAACGTGTGGTTAGGTAAACTGACCGCGCTCAACATGACCCCATTGGGTTGACTGGGCCGTAAAACCTCAACACAAACAAGGTCCTTTAAATAATGGAAGATCATTATATACTTCATGTATGTAAGTCACGTTTATGTGACGTCACAACAGCAACATGACATCTTATCTAGACATTGTCGTATGAAGAAAGCATGTTTCTGTGTTATGGACAAAATGTTATCTTTGAGGCAAGCATTTCCCACAATATTGCATGTGAACCGAGCAAAGACTCAGATCAGCCTGCTCATCCATGAAAGGCTGGTGAGGGTATTCGCTTTCCAACTGAATGTTTTGAATCCTTGGCTACCCACAGAGTGCCCTGCGAGGACTAGTTAGACTGCAGGCTGATTGGCTTCTCTGGGCACATGCAATCTACACTGTTTGCCAAAGTCTGTCTGTCCGCATATTTAGAGTTTATACGGTATCATTTCTCCAAACAATGCTGTTGATATGAGCAATGCGGAAACTATTAACAACGTAGAAATATTATTGCGTGCCAATTAGAAGCGGTATATTTGTTTTGTTTTGTGACTGGTGTGGTATGATTGCAGTTAATGAAATCACGGAGCAAGTTATTATTGAATTTGCTCTTCCACTCAATAGATCTAATTACCTGAAATTGAGAATGATTCTTTTTTCGTCTAACGCCACAACATTCTCTGGATCATCGTGGCACTTTACGCATTCAGCGAAAATATGTATGCAACATTTAAACGTCAATGACTCGACCACCGATGGCTCGTTTACCGTGGCTTATTCGACCTTGTTTAGGAGTCCTTAGGAAATTCTTCCGATCGCTCGAGAAAACAAATATTTAGGGATATTTTCGAGAAGTTTTCATATTTTATCATGGAGATGTATGCAATCAACCCACCAGTGCTGTCAGCGCTTTGATTACGATAACCAATTAATAGATAGCAGCTTAAAACTCCTAGTATGAAACAACATACCTGTTTCAAGATATATTAATGTGACATGAGAAAACGTAACAAATGACAAGAGAACTAAGCGACGACAGTTTACTTCTTTGGTAGTAAAATACCCAAGGCTTCTTCCGACGAGACTACGAGCTGTTTATGTGGGTGCGCTGGCTGACATATGTCCTCCTAGCACACATAAGTGTAGCAAAGTACCGTCACGAAAACACGCCTATATAGTTTTGACTCTCTTAAACCCCATTTTTATACAGTAAAACTGGGCCCAGTTGTTCAAAGCGTCGTTAGCTTAACGAGCTCGTTAAGGGTCATTTCGTTAACTGTTTTAGCGGATTCAATATACAATATTCTGATATTTTTTGCTGAAAAAAATGTGAGTAGCTTTTGCACTGCAAAAACTACTCACATTTTTTCTGCAAACAATTTCAGCATATTTGCGTATCACTCGATGTAAATTTTAACGAATTGTTCACTAACGATGTCGTTAGCTTTGAACAAGTAGGCCCTGGTGTTTACAGGGGTATACATTAATTTTTATATTTCTGCTCAAAAACATAACTTCTGGTTACTCGTTAGAAAGGCCTCACCGAGGCAGTTCTAACGGATACCAACAATTTACGTTTTTGGGCAGAAATATGAAAACTACCAGAATTAATCATCTGAAAGTTTTCATTTCTTTTTGGTGGTAAAATTCTCAATATATTGGAATGGGCGTGTTTTCGTAATGATTTTCTCATGTTCTATGGACGGATGACAGACGGGATTGCTCTCTTATACCACGAGTATTCTCTTTACGTCCGCAACATATAATTAAATGAACGGCATCGTGAGAAAACGTACCCTCTGACATGTGATCCATGCAAAGATTCAAATCAGCCTCCGCATTCACGCAGTCTGATCATATTCTCCATTGTCTGCATGAAGAAAGTTTGCATCCTTGGTTATCCAAAAAGCGCCCAGTGAAGATTCTGATCAGACTGCGCGAATGCGCAGGCTGATCTGAATTTTCGTAGGCGCACATGTCCGAAGGTATTTTTTCTGACATTTCGGCTAAAATGCTAATGATGAACGTGTCTCATATTATATTCTGAATCTTCTGTTTAATATTTTATGGTACCGTCTACCGAGCCATTTCCAAACATGATTATTTGGTTGCGAAGAAGATTAACATGCTACTATTCCTTCACGAATACTAAATGCATTTAATGCATTTGTTCAGTTAATTCGATTTTACGGGCAGGAGGTGAGGGACGACATAAATATTCCACACATGGAAACAAATGGTCCGCATCAAGCGAAAAAGCGCCTTCGAACATGCGCAAAATGCGCAGATGCAGATCATACTGCGCATGCGCCAAGTATCATCCGGGCCTTTATTTTCCATTCATACATTTTGCAGTATTCAATGATTCTGTTAGTGGACAGTGAAGGCCCTGATCAGACTGCGCGGATGCGCAGGCTGATCTGGGCCCTCGCTGTCCGTATATGCCCCGAAAACACGTTTTCGCATGGCGCGATCCAAATTTGCATACATCTAGGAAACGTCGCTGAGAAGTGCTTCTGATATGGTTTAACAAACATTCGCATGCACGATCTACTCATTTAAATGTTGATCCGTTGAATGATTGTATAGTAGACTGATGATATATATGTTGCACATTACCATACAGAATATCCAAGTGTGAGCTTGAATATATTTATGCTATTAAACTGGATCGTCATAATGTATCTTGTAACCGGATATGTTCGTAGGACTTGTTAAGGAGGAGATTTTGATGATAATTCCGGGATAATTGTTTTCCATTTCTGCATAAAAAAATATGTTGTGTCGACGAGGCGCTTCTACTGAGTACTCACTACATATGCTTTTTTATTGAGAAGTAGAGGAAATTATCCCAGAATTATCACTAAATAGTCCTCCTTAACGTCTTCTATTCATCGTGATAATGTGAAGAAAGCGACACACACACACACACACACACACACAAACACACACACACACACACACACACACACACACACACACACACACAGAGAGAGAGAGAGAGAGAGAGAGAGAGAGAGAGAGAGTAACTCGGGACCGTGTAATTCAGTATCCTTTATTGACGCTGCTATTTTATTATATGCGTTATGTACAAAGCATAAGGTTTCACATTTATATATTCTAAAAAAATGAATGAAAAACAAATTGATCGTGTGGATGCAAGAGACACATCAAAGAATAATAATAATAAATAAAAGTGAACATAGCAGATCCGGTTTTATTGAGTTTCTTCATGAACAGCAATGCAACGGGTAACAGTACTCTTGTCTCTTTGATCATGATTGAGCGATATTCTATTTTCAAATAAGTCTGAATGAGCCCTATTGTCCCAAAGGGCAGAACCTATAAACAAGTCTTAGGCGGTGTTAAAATGGTTTTATTGACAAGTTGCTTTTGGACACAGCATTTATACATGCAGGTAAAATTCAGTGATTCGTTTACAGTGGCTGATTTGAACTCGTTTTTCAGTCCCTAGGAATCGGGGCGATTGGGTGTGGCGAAGGCGTCGTGTATCTTAAGTCACCGCGGCGTCCAACTGATTTTGGCTTACAGTTAGGCAAGGTCTGCTATCCTTGCAGCAGGTAAGAGTAAAGGGGGAATGTTTTTATTTCTTCTGTTTCTTCACTTTCATTCCTGTTCCTCTTTCTTCCCTGTCCCTCTCTTTTATCTCATCTACTATCTCTTCTATCCTTTTCTCCCTTTCTCTTGGAGACGACACAAAATGGCCCACAAGTGTTGACGTGTCGATAAACCCAAACACAATCAATTAAGTCCCTACGAAATTCTTCCGATAAGTCAAGAAAACAAACATTTAGGGATGTTTTAGAGACATGTTTTTCATGAAAATGTATATTATGTGCAATCATTAGAATTGCCTAATCGAGGCGATTCTAATGAGTATACTCAACATACCTTCATTATAAATGATCGAAAAGACAGCTTCAAATTATTATCCTCATTTGCCTCCTGACCCGGCGCTATGATTAACTCCCAGTATCTAGAACTACCCATGTCTATAAACAATTCCATGGTCCCAAAGATATTCGAGCCATTGAAGCTCGATTGAAAAATGCTGTATATCATGATTTTGTAATCTTGTAACAAAGAAAATACAAACAACATAGATGATCCTCTAAAGGCTTCTGTTCAGCTAGCAGTTATACTTTAAATTAGTGGTATGACAAAGTCAGCCGCAGCGCGAGAAATCATACCTTCAAACATGTGCCCCAAATCTGATACATTACGAAAACACGCCTACTTAAATATGCTGAAAATTTTACCACCAAAAAATGAAAATGTTTAGATAAAGAATTCAGATATTTTTCATATTTCTGATCAAAACATAGATTGTGGGTACTCGTTAGAACCGCCTCGCCGAGGCGGTTCTAACGAGTACCCACAATCTATATTTTTTAGCAGAATAAGAAAATTAATGTATACTCCTGTAAACCCCAATTTTACTATATAAAAGTGGGGTTAAAGAGGGTCAAAATTATATAGGCGTATTCTCGTGATGAGAGTCTTCGTTGTCCGTACGAAAAATCTTTGTATTTTGAATATCCAAAATACGTCCGGTAAACATTCTAATCAGCCTGTGCAAATGCGCTTCCTGATCTGAACCTTCACTGAGCTGACACATCCGAAAGTAAGATTTCTAACGGTGCCTCTCTTATCATTTGCACTGGCTTTTCGAATGCGTTAAATATTCAGTGAACCCTCGTTACAACGACAGCATTTGTTCCCAAAGACGTTGTAGAGAATACTTAATGAGCAGATAGATATGTAAAAAAGGCCTTGTTTTGTTCTCGTTCTTATTTCCCCATAGAACATAAGTTTTGGATATTTGTTAGAATCGCCTCACTGAGGCGATTCTAACAAATATCCAAAACCTATGTTTCTTTGAAATATTAAACACAATATTCTTGCATGGTTTGTGACTAATTGTTACCTCTTAAGCAAAAGTCTTGTGACAGTCAAATTGTCGTTATAATGAATTTTGTCGTTGTATCGAATGTCGGTATAAGAAGGGTTGTCTGTACATCGCGTTTATATACTGTACATGGATTGCTTATTAGGAATCGATACACTTTCAGGGGAGGCAACGCTGTCAAATTTGTTTTATCCCGCTTTTAAAAAAGGATCCGTAATAAAAGGAAGCATTTGCTCCCCTTTCGAACAAATTCTTTCCTTATAGAGTAGACCCTTTCTCGAAGAAGATTGGCTCACGTGAAAGCAAACAGGAAACCACTTAAATTGTCTCCCTTGTAAAGTGGCTGACATTATACCAGGTTTATCCAGTCCCATTAAGCATATATTTGTACAGAACTTGGTTCTGATAAATAATTCTTTGAAGCTAGGTTTAAGATAAAATATCAAAGCACTGACAGCACTGGTGGGTCGATTGTTTCTGAGTGTAGGCTGGGAAAATAGTTCTGAACGTGGACTTAAGATTGTTCCATTTATTCCTTTACGTTCTGCGGCGACTGATCTATGTCTGCACTGTTTGCCAATGCCGGCGTCTGATCTGGGTCTGCACTGTTTGCCAATGTCCCAGGCCAGGTTTTACAGATAACCCTCTTTACACTGCACTGTGACGTCACGACAAAAATAGCGCGGCACTAAATAACTGTTATCTGGATTTCGTCTGGTTTGATTACATTGGTCAATGGTTATCATGTAGACAACTACCTTAAGGAAATTTTGGCATTTGTATACAATGGCCCGATTAAAAACAAACGACCAAAACATGGAAATGAATACAGGGGCCGTTCTATAACTTGTACATGTACCTGGGCGTGTTATGGGTATTTTACAGCTGAAGCCTCGGTTAGTATGTCCTGTGTTACTATTACAATACGTAGGCCTACAGCACTATTCTTCGTATCATATATCACGAAAACATACCTATATAATTTTGACCCCCTTAAACCCCTTTTTATATAGTTGAACTGGGGCTTACAGGGACATACATTAGGTTTTCTTATTTCTGCTAAAAAATAAATTGTGGGTATTCGTTAGAACCGCCTCGGCGAGGCAGTTCCAACGATAACCCACAATCTATGTTTTGAGCAGATATATACATAAAATATTATCAGAATTTTTACCTGAAAACTTTCAGTTTTTGGGGTGAAATTGTCGATATGTTTGAATAGGCGTGTTTTCGTAATGAAATTAATCGAAAAATATATTCATTCATCGGGAAAGTTATTTCTTGTCTACTTATCACATTTGTCGTGTAACAGTTACCTGCCTTTTAATCCTGATCGAGGAACAATGTGAACACATTTTAATACATTTTTTGATACACGACGATGCCCATATCAGCGTAATCCATTCTGTCCAATGAGACTTGTTACTATTGGTACAAGAAAAACTGACTTTTGGAGCCTCTTAATAGTCAGTAATATGTATTATAATTATGGCCAGTAAAGGGTCCACTCAGAATGTGTGACCACCGCATAGACTGATCGGATTCTTCCCTGTTTGCACGGACAACGATTAAACCATTACGAACCCAGCCAATGTCAATTTTTCAACAGCGGATTTTTCAGTTTGAAAGTAGGGCTAATCAATTTAATATTTACAGGATTTCTTTATAACATTAAAACTTTCTTTGCAGTTTAATGCTGAACAGTGTACACCTTGATCAGACGTTGAGTATTTCGGTTTCTGCGATGGTGTTCACTGTTTGCGATATTTCACTTTGTTTGACTATGCTTTAATGAGGCTTTAATAACAGTCAACCTTCCTTATACCGACACTCGATACAACGACAAAATTCGTTATAATACAATTTAAATGTCACGAAAACCTTCGCTTAAGCGGTGACAATTAGTGAGAAATTATGCAAGAATATTGCATTAAAACTTGAAGCAACATACGTTTTGGATATTCGTTAGAATCGCCTAACTGAGGCGATTCTAACAAATATCCAAAACTTATGTTCTATGAGGAAATAAGAATAAAACAAGGTCTTTCTTACATATCGTTCTTACATTAAGGATTCTTTACAACAGCAAATTCATTTAAGTGCATAATCCTTGGTGACGAATGTTTGATACATTGGGGAACGTGGGAAGGGGGTTTAACTTTACATAGACTTATTAATGCAGTACAATGTTTTCGGCTGCCTTTTCTACATTTGTACCAGGCAGATAATACAAAATGTTCCTGGTATTTAGAATGTCACGCGTGCAAGATACTTGGCCATTGTACACCGTCTACAAGTACTGTAATAATGAACAGAAAAACGAGTTTTCGGCGCATGGGAATAATCTCCAATTTATTAATAGGTCTATCAAAATGGGATACGTAGGAGTCATTGCTGCCGATAAATAACAGAGTGTGATGACATTTAGACAAGTGTCATATTAATGCTTTTTGGGAAACTTGACATGCCTCCAGCCATCAGATGCGATAGGCATTCAGTCTAAACCATTTGCGAAATGAAATGGTCTGTGGCTATATGTATTGGTTTGGTGTGACTGTGTTGTTAATTTTTTTTTCATGAGAACTATGATGTCTAAAGTATATTCTAGATATCTAAAATATTATGAAAGATGCCCAAGGATCACGACAATCACAGAAGAAAGCCTACCAATGACATCAAGAGGAAAAACAAACAAACAGAGAGTACACAAGCCACAAACCAAGCTAAAGCCATTACGAAAACACGGCTATTCAAATATATTGAAAATTTTATCACCACAAAAGGAAAAATTTCAGATAAAAAAATATCTAATATTTTTCGTATTTCTGCTTTAATCATAGATTGTGGGTTCTCGTTAGAACCG
The DNA here is from genome assembly GCA_964016985.1 of Anodontia alba. Classification (NCBI taxonomy): domain Eukaryota; kingdom Metazoa; phylum Mollusca; class Bivalvia; order Lucinida; family Lucinidae; genus Anodontia; species Anodontia alba. Next base: position 125,143,816 of record OZ024823.1, read on the forward strand.
CCTCGGCGAGGCGGTTCTAACGAGTACTCACAATATATGTTTTGAGCAGAAATAAGAAAAATAATGTATATCTCTGTAAACCCCAGTTTTTCTATATAAAAGTGGGGTTTAAGGGGTCAAAATTATATAGGCATGTTTTCGTGATGTTCTTCCCCAACATGGAAATGTCAAGGCTTAGTAGGAGCCACCAAGCACAACAACAACAGCGAATAGGACATGAAGAAAATTCCCACAGCGAGCAGTCAAAATCCCACACAAAATTCAACCAGTACCACAACCATCGCCTTAGAACGGTTGGTACATGTAGTAAAACTACCCGGTTGGGGTTCTTTTAAATCCTCCTCAAGTGATGGTGCAATAATTTTACATTTCAGTTGGTACACTGAGTGCATCTTCAATAAAGATCATGTAAAATATTGCTTTCTGGGATAGCACTGGAATATATACAACCATGGTAAAACGTATGGAAACAGAAGAAAACAACAACAACAACAACAACAACAACAACAAAACAACAACAACAAAAACAACAATAAAAAAGCAAAAAAAAGCAAAAAAAAACCAAAAAAAAAACAAAAAACAAAAAAACAACAAAAAAAAAAAAAAAAAAAAAAAAAAAAAAAAACAACATAAAACAACGACAATAGGGTTTGTAGGTTTATTGACGCTTCGTGTGATAGCAATGTAGTCTCCTACCACTGACCTAACCTTTTCAATTGTTCAGAAAATTGGTTTTGACATTTCATACAAACTATTTCGTATGGGGATAATTTACATGGAATGTCTCAGCCTATTTTCTGGAAACTAATAAGAAAAATATATTTCAAAATGTCGTCTTTTGAAATTTTACCCAGCATGTTAAGGGGTTAGAAGAGGTTAAGTTTAAAAGATACATAAATGGGCTCAATTAACCCATTTTAGCCTGGAGATCTCCGAAAGTGTACTTGGCATACAGTGCAGACCCAGATCAGACGCCATAGAAAGTAGTGTTTGATCAGGGTCTACTCTTTTTTTTTTATTAAACAGTGGTATTTCTGTGAAATATAGTAATCATAAAAACTAACCCAACACCCTTCTATTGAAAATAGACCACTACAAAGAGATGTGGCACATGGGTCAACTTGACGTAAATTGGTTGTCCTAAGAAAGTCAGAAAGTAATAAAGGGATTTCTTTGAACATATGCGCCAAGCCAAGCCGTCATGTGCATAAACATAGTTTGATTCGTGTCATTGCTGTCTGACTGAAGTTTCCTGGGATAATTATTCTCAGAGCGCGAAGGTGTAAGGACTCTGAACAGAGGTCGCGGATGCGAAGGCTAATCTGAGTCTTCACTGTGCTCAAAAGGCACCAGATGTATTTTAACATGCTATATCGCATTTAGACGGAAGAAGAGAATGGGCGAGCATTTTTACTGTACACTCAAGATGTTGGAGGGAACTGCCTTGTATTTAGAACCATTTCAATCTTCCGTCGCTAGGGTACTTATGAGAATGACGGTGTCTTTGGTACATGCACATGCACTTGCCCTACGCTCCTGTGGTATTTCAAATACAGCTTAGAAGCCAAACAACACGTCATAGAACCCTTAAATCGCTGTCATTCTTTTTAGAGAAAGTAAGACCACATTTTACGTGAATCGTCTGTTAGAGATCACATTTTACGTGAATCGTCTTTGCTAGCAGACGATTCACGTAAATTGTGGTCTTATTTTCTCTGAAATTATATCAATTTTAGAATGCCGTCTGCTGTCGGCAAATCAGCTTAGTGCTTTAAAGGTTAGAAGTAATTCTCTTTAATCACTTAAGCGCCAATTCCAACAGCAGCAGACGTCAATCTTAAATATTGTTCTTATTTTTCAGAGAAAATAATGCTTGCTATCTCGTGTGATTCAGCTGCCTAGCTGACAGTTCCCTCGAAATTTCAAGCCTCATTTTCTCTGAGAAAGAAAGCAAAAAAGCCGTCTGTTATAATTTTGCTTGTCTCTTACAGGTTTAATAATTGAGAAGCAAATGTGTCTGCTATAGTTTACCTTTTATGCATTATTTTCACATGCGGAGTAAAATGTAGTTTTACATTCCTTTAAACATCTGTCTCATTGCTATACTCTGTATGTTGGCTAGAAGTCGAACGAGATACCTGGATACGTAATATCCTAAAATTGATTGAATCACTAAATCAACTATCGTTAAGGCGCACGACCCGCCTCTTGCCAATATTAATGCATATACATTTTTTTATCAAATACCCCATAATGCTGAAGACTACGGCGATTTTTATATGGTCATATTTTTGCCTCGGCGTTGCCTCGGTCAATGAACAGGAGGCCCACTTCGCTCAACTAATAAAAACAGCTATTGCATATCTGCCTTGCAACTTCTTCCAATACTGCCACAGCAACTAAAATACAATTTGACCATACCACAAAAAGGTCAAAGGTCAACCTAGTATTATCATTTGAACAAACTTAGTAGACTTTGAGTCCCCAATACTGTATACCAAGATTCAGCCTCAAAGCTTTCTCAGCTCTGGAGAAGAAACTTTGAAAGTGTTTTACCATATATGGGCATGACAGCCATCCTGTTCATTGGCGTGAAACCATTTGAACAAACTGTCAATATCCTTTCGACAGAAGCCCCCATGTGAAATCTGGTAAATTTGCTTTCAAGTGGATTTAGAGAAGAAGGCGTTTAAAGAATTCACGATTTTTTATATATACATAGCCCAGGGACAAAGGCAGATAACCCCCGAACTTTTGACGGTAGCTAAACAGTTTTACATTGTAAGTTTCGGCCATACAAATGTAAGTCTTTAATACATATTGACAACATGATTATTCAACATTTTCCCTATACAAATGTATGGGGACGCAAATCTGACCTTGCCTTAAAAAGGTCAAAGGTCAACCTATCACCATCATTTGAATAAACTTGGTACAACTTGAGTCCACGATGCTATATACCCAGATTCAGCCTCAAAGATTTCTTGGTTCTGGAGAAGAAGGTTTAAAGCGTTTTTACCATATACGGGCATGGCGGTCATCTTGTTCAATAGCGCGGAACCATTCAAACGAACTGTCAATACTCTTTCGACAGGCCCATTTGAAATCTGGTGAAAACTGCTTAAGCGATTTCAGAAAAAAAAAGACATTTAAAAGTACACAATTTTATACATGTATATAGCCCAGGTGCAAGGACAGATAACTCAGAGGGGGCAATAATTTGATTGTAACTAAAAAAAGACTACTTTAATCATACATTGTAAAATTAGTCTTTAATACATTTTGATTAAACGACTTCTCACCTTTTTCCCCATAAAAATGCATGGGGGCACAAATTTTGCCGCAAAAAGGTCAAAGTTCAACAAACGATCATCATTTGAACAGAGAAGAAGACATTTAAACAATCACAATTTTGTACAAGTATATAGCCTAGTGGCAAGGACAGATAACTCCCACGGGACAAAATTTTCATTGTAACGAAAAAGTTTTACTACTTTGATCATACATTGTAAGTTTCAGCCATTAGTCGTTAATAGATTTTGAGAAAACGACTTTTGAACATTTTCCCCATATAAATGTATGGGGGTGCAAATTTCACCTTGCCGTAAAAAGACGAAAGGTCAACCTGCGACTATCATTTGAACAAAATTGGTAAACTTGAGTCCCTGATGCTATATACCGAGATTCAGCCCCAAAGCTTTCTCGGTTCTGGAGAATAAGTTTAAGTGTTTTTTTTTTTTTACCATATATGGGCATGGCGGCCATCTTTATCGACGGACCAAGACAATTTAAACAAATTTTCAATCGCCCTTTATCAGAAGACCCTACATGAAGTTTAAAGACAACTGGCTCAGGGGTTTCAGAGGAGAAGTCGTTCAAAGGTGTTGACGGACGACGGACGACGACGGGCGGCAAGTGATCGCAATAGCACAATCTGAGCAGAGCTCGGATGAACTCAAAAAAGGTATTTGGCAATTCCTAATGCTTGTCAACATTAATGTGCATAGACACTTTTATCAAATTATTACATATGGTTCAATGATTTTGGCCTCGACATCCCCTCGCTCAAAGAAAAGTGGCATTTGGCAAACCATTCGGTATCAAACTGTGTGCAATTAATAAGTAAAATATTCTCAATAGATCAAGACTTACGGCAATTTTCGCAAACTGTCACATTTTGGTATTGGCGTTGCTCGGTTCGTTAAAAGAGCCATTTGACACTAAATAATGTTTCAATGTAGAGCAAAGGCCCAGACGAGACATTGAGCATACACAGGATGATATGAAAATGTGCATCATGCGCATGCTCGAAGGCACATTTTCGCTTGACAGGGCTCATTTAGGGTTTAACATAGCTAAGATAGGTGATATTGGAAACAGTCCAGACGGTGAGCTGTTCTGGATTGTTTAGGATTATTTCGGATCAGACATGTAACATTTAGCAACAAACAACAGATGACTGTTTAAAATACGGTCGTCACTCTTTATACCGACACTGGATACAACGACAAAATTCGTTATAATTTGACTGGCACGGAACCCTCCCTCAAAAGGTGACAGTTATTCAGAAATTATACTAACGGGGCTATCATCTACCCAGTATAGTAATGCAACATGTAGGGTGCATGTTCTTATCATTTGACTTGCTGCTGACTGAGAGTTTATCAGGAATACAATGCCTTAGAGAAACTGGTGTGATAATAGTTTTCACCTCTGCAGTACTTCATTAAATGTTTACAAAAATAATGATTACACATGCCAGTTGCAGTCAAAGAAAAAAAAATCATCAAACGATTTTTTTTTTCATGCAAATTGTCTCATAAGGCGACAGTTTGCATGAAATATCAAACCCTGATTTCTGAAAAAAAAATGTCATCAAATTGTTGTCTATTGAATATGTCCTGAGCGTGGTAAAGGTTAAACTTGAAACCATTTCTTAAACTTGAAACAATTTCTTAATCGGATATTAATTTGGAGCAAGGGTTATCACTGCTGAAGCCAGCTAGCCAAAGATATGCCACTTTCTCACTGTAAGTCATTTCGAGAGTCACAGCCCCGTTATTTGAACGTTAAGCCTCTGCATTGTATGTTATACTTCAAGAAATATATGTCTTGGATATTTGCTACAATCGACTAAAATATCTACAAGATATGTCCTGTGAGTAAATAAGAATAAAACAGACCCTTCTAACATATCATTCTGCTCATTTAGAATTCTTTACAGCAGCCAATTCATTTCAATGACAATATCTTTAAGAACAAATGCTGTCATTGTAAGGAGGGTTCACTGTATTTAACATCCTTAAATGAACGACGTACAATAGCGTTCTCTTTCAATGAATAATGCAAGTTGCATAATAGTGATCCAATGGAACACTGTAGTTTATATAAGCTGGTATCTAGATGTGTATTCGTGAATTTCAAATCACCTTTGATTGATAATACTACTATGTTTTCTGTAATTATTACAGTAAACACGAAGACGACCATTGTGACGACGTCCACTGCCATATCAACATTACAGTAAGCATTCTTTATAAATCTATATCGGGCCGTTATTGGCCCGTCAGCTACCCTGACGGGCCGATAACGACCCGATATAGATTTATAAAAAATGCTGGCTGGGATTACACCCACTAACTGGAAACGTCCACTGCCATGTGAACGAAGTATGTAATGAGATTTACTATAGTTAACAGATCGGCAGATCCAACGAATTACCAAATGAGGGGTCATAAGGACATGTCAGTTAGCACGTTATACACTCCCACACATATGTCTCAAGTGCTATTGTTTGGGATATAATCAAGTGGAGTTGTTTTTTACTGATTTAAAATACTGAACAAAATATTTAGCAGAAACATTGCATTTTTTGTTCTCTCAAACCTCTCCACGTGTTTAACTACCCTCACATGATGTCATTTGCAGACTGTAAAACATTTGCAGACAGTAAACCAATTCTCAAAGTTAATATTTCATGTTCTCATATGCCCCTGTGGCATTACAAGAAGGTGATTCAAACAACAAAGAAAAGTACAAAACACCAGGGCCCAGTTGTTCAAAGTTAACGACGTCATTAGTTAACGATTCGTTAAAATTTACATCGAGTGATACGCAAATATGCTGAAATGTTTTGCTGAAAAAATGTGAGTAGCTTTTGCAGTGCAAAAGCTACTCACATTTTTTCAGCAAAAAATATCAGAATATTGTGTATTGAATCCGCTAAAACAGTTAACGAAATGACCCTTAACAAGCTCGTTAAGCTAACGAAGCTTTGAACAACTGGGCCCAGATTTTAATTACAGTGTAATGGATTTCATGCATGCTATTTCTAGTCTTGTCCTTCTTGTCCTTCTTTTCTGTCAAGGCTTGTCTGTTTTGTAATGAAATAAATGATCTATATACAAACGTAGGACATTAAGACAGAGAAACAGACAGAAAGAAAGAAAGAAAATGAAAAAAAGGAAGAAAGACAGAAAATACCTCTCTTTTATGATAACTTATTGCTGGTTTCGTCACTTTAGTCACAACATGTGAAAGTGGCCATATCGCATATGCAGACAACGAAGGCCCTGTTCAGACTGCGCATTAGCGCAGTCTGATCAGAGTCTTCGCTGTCCATTTACAGAATCATTGGCTGCTGTAGATTACATTTGGCAAATAAAAGAAGACCTTGATCAGACAATGCAGATCTTATATTTTGTAGGGCGCGCACACATGTATTGCGACCATGTGCATGTATGGATCTACAGTCTTACCTCGTTATCTCGAACTCGCTTATTTCGAATTACCGGTTATCTCGAAGTGAAAATCTGGTCCCTGCTTTAGCATGAAACTATGACAACAGGTAACAAAATAATGTGGAAAAGAGGAGAAATTGCTCCTAAGGAGCAATTTCTCCTCTTTTCCACAATACTTTCAGTATATCTCTATTTTCAGGAGTCAAATTACATATTCATTTGTGAAATGTGGTTGTTTGAATTATTTGTTTTCCTCAAGTCTGCAAATCTGATATGTCGAGATACGGATATCTCAAAGTATTTCAGAGAGTCCCTTAGACTTCGAGATAACGAGAGTCGACTGTATTTTCTTCCAAGTTTCAAAAATGAGAAGCTTGATCTGAAGAATGGGGTGTGGTGCATATAAAACAGCACCGAGTAATATGATGGCACGTCAGAGCCACAATGTCTGAGTCTCAGATATGATAAATTTGTGTGGTGCGTATGAAACAATGACGGAACGTCTGGCAGTAACGATAGGAGGTCAGAGCCACAATATCTGAGGCTTAGATCTAGATCCGATAAAATGAACGATTAAGACATAAACGAGAAAACTTCGCTGGACAAAATGAGAAAAACCGCATAAAAGTGATTATAAATATAATTCCAAAGTTATGAAAGCGTTTTGCAGTGAAGTGTTTATACATTCAAAAGTTATGATAAACCTGCATTTTGTCAGTTTTTATAAACACATTTCTTTTCCACAAGCACTGTTCTTTGATATCATTAAATTTAAACTGAAAACTATAATTAATACACATAGCTTTGGCCTTCTTTTTCAGATCTGAAACTACATCTATTGGAGACCTAAAACTACATCTATAGGAGACCATTTTGCACTTTTCGGTAATATGATCCTCGTCCTATATTTTTAAAATACACGTACTACTATCACACTCACCGCCACAAATAAAGCACTGACAACACTGGTGGGTCGATTGTCACTGAGTGTTGGCAGGGAAAATGGTCCTGAACGGGGACTTAAGATTGTTTCATTTAACTTTTAACTTCCTGTAATTTAAGCAAACAGAGCAGACCCTGTCCAGACGCCGCGTTCTGTGGTGTCTGATCTCGGTCTGCACTGTTTGCCAATGTCCCAGTCCAGGTTTTACATATAACCCTCTTTACATGGCGCTCTGATGTCACAGCGACAAGAATAGCGCGGCTATAAATAACCGTTACCTGGATTTCGTACATACGTGCGATTTGATTTCATTGGTCAATGATAATCACGAGGACAACAACTTTAAGGAAATTTTGTTGTATGTATACTTTTGCACGAGCCAAAAACGCAACAGTCTACTCGCAACCTACTGCTCTGCTCTGACGTAAATATAGTTCAATATACATTCCGCAATATTTTTCTAAGTGCCACAGAACGTAATTTTCTGATTATTTCGATTAGAACCTTTGAAGTTCTAGTGATTCTCGAAACTAATTTCTCGCAACGCTTTGATGAAATTATTGAGCGTGTCACCTAAAAGAGACTTAAGACATACTCGAAAACCGAAGACTGTCTCTGGAATCTGACTGCGAATTAGCAGTCTTCCGCATGAACATAGGTATTCTCTGTTGTCCCGAGGAAACTTAGACCCGCTTCAAATGTATGGGTCTACTTTTAAAGGAAAGAATTTGCTTCGCTTGGGAACAAATTCTTTCCTATTAAAGTAGACCAAGTACAGTATAACCTCAATGGCTCGAACCCGGATGACTCGTTTACCGTGGATGATTCGAACTCTTTTTTCAGTCCCTACAAAATCCTTCCAATAGCTCAAGAAAACAAATATTTAGGGACATTTTTCCTTATTTTATCATGGAATTGTATGTTGTGTGTACTCATTAGAATCGCCTCATCGAGGCGATTCTAATGAGAACACTCAATATACAATTATTGTGTAGAAAATCGAGAAAAAAATCCCTAAATTATCGCTATTTGTTTCCTGACCTGGCACCTTATTAACCTCAGTGGCTCGAACTACCCATGTCTCGAACAATTTTCTATGGTCCGAAAGATGTTCGAGCCATTGAAGTTCGACTGTACATCTATATGCTGACTGAAAACATCGTAGTCCATTGCTCAGTTATGGAGGCTGATATGAACCTTCCAGTCTCCCTTTCTGTGTCGCATGAGACTCAAATGCATTTTTGCAATAGTCTAAAATATAGTTTTGCATTAGTAGCATGCCGGAGCAAAAATCAACAGAATACATAAGATCTAACGTTACTGATAACACTTGCCACGTGCAACGCTAAAAGATACGTCATCGAATTGTTAGTCCAGCTAAAGACCCGGTTAACCCTCCAACAAGGACATCAAGATCTTTGCATTGTAGCAGTTCATTTTTCAACTTTTAACATTTCACCAGAGGAAGAGCGAATTTCCTGAAATGACGGTATGCACGAGCGGGATGATCTGAATTTTCGCTGTAAGGATATGCATTGACGCAAATACCTACCTGATGAGGCCCGTGTTATGTATTTTTAAATGGATGCTCGCTGGCAACTTGCTAATGTATTGTGCTATATGTGAACAAACAAACATACAAAAACAATGTGAAACTACCATTAGTATCTTAAATATTGGGATGTCTCAACTTTCCCCTTTTCCAAACTTGTCTTAAAATTTGAACTAGTTCATTTTACTACACGTACCTTTGATGTGCATAAATATGGTTAGATGAGTAAAAAACAGCGTAGATCCTGATCAGATGTCTCGTTCTGTGGCGTTTGATCTAGGTCTACACTATTTGCCTAGGCATTCCAGTCAGCAATAATTGGGATAAAAACGGCACAAAAAATAAAAACAAAAACTATCACTGAGAAAAGCAGACATAACACTTGAAATTGCCGTAAGTGTAATCAAACAATCATTACAAATAACATCATGCTAACTGCAAAACACTTCATCACGAAAACACACCTATATAATTGTGACCCCCTTAAACCCAACTTTTATATAGTAAAACTGGGGTTTACAGGGGTATACATTATTTTTCTTATTTCTGCTCAAAACATAGATCGTGGGTACTCGTTAGAACCGCCTCGGCGAGGCGGTTCTAACGAGTACCCACAATCTATGTTTTGTGCAGAAATATGAAAAATATCTTGAGTTTTTTATCTGAAAATTTTCAGTTTTTGGAGATGAAATCTTCTGTATATTTGAAAAGGCGTGTTTTCGTAATGGAAATGCATCAAGAAAAAAACATCTTCTGGAATATGAAAATCGCGTATGTTCAGACCAGCAAACCGTGTTCACTGGGTGTACTATGCTGGCTTTCTATAACATACGAAATCCAAATATAATATGGCTTGGTTAGACAGCGCGAATGCACATCTCTGGCCGAGCTTGCACATAAAGCAAACATGACACACACACACACACACACACACACACACACACACACACACACACACACAAAGAAATGAAGTTAAGAAAGCAAATGCCCGATGGAAGGATTTAACACACACAAACTATATATATATATATATATATATATATATATATATATATATATATATATATATATATATATATATATATATATATATATATATATATATATATATATATATTCATGTAAACAACAAAAATCCTGAAGGAACGGCAGTGCATTTAATCTCTGATCTGAGGCAGTTTGTTCAAAATAAACTATATATAAACTTTTTTCTTCGGCAATTATTTTCGAATATGTGGAAAAAAGAAAAAATATGGTATATTATATTTGAGAATGGGAAACTTGATTTTAGGGCATACGCGTCTTCGAATAACCAGATCAGCATGCGCATTCGCGCAGTCTAATAAGGACATATGCTTTTTGCTTACAAAAGTACTGCTACTGTAGAATATATCGATATATCGATGTAGAGCTATGACACTTATTACACTGTGAAGCTTTGTGGGCTGATCTAGATCGCATAAATCCCACGATGTATACATGTTATTTGTGCGGATTTTATCGATATGTGATACTATCCAGCGAATCACTTTGCATAAGACCGTTCGAAATTAATTCTAATTTACATTTGTTGATTTTATCGATGTGTAAACGCTTGCGAATCATTTGTTAACTTTACATAAAACACGTTGGGCTTTACGTAAAGTTTGTAGATTCGATCTGTAAACGCTTGCGAATCACTTGCAAACTTTACATAAAACACGTTGGGATTCACGTAAAGTTTGTAGAATAGATCTGTAAACGCCGGCGAATCACTCGCTAACTATACATAAAACACGTTGGGCTTTACGTAAAGTTTGTAGAAGAGATCTGTAAACGCCGGCGAATCACTCGCTAACTTAACATAAAACATTTTGGGCTTTACGTAAAGTTTGTAGAACAGAGCTGTAAACGCCGGCTAATCACTTGCAAACTTCACATAAAACATATGTACGCCGGGCTTCATATCAAGTTTGTTAGTGATTCGGGCTTGATGTAAAGTTTTTGAGTGATAAAGCCCGTAGGGCATTATGTATACATTTTTGAATGTTTCGCCGGCGTTTACACATCGATAAAATCCATAAAAATATTTTTGTTTTCATTTCGTATAATTCTAACTCAGCCAAATATATATGTGAAGATACCCAGGAAAGGCCACAATCACGAAGCACAGCCTTCCCCAGGCACCTATAGGAGGAGAGATGAGGAACAACTAATCACAAAACGAATTTCACATATGAAACCACAGACGCACAAACAAAGAAGAACTGCAACATATGAACCACATTGGAACGGTCAGTATCATACGAAAACACGCCTATTCAAATATACTGAAAATTTTACGACCAAAAACTGAAAATTTTCGGATAAATAATTCTGATATGTTTCATATTTCTGCTGAAAAAAAAAAAAAAAAAAAAAAAACAACAACATAGATTATGGGTACTTGTTAGAACCGCCTCGACGAGGCGGTTCTAACGAGTACTCACAATCTATGTTTTTGAGCAGAAATAAATAAAAAAAATAAAAAAAAAATAATGCATACTCCTGTAGCCCCAGTTTTACTATATAAAAGTGGGTTTTAAGGGAGTCAAAATTATATAGGCATGTTTTCGTGATGGGGAAACTACTTGGAGCTTAATCCAGTTTTACTTCCGAAATCTCACTAGTATACTTAATGACGACACACTGGATGGCTCAGTTTAGAAATCTACGCAAAGGAAACAGTTTCAGTTTTTACTGTTCATTGAGTAGATTTATTGAAGTTTAAATACCAATTTGAATTTTCTCTCGGGAATAAATAAATGTAAATCTGTTGCGTACGGAACCCCTGAAGGGACATTTCCATTCCAATACTTAGCAGAAAAGAACGGAAATTAAAACAAAAAAATTAGACATCTACTTTCTGATATTTAGAAGAACAGAAAGGAAATGTCTATTTTTTTTGTTTTTATTTCCGTTCTGTATTTTATTATTTTGGTTTCTTATCTTCTAAACATTGGACAGAACACTAAACCAAGAAAACAGAATGGAAAATAAAACAACATAATATGTCGTTTAAACATAAAGATCTCGTTTAAACAACATACTGTCTAATTTCTTTTCTGCTAAATATGGGAAAGAAAATGCCACTTCAGGAGTTCCGTAGTTGCGTAAGATTATACTGCCTTATTTATCGTAAGTATTCGGACACTTAATGCCTTCCCATTCCAGTCCTAAAATTTGAACAAGTACATTTTACTACCAACAGATGTCTCTAAAACGCTGCTGGATGATTGGCAAACAGTGTAGATTTTGATCAGACGCCGCTTTCTGTGGCGTTTGATCTTGGTCTAGACTGTTTGATAAGACCAATTTGTCCGATTACTTGATGTAAAAACGTCATTTCATAAATAAAGTGAAGGGTATATTAAGGTGCATGACGTGTCCTTATGCCATGAAATTGTTCATACACTTTTATTTTTCAGAATCTAATTTCTCATTCGGTTGCAGCATACATATGCAATTGGATTAGGGGATTGAGTGTGGAAGGAGACCAGATACTTATATATCATTTGTTGAGAGCGAATTTTCTGGTTGAATGTTCCGAGTCTACTTTGAAAATATGAAAAGTTACTGTAATAATCCTAATTATTTGGACGGACCGAACTTAGCAAACAATGTAGACCCAGATCAGACGCCGCAAAACGCAGCGTCTGATCAGGGTCTACACTGGGTCTACACAGGGTCTACACCGGGTCTGATCAGGGTCTACACTGGGTCTGATCAGTCTACACTGTTTGCCACTCATCAAGCAGTTTTAGACATACAAAACGTAGCAAAACAGACTTGATCAACTTTTTCAGATAAGTAAGGTAAGGAGTTTAGGTATCCCAATACAATCGAACCTCGTTATCTCGAACTCGCTTATTTCGAAGTACCACTTATCTCGAAGTGAAAATCTGGTCCCTGTTTTAACATGAAACTAAGACAACAGGTAACAAAATAATGTGGAAAAGAGGAGAAATTGCTCCTCAGGAGCAATTTCTCCTCTTTTCCACATTATTTTATATATATATTTCTAACTTCAGGAGTCAAATTACATATTCATTTGTTAAATGTGGTTGTTCAATTTATTGTTGTCCTCACTCTCTCAACTCTGTTATGTCGAAGAACGGATATCTCGAAGTGTTTCAGTGAGTCCCTTGGAATTCGAGATAACGGGAGTCGACTGTATTTAGGTAAATACGGTAATAAACGATAATAATGTAATACTGTAATTATTGCACAAGTATTTGCAGTTGATTTCATCTTCGTTAATTTGCAATAACAAAACCACTGGACTGGTTTTCGTCTATTTTGTTTTTCTTTTAATACTTTGACATATGCTTTCTCTAATTCGGGGAAAGCAAAACTAATAGTTTGCCAGAGAACAACAAAGTTAATTACTTGTAAATATACCATACTGGCTTGCAGGAACTTAATTAAAATGTTGTTAATTTAACTGACCAGACAAAAACATCGTGAATAACTGCTGGAAGGTACTTAAACAGCAAATCTGGAACTTTGATTTTGTCTTTGATGTGAGAAACAGAACATGTACATTTTTGATGTATTGGTTAAGGGGAATCGAGGCACATTCAGGGTAAACAATTCTGTCAAGATCGTTTTCCGTCCCTTCTGAAAAGGGTCAAAAGGAAATGACGTGCTCCACTAGGGCAGCGAATTATTAACTTTTAGAGTATATATGTACCCCTGTTCACAAGGGGCTTGATGTCCAGAATAGCAAACATGAACTCACAATAATTATCCTTCTTCTGGAAACTGGCGGAATCTCTGTCATGTGCATCAATGCTCCCTCAGTGTTTACTTTGTTTAACGCTAACGCTGGGTAAAAAATTCAAAAGACGTCATTTTGAAACATCTTTTTTTATTATTATTTTTCTCAGGAAACAGGATTTCACTTTTCATGCAAACGGTCTCCAATAGAGACAATTTGCCTGACATGTCCGATCCTGTTTTCTGGGAAAAAATATATATATATCATTTGTCATCTGCTGAATAAGCCAAGAGAGCGTAAAGCTTAAATTCACATGCACCTGCATTTGCCTGACTCAAACAGAAGACGTGAATATATCAATGTATTGCTTGTATAAAATATATCCTCAAAGTACAATATACAGTTGATCTCGTCATCTTAAACTTCTGCTTAAGTCAAACTAAATAAAGGGCAATATTGGTATAGAATTGATATATGTTCATTACATTACATTATAACTCCTTTTATAGAAAACTACTATCATCTCAAACCAAAGATAATGGTCCATTGGGTTTAAGATAATGAGTGTTGACTGTAATCGGATATCAGGAAACAACTAGTATGCAGCGTCGCAAACTATAGTGTTGCATACGAGGTGTGGTATACATGCACCTCAGATCATTTCAATGCGCACAGTTTTTCGGGCGGTTAAAGCTTCTCAAACTGGAACATTTTCTGTTGAAGATGATACCCGTCCTGGAAGGCCTAAAACCTGTTACCAAGGCTAACATCGCTGCTGTAAAGATTGTGGTCGAACGGGATGCGCGATTGTCTGTCAAAGATATAGCTAGTTGTACTGGACTATCAGAAGGCAGTGTGCAAACAATTCTGAAAAAGCGTTTGGACCTGAGAAAGGTAGGTACCTCATTTGCTCACTGAGGAGAAAAAGACACAACGCCTTAAATGTGCCCGGGAACTTTTGAAAACATACAATGGCTGTAATAGTCGGGTTATTTCTAACTTGCTAACCGGTGGTGAAACCTGGGTGCACATTTTTTAGCCACAAAGAAGGGCTGATACATGTAATAAGCAATGGAAGCGAAAAGATAAAAAATGCCTATGTATTGCCAAGAGAACTAATTGTTCGAATAAGATGTTGTACGCAATTTTCTTTAATTCAAGTGGGCCAGTCGTTCAAGTGCCTTGTCCATCTGGTCATACAGTCATTGGCCGATTCTACAAGAATTCTGTACTGAAGAAAGTGAAAGAGTTTTACAATAAGAAACGACCAAGCAAAAGATGGTCAGGAGTCCACATTTTACATGACAACGCCTTCTCTCATAAGTGTGAGGATGTTAAGTCTTTTTTGGCTACTGAAAAGGAGAAAGTTTTACACTATTCACCTTATTCACCTGACATGAGTCCCTGTGACTTCTTTTTATTTCCAAAGCTTAAGAAATGCTTAAGAAGTGTCTCCAACAGATATAAAAAGAAGACTATTTATCTGCTTTTCGCGACTGGGTAAAAAGGTTACAAAAAGTGTTTCAGTAAAGGGGGAATACTTTGAAGGTTTTTAATAAAAATATGTTTGATAAAACGTAGCACTGAAATATTCCGAACCCAGTGACTAAACTTTTTGCAGGACCCTCATATGAAGAGACTCAGTCAAACGGAGTCTCCGATTTTCGTGATTTCGTGTGTCCTTTGTTTCCAAAGGCAATCCCTTTTGACTTTTATTTTATTCTACTGTAGCTGGTGTTGTGCCATGTGGCGGCCGTAAAAAGTCTCCCCCTACATAATCATAGTGCAAGTTACAGTTTAGCTCCTTTTGGGATCATTGAGACCAGCCTGGTTGTTTTGAAAATCGAATACCGCTTAAGCCGGCGCTAGGCGGTATATGCAGCCTCGCAAACTACAATAATGCATATGATGAGACTCAATCAAACCGAGTCTCTGATTTTCGTCCTTTTTGGCTTTTATTTTATTATATATACAATTTTAATTTAAAATCCCATTATGAAAACATAGTTTTTCAAATATACTGAACATTTTACCACCAAAAAATAAAAATAATCAGATGAAAAATTCTGATATTTTTTTTCATATTTCTGTTCAAAACATATATTGTGGGTACTCGTTAGAACCGTCTCGACGAGGCGGTCCTAACGAATACCCACAAATATATGTTTTTTGAGCAGAACTAAGAAAAATAATATATACCCCTGTAAACCAGTTTAACTATAGAAAAGTGGGGTATAAGGGGTCAAAATTATATAAGCATGTTTTCGTGATGACTTCATTGGCAGACTAAAATTGAAACATTACGTTTAACTTAATTTATCTATGTGTTGCCCTCACCCTAGCTAAGTTTTTTTCTTATCAACCATATTGTTATATATATGTTCTTATATCTCCACAGGACATGCATGCATGCATGATATAAGTATTCATTAGACCTCGTTATTTCGAGAAAATCAATTTTTCATCCTGCATCTAACAGTCTAGACTGGCTCCCGTCTACATGATATATGAATCGGCATTAAAACGATTGATCTTTTACAAACCTCCTATCTTTTGGAATGTCCTGCTCACTGATTTGGCTGATCAGTATGAGTTTCTGACTAGTAAGGGAGATGATATTTGTAGAAAAAACAGTCAAGGAGGAGTAATTTACCTTTGTTATATAAGAAAGAATAATGTAAAACTCATAGCGTCATTACGAAAACATGCCTATATAATTTTGACCCCCTTAAACCCCACTTTTATATAGTAAAACTGGGATATACAGGGGTATACATTACTTTTCTTATTTCTGCTCAAAATATAGATTATGGGTACTCGTTAGAACCGCCTCGTCGAAGCGGTTCTAACGTGTACCCACAATCTTTGTTTTGAGCAGAAATATGAAAAAAATAACAGAGTTTTTTATCTGAAAATTTTCAGTTTCTGGAGGTGAAATTTTCTATATATTTGAATAGGCGTGTTTTCGTAATGTGGTGCCAGAGTACTAACAGCCAGGGTAGATTCCTTTCCTTGCAGCGGCTAAGATAAAATTTGTCAGCATTGGTAAAAATCTCGGAACACCCGGTTGTTGTGCAGGAGTACCAACCAATTGATCAAACATTAAGACCAACCAGTTAATCAAACATACACCGTTAAAGTCAGAATTGTCCTTTGGGTGTCCATCTGCAGCTGATAGGGATGTTAATCTGTATATCTAAGGATGTAGAAGAGTATGCCTTTCCAAACGTGCCTTTCCAAACGAAGAAATGAAAAACAAATACTCTGAATCTTCCGAACATGCAATTGTCAAAGAGAAAGTTTCTGATACAGCAGGCATAAACGCTACAAGTTATTTTAGTTATGCTAACATGTACCAGCCAAACACAAAACGACTTCCGAATACTCGTGCGGAAGTAAGTCAATTAATCATTTCTGAATGTCCGCTGGGCGTTTTCTCTATACGCAAAAAAACTCAAGACAAATTTTAAATTGTATAGTAATCATCTTAACATGCATTGTGTATAGCAACTACATGTACATTAATTAATTCAACATATTGTATTGACGCAAAGGACCAGAGATCCGTTGTGTAAGTCCATCTTAATTTTAAGCAAAACCTATAATATTGTCTTTTAATCTGTTCCTTTTTTTTGCTGTCGTAAATGATCTGTAAATGCAATAGACATGTTATATGTCACTTCAAGCCCTGGAGACTGTAAATATGTAAATGTTGTGTTAACGCTGAAAAGTAAAAACAGCGTCAGTATAATGAAACATTTTCTTTCACTAATGGATATGCCACGTAAAGCTGGATAAAAGGAATGGATAAAAAAGAGATTAAACATACGCTTATCTTGCATTTACATAATATACTGATTGTGCACCAAATTTAGTTGGCTCGGAACAATGCGCTGCTTAAAGACATTTGTACCTCAATCAGCCATTCTAGCAGCCTAATAATAGGGATCTGCTACTACATGTACGAAAAATAATTCCCCGACGAAAAATAATACCCCATTACGAAAACACGCCTATTTAAATATATAAAAACTTTCACCTCCAAAAACTGAAAATTTTCAGATACAAAAATTCTGATATTTTTCATATTTCTGCTCAAAACATAGATTGTGGGTACTCATTAGAACCGCCTCGGCGAGGCGGTTCTAACGAGTACCCACAATTTATGTTTTTTGAGCAGAAATAAGAAAATAATGTATACCCCTGTAAACCCCAGTTTTACTATATGAAAGTGGGGTTTAAGGGGGTCAAAATTATATAGGCATGTTTTCGTGATGCGGCATCATATTTCATACATCATATACGAAAAATGATACCGAGTTTTCATAGTTGCAATTTTCGCAAACCAGAAATTTTCTGTATACATTGAAACCCCTTTTATGTTTTGTTTATATATATACGACCAGGTGGACATTTCAAAATATCTGGATGACTTATGTTCAATACGTATAATTTTTTATTACAGTTGTTTAAGATTTAGCTTAGCAGGTTTGAAGGGAAAAACAGATTACATCACGGAAACATGCCTATATAATTTTGATCCCCTTAAACCCCACTTTTATATAGTAAAACTGGGGTCTACAGCGGTATACATTATTTTTCTTATTTCTGCTCAAAACATAGATTGTGGGTACTCGTTAGAACCGCCTCGGCGAGGCGGTTCTAACGAGTACCCACAATCTATGTTTTGAGCAGAAATATGAAAAAGAAAAGAAAAACAAAAAAAAAACAAAAAAAAAAAAAAAAAAAAACAAAAAAAAAAAAACAAAAAAAAAAATCAGATTTTTGATCTGAAAGCTTGCTGTTTTTTGGTGGTGAAATTTTCTATATATTTGAATAGGCGTGTTTACGTGATGGAAAGGAGAGAACTGGTGAAGCATTAGTTCAGCTGCTGTAGGTACGATCTTTTGGATGACATAAGCTCTCATTGAAAAAAAAAAAAAAAAAAAAATATACATATAAACTTTCAGCCACATAAACCAACTATCGCTGTTCGAGTCATTGAAGTTTTACTGTGTATACACGATCGTTTATAAGGTCATATATGCAACGACTTGAGACGATGTTCCATCGTCATAATGCATAAATGAAAAAGTACAGATTGCAATGCATCATACTTGGCAATTTCGCGTTATATCGTATACTGTCACATCACGAAAACATGCTTATATAATTTTGACCCCCTTAAACCCCACTTTTATTCAGTAAAATTTGGGTATACAGGATTATTTTTCTGACTTTTGCTCAGAAACATAGATTGTGGATACTTGTTAGAACCGCCTCGCCAAGGCGGTTCTAACGAGAACACACAACCTATGTTTCGAGCAGAAATTTAAAAAATATGAAGAGTTTTTTTTCTGAAAATTTTCAGTTTTTGGAGGTGAAATTTTCTTTTTATTTGAATAGGCGTATTTTCGTAATGCAGCATTAATTATGGCCTCTAAAACGTGCCACCGCGTACACAGTTTTTATTCGACCCTTATGACAAAAAACAACTGTAATTCTAAAATTGGAAAGCACATTGAACCAGATTTCATGGCAAGCTTTATCATCGTTTTATTGTTTTATTACCAACGTGATAGTTGCATACTGACCCCACGGCGATAAAAATACTGACTGAAATGAGAGTGAATTGCGTTTGTGCAAACCGATCGATAGAGCAAACATTAGTTTAATTTGGAATGAAGTTTTATTGTGCCCCATAGCAGAGTAGAAATTGATGAGGTTATATAAGTTTACGAAATTGTTGCTGTTTTATTAGAGTTTCACATAATACAGGCGCATATTAGGGTTTCTAATAAACTTTTGTGAGTCATATAAAACCAGAAACCATGTGAGCAATGAGCGTAAATTGACAGAGACGAAATAGCAAACTAATATTACTAGTTTCACACGTAACAATTTCATTTAAACGAAACAGGAATGTTTATAGCCGTATTAAACATTCATTGACTAGTTTTTTACTAAACTACTAGTGAGAATACCTGATGAAAATGAATTATCATTACCTCTAAGGGAATGTAAATCGCTAAACACACATTTTCAGAGGGCGGACATATGTACTTAACAACCCGTAAATAATGAATAGAACGGGCCCTTAGATTGAGCCCTGTGGCACATATAAAATGACGAGTTTCCAGCTTAAATATTATCCATTTAAATCATCACTTGACATCGACCTTTTAAAAAGTCTTTTGTTTCGCGCAAATAAAACTGTTTGAAGCGTAGTTGTTCTACTGACAATCCCAAAGCAATTCTTCTGTTAGGGTTATGTTTTGTTTTACGTCGGTGTTTTCAAATGTAGCGTTTGTTGTGTCAAGTTTGTTCCTCGTCTCTCCTTCTCTTGGTGCCTCGGGAAGGCTAAACCTCGTAAGTGTAGTGTTTTCTGGGTATCTTAGCATAAATACTTACCATTACGAAAACACGCCCATTCAAATATACTGAAAATTTTACAAAATAGGCAAAGTTTTAGAAAAAATTCTGATATTTTTCATATTCCTGCTCAAAACATAGATTGTGGGTACTAGTTAGAACCGCCTCGACGAGGTGGTTCTAACGAGTACCAACAATCTATATTTTTAAGCAAAATAAGAACAATAATGTATACCCTGTAAACACAATTTTTACTATATAAAAGTGGGGTTTAAGGGGATCAAAATTATATAAGCATGTTTTCGTGATGCTCCATTAGACTGCGCGGATATTCAGACAAATCTGGATTTGAGCATTTTGGCAATTCACGTGCCATTCTGGGCCCAGTTGTTCAAAGCTAACGACGTCGTTAGTTAACGATTCGTTAAAATTTACATTGAGTGATACGCAAATATGCTGCAATTTTTTGCTGAAAAAATGTGAGTAGCTTTTGCAGTGCAAAAGCTACTCATATTTTTTCAGCAAAAAATATTAGAATATTGTATATTGAATCCGCTAAAATAGTTAACGAAATGACTCTTAACGAGCTCGTTAAGCTAACGACGCTTTTAACAACTGGGTCCTAGTATAAACATAGAAGCGCGAAGAACCATGAGGGTAACCTATAACGTAGACACTTCATACGTGAGACAGCACACAACAAAACCTACAATATTTGTGACAAGCAAAGACTCAGATCGTCCTGTTCATTCACCCAGTATGGCAAGGGTGCATTTTTCCCTCTTTTGATAGTCTGGAAGCTGTAAAAGGCACATGCGATCAGAAAAGACTCTGATCAGACCGCGCGGGTGCGCAGGCTGATCTGAGCCTTTGCTGGTCACACAAGCCTTATTGTAGGTTTTGCTATGCACCAGCGCACGTTATTTTGAGGTTTACCGTATTTACCCTAAGTATACGAATGCCTTCATTCGTTTCAATACTTGTCCTGTTATATTAACACAATATCTTATTACCTGTTTATTGGTCTTAAAACTGCTGGAGGAGTGCCAATAGTGTAGACCTGGGTCAACCACCACGTTCTAAGGAATCAGAATTTGGTCTACACTGTTTGCTCCGGATTATCTCCCCGAATGCTTAGAGTATATGCGGTCCGTTTGACACTTATAGCGTGAAATATACGGAACATTCAGGATTATGAGACAAACATCCGTTAGGGACATGGCTCCTTTAATTCCGTCATTACAGATTACAAAATCGGAGCGAACTATAATTATACATATAATCAGAACATAAAGCGCGTGGTAAATCACGAGTTTTGAAATTAGACTTCTTTTTGTCAATCCTAATCTCCTCAGTGGAATGAAGAGCTTTATATAAACTGGTACTCTGAAATGTTATTTAATTTGTAAGCAGTTGTTGCACGTGCCACACATATCCTTGTCATAGCATTATTTTGAATATCGTTAATTTGCACTAACGTTCATTTGGTTTGATTGACATTCATTTAGTTAAAACAGTTTATGATTTAACAAAGGACAATGCATTACAACTATAATATTTATTACTTTTAAATGACACGCGGAAGGGAATTTAAAGTATAGCCACTTCAGTGTGAACTAGTGGGAAAATTAGAACATTCTCTGACAAGAAATCTAAAGCAATTATCAATGATAAATGCACAGAGAATAATCCGGAACCGTTATGCACCAATCATTTGAGCCCCCCCCCCCCCTCTCCCCGCGCCCCCACATGCCGCTAAGGGTTGGGGGATAGCGGGCATTTAACCTTTTTATTTCGCAATATATTGCAAAGCCCTGGTAAACGCCCTGCACTGCGTACACATATTCATGGTAAAATCCCTGCTAAAAGCCCCGCCCTAACCTCCCTCAGTGATTGAAAATAATAAATAACAACAAATAAACTGATCCATTTGGATAAACTTTCTTAACTTGTCCCTTCAGAGCTTGCCGTGAAATTTGCTTTAACTGGACCAGAGGTATTTTATAACACCCCCACCCCCCCCCCCCACCCCACACACACACAAACACAAACAGAGGCTACCTACTAAAACTGTATTCTTTCACAACAGAACTCTGAATATTCTGAAGTCTCTTCTCGATAGTTTAAAGTATTAAAAATAAAACAGGCAATGTATACCAAAGATTATATTGTTTCAAGACAACTTTATTTGGCAAAAAAGAAAGTATTCTTGTATCCTCTCAGCTCCTTGATGGCTATAAAATCAGAACAAATGGTAAAGCAAAAGAAGGTATGATGCCAGCCTTGGTCAAAGAGCTAAAAAAACAAAAAAAAAAAACAACAACAACAAAAAACAAAACAAAAAAACAAAAAAAAAAAAAAAAAAAAAAAAAAAAAAAAAAAACAAAAAACAAACAAACAAACAACAACAACAAAACAAACAAACAAACAAACACCTCCCCAACCACCCCCCTCCCACAAACAACAAAAAAAAAACAAACAAACATTAATCGTGTGCTTTCATATGTGTAAATATTCTTTATAACGTACACTAAAACTGTGGAAATGTTCGCGAGAAGTAAATTTCTGGCGAATACTCGTACACCGTACTTTATCCCGGTAAAACTCGCTACAAAGTCACATCTTTCTTCAGGATATTTTAGTCGGAAATTATAACCTCGGCACATCTAAGGCACTGCCGGGACTCATCGTATGTTTAAACACGGCACTTAAGCGTTCCACGACTCCATAGGGTCGGGGGTTTCAAATGTCTGGTGCAATGTAGTATAAAGAGGTTATCGCTCAAGTAAAACTGGACCACTCTCAATAAAGTAAACAACTCGTGAGGGTTTTTCCAAATCTATTTTGCATCTTCTGAACGGTTAGTGTGAAGCCCGTTTTATGTGGCTTCAAATTGGAGAGTAACCGTTATTCTCGTTGAGGAGACTTGATGTTATTTCAAATAAATAAAATCAGTAATTACTATCTTTATAAATGACCGAATGAATAATATCAACCCAGTAGAGATGTTTGTATGTTTTGCTGCGAATTTGCATACAAACAATTTATCCGCATATAGGCCGCCATTTCGGTTGTGCCAAAAGACAGCTTGAGAATAGTTCGCGGATATTCGCAACCGTCCGCCCCGAAAACTATCACAACTGAACATAAAGTTTGCTTTTGTTTGCGCGTAACCGCGAACGTTTCGATTAAATGAATGCAGCCCTGGTTGAGGCACCTACTCCACCCAGTAGTTTCCTACTGACTGTTCCATGGCGGTTACTTTGCAGCAGTTCTTCTCTAATTGTACGTCGGGGGTTTCATATGTGGCGTTTGTGTTGTCATTATTTGAGCCAGCGCATGACAAAACCAATAAAATTGCAAGGTGGACAGTTTGTTACTTAGATATATATCACATGTACATAAAGAAACAAGATGGACCAATTTGTTACTTAGATACATTTTAGATGTACAGAAAGAAATAAAATGGACAATTTGTTACTTAGATATATATCACACGTACAGAAAGAAACATGATGGACAAATTGTTAGTTAGATACATTTTACATGTACAGAAAGAAACAAGATGGACAATTTGCTATTTAGATATATATCACACGTACAAAAAGCAACAAGATGGACCAGTTGTTACTTGGATACAATTTCCATGCACAGAAAGTAACAAGATGGACAGTTTGTTACTTAGATACATTTCATATGTACAGAAAGAAACAAGATTTACCGTTTGTGATGTCAGGTAAATGTCATATGTAGAGAAAAATCAAGACGGACCGTTTGTAATTTTAGGTTCATGTCACATGTACAGAAAGTAACATGAAGGATCGTTTGTAATGTTAGGTACATGTCATATGTACAGAATGCAACAAGATGGACGATTGCTATTTGGAGGTACATTTTACATCTACAAAAAGAAACACGATAGACCATTTGTAATATAGAAAAAAATCACATATACAGTAAGAAATAACACGAACCGATTGTGACTTAGATACATTTGGCATGTACAGATAAAAACAAGATGAACGGATTGTTACGAAGAGACATTGAGCATGTAAAGACAGAAACAAGATGGACCGTTAGTTACTTAGATACATTTCACATGTAAAGACAGAAAAAAGATGCACAAATTCTTACCTGATGAACAGATTCTTACTTAGATACATTTCACCTGCAAAGACAGAAACAAGATGGACCGTGTGTTATTTAGATACATTTCACATGTACAGAAAGAAACAAGGTGATCCGAATGTTACTTAGATACATTTCACATGTAAAGACAGAAACAAAATGGACAGTGTGTTACTTAGATACATTTCGCAGGTAAAAAAAAAAAAAAAAAAAAAAAAAAAAAAAAAGAAAAAAGAAATGAACCGATTGTTACTTTAATACATTGCATTTGTACATAAAGAAACAAGATGGACAGTGTGTTATTTAGATACATTTCGCATCTAAAGCCGGAAACAAGATGGACAATTTGTTACTTTGATACATTGCTTTTGTACAGAAAGAAACAAGATGAGTCATGAGTTTCTTAGGTTTATTTTGTATGAAAAGAAAAAAAACAAAGATGAACCGATTGTTACTGAGATACATTTCACATGCAAAGAGAGAAACAAGATGAACAGTGTGTTACTTAGATACATTTCGTATGTAAAGACAGAAACAATATGGACCGTATGTTACTCAAAATACATTGCACTTGTACAGAGAGAAACAAGATGGACTGTTTGTTACGCAGATACATTTCAGATGTACAGAAGAAACAAGATGTACCGTTTGTTACTTTGCTAGATTTCACATGTGAAAAAAAAAACACAATATGGACTTTGTTTTTCTTAGATGCATTTTACATGTAAAGAAAGAAACAAAATGGACCGTTTGATACTTAGATACATTTCACATGTAAAAAAGAAACAATATAGTCTGATTGTTACTTAGACACATTTCGCATGTACAGAAAAAAACAAGTTTGACCATTTGTTACTTGGATACATTTTAATTGTACAGAATGAAACAAGATTGAACGTGTGTAACTAAGATGCATTTCACATGTACAGAAAGACCGAAGATATACCGTTTGTTATTTTTACTAGATATCTTTCGCATTCACAGAAAGAGACAAGATGGACCATTTGTAATTTACATACATTTCTCATGTAAAGAAAGAAACAAGATGGACCGTTTGTTGCTAACATACTTTTCGCATATACCGAAAGAAACAAGATTTACCATTTTTTACTTAGATACATTTCACATGTACAGAAAAAAACAAAACCAAAAAAAAAAAAAAAAAAAAAAAAAAAAAAAAAAAACGGACCATTTGTTACTAAGAACATTTCACATGTTCAGAAGAACAGAAAGTTTCAAGATGGACCAGTTGTAATGTTAGGTACATTTCACATGTACAGAAAGATAGAAGACGGACCAATTGTAATGTTAGGTACATTTCACATGTACAGAAAGATAGACGACGGACCAAATGTAATGTTAGGTACATTTCACATGTACAGAAAGATAGAAGACGGACCAATTGTAATGTTAGGTACATTTCACATGTACAGAAAGATAGAAGACGGACCAAATGTAATGTTAGGTACATTTCACATGTACAGAAAGATAGAAGACGGACCAGTTGTAATGTTAGGTACATTTCACATGTACAGAAAGATAGAAGACGGACCAATTGTAATGTTAGGTACATTTCACATGTACAGAAAGATAGAAGACGGACCATATGTAATGTTAGGTACATTTCACATGTACAGAAAGATAGAAGACGGATCAACTGTAATGTCAGGTACATTTCATATATACAGAAAAACCAAGATGGACCGTTTGTAATTTCAGGTACATTTCATATCTACAGAAAGATACAAGATAAGCCGTTTGTTATTTAGATACATTTCACGTGTATAGAAGAAACAAGATGGACCGCTTGTAATGTCAGGTACATTCCATATGTATAGAAAGAAACAAGATGGACCGTTTGTAACTACAAGTACTTTTACATGTATAGAAAGAAACCAGCAGAATATGAAAAAAATATATATATCAGACCTCGGCACTTTATACAGTAACACGGATCCTCCACTTGCGGACATCTCTCTACATAAGCCATTACTCTGTGGCAGCCATATTTCTGATTTTCTTAAGAATGGGTCCGACGGCGTCAGAAAACGCACCTTCGAATATATATACCCTGTGAAAGTTCAAATCAGCCTGTTCATGAGATAAGAATCTTTACTAGGCACATTTTGGATACCCAAGGATGCAAAAATTTATTATTCATACGGATAACGAAGACTAATCAGATTGCGCGAATTTGTCAACAGGTACGTTATCTCATATTGCAGCTTAAAAATGTAACCTCTCAACAACAGGAAGAACAGGAACCTCCCTACAACAGGTAATTTAACCATTGCAAGGCTGCCTATATTGTACATGTATGTAGGGCACCCTTTAATATACAGTCGAACCTCGTTATCTCGAACTCGCTTTTTTCGTATTACCGCTTATCTCGAAGTGAAAATCTGGTCCCTGTTTTAACATGAAACTATGACAACAGGTAACAAAATAATGTGGAAAAGAGGAGAAATTGCTCCTAAGGAGCAATTTCTCCTCTTTTCCACATTATTTTATATATGTATTTCTAACTTCAGGAGTCAAATTACATTTCATTTATTAAATGTGGTTGTTCAATTTATTGTTTTCCTCACTTTCTCAACTCTGATATGTCGAGGTACGGATATCTCGAAGTGTTTCAGAGAGTCCCTTGGAATTCGAGATTACGAGATTCGACTGTATATTTATTCGTGCATGAAGTAAAACCCTTATTCAGTATCGTCAACAAAATTCATTTTGTAGCATAGCCCTAAAGTTCAATATTGTGTCTTTCTTGCCTAACTCCATATTCATTTTTTACTAAATCTTTGCTAATGACCTGTCATTCGTAGCAGCTACGCATCGTTAGAACTGACCGATACATGACTGATGCTGCCTTGCAGTATAGCTCAATACAGAAATAAATTGACGTGAAGACAGATAACACAAGTATATGATTTACAGCGCTGACAATACTGACAGAAATCCATGAGAAAACTTATCCATGTGACAAATGATTTTCAAGGAATAGTCTGAGTTTCAGACGTATTGGAACATCAATACATGCTCGTGCCGCGCCAAGCGAAAAAGTGCCTTCGAGCATGCGCAAAACATGCGGATTCACATCATCCTGCGCATGCGCAAGGTCTCATATAGGCCTTTGCGCGCCATTGATACATTTTAAAATACATGTACCCAATGGTTCTGGCAGCGGACAGCGAAGGCCCTGATCAGGCTGTGCGAGTGCGCAGCCTGATCTGAGCCTTCGCTGTTAGCATATTCCAAACGACACATTTTTGCATGACGCAGCCCTGCTTGATGTTGCTTACATTTATTGTAGGTCCAGCGTCTAAGACAAATAAACAGTTCCGCCGAAAGTAAACTTAATTTTATTAATACTTGTTTGCATGGCTGAATACGTTAAACAATAATAAGAATAATACAATTTTGACAGCAGGCCGAATCCGTGTTTCAGTAGTTTTACACTTTCTCCTTTTATAAAAACAAAAATGCAATCTCCGGCAAGGCAACTTACATAAGTCAATATAAGACCAAAAAAATCCTGCTGAGTTTGATCTCACAAGAGAAGAACTACCTCATAAAAGACGTGGTGACTTTTATAGAACTTCAGTGTCTGATTTTGTAAAAGAAGCACCAGAAGAAATGATAGCATTTTGTCAATTTTTTTTTCAGAAATTTGTTAATAAATAAATAAATAAATAAATAAATAAATAAATAAATAAAAAATAGAAAGGAAATACGGAGATACTCGAAAATCCCGGAACACAGCCCTCCCAAGATATCGGACAAAATCTCAATCACACAAAAGAACTGCACGAAACAACACCTCATTACGTTAATAATTTCATGAAATGTGTACTCGATTGTTCAACCATGCATTATAGTTAGACTAGGGATGTGCAATAACATTTCAAAGACTCGAACACCGATGGCTCATTTAGGGCAATCCATCACGAAAACACGTCTATACAATTTTGACCCCCTTAAACCCCACTTTTATATAGTAAAACTGGGGTTTACAGGGGTATACATTATTTTTCTTATTTCTGGTCAAAAACATAGATTGTGGGTACTCGTTAGAACCGCCTCGGCGAGGCGGTTCTAACGAGTACCCACAATCTTTGACCAGAAGTAAGAGAAATATCCAAATTTTTATCTGAAAATTATCAGTTTTTGGTGGTTAAAATGTTCAGTATATTTGAATAGGCACGTTTTCGTATTGTTTAGGGCAATCATCTATGAGTCTCTTGGAAATGCTCCCTTGAGCTCCTCAGAAAATTAGATAGCTATAGCTATATACAGTCGAACCTCAATGACTCGAACATCTTTGGGACCATGGAAATTCGTTCGAGACATGGGTAGTTCGAGCCATTGAGGGTAATTATGGCACCAGTTCAGGAAGCAAATAGTGATAATTTAGGGAATTTTTTTTCGATTTTCAACACAATGATTGTATGTTATTTGTACTCATTAGAATCGCCTTTCGAGGCGATTCTAACGAGTACACACAACATTCAATTCCATGATAAAATAAAGAACAAAAATCCCTAAATATTTGTTTTCTTGAGCTATTGGAATAATTTTGTAAGGACTGAAAAAAGAGTTCGAATCATCTACGGTAAACGAGCTATCCGTGTTCGAGCCATTGAGGTTATACTGTAATAGCTCAAGTATAGTTAAAAAAAACAAACAAATGTTTAGGAATGTTTAAATGAAATTGTCTTATTTTATCACAAACATATATGTTACGTGTGCTATTTAGAATCGCCTCATCGATGCGTGTATTATTTAAAATCGCCTCATCGAAGCGATTCTAACGAGTACAGTGAACATACCAGTATTTTATAGATGATCGCAAAGACATCCCTAAATTATCCAACTTCCTGACCTGGCGCTATGATTAACCCTCAGTGGCTCGAACTTCCTATGTCTAGAACATACTTCGTTGGTCCTAAAGATGATCGAGCTATTGAAGTTTGACTGTACATCACGAAAACACGCCTATATAATTTTGACCCCCTTAAACCCCACTTTTATATAGTAAAACTGGGGTTTACAGGGGTATTCATTATTTTTCTTATTTCTGTTCAAAAACATACATTGTGGGTACTCGTTAGAACCGCCTCGCTGAGGCGGTTCTAACGAGTACCATAATCTATGTTTGAGCAGAAATGTGAAAAATATCAGAATTTTTTATCCGAAAATTTTCATTTTTTTGGTGGTAAAATTTTCAGTATATTTGAATAGGCATGTTTTCGTAATGACATGGGTCCGCATTAGATGTTGAAATACCTATAGATAAGAGGGTTATCAACATGAATTTGTCGGTTTCCGATTTCTTCTCTGCGAGACGCTTCTACCGCCCCCAAACTTTTGTTTTGTGGAGAAATAAGAAAAAAAAATCAATATTGTTTTAATTAAACAAAATGGCTGATCTAGAACTATGGCTGAGATGTACAGTAAATCTTCCAGGACTAGAACACCGATGGTTCGTGTACCGTGGCTGATTCGAACTTGTATTTATTTTTGTCCCCAGGAAATTATTTCAATAGCTCAAGGAAAGAAATATTTAGGGATATTTCAGGGCAGTGCTCTTGTTTTTCGTACGTACTCATTAGTATCACCTCCTGGTCTGACGCAATGAATAGTCCTCTCCTCATCAATGCGTTTAGAACAATATATTGCATCACGAAAACATGTCTATATAATTTTGATACCCATAAACCCCAATTTTATATAGTAAAACTGGGGTTTACAGGGGTATATATTATTTTTCTTATTTCTGCTCAAAAACATAGATTGTTGGTACTCGTTAGAACCGCCTCTTCGAGGCGGTTCTAACGAGTGACCCTCAATCTATGTTTTGAGCAGAAATATGAAAAATATCAGATATTTTTTGTCTGAAATTATTCATTTTTTGGTAGTAAAATTTTCAGTATATTTGAATGGGTATGTTTTCGTAATGGCCAAGTGGCAGCAATGATTAACCTCATCACTTGGAAAAACGCTTGTTTATTGAATGGCGTTTTATTTTATATCAAAATACTTTGTTATGACTGACCATATATTATCAGAAACCATTTGTATTTTCTATTTTTCTACTTTGTTCTAAAATAATTACCCTAAAATAAAATTTGTGGCCAAATATTGGTCAAACCTGTGCAGTTTCCACAGTAAAGATTTTTCCAGGAAATTTTAGCTTAAAATGTTTTATACTCTTGTCTGCTGATTGTTAATCAATAATGTTTCAGAACAATACTTAGACAATTTCAGAAATTTGAACAATTGAAACTTGTTGGAAATCTGCCTCAAGTCTATCTACCCTGTCACTTTTTGTTCAATTTATTGCTTTTTTTACTATAGGAAAAAATGAAAATATTCGATTAAAAAAAAAAAAAAAAAAAAAAAAAAAAAATAAATGAATTTCTGAAAGATGTCGAAAGCACAGTAGAACAAATTTGTCTTGCCCTAAAGACGTTCGAGTCATTGAAATTCGACTGTATATATTTCACATAGATGTGTTAGGGTAATATCGTCGAAAACAGAACGGTCAAACGAAGACAGAATTAAGCACTGATATCCAACCTTGTCCTTAATCCTGATACGTTTCGACTACACATATTTTTTTAGTTCATCGTAAAGCCTACCAAACACTACAGTGAATCAAGACAGAAAACAATAACAATATATGGTCCGCATCAAGTGAAAAGTGCATTCGAATATGCGCAGATTCAGATCATCATGCGCATGCTAGAAGTCTCATCCGCGCCTTTGCTGTCCATTGATACATTTTCTCTCATGCGCATGCTCAAAATCTCACCCGGGTCATTGTTCTCCATTCATACATTTTATAGTATCTAATATTTCTGTTAGCGCACAGTGAAACCCTGATGGGACTGCTCGGATGCGCAGACTGATCTGGGACTTCGTTGTCTGCATATGCACAAAGACACGTTTTCGCATTATGCGGCCCATATAAATTAATTTCTTAGTAGTATTATGAAACAAAGCTGGCTCGAACACAAATCAAAAGTTGTAGCTAAAGAAAGCCACTAGAGGAACCACGGTGAGTCCGACCACAAAAGAGTAGAGTCAGGCACAAATCAGGCACAAATCGTTTTGAAAAGGTTGCGAAAGCTCGGAAAGCATCATATTACTTTAATGAGAATTGTGTTAAACATTCTGGTTAAAGTGAGAACCATTATGAGATCCTTTCGTTTCCTATTACCAAAAATAAAACAGGTCAAAATCTGGTAATTATTAAGAAATGCTTCCGTGTATATATATGCAATTCGGAATGTTTTAACCCATTCTACCTTTATTTCTTTGCCTTTAGATGATTTTGAATCCGGGAAATAGATTTTATAACAAATAATTTTCCACTGGTTTGAATGAATATCGTCTGAAGAATGACCGGTACATAAAATCTGAGCATAAAATACATATTAAAAAATAAATAAGCTTGTTACAGTTATATGATGTCTACCGAAATTCATTTACACCTACCGTACTGTTGGTACTAAATGGATTTTGAAAGGAATTACCAGTTAGAGCAACTAACAAACTCACAAAACTGAACACAGCGGAAGTGGCATATTCTCGTATGGCGCCTGCGTATGGCATGAGTTGTTGTTCTTGAATAAATTATTGTGTTAGTACTGTCTGTCAAGTTTACTGGGCAAGACTAGTTAGTTGCGGTCAAGTAGACCTCATCAGTGAGCCTACTATAGATTTTCAAAAACTCCCAGAATAGGTTCAGTGATTATAAAGGGCGAGAGAATATGATGTAATGATAGACTTGAACATAATTGCTTACAGCAGGTATACCTGCGACTAAACAATCAGCCAGAGCGTGATAAAAAAGAATCGCTATTTGTAATTTACGAATAGCGATTATTTTTCATTACATTGTTTATGTTATATTATACGCATTTTTGGAATAATTACGGATACCGATTATTTTCATCACATTATTAAATTACCAGTGGCCTTGCATAATGTTACCAGCTATGGCTGAACTAAATGCTTAGGTGTTACTAAAACGGGAAATGTACATAAATGTACATAAAATAAAAATCTAAAAAGTTGCTTTAGAAACAAAGAACACACAAAAGTTCAAGCAATAAAACACACAACAGTGATTTGAACACGCATCAGAATACGAGAAAATACTTAACCAAGAACTCTAATAAGAGCTGACGTTTTGTCAGTCAAACGTGACTACTGTTCGACCCATGGCAAATAACTGTCTCATAAATTGTTGATATTGCTTGAACGAAAACAGAAATAGAAGTAATTGGAAAATGAAAAATAAATAGTTCCCTTGTGCGTGCCAATAATCTCGTTATCTCCGATTATTAATTTGTTGATATAAGGACCGGTTCACTGAATCATCAGTAAGAGATAACTGATTTGGAAATCCGATTATATAAATCAACACATGGCTGCTATCTTTAGTGGGAACGAAACAAAATGAAACGTCTTCCTTTAATTGTTAATCAATAAATTATGTATGACAATAAAATTCAATACAAGTGTAAAAAAGGTGTGCAAGCTAATATGACTTCGCAGCCCCAGTTTCAGTGTAACACAACGTGTGATATGATCATAACTTGATTTAAAGTGTTGATGCTAATTGAACCGGCTCACAGAATACCCTGCAGCATCAAATTGGAATGATGAAAACTTTCTTAGAAAAGCACAGAGAATTTTCGCTAATGTATTCCGAAAGTTGATATACTGTGACATTGTGACCTTACCTTGAGTGTGGCCGAAGAAGCAAACAAATGCCTCTAGAAGAGGCTGAGCTAGTAGGCCCCCATGGCCACTGTTCATCACCGGAGTGTTTCAATGTGCCTGAAGAGCCTCCTTGATATGTCTCAAGCGTTGCATCACGAAATATATCTATATAATTCTGACCCCCTTAAACCCCGCTTTTATATAGTAACACTGGGGTTTATAGGGGTATGCATTATTTTTCTTATTTCTGCTCAAAAAACATAGATTGGCGCAATCTATGTTTTAAGCACAAATATGAAAAATATTAGAATTTTTATCTGAAAACTTTCAGTTTTTGGTGGTGAAATTTTCAATGTATTAGAATAGGCGTGTTTTCGTAATGGTTGTCCTCTCTATCAATAATATTCATCCCCTCCCAGTCAATCACATGTTTTGAGCGGCCAATGTGATCATTTCCTGCTCTTTTGTTAATTATAGTTTTTGACGATTTACGTCCTGCCCTGGTGAATACTTGGGAACGTTGTTGTGGTTTGTGTGTGTGTGTGTGTGTGTGTGTGTGTGTGTGTGTGTGTGTGTGTGTGTGTGTGTTTAGAAATTTTTTTATTCTCGCTCACGTACACCAAGTTACAGATTTTGCATGGAATTCTATCTACACACACGCATATGTTTTGACAGTCTACTTTATCTTTGTTGGGTGGACCAAGGATTTACCTAAAGTACTAAAAGACATCCTCGCTTTAGGTATGTTGTGCTCCTTGAGAATGTTAGCAGTTTCTTAGAATGATTGTTACCGCGTATTCACTACACATTTAGACAGAACGCTGCGTCTATTCAGTGTCTACATAATGTGCTATGCATGCAGCGATTTAGATAGACAGCAATAAGTAGTAACATGAACAGTTTAGGTATGATAGGCATTAAGGCAGATTTATTGACTTCTTGTCCACGGACAAGTAAATGGTCAAAGTCCGTTTGTCTAACCAGTATTATTGCATAAAAAGCAGTGTCGCACGTTATTAACAGCCGTGCATTAACCGGCGAAAAGCCGTGTATTAACAAGGCAATTCATGCGCCGTTAATGGACGGCTTCGCAACTTTCAATATGTTCGTACCGGGGCCACAGATTTGCTGCCGTTACAAGATGTGTACTGCCCGGCCCTAGAACGAGCATAGTCCGTGGAAATTACGTTCGCGAGACATCTGTGAAAAGGCGAAACAAAAAAAGTGCCAAAAAAAACAAAAACAAACGCGAAATGTAGTAAATGTTTTCAGTTTTTATGCAATAATAGCGATCGAACATGGTTTTTCAATGCATTAACATTCGCCAGGTCCCTTGGGAGGTGTTGAATGTTAATGCATGAAAAATCATGTTTGACCCCTATATTATCTTGCCCGAAAATAGGCACATGTTCTTATTTCTCGAAGAAAACGTATGTTGTGGGTACTCATTAGAAGCGCCTCACCTTTATTTCGCGAAGAAAACATAATTTCTGTGTACTCATTAGAATCGCCTCGTTGATGCGCAGATTTTCTTTGAGAAAATCGAAAAGTCGGGCATGGTATTTCCACAGCCCTGATTAAGGTGTTAAAAAAATTGGGATATACACAGCACACTTTCTGTTTGGTTTTATGCGAGTCGGTACACCGTTCTTCAAAATGAAAGTATCAAGGGTACCTAAGTCCTTGAGCGTGCAGACTTAAAAACACCAATCTATGTACACACTTAAATTCAAATGCTATTTGGCAATCCGATTATCACTTAAGAAGGTTTAACAAAAGCTGAAACAAAATATATATGCTTCAGAAAAATCAAGAAAAGAAGGTGTACCAAAGCTCTTGTTTGTTTGATTTTAAAGATGGAAATCGTCAGATTTACATTTATAAATTTCTGATTTGCTACTACAAGGTATATTATGTGGGTGGTTCAAATTGATATAAATATGTTGAAATGTGCTACAAAAAAAGATGGTTTATTCACTGCATACATAATTTGTGGAGGTATTAGACGGTAACAAATTTATGTGGACACGCAATACATTTTGCAAACAATCGAACATTTCTCATCAGGGTCTTTACTGTCCACACACAGATTCATTGGATACTACCCAATGTTTTAATGGAGAGTAAATGGCCTGATGAGACTTTGCGCATGGGCAAGGTGATGTGAATCTGAACATTTTGCTTGCATCACGAAAACATGCCAATATAAAGTTGACCCCCTTAAACCCCACTTTTATATACTAAAACTGGGGTTTACAAGGGTATACATTATTGTTCTTATTTCTGTAAAAAATAGATTGTTGGTACTCGTTAGAACCGCCTCACCGAGGTGGTTCTAATGAGAACCCACAATCTATGTTTTGAGCAGAAATATGAAAAATATTTGAATTTTTATCTGAAAATTTTCATTTTGTGTATGTGTGTGTGGGGGGTGGGGGGGGGGGAGCGGGAAGTTGGGGGTGTAAATTTTCAATATATTTGAATAGACTTGTTTTCGTAATGGATGTCATTTTTCGTCTGGCGCGGCCCATATAATAAACCATACAATATGATCTTTAATTACTTTAATATCAATTCGATTCGCCAGCATGTTGTAAACCTATCAAAGCCATCCTTTGCAGACTATCTTTAATAAGAACTGAATTAACGGAAATGAGAAGTGTCTACAAATCCTTGAACCACGACAAATTACTCTGCATCGATTTGTTTTTATAACAATAACTATTGGAATAAAAAAGGTATACGATGGCGCCATTATTTCTCTATCTTGTTGAAATGAGGTCCTGTTCGTAGAAAGCTTGTTTCAGCAGAATGTTTTGATTATATGTGTTTTATTGTGATGTTTCACAGATGAGGTAGAGGATCTCCATCACGAAAACATACCTATATAATTTTGACCCCCTTAAACCCCACTTTTATATAGTAAAACTGGGGTTTACAGGGGTATATAGTATTTTCTTATGTCTGCTCAACACATAGATTGTGGGTACTTGTTAGAACCAACTAGGGAGGCGGTTCCAACGAGTACCCATAATCTATGCTTTTATCAGTATTATGAAAAATGTCAGAATTTTTATCTGAAAACTCAGTTTTTGGTGATGAAATTTTCAATATGTTTGAATAGGCATGTTTTCGTAATGCTATGCGGACCGAACATACATTTATTATTTGGAGCTGCATCAGAATTAACGATGAGGTTTCGCGCGAGTAAATCTAATTAAGCCCACCCA
Organism: Anodontia alba; assembly: GCA_964016985.1. Classification (NCBI taxonomy): domain Eukaryota; kingdom Metazoa; phylum Mollusca; class Bivalvia; order Lucinida; family Lucinidae; genus Anodontia; species Anodontia alba. The sequence goes on from OZ024823.1 coordinate 125,180,252, forward strand.
GACCAAGTAGTTTTCCTACTGACCATTCCAAGGCGGTTCCTCTGTTGCAGTTCTTCGTTTGTGCGTCTGTGGTTTCATATGTGGCGTTTGTTTTGTCTATATTTGTTCCTCATCTCTCCTTCTTTTGGTGCCTTGGGGAGGCTGTGCTTCATGATCGTGGCACTTCCTGGTATCTCCACTTATACGAGGGTTGTTCGGAAAGTTCTCTAATAATCGTCATCCAATATAAATGAAATTGGGTATCCTTACTTATCCTTCATGTGTAAAAACTAAAATAAAACCGACCAAGGAAACCAGATATACGGGTTGCCGTAGCAATGCCATTATGGGTACCCGGAGCAGCCCGAAAAATACCATTTTTTCAAACATGTTCTAGAAGAAATAAACTTAATTTCCGACTGTTAGCTCAAAGTCAAAACGCGCGGAAACGTCAGGCGATAATTCGACGTCACGAAATCATTTCCTGAAAATTTCAAAATAATCTTTTCTTCCGGAAGAAAACTATAGTAATTTTGTTCTCTTGTTTCGACAGTGGTAACTGAAAAAAATCATAACGTCAAAGGGTGGCAATGAGTTGCGGAGTGTGGTGAAATTCTCTGTTGCTTTCAATACAACACGAAAACACGCCTATATAATTTTGACCCCCTTAAACCCCACTCTTATACAGTAAAACTGGGGTTTATAGGGGTATACAATATTTTTCTTATTTCTGCTAAAAAAACATAGATTGTGGTACTCGTTAGAACCGCCTCGCCGAGGCGGTTCTAACGAGTACCCACAATCTATGTTTTGAGCAGAAATATGAAAAATATCAGATTTTTATCTGAACATTTTCAGTTTTGGAGGTGAAATTATCTATATATTTGAATAGGCGTGTTTTCGTAATGAAATCACCGACAGAAACACTGAGAATGTTCAAATCAACGGGAAAATATGATAAATGCAGTCCAGATTTTGTTTATAAATGATACTCGCGTTTTAGGAGCAGAAGAGAATCAACTGAGGACGATTTCAGGAGCGGCCAACCGGCAGTCGTAACTTGCTCCACTAAGGATTCGGTTAAAGACATGGTTAACACGGACAGAAGAACCACCACCGTCAGAGTTATAGCTGATGAGCTTTGTGTTTCGTGTTCTACAGTACATGGCTAATTACAATGTAATCGAAGAACTTGGAATGCGTAGATAATGCAGGTGACTATGTTGAGAAAGTGCGAGGATCGCTGGATTTAATGTACAACGCTTGACGTTTTCGCGACGTCATACTGACCGGGTACCTGTACCATGCGTACCTGTAAAGGACATAACATTTTTTTGCGTTTAAGTATATCATTTTGATTTTGATAGAACTTATAGAGGAAATGTTGAAGTTAAGATAGGTATAAAATTCTTCGTTCAACTACGACTATGTGGGATTTATTTAATTTATTATGTCCCCTCACCATGGGGGGGGGGGGGGGGGGGACATATTGTTTTTAGTGCGGATCCCGTCGGCGTCGGCGTCGGCGGCAGCTTCGGCGTCGGCGTAGCCATTTGTCTGCACTCTATCTCCTTTTCGAATGGACAGATTTTGGCCAAACTTACACAAATATATCATTGGGAGAGGGAAAAATGCTGATAAGATTTTGGTGACCTTGACCCCATTTTCAAGGTCACAGGAGAGCTTAGATCGTTGAAAAATGGGGCGTAGCCTCTTGTCTGCAATCTATCTTCTTATTAATGAATGGACAGATTTTGGCCAAACTTACACAAATATATCATTGGGATGGGGAAAAATGCTGATTAGATTTTGGTGACCTTGACCCCATTTTCAAGGTCACAGGAGGGCTTAGATCGTTAAAAATGGGGCGTAGCCTCTTGTCTGCACACTATCTCCTTATTGAATGGACAGATTTTACCCAAACTAACACAAATAAATCAATGGGAGGGGGAAAAATGCTGATTAGATTTTGGTGACCTTGACGCCATTTTTAAGGTCACTGAATGGCTTATATTGTTGGTAAATGGCTTGTCTGCATCCTATCTCTTGAAGGAATATATAGATTTTAACCAAACTTGCACATCTACATTGCTGGACATGTAAAAGAACTGATTAGATTTTGGTGACCTTGACCCCATTTTCAAGGTCACAGGAGGGCTTAGATTGTTGAAAAATGGGGCGTAGCCTCTTGTCTGCACTCTATCTCCTTATTCAATGGACAGATTTTAGCCAAACTTACATAAATATATCATTGGGAGGGGGAAAAAAGCTGAATAGATTTTGGTGGCCTTGACTCCATTTTCAAGGTCACAGGAGGGCTCAGATCGTTGAAAAATGGGGCGTAGCCTCTTGTCTGCACACTATCTCCTTATTCAATGGACAGATTTTAGCCAAACTTACACAAATGTATCAATGGGAGGGGAAAATGCCGATTAGATTTTGGTGACCTTGAACCCATTTTTAAGGTCACAGTGTGGCTTAGATTGTTGGAAAATGTCTTGTCTGCATCCTATCTCTTGAAGGAATGAATAGATTTTAACCAAACTTGCACATCTACATTCCTTGGACATGTGAAAGAACTGATTAGATTTTGGTGACCTTGACCCCAATGTCACAGGAGGGCTTAGATTGTTGAAAAATGGCTTGTCCGCAGCCTATCTCTTGTAGGAATAAATAGATTTTGACCAAACTTGCACATGTACAATGCTGGGACATGTAAAAGAACTATTAGATTTTGGTGACCTTGACCCCATTTTCAAGGTCACGGGAGGGCTTAGATTTGTTAGAAAATGGTTTGTATGCACCCTATCTCTTGAATGAGTCAGTGGATTTTGACCAAACTTGTACAGCTATATTGTTGAGACATGGAAAAGAACTGATTAGATTTTGGTGGCCTTGACCGCATTTTCAAGGTCACAGTTAGGTTTAAATTGTTGGAAAATTGCTTGTCTGCACCCTATCTCCTAAATGAATGAATGGATTTTGACCAAACTTCTACATTTTAATTGTTGAGACATGGAAAAGAACTGATTAGATTTTGATAACCTTGACCCCATTTTCAAGGTCACACGAAGGCTAAGATTGGTGGAACATGGCTTGTCTGCACCTTGTCTCCTGAAGGAATGAGTAGATTTCGACCACACTTGCACAGCTATAATTTTGGGACATGCATCGGAACTGATTATATTTTGGTGACCTTCACCCCGTTTTCAAGGTCAGACTAGGGCTTAGATTGTTGGTAAATGGCTTGTCTGCACCCTGTCTCCTAAAGGAATGGATTGATTTTGACCTAATTTGTACATCTATATTGTTGTGACATGGAAAATAACTGATTAGGTTTTAGTGACCTTGACCACATTTACAAGGTCACACTAGGGCTTAGATTATTGGAAAATGGCTTGTCTGCACTGTATCTCTTGAAGGAATGGATGGATTTTAACTAAACTTGCACAGCCAAATTGTTGTGGCATGGAAAACAACTAATTTTATTTTGGTGACCTTGACGCCATTTTCAAGGTCGCAGGAGGGCTCAGATTGTTGGATAATGGCTTGTCTGCACGCATGCTGAATGAATGGATGGATTTCGACCAAACTTGCACAGCTATATTGTTGAGACAGAGACAAGAACTGATTAGATTTTTTGTGACCTTGATCCCATTTTCAAGGTTACACAAGGGCTATGATTTTAGAAAATAGCTTGTCAGCACCCTATCTCATTGATGAATGGATGAATTTTGACCAAACTTACATATAGGTATATTGTGACCTTCAGTTTAGTATACGAGACAATCTTTTTAACAATATGTCTGTTCAAACTGGTGGGGGGACATACATTTTCCTCCGAAAACACTGTTCTAGTTTTATAATGATATTGCTTTGAAATAATATTGGCAAACTGAAGTATATTGTAGCCTGAAACTGTTTTTAATAATGTAGAAAAATAATATTTACTGTCAGAGCAACGTATCTACGTTATCGCAGCTTTGGGCGTATCATAGAGGCCATTACGATAACGCACATATTCATAATATATCTTTCTACATTTGGCACTACAGGAAACGTGAAGAAACACGGAAACTATATAAAGTGGATATTATTTAAACCCATTTTAGTCTGGAGACATCAAAAGTGTAATAGGCAAACAGTGCAGACCCAGATTAGACGTCAGGGTCTCCACTGTTTGCAAATCATTTAGCCATTTTTTCTCTAAAAATAAATACATTTAAATCACATACTCTGACATACCTAAATTGAATTTGGACTCTTCCAATACATTGATTGGTTAAAATAGGTTAACTCCTCTATCTCTGCGAGTATGTAGTGCAAGACGCTGATAGAAACCAGAAATTATTTATGACGTAAAAATCGCGACTATGTGATGATAATATTAGCCTTGCATATCGGCTTCTGCTACGTTTTCAGAATATTCTGTATCTAGGGTGAACCTTAGCGAGAAGTTATCAACAAACATACAAAGTGCTTCATTCGTTCGTTAATGTTTTATTGAGATCTTTAATTTTAGCCTACGCTATCGCATTAAAAAAAACAAACAAAAAAAAAAAAAAAAAAAAAAAAAAAAAAACAACAACCAAAAAACAAACAAACAAAAACAAAAAAAAAGCAACAACAAACAAACAAAAACAAAAAATAAAAAAACAACAAAAAAAAACAAAACAAAAAGAAAACACCAAAGAACAAAGCAAAACAAACAAACAAACTACAACAACAACAACACCAACAACAGCAACAAAAACAAGAAGAAAGACAACAACAAACAAACATTAATTAGGATTGAGTCCATTCTTTTCGTTATGGATTAACTGCCATATCAAAACATTATTGCCTATTGAGCCGCGTCGCGGGAAATAGCTTCTTCGAACTATCCATCGAAACAATCTTTCGATGCGCATGAATAGGTAGACACCGTCGTAAGGCCAAATGTCTAGTTCTCTGGCTGAAGTTCTCCCTTGGCCTACCGCTTACGTAAGCGAACAGCATAGGTTCTGGCGAGACTGCTTGGATGCGCAAGCTCGCCTGAACCTTTCCTGCCCTCATATCCTATAACAGCTTTTCCCATGACGCGGCTTTTGTGTTTAACCTAAATATTCGAACACTTTCATTCGTTACACAATAAAAGTTTTTAGAGATTAACAAGTTTACTTCAATACCTGCCGATACGTATAAATGTTGCTAGATATATGTCAAACTATGTAGACCCTGATAGGACACTACAATCTACGCGTCAAATCACGGTATACTGTGTTTGCTCAAACCTGTCTCCCCAAATACTTAGGGTAAATATGTTTTTGACCGGCGCGGGAATCGCGCAGGTCTCTTAAAAAAGCGTTGGATGTTTACATATGCGAGCGTGTTCGATTAGCTCAATAAGGACTTTTTGTATTTGCCGGGATCGTCGGTTTGTGACGATCCCGGAAAATCTAAAAAATCTTATTATAAATTGTGTTGTAAACAGATTAATATCTATTTTATTTTCATTTCAATCAAGAAATTTCATAAAGCTTTATAAAAGCAAACATTAACTTTTTCGGTGCCAAATTTCAGACGTCATTATCGGCTGCTTTTTTTTTTTTAACAAACTATCGCTTGAAAAGAAGTTTATACGTAAAGCTGAAAGACTGAATGTCAAACAGCGTAGATCCAGATGAGACGGTTCATATGAGCCGTCTCATCTGGATCTATGCTGTTTGCAAAAGCCTATTATTATCGCCTGTGGCAGTGAAAGTTAAAAAAAAAACACATTATTGTTCGATTTTAATCGCTACATTAAAAATTTATTAAACTTTAGTATACCCTAGTCCCAAATCTCTATGTAAAACAAAATTTGCGCCGGTACTTAGACGTTTACGTCTAAATATTTTGTCTTGTTTTCTATTGATTTGCACCATATTTTATTGCCTGTATACTGTTGAATGGACACACGAGTCGCAATATGAGAAAACGTACATGTACCTTCTGACATGTGTGCCCAACAATATTCATATCAGCATGCGCATCCGCGCAGTCTAAGCAGAATCTTCGTTGCCCGCTTGGAGAAATTTTACAGCCTGAGCAATAAAAAATGTGTCCAGTCATTACGAAAAGACGCCTATTTAAATATACTGAAAATTGTACCACCAAAACAATGGAAAAAAAAAACAGATATAAATTCTGATAATTTTCATATTTCTGCTCAAAACATGGATTGTGGATAATCGTTAGAACCGCCTCGGCGACTCGGTTCCAACGAGTACCCACAATCTATGGTTTTGAGCAGAAATAAGAAAAATAATGTATACCCCTGTAAACCCTAGTTTTACTATATTAAAGTAAGTTTTAAGGGGGTCAATATTATATAGGCATGTTTTCGCGATGAGCTTACAAATCAAATGACGTTTTTATTTATTTATTTTTTTTTTGTTTTTGTTTTCCTACCGACATTTGTATGCTATTGTAATATTGAAGTTTGCTTTTTTTGTATTATTTAGCATACACTTAGAATTAATGTTTTACTGTGATGATTTTACTGATGAGGTAGAGACCATACGCGCACCGAACACCTATCTAACATTTGAGCTGCATCATAATTAAAGGCGAGGATGCGCTCGAGTGAAACTCGTTAAAGCCCCACTCCACCCCACCCCGAATAGTTATTTCTGCTGATTGTTCCGAAAGAGGCGGTTCTTCTGCTGTAATCCTTCTTTGTTTGTACATTGGTTATTGCAACAGTCATTACGAAAACACGCCTATTCAAATATATTGACAATTTTACCACCAAAAAATGAAAATTTTCAGATAAAAAATTTTGACATTTTTCATATTTCTCCTCAAAACATAGATTGTGGGTACTCGTCGGAACCGCCTCGGTGAGGCGGTTCCAATGAGTACCCACTATCTATGTTTTGAGAAGAAATGAGAAACCTTATGTATTTGTACGAAAGCAAATATGAAGTCACAAAAATTGTTTCCCTTGTAAAAATTGACGGAAAACCTATTAAGTGTATGCAGGTCCTTTAGGCACAACACAAGTATTGCTGAACGAACTGTTTGTTTTGTTACCATTACATGTCACAAACCCCAAGACGTGCGAGGGAGAGCTGTGGTTTTACTGGGTCCCTCGGATTCTTCCTAATCATCATGCCATATTTCTCCTTTCGCACCCAAGATAGATGATATGTGTTTGCAAATCATATTATCTGGAAGACTGTCTTCTGTTAAAGCTTAGAAAATGCTTATTAAAATATATATGAAGATACGTAGGAAGTGCCTCAGTTGCGAAGTACGGCCTAACCGAGACCCGGACGAAGATGAGGAAAGAACATTGAGCAGATGAACGCCATGTATGAAACTACCAATGCGCAAACAAACAAAGACGAATTGCAACAGAGGAGCAGCCTTGGAACGGTCAGTATAAAATCTAGTTGGTGGTTGGGAGCCAGTTTTACTCACTCGAAACCTCGTCCTTAATTCTGACACACACACACACACACACACACACACACACACACACACACACACACACACACACATACTCACATTCGCATACACTGGAACACACAAAACAAACGCATGCACGGGTGCACATATAAACACAAACATCGATTTCAGTTGCATTGATTGTAGAAATGAAACGTGTCAAAATGACGAACTTCATAGTTTATGTATTTGATCAGCTTGCGCTATTAAACAATTTATTTAACATACTTATGCTTAGTGCTCCCCAAAAGAAGCACTGGCAAACAGTTGAGACCCTGATCAGAGCCCGCGTCCGCCTTACGCGGCATCTGATCAGCATTTATACTGTTTGCATTAAATACAGGAATTTATTTATAACATGCCAGTAGTGAAAATGAATCTGTACAAGAGTTGAGGTAGAAGAGTCCAATAGCCATAAATGGGTTAATAGTTGAAGTTGTGATGATTGAAACAACCGACAAGAACCAACAACACCTGCGCAAAGTGCTTTGAAATCGCACGGCGAATCCATGTTGGTCGGTGACTCAGCTACACCCCTAAAGCATTACGAAAACGCGCCTATTCAAATATATTGAAAATTTCATCACCGAAAACTGAAAGTTTCCGATAAAAATTCTGATATTTTTCATATTTCTGCTCAAAACATAGATTGTGGGTACTCGTTAAAACCGCCCCGCCGAGGCGGTTCTAACGAGTACCCACAATCTATGTTTTGAATAGAATTGATAAAAACAATGTATACCCCTGTAATCCCTAGTTTTACTATATAAAAGTGGGGTTTAAGGGGGTCAAAATTATATAGATATGTTTTCGTGATGATTAATGTGTTGACAAATACAGGAGAATTTGATCAGATTGTGCTGATGATAAACAAGGATTCGCTGTTCGCGTTTGGCATTAGGGCTCCTTTCATCACATAAAATTAATTCACAGTACATTTAGTTCTAATTTGGTGAAGGACAAAGCATGATGGAAAACAGAACTAAACTTAAATCATTAATCGGCCAAGAAAGAGATAAAATTTCATCGATTGACATAAAGTAGATTTCCTTCTCATCATTATTCATTAGATTTAGTGCTCTCTGAGTAAATTCAGGAGACAATACTTTTTTGGTGACATTTCTTTTTCTTTTCTTTTAAGAAAAGTAAGTTTGTCTGGAAAGAAGGCAGCTTTATTTCCTTCCACTGATAAAAACCCGGTACTTTACTAAAGGTCCTGCACCACAACTACAACAGAAAACAAAAACAAAAGTATACATGTTTTATTTGAAACGACCGTGATTTAACCCATTTATGCCCAGCGCGTTATTCTACAATAACTATTTGGGCCAGTCTATATCTAATAACAGGGTGCAATTCGTAGATTTAATGTAAATCGTTTTTGTGGCGTCTGATCTTGGTCTACACTGTTTGCCACAATCATTTTCTGAGAATTTTAGGTGAAAATGGGTCAGTATAACGCAGACGCATAACTCGTCACTAGCAGTCCTAGAATAGCACACCTGCTATGGATTGAAAATAAAATTCCGTTGAATTTACAAAGGGAGGAGTGTACTCTTGTTATAATATTTGCATATACAATTTTGACTATTATTGAATTTACTTACCGAAAGTGAATAACCCCAGTTTGGATCTGTTCGCCACTACTGAGATCAAAGTATTTTTCCTACTGACCATGCAAAGGCGCTCCCTCTGTTGCAGTTCATCTTTCTGCGTCGGTTGTTTAATATTTTGCGGTTGGTTTGCCAGTTTTTGTAACACATCTCCCCTTCTTCTGGTGCCTCGGGAAGGCTGTGCTTCAAGTTTTAGGCATCTCCTGGCTATCTTTTCTTATTTCTTGTATGTAACCATAGTCAAAAATGATTTAGTATTTTATCTTCCTTGAAAATTAAGCATTAAAATCATTGGTTTGTTTGTCTGCCCGTCTGTATGTCCGCCCATCCATGCTTCCGTCTGTACCCGTCCGTCATTCTAGTGAAACGAAATTTGAAATAGTACTGTGCGGGATTCACTGCTGATTCCCAGCAAACACACATAGTTGCAGGAACGTCATTACAACGTCGCTGCAACGCCACCACGTTGCAGCGACGTTGTAATAACATTGCTGCAACGTTATGTGTTTGTTGGGAATAGTCATATTAGGCTACAAGACCCATTTCATTGCTTGAATTTATCTAATAATTATTATGCATTGAACAATTAGATATGCATCCGTCTGGTATTTCTTCTGTCAAAGGAAACAGTCTTAAACTGTAAGAAATTCAGCGACGATAAGAGCTTACTAACTTTTAGAACTTTATACGAGCGGCGCCCAGCTAAAAGATGCCTTCAACCATGTGGGAATAGCAAAGAATCAGATTAGACTGCTCAACCGCAGGTTTTTTGCTTTCCACTTATACAATCACTGGAAACTGTTGGGTGTATCAGTGGCGAATAAAAGACTTGCTGAGATTGAGGGTGTGAACAAGATGACCAGAATATGTGCATTACGCATTTGCTCGAAGACGCCTTTTTGCTTGGCAACACCCAACTTATCACATAGTGGCCTAAATTCCCAACATTCAGCATGAAATATCTGGCGATGTAGACGGTCTACATGCATGCAAATGTGATAAATCAGTTATACCATGGTTGTGCGCATGTACGTGCGATAATGCACTCGCTCACGCTCGTGCATTATCGCATCGTACATGCGCACAAACCATGGTATAACTAAGACGTATACCCAAAACCTCGACAATAACCATGGTTTATCTATAACTTATTAGCTGTCCGTTCAGTATTACTTTGAAAGACAGTTCTGTTCAGCGTTTTATTTTAAATTAAAATGTTTTAATTTGATACACCATTCCTTATCAGAAATCTTTTGTCAGATCTGTTTCTGTGCTGTGTTATCAAATATTAACCCTAAAATCAAATTAACAGCCAAAACTTGGTCTGATCTATGCATTTTTTATACTTAAATGATGTTTTGGACTTTTTATCAGGGAAGATAGTTTTAACTTTCGTTTGCTGATTTTTAATTATTGATGTTTCACAACAATATTGTGAAAATTTTAGAAAGTTTGAGCAAAGGGAACTGGTTGAAAATCTGTGTCTTATTGACATATATCTACTGTATCGATTTTTGCATATTTTGCTGTCATTTTACATGTACAATAGGGGAAAAACAAACAAAACAAAATATCTGATGCCTTCAAAACCAATGAATAGAATAAAACGTTTCTTTCATAGGTAGTTACGATGAAAAGGTTTAGTAAATCATCACAAAGGTTTGCAAATTTTCTTCTTCTGTGTAAGCGCCAGGAAACAAACGACTCTATGAAAGACTTCGAAACAAGAACAGGCTGTCTATAGTTAAGTAACATTACAAACCTTCGACTACCTTTATGCAAACAGCTAACACAAGACAAGCCACAAGAAGGCCAGCTACGCAACATGCTCTATACCTTCTACTGTGTAACAACAATGATAATGAAGTGAAAACTTTAATTCTCTATTCAGCAAAATATTTTGCATTAACCGATCATTTTATGTAATCTGATTGAGGCATTCGTTGTCCGAATATACGACCCCTCTTTAATGATGTAGGTGATCTTACTTTTCGCTAGTTAGAATACCTCGTTTGATCCTGATGACGATTTTAAGTTGCAGGTTGCGACATCCGACGTAGTTTGCCGGTTCTGGTTTCGCTTTACCCACGCAAACGTTCTTTTTTACCACGACGCAGCTTTGCTGAGGTGGGCCAAATCAATAACGCAGCATGTACAAACAACACAGATTCAGAGCAACTTGCACATCCGTGCTTTCTAAAACGGACACTCGCTGGCCATTTCTTTGGTTTCCTTCTGATATGAAGGGTTTCAATAGAGCAGTGAATACTGTGAGCATACTGCGCGTGAGATTTAATGTTCAACCTTATCGCATTGCCCGTATTCTAGCATATGAGCCACTACATGAGAAAACGTACTTTGGACGTGCGCCCAGCAAAGCTTCAGATCAGCCTGCGCATTCACGCAATCTGATCAGAATCGTCACTGTGCACATTTTGGATAGCCAAGGATGCAACGTTTCTTCATGAGAATGCACGGATGCGCAGGTTGATTTGAGTCTTCGTTGGACAAACATGTCTAAGGCACGTCTTCTCACGTTGCGCCCCATACATCTGTACATAGCATCATGAAAAGAACCTCGGTTTAATTATTGCTTGCCCGTGAGAGTTCTAGCAATGGACTGTGCTATTCATTTGGAACAGTAATTGAAATAACAGATAGTAGGCAGTAATTTTGCTTTAATGATTCCTTGTCCAGCGCTTTATGGTAATTTTATTGTTCCCTGGCGTTCAGGATAGTTTCAATTGCTTACCAGGAAAGGTTACACATATTGGAAATGTGATCTCCTGAACAATGTGATAACTTGGGCCGTGCCACGCGAAATCGTGTCTTCGGGCATATGCGGACAGCAAAGGCCCAGATCAGCCTGCGCATCCGCGCAGTCTGATCAGTGCCTTCGCTGTCCACTAGCAGAGTTTTTCGACACTATAGCATGTATCAATTGAAAGCAAATGCCCGGATGAGACTTTGCGCATGCGTGGGATGAATCTGAATCTGAGCATTTTGCGCATGCTCGAAGACACATTTTTGCTTCCCGTTTTTGTTTACCCTATTCGCTGATGGTCATTGAACTTTTTAAGGGGATTTGAAGCAATTGGTAGATTGTCCGCCATTTTCCTTTACAAGAAAGGCAATTTTATTACTTTCTGATTATCCACGTGGAGCAAAATCTTTACTTTAAGATTAGACCCCTTTTCAGAAGGGAAACAGGAATACTGGCAATGTTGCCGTCCCTGAAATTGTACAATTTCCCTTATAAAGACGATTACGTTCGGGATCGAGACAAAGTCTATTAGAGATGAAGGTGTTCTTGAGGGCTAGTTTTCAACGAATTGTTTCAAACTGGGCCTCTGTGTACAGGTTTTGTATCGTTTTAATATTTAAAGCTGAATCAGAAGATAAGGGCAAGTTTTCGCGCGAATAAAATTGGTTTAATCCACTCTAGTAGTTTACCCTACTGACCGTTCCCGGGCGGTTCCAGTGTTGCAGGTTCTTCTTTCTTGGTCAGTCTGTGGTCTCACATGTGGCGATTATATTGTCCTTATTTGTTCCTCAATTCTCCTTCTTTTGGTGCCTCGGGACTTATTTGTTCTCAATTCTCTTTCTTTTGGTGTTTCGGAAGGGCAGTATTTCGTCATTGCGGCATGTCTTGGGTATCTTCACATACTTTTGTGCAGGAATAGTAAAACGAGGCCGTGTCAATGGAAAAGGTTTCTTCAAGCAAATGCGAAATATGCTTATCATCACGAAAACATACCTATATAATTTTGACCCCCTTAAACCCCACTTTTATATAGTAAAACTGGGGTTTACAGGGGTATACATTATTTTTGTTATTTCTGCTCAAAAACATAGATTTTGGGTACTCGTTAGAACCGCCTCGACGAGGCGGTTCTAACGAGTACCCACAATCTATGTTTTTAGCCGAAATAAGAAAAATATCAGATATTTTTTATCAGAAAATTTTCAGTTTTTGGAGGTGAAATTTTCTATATATTTGAATAGTCGTGTTTTCGTAATGTTAAGATCGTCCTCAGCATCCACAGTATTATCAGGGCATTTTTACTATATCGCTCAAAGTCAGTCGTCAAAAGCGGACAGCGTACACCCTGATCAGACTACATGAATGTATTGGTTCATAGTCAAACAACAGTGTTATTTCTACATTGTAGAATGTCGAAATACACATTTATGTCGGGTAGAATTTTCTACATCAACTCTTTGGACAGGTCCAATTCCCATGCAAGTGGTATCTGATATTTTTTCCTTATTGCCATGTTTTATAAAAAAAATATTTAAACATAATGTAAACAATGTATATGCTGATCAGATGCCACGTTCTGTGGCGTCTGATCTTGGTCTACATGGTTTTGCAAATGTCCCTTTTATGGGACGCTAGGCATAAATGGGTTAATCATGTTACTGGGAGAATAGTATCGCAGCAAATTATAATTAATAATTAAACAGCGATTCTACAGGTCTAAATGTACTCTACTGACAACGAGAATACTGGTAAAAGCTTCAGTCATTTGCCTACAAAGTACTCATTGTAATGAATATATTGATCGCAATAAATTTCGTCATAGAGGCCTTAATATAAAGAGGATTGAAAAAAACATAAAATCCAAATAAAATCTAGACAGAAAGCAATAATGTTTAATCTAACGGCCGAATAACAGAGTGTCATAAATTTTCATTATTGAGGAACAAGCTCGATACACGAGGCAATAACAGTGACACTAATTTAACCTTTACCGCTCTCTGGGTAATTTCAGCAGACGACAAACTGATGATATTTTTTCTTATTTTTCCCAGAAAATAGAATTTGACATTTCATGCAAATTGTAGACAATTTGCATGACATGTCAAATCCTATTTTCTGAAAAAAAAAAGTAATAATAATTAGAAGAAAACTAAATCGTCTGCTGCATTTTGTTCCCAGCATGCTAAATCTTAAGGTACCGTTACCGTATTTGCTCTAAACCGTCTGATAGTCCTACCTTAGCAAATACTATAGACCTAGATCAACATGGAGCAGTTTGGTCTGAGTCTACATTGATTGTCACTCAGTCAGTACCTTTTGGACATGTTATGCGGTAAGCAAACAGACTTGTTTTAATTTAGGTTTAGTGTAAGCATAGTAAGAGGTTAATCGGGGAAGAGGCTGGAGAGAATATATTGGGTAAATAAGACATGTCAAGGAAAAACTAACATGTTACAAACTTAGAAAGGTCTTGTGGTATTAGCAACCCGACCACTTCACCCATACAGTATATGAAATGCAAAGTAACATGACACCCTTTCTCTTGGAACTGGAGCCTAATCAGTGTTGAGGTAAAAAAATAGTCCACTCGGCATAAATGGTTTAACAAATGTAGACAAGATTTAGAGAAAAGAAAAGTCTTATTTTTCACTGAAAGTTAGGTTTTCCATTTCATTCAAATTGTCTTCTTCTTTGATTGAAACATCAAGGCTTCTTCTGTGTATATTAAACATATCGCTTATTTTCATCTCATAATTTACTTGTGGAGTGCTGAAGCTTCCCAGCAGGCACAAAACATCAAAATGACGTCGTATCAACGTCGATGCGACGTCATCACGTCGCATCGACGTTGATACGACGTCATTTTATCGTTGTGTGCCCACTGGATTTAAACGTATATGAGACGGAAGGATGGATACGTATGCTGATCTGGACACTTGCTGCCTTCGTATGCTAAGTGACATATTTTCGCTTCATCACGAAAACATGCCTATATAATTTTGACCCCCTTAAACCCCACTTTTATATAGCAAAACTGGGGTTTACAGGGGTATACATTATTTTTCTTATTTCTGCTCAAGGACATAGATTGTGGGTACTCGTTAGAACCGCCTCGCGAGGCGGTTCTAACGAGTACCCACAATCTATGTTTTGAGCAGAAATATGAAAAATATCAGATTTTTTTTTTTATCTGAAAATTTTCATTTTTTTTTTAGGTGAAATTTTCTATATATTAGAATAGGCGTGTTTTCGTAATGTGGTGCGACCTACATATCTGTAAACCTCTAAATGTTCGCGCAA
Source organism: Anodontia alba (assembly GCA_964016985.1). Lineage (NCBI taxonomy): Eukaryota > Metazoa > Mollusca > Bivalvia > Lucinida > Lucinidae > Anodontia > Anodontia alba. Next base: position 125,195,381 of record OZ024823.1, read on the forward strand.
AGAAGGGAGCTAGAGTTTACCGTATAATATACGTTCCTCATAAGTTATTAAGCTTGAACTTATTTTGTAGGCAACTGTGAATTATTGTAATACCCTTTATCAGGTGAACTTCCTCATTCCCTCATTACTTCTGACCTTATAATTTCCCGTTTTTACTAAAATATCTTGGTTGATTTGGGGATTTACCTGAATTCTGTATAAATGAAGCATTTACCTTTATGAGTGTGTTTAAAACCTCAGAATTACTTTATGAAGCCGTTTCATTAATTTAACCGCTCAATAAAAAGGGTAGGTATTTTCATCTATGATTTACCTGTAGACCGCTAACCCATAAAAATGAATATGACATAACGCTGGATACGCATGCTGATCTTACCCTTTCTGCCTACATATGCCCGGGGACATATTATTTTAACTTGGTGCGGCCCTCATGACAGTATGCCCCTAAATATTCGGAGAAATGTAAAAAAGAAAAAAGAAAAAAAAAAGTTTAACCCTTGTCCTGCTGAATAAATAAAAGATACTACGCCCACTTCCAATTTTCAGCCAATCAGATTACTAGATCCAGTTTGTTAATACAAATTCACATACTTAATGACAAACAGTGCAGATCCAGATCAGTTGGCTTCTTTAGAAGCCAACTGATCTGGATCTACACTGTTTGTAAAGACAGGGCATATCCAGCAGGACTAGGGTTAACATAATACGTACAGGTATGCACCTGTTGGGAATCAACAAATTGCAATACCAAATCTAATGAAAACAACAAAATATATATATTCGTCATAAGTTGTTAAGCTTGAAATGATGTTATCGGTAATTGCGGTTTGTTGTCAAACCCTTTAATGTTCACCACAACTTTACATGCACCCTGCCATGTAACTGCAAAAACACCTGCTTCAGTCAGGCTAGCGTCGAAGAAATGAAAAAATCAATCGCAAATTTCCGAACAGTCGGTGCATTCGCCAGGAGTTTAGTTGGACATTCACTGTTCCGACATGCAGAACTCTTAGTTTTCGAACAGAGCGGGTTACGCAAACAGCGTAGACCCTGAGAAGACGATCCCGATTAGACGCCGCCTTTTGCTTACTTAAACACATCTACTGGTAGAAGAATCTGGGTGGAGTAATTAGCGAACCCGACTTCGGATCACGATGTCCCTGGTTCGAATCCCGCTGAATCCGGACTTCAGCTCCTGAATGTTGGAAAGGGCGTAAAATGCCGAACCATTATCATCACATCAGATGGCACTGTTGACTTTAGAATGGACTGTGTTCAAGTTTTTGCACAAGTATGGTAGGGGAATAAGGTGTCCCATTATGAAAACACGCCTATTCAAATAATATTGAAATTTTTACGACCAAGAAAGGAAAGATTTCAGATTAAAAAATTCTTATATTTTTCATATTTCTGCTGAAAACATAGATTGTGGGTACCCGTTAGAACCGCCTCGGCGAGGCAGTTCTAACGAGTACCCACAATCTGTTTTTTTTTTTTAGCAAAATAAGAAAAAAATATGTGTACCCCTGTAAACCCCAGTTTTACTATATACATGTAAAAGTGGGGTTTAAGGGGGTCAAAATTATATAGGCATGTTTTCGGGACGAAATAATCCGGGTGGATACAGTTTTTGAGTTTTGTAGAATCTTATGAACAACCAACACGGTAGAATACAATGTGCAGCTCTACAATTTGTAACTGCATGTATGGTTCGCGTTCAGTATCTGTGCTTACTATATTGTCTTCGTCAAGTACAATGGTGCCTTTGGGCATGTAAAATGCGCATATGCAGAACAGAATGCGCATCCATCAAGTCTTAATGTATCAGGAGTTCTATCTCAGTTTATGCAATGTAAATCCTACAGTATAACCCGACATTGAATACCCTGTTCAGACCGCACGCAGACACAGAATGATCTGGTTCTTAACTCTCTGCATATGCTTGAAGACACATAAGCGTCTGGCGCAGTCTCTCTCTCTCTCTCTCTCTCTCTCTCTCTCTCTCTCTCTCTCTCTCACTCTGTGTGTGTGTGTGTGTGTGTGTGTGTGTGTGTGTGCATTTAGCATTGACGCTTTTTTCAAGGTCTAGCTGTGATCTGTCAAATTGATATTACAGACATTTCATATAAAGTAATTCGTTTTACAGACTCATTTCCACCGAGTGAAAATAAAACAAATAGTCGCTCCACAACAAAAATGGCTCTTCTGACAGACGCGTTTTTAGAAGGCCAGGGAAGAGTGATACTGCTAGGCTCTGTACAATGTATCTTTATTAGTCACATTATGAAAACACGCCTATTCAAATATATTGAAAATTTTATCACCCAAAACTGAAAGTTTTGAGATAAAAATTCTGATATTTTTCATATTTCTGCTCAAAACATGTGGGTACTCGCTAGAAAGCAAAGATTCAGAATTAAATGAGTGCACGCACAAGGACGTCAATGTGAATGAACTGTAAACTCCAAGACAAAGCATTCATAAAAGGTGGTCTGTTGTTATTTACAGTCAGTAGGTTAACGTTATGTCTAGTGTCCCATAAATAGGGCAAAGAGTTATGGTAGAAAAGTGGTAGAAAAGCCCACTCGGCGCAAATGGGTTAATGGACAGATGAACTTTCTTCAACTTCGGTTTCTCTACGATGTGCAAAGGATAAGTCAGGATCAATCCTTTCTCTTAGTGTGCGGTATAAGACAAAATACTTATTTATTTGTGCGGTTTCATATCTAGCATTGTGGTCCATCCCCAGTAAGCAATCTTTATAAATTTATAGCGGGCCGTTATCGACCCGTCAGCTACCCTGACGGGCTGATGACGGCCCGCTATAGATTTATAAGGATTGCTAGCTGGGTTTGTCGAGGAAGAAGGAGACTGGTTGGTTTGCTTTACTTTGTTTTGTGGCTTGTGTACGGGCTACCATGGTTAATATGTTCTTTCCCGTGGTGTTCTGTGATTGTCGCTCTTCCTGGACATATTCTATACTACAGTCGACTGTTGTCATCTCGACTTCACTTATCTCGAATAACTGCTTATCTCGAAGTGAAAAGCTGGTCCCTGTTTTAACTAGGAAATCTAACAACACCTAACAAAGCAATTACTGCTCTTTTCCAGAATATTTTTAAACTAACTCTAACTTCAGGAGTCAGTTTACAAATTCATTTGTGAAATGTGGTTATTCGATTTATTTTTTTCTCGATTCTGCAAATCTGATATTTCGAGGTACGGATATCTCGAAGTATTTCAGAGAGTCCCTTGGACTTTGATAACGAGGGTCGACTGTCTTTCCAGAAATATTTCTAAAATACTGGTATTTACCAGTTTTTCATGGGTTTTCATTCACAGTTTCGTTTATTATAATAAAGAATGGGCTATAATCCCCATTTCACCATTTCATATAGCTATGGATACATGTTCAGCGGAGGCGACTATATCAAATTGTTTTGTCCCTTCTGAAAAGGGAACTACTACAAAAGGAAAAGATAATGCTTCCAAGGGAGGGAGCACATGCTTTCCTTTTATAAGAGGTTCCCTTTCAGAAGAGAATTTGTGTGCAGATAAGTAAAGTTGAAGTCATAAAAGTTTCCTTTCTTGTACTAAAGACGGACCATCTGCCAAATACACCCAATCCCCTTAACCCTTGTCATGCTGAATACATTAAGGTGCCACGCCCACTTCTAATTTCCAGCCAATCAGATTACTTGATCCGGGTTTTTGATAGAAATTCACATATTCAATGACAATCAGTGCAGAACCAGATCAGTTGGCTTCTTCAGAAGCCAACTGATCTGGATCTACACTGATTGCTAAGACAGGGCATGTCGTGTTCAGCAAGAGAAGGGTTAAAAGAGAAAACAGTCAACGAAGAATAATTATATATGGAACTTTTCATAATCGTGTTACACGACAGATGAATCAAGTTTAAGGACAGATAGGTAACTCATTGAAATTCAAAGAAATGACATTGCGTCAATCTGAAATTTCACAGAACGATTATTAATCAGTGCTGCATCTGTGATAGTCGATGATTTGATTTGGCGTGTGTGTCTGGTAGTAAATTGAATTAAAATAATTCTTCCTGATATAGTCTTGTTAAATGCTAATCCAATCTAAGCGGGAACATAGATGTCTTAGAATTGATAGCATGTTTTTCTCCTATTATCAGACATGCTTAATATCCTCATATATAAAATCCGATTACCCGTTACCACTCTCTGTGCAAGTGCAGCAGACGGCAAACTTATATTATTTTATTCTTATCTTTTCCAGATAAGGGCTTTGACGTTTCGTCCAAATTGTCTCCTAAGAGGACAATTTGCATGAAATTTCAAACCCCATTTTCTAGCAAAAATACGAAATTATTTTTAAATGTCGTCTGCTGATATTTTTACCCAGCATGCTAAGCGCGAACTATCCAAGTTTTCGAAACAAGAAGCTTATAACGAAGCCATAGAGCCATAAGGCGATATTCAACCAATTTTCAATTTTCCAGATTACGTCTGACTACAGATAGATACGGCCAGAAAGAAAATTAGAAGTATATGCTGTATTTTTAAAGCCTTTATCGCTTATCTAATATGAAAGTTCGGAGTCTGTAATAAGTTGATAGAAGAGCCCATTATAATTTATATTGCTCAGGCTGAAATAGCGAAATTACATGTAACACTTTTTGCAATTAGAGACAGTGGTCAGTTAAGTTTCCTGAGGTCTGTTAACTCTCTATAAACAACCAGGTCCAATTTATTCGATTCCTCTGCTTTTATCATTAGCATCTTTGTTAATTATAGCTTCCTTTTACTCAAGAAATTCAATCTAAACCATGACATGTGCTACAAAAGCTTCCAGAATGTCAAAAAAGAATAGTTAGTATTTGGTATACCTTGCATTTTACATTTACCTATCAAGAGAGATAAAAAGAATATTGTTGGGAGAAGGAACATAACATTATTTGATTTGGGTTTCACGACCCTATCAAGAAAGCCGATCATTCATCAAAGGTGGGCGAAAACCGCAGAATCCGGGAAAAACCATCTGACCATCCGAAAGCAGAACTTGGCTATCCCTTAACTACAGCGGTGAGAAGCCTAATGGATTAATAGTCTCCTGCCGACTAGGCTACGGGGGCCCGCCTGTGTTTGGATAGGTTCGTTAAATTAAGAGGTGTCTGAGTAGTTTTTAACAGTATCATTTATTATAGAAATTCCTGTACTGAATGCAAACATGATCAGACGCCGCAATCTCAAATTCGGGAGGTCAAATTTGTTACTACACATTTATGCAGTTTTAAGGGGTCTGCATACAGATGTCAGATTTTCAGCCATATTTACAATCTTACATATACATGTACAACTTTTATGACTAGATGTTTGTTTTCCTGCACATCAATTCCATTCCGAAAAGGGAGTCTAATTTAAAGGGAAACAAAGTCCTCCCTATGGGTGCAAATGCTTTTCTTTTAGAGGATCCTTGTTTAAGAGCGGGAAGAGGGTGGGGTAAAATAATTTGGCACCGTTTTCTCCTCTTGAAAGTGTATTAATACCCTCTTAACCACTTGCATTCGGCAAAAGATTAAATGAACAGGGATGTACAATGTGCCGATACTGTCTAATTATTTCCTTTGATGACCGGCTGCTAGAGGTTACTAATTTTCCCAAGCTTATACGTACTGCGATATATACATGTATTCCACAGTCTATATTCATATGGGCATTTAATTGATTTTTGACAGCTGATTAACATTCTTAATTTACGAATTGTCAACGCCATGCCTTCCGATACGCCCTTAAGGCCAGATCTGGGAATATTAGACGGGTTGATTTCGTTGTAATGATTGAATAGATGTGATGATTGATATTGCTAACAAACCCGATTTCTGAAATTGAAAAACAATCTGTTTATACCATAGCTCATTTCCTATCAACTATAGAAACTAGACAACATACTGAAAGATAAACTGTAGTACACCTGTTAGTCTGATATATCCTACTGTTCTGACATGAAACCGATGAAAGAATCATGCAGTTTGTACAGATCTCCGCTGCAGTTTCTGTTGTTAAAACAGGGGCGGACCCAGGATGATTTCTGAGGGGGTTCGATTTGATCAAATTACCGTACTTACTCTACGTATTCGGAAATACAGGCGGGAACAAAGTGTAGACCCTGATCAGACGCCGCAGAACACAGCGTCTGATCAGTGTATACACTGTTTGTCACTCTGTCAGCAATGTTACACACATTCATAGGTAGTAAAATTGACTTGTTGAAGAAACGTACAAGGGCAAAGCGTTAAGGGATGTGACTATTTCGGGTAAAGACGTAATCTCAAATGTTTCAACTGTATTCAAAAGTTCACATAAAATGAAATTTTGTGTCGGGAAAGGTTCGACGGAACCCCGAGAATCCCATCTAAACCGACCCTTATTAAAATTTGTGTATCGTGGATCCAGTGTACGGTCTAGTAACCTTTCAGCAGGATAAAATATACCTTCCACGGCTTCCAGGATATAGGTGTTGACAGAAATGTATCGATAAGCATTGGATTACTCAGTTTCCGACATCTTTCAGAAATTTGTTTTGTCTGGCTATTCACGCAGAATGAGTACATATGCGAACATTTGTCATGATTTGATGCAAACCCGTTTGTCGTACCTACCTATACACAAACAATATTATTTTATTCATTTAAAAAAAAAAAGTATTTTCACTTTTCCATAGTACGAGTGAAATGGCTACAAATTATGCAGAAATCGGTAGGATAGGTACATAAGAGGAAGGTGTTCATCACGTTCCCATGTGTTCATTTTTCACAATGTTGTTGTGAAGCTTCAATTATTAGAGTCAGCAAAGAAAACTAAAACATATTTTCTTGGGTAAAACAATAATTTATATGGGGCTGTCACAGATTGGCGTATGACCCAGACGTGCGCCGGGCGTTTTGAAATAAAAGAAAAAATGACAAAGTCTCAATATGTTGGGACTATTAGAAATCTTAAACGTTTAGACCTTAACCTGCCCTGTCAAACTGATGTTGAACCTGTTCAGAACGAGTTGTGGGCGACCTTTCGGCGTACGAGTAGCGTAGACTGTGACGCATACTGGCGCATAGCCAAAAGTCGATCTCTGTCGTGTCTAGGACGTGTCCTAAACGTGGACCGGGCGTACTAGCGTGCTTGTGGAGAGCCTTGGACGTATTCAAAGCGTGTTAGTGATATATGTCGGGCGTTGCTGGCGTCATTAGCGTGTATAAAAGGAGCAGAGCACACACGTCGCTTGCTGTACGTGTTTTGTCGCCCTTCGAGTAGTAATATAACTATAAATATTGCACCTTTAAAAGTTTGAATTCAACTGCCAACTAAACAAATGGCAAACCTTTTAAACCAGTACTCATGGCATTGTGTCTGTAGAGCTATTATCGTACTCAGGCTTTTGAAATGTCAGAAAATGTTTCTGATACACCACAGATACGTTACACGCATGTTAAAGGTGCGTTGCATGCGTTAAACGCGCGAATGACACATGCTCCAGGCACGTTACAGAATCCTTCCCCCAGCTGGATTAGAAATTTCCTGAAATTCAGAATACAAGTGGTCATCGTTTAAGGCTGAAAGTCATCACCCTCTGCTGTTACGTCAGGAGTCCCTCAAGGAACCGTGCTAGGCATCTCCTGTTTCTCTCCTATATAAGCGGCATGCCAAAATACGTCAAACACTTTGCCGACGACCGCCTTTTACATAGGAGAGTACAGAGCAACTCAGAATGCTGCTGACTTCAAGAAGATCTTGATAAACTCGAAAAGACGGAAAATGTGGCGGATGGCCTTTATTGCAGACGTCCGAGGTACTACGCATCACAAACAAAAAGAGGCTCTTTTGTTCTGGCTACTACATTCACAGTCAGAACCTGGCGATACAGACCGAAGCAAAATATCTAGGAGTTACCATTAGCAGTGACCTATCATCCAGCAGGCATATAGAAAATGTTACCAATACCATGAGCATTCTAAAGAGGAACATTAGGCCCCGAGTTTATAAAACTTTTTTCATGCTCAACTCAGATGAGCATGAAATTTTCTCTGCTAATAAATATGAAAATGCCAACAAAAGTTGGCATTTTCATATCTATTAGCAGAGAAATGTTCATGCTCAGCTATGTTTAACAAGAAAGAAATTGCAATGTTTAGTAATTTGATATTTATCAGCAGGACAAATTTCATGCTCAGCTGAGTTGAGCATGAAAAAGTTTTATAACCTCGGAGCCAGATCTGCACCACAAGCTGCAAAGGAGACCACCTACAAGACATTCATCGGACTCTTGGCCGAGTATGCCTCAACATCCTGGGCACCATTGACCGATTCAGACATTAAAAAGATTGAGATGGACAGTGAAGGGCAGCAAGATTTGTGTGCTATGATTATTAACGCACAAGTAGCGTCAGCAAAATGATCGAGAATCTTGGATAGGACACCCTACAGAAGCCTAGAGATCTCGTTAGACTCGCAATAAATGTACCGTACAGTAAACCACCTAGTTGATATACCATCAGAGCCATACTTGACTCCATTAACTGGTGTGACCAGACCCACTGGCTCTCGCATCCGCCAGAATCTGACGTCAAATACCAGTTACCAACACAGTTTCTTCCCAAGAACCATAATCTTGTGGAACCAGCTCCCTCAGACAGCCATGACCAAGCCTTCCAGAACCAGCTTGCCATCCTCAGCCTCTGAAGGCACAACATGTTTAAACCTTTTATCTGTTTTAATCTGTAAATAGACATTTTAACCGTAACGCGTGAGCACTCTCCACCACATTATAAGAATACTCATTTTTTGAAGGAGGCAATAACTGAATAATAATAATAATAATAATAATAATAATAAGATGATGATACACATCAAATTTATACGCGTGTTGTCGCTGAATTGCGACGTTTTTGTTTGAAGTATGCAATACAGCCGACTCTCGTTATCTCGAAATCCAAGGACTCTAGGAAACACTTCGAGATATCCGTACTTCGACATATCAGATTTGCGTAACTGAGGAAAACAATTAATCCAACTACCACCTTTACAGAATGAATCTTTAATTTGACACCCAAGTTAGAGATATATTGAACATATTGTGAGGAGAAATTGCTCCTAAGGTGCAATTTCTCCTCTTTCCCACAATATTTTGTTGCCTGTTGGTAGATCTCTGTGTTAAAAGAGGGACCAGATTTTCACTCCGTGATAAGCGGTTATTCGAGATAAGCGAGTTCGAGATAACGATAGTCGACTATATTTAAGTTCCGGTATCCACACTTTGCCTTACTCTAAATGTGGTAACACCTCATCTGAGTAGCAAAGGGAGGAAACGTACCTAATCAGGGTCCTTGGGAGGTCTGTGTTCAACGATTGTGACCTTTCCGATGTACAGTCGAACTTCAATGGCTCGAACACCTTTGGGACCATGGAAAATTGTTCGAGCCATGGGTAGTTCGAGCCAATGAAGGTTAATCCTGGCGCCAGGTCGAGAAGCAAATATCGCTAATTCTGGGAAATCTATTGATCTTCTACACAATAATTGTATGTTGAGTGTACTCATTAGAATCGCATCGAAGAGGCGATTCTAATGAATACACACAACATACAATTTCATAATGAAATAAGAAAGCTTCCTTAAATATTTTTTTTCTTGATCTATCGGAAGAATTTCGTAGGGACTCAAAAACGAGTTCGAATTAACCATGATGAACGAGTCATCGGTGTTCGAGCTATTGAGATTCGACTGCAATTGATAATTCCCGTTCTGCACGATCTTTAAAACAATCAAAAATCTAAAAAGTTACCTTTGGAAACAGAGAACACCCAACATAATGAAAATCGGAGACTCGGATTTATAAAGTCTCCTCAAATACAGCTATGCAGTTTGCGAGGCTGTATACGACCCCTACCATCCGCTCAAGCGGTATTCGAGTTTCAAAGCAACCAAAATGAACTCAGTGATTCCAAATGTAGGGCACAGGGAACCAGTTGTATCAGGACTGCTGATTGGTGCCAAAAAAAAAAAAAAAAAAAAAAAAAAAAAAAAAAAAAAATGAAACGTGCAGATAGTTATTTTGTGTAAGGCGACCTGTGATTGGTTAATAATAAAGATTAATAGATTACTTAAAACCTATTATATTCTAATTTGAAGACAAAAACATGTTTGTGTGTAATTTCCTATTTTTTTTCAAAGACATGAATTTTCTGTTGCGTTTGCTGAGGTGGTGAAATTTCAAAATTTCAATTTCTGATACCTGCTTATTGAGGGGTTGCTACATGCAGCATCCAAAAAGTCCCAGAAAGTGCTGGTGACAGTGGTGTATTTCCTTATTCATTTTTTACATTGGTGGTTTAAGTAAACACAATTTGGAAACCCAGCTATACCCTGAAATGACCTCTTAACCACCGAAAAGGGTGGAATTATTATAGAGCTCTATGGGAAAATAATAAGTTCCCTGTACCCCAAAGGAAATAAATAAATAAATAAATAAATAAATAAAAATAATTCCGCTTGTACTCGTATTCTCAGTTTTAACCTTTCAGTTCCACTAACGCACCGTTTTAGTTTGCGAGAACACACAAACACACACACACACACACACACACACACACACACACACACACACACACACACACACACACACACACACACACACACACAATAAAAAACAAATAAAAAAATAACCTGTTATTACAGAAAGTCAAGTATGGAGATATGTGTTATAATTATCGACTTCCCCATGTGTTGTTTGATGAAAATGCACTTTATCGGATTTCGTATATAAAAATATTGCTTTCTCCCGATGGTGTGCAGACAATTGGATTGAAATGGAACTAAATATTAGCCAACAAATGCGAAAAGGTTACTTATCACGAAGGCTACAAGCAAATGCTCAGGCGAGCCTGCGCATAAGTGCAGTCTTGCCAGAGCCATTGCTGCTCGCTGACATGTAGTAGAGACCGTGAGGAAGCTTCAGGCCTAACACGCATGTCTGTAGCTCAAATAGGGGACTGCGCATTCGCATTTTTACGAATCACAAATCAGAAAAGCATTAGGTCCCTTTTTTCGTGTACAAACTCATATCCCGTTTTCCTTTTAGAGTATTAGCATCAAGTTGGATTACGCACAAAGTACATTTGGGCCGTACGATGCTAAAACATGTCTTCGGGCACATACGGACAGCGAAGGCCCAGATCAGCCTGCGCGTCCGCGCAGCCTGATCAGGGCCTTCGATGTCCGCAAACAGAAGCATTGGATTCTATAGAATGTTTCATTGAGTGGGTAGCAAATTCCCGGATGAGACTTTGCGCCTGTGCGCTCAAAAGGACCCCAGGGATGATGTTAATCTGCAAATTTTGCGCATGCTGGAAGGCATGTTTTCGCTTCACGCGGCCCATTTAATCAGATAAGGAATCATCAAGACTTCCATAACATGCGGCGGCAAAAATCAGTGGGAGATGTATAATGCAAATCCTGTAAAACTATAATCCGGAAGTCTATGCGTTGTAACCAAGGCTATTTATTGGCCCTTTGTCAGTAAAAAACACCTTCTAAGACAAAGCAAATAAATTGTCGTTTCTTCCTTGCACACTACCCAGCGGTCACACAAGGTTGAGACAACGTTGCATCAACGTTGATGCAACGTCATACGTCGATGCAACGTTGCAGCGAAATTGATTCGACGTTGTATAAACATCATGTGCCCGCCAGATAATATTATTTTGATGTATCAAACAGCAGAATTTTAAAATATCTATAGTTTCACAAAATCAATTGAACTTTATTGTAATTCTGACACAAAGCTCGGAAGGGCAACATTATATTGAAGAAGAGGCCGTAAAATTTCATTTTGATCAGATTAGAATAGAGTTTGGTCAGTAAAAGAAAAGAAATTATGTTTGTGATTGAGTTTATCGACCCTACGTAATAATCATGTGCTAATTATTTTAACACACATATATAGGTACCACCTATTCAATTCATATTAATGTCTGTTCAACACATTCTTTTATTTCAAAAGATACTTGTATGCACATGAGAATTTGTCTACAATACATTTGCTCAGTAAAACATTCATAAATTGTAATTACATAAAAGGACAATACAAATCCGAATTTCGTCGGAAACAAGGAACAAACAGTAACAGCAAAAACAAAAAAAAAAAAAAAAAAAAAAAAAAAAAAACATACCGTCTTAGAATAATCAGAAATAAAATATTGAGAGATGTAGGGGCGAGGAGCTTATTTGATTTTATAGATAAAAACAAAACAAAACCTTTAATCCCGAAACAATTTGGAGCAAGCATGTATATATTCTATGCTGCAAAGCTATTTAGCAATTATAATAATGGAAGCAATATTCCCATACATCACTGTAAACCAACAGGCAATGCCACGCCCACTTTCTGCCGCGTCACATTTTAAGCAAAACATATTATCGAGTCATTCTCTGCACCTCATGGCTAGTACCTTGTCCGAGAGCTACACAAATGCAAACTAGATTGGGCAGTCGATGGCACGCCATCGCAAATCCCCACGCTTCTGGCAGAAATTGCCTTTGTACCACACAGCATAGTTTTAAGCAACCAGGCAAAATTCTACTTGTATGTTATTCTACTCATCATTCCCTTCAATTTGATATGCCACATGACCATGTTGTGAGAAACTTTTTTGACCCCGCCCCACCCCCCCAAGTCCCACCCCAAAGGGTGTTCCTGGGGTCACAAAGTAAATCCCGTTCAATATGTTTTACATCTATCACTACTGAGTATATGTGCATATTTTCGCATAAAAATCTTTAAAATTGACTTGGAAATTGGAAATTGTTAATATTTGACCTTTTGACCCCTCCCCAGGGCCCCTGGGGGCGGAGCCAAAAATAAACATGCTCTTGCACGCCCCACTTGTGTAAGCAAGCCACTCACCAAATTTGGTTGGATTCTGTCCAGCGGTTTGGGAGGAGATAACATAACGGACAGACGGACGGATAACAATATCCCCGACGCTTTTTCTAAAAAGCGTGGGGATAATAAGAATAATGAGGAGTATCGAATACAGGAATGAATATTTGCATGCCACTTGAATGCTTTGCAACAGAACTTTCAAAGCAAATGCAGATATTTCACAACGACAAAATCTGCTGTGATCCAAAATCCAAAGATTTGTATTTTCTATCTTTAGCATAATAGTGAAGCGCACGACCCAAATAAAGTCATTTTACATTTCTTATCATGTTGACTTTGTATAGAAACATTACTGATATGACATTCCATAATAGTTATTCCCGTACCAGTTTCCTCCTCGTATCTAGACTTTCCACATGTGGAATGTATCCAAACAGGCGAATACCAAGCAATAGTCTATGGTACTCATAAATCATTATCAATTCGCATTAATTAGATATCGTCAGAAATTACTTAAACTATAGCATTTATGATAAAGGCGAAAAATAATTATCCTATCATTAATCTTTATGGCATCTGGTTCGCATGGTAATAGCAGTTCATGGCATTTTTTGTCCTGTTAATTACACGCAATAAGTCAATCGATGGTCATTCTGATATTAAATGGTCACCACCAGGTTAGCTGTGCGAGTTATATGAGGACATATTTGGCATGCACATAACGAAAACATTCCCTATACAAATATACTGAAAATTTTATCACTAAAAAAGGAAAATTTTCAGGTAAAAAATTCTGATATTTTTCATATTTCTGCTTAAAACATAGATTGTGGGTACTCGTTAGAACCGCCTCGACGAGGCGGTTCTAACGAGTACCCACAATCTATGTTCCGAGCAGAAATAAGAAAAATAATGTATACCCCTGTAAACCCCAGTTTTACTATTTAAAAGTGGGGTTTAAGGGGGTCAAAATTATATAGGCATGTTTTCGTAATGAGTTCTAAGCAATAATATGCAATACAAAACGTCTGCACCACAAATATATATAGCTTTGCAATAAATAAATTCACAGTCCCACGATCCAAAATGGAGCACGTCCATATTTGCTGTTACGGCTGGAAAGAAGGCCAATTGTACTTGTGAAAATTTTTATTTAACTTAGTAACTGCATTGCTTTAAAATATAAAATTGCATGTGTGCCCAGCGAATACTCAGATCAGCGACTTCGCTGTCCGCTAGAAGACTCTTTGGATCATTGACTAGCCACAGGGTACCCCGAAAAGACTTCGAATATATTGCGCTGATGCGCCGGCTGATCTGAGTCTTCACCGGGCGCACATGTACTATTGTAGGAACTTGTGTAGTAAGGAAAGTAAATATTAAGTGAACTCGGGTGTACGGCACTTCCTCGAGGGCGCTTCATTGCACAGAACCTTTAATTATTACCATTCCATCGTATCGATATGACTTAACCCAGTGTAGTCTGGAAACCCCTAAAGGGATGGTTGGCAAATCATTTTGGAAGTTTGTGAATTTATAGCAACAAACTGAATCAAGTAATCTGACTGGCTGAAAATTGGAAGTGGGCATGGCTTCTTAATTCATTCAGCATGACAAGGGTTAAACTAACTATCAACTCCTTACTATACTTGTTTTAAAATTTGAACAAGTACAATTTATCCCCGATGGTGTGTCTAAAAAATGCTGGATGAATGGCAAAGAGTGAAGACCCTAATGGGACGCCGCGTTCTGTGGCGTTCCATCTGGGTCTACATTGTTTGCTCTGGCCTGTCTGTCCGAATACAGTATAATAAAGTACCACAATGAAAGTATCGCCTTGGAACGGTCAGTAATAAATCATCACGAGAACATGCCTATATAATTTTGACCCCCTTAAACCCCACTTTTATATAGTAAAACTGGGGTTTACAGGGGTATATATTATTTTTCTTATTTCTGCTCAAAACATGGATTGTGGGTACTCGTTAGAACCGCCTAATTGAGATGGTTCTAACAAGTATCCACAATCTATGTTTTGAGCAGAAATATGAAAAATATCAGAAATTTTCATCTGAAAATTTTCATCTTTTGGTGGTAAAATTCTGGATATATTTGAATAGGCGTGTTTTCGTAATGTACTTAGGTTCTTGAGCTGGCTTTACGGGATTCCAGCCATCACTTTCCAGGGCTTTTGTTTGTATTGAGGTTTTACGGCCCAGTCAACCCAATGGGGTCATGTCGAGCGCGGTCAGTTTACCTAACCACACGTTTACTGGACAGGCTTAGTCCTTTAAGCGGTTAACCAGTATTGTGCACATTCTTTCGCCAGAAACTGACAACTGCCCTTCTTGAATCAGCGGAAGGAAGAGAATGACCGTAGAAAACTTTCCAGGGCTGACAATTGTACTTTAAACGTCTAAATGTACATAAAAAACTGGTGCCGTCTGAATTAGGGACAATCAACAGTTTCGCCAGTTTATTAAACTAAAATGCAGACTGTATTGTTGTAATTCTTTCATTCTTGTCTCTGTAGTTCTCAATAGGGGCTATGTTTAGGAATTTTAACTTAGAAAACCATGCTTCTGATGGAATTCCGTGTTCATAATCAGGATTGTTTGATGAGGGGGTAATTTAAAAACAAACGAACCAAAATGTTGGTTGCAGAGCTGTGTACAAAACACACTGTTACGAGTTTACTTTTACCATAAAAAAAATAAAGCAAAACTTACTATCATGTTTTAGCACGCGGGCTTGTGTGTGTGTGTGTGTGTGTGTGTGTGCGTGCGTGCGTGCGTGTATGTGTGTGTTTATGTGTGCGCGCGCGCGTGCGTCAAGAGAAATGGGTTATAGTTTGTGGAGTTGGGATTTAGGAGCGCAAGCTGTCTAGCAGTTCTGCTTTCAGATTTACACGCCTTCTTCCATTGTAATGTTATTTTAATTGCACGACGTAGGAACGGGTATCAGACTCCGTGAAGGTGCTGACCTAAACCTTTCATTGAAAGGTTAATATCTGACGTAATGTCTTTGTTCGGGCACTCCGTGTCTGAACTGGTTGTTTTCTTTAGCTCTGGGCCCAGTTGTTAAAAAATAACGATGTCGTTACTTGACATATCGTTAAAACGTTGATCATTAAATATGGCATATATGCTAATATGTTTGCTGAAAAAATTGTAAGAAGCTTTTGCATTTGCATTTGAGGAAGGGTTGTGTGCGTGAATTCTGAATTTATGAAACGTTCCTTTTTCTCCTTGTGTATAAAACCACCGAAATACGGTATAAATTATGTTGTTTATTTTACGTCACACTGAAAAATAAATAGAGCTTTATTTTGCGCAGGGACATTAAAGAAGTTCAGAAGTTGAAATATATTCTGTGACAAAGTAAAAAACAGGTCGTCTTTTTGTGTAAAACTATGAAAACTATTATTAATTTTCTTGTGATGATTTCGCCTAAAGTGTATTTTTAAACATATGAAGGACGAAACACATAATGCCTTTGCCGACCTCATTCAAACTTTACCCAGCAGGCACATAACTTTAAACAACGTAGCATTAACGTCGATGCTACGTCATGACGTTGCATGGACGTTTATGCGACATTGTATTAACGACTAGTGCTCATTGGGTATGGAAATCCTTTACAACTTGTACATAAAAGTACCCTCCGTTTACTGACTTCAGTTGTATCACATAACTAACCCAGTGCAGCATGACAAAATCAACAAAATAGCATGTGTGCCAAGCGAAGACTCAGATCAGCCTGGGCATCCACCAAGTCTGATCAGTCTTCGCTGTTCACTAAATGGGTAGCTAAGGACCCAAGCTTTCTTCATGCGGACAGCGTCTGAGTCTTCGCTGGGCGCACATTCTATTTTGTAGCTTTTGTCATGCGCTGGCTCATAAAATGTATCAGTGGTCAAACCTGTTAATTATTATTAATTCAGTATGATTAAAAGAAGAACCCTCACAATGCATTAGACTGTTCATTTTTTTGTTGTTGTTGATTTAATGTACCATTTTGTATAACAAAGCGACGGCTCCGAATTGACTGCCAGCAGTGTAGTTGTGTTTGTTTGTTTTGTCTTGTACTATATTTCTTGCTGTGTTTAGTGAGTCTTGTATCGTATTGTGATCGCCTATGAGCTGGTTGCTTTATTGCTTAGTATTTTGTTGCCTGTGTGTAGTATGTCATAGTTTGTTTACTGTTTCTCTGGTGTCATTCGGAGGCCATGATATGCGATTGTGGCACTTCGTTGACAACTTCTTTACTATTTTGATATATTGGTTTTCGAACCACTGCACGTCTATTAGTTTATTGATAATATATTTCAAACTTCCATGATGTTTTAAATTTGGTTTTCATATTCAAATAGCCAAGATCCGTAGAATGAAGACTTTACAAATTGTTGTCATAATTTTCTTTTTTTCTTTCTTTCTTTTTTTTTTGTTATTTTCAAACTATCGGTATTTTACATTTAACTTAACTTTACTTAATTACTGTGCTATACTTACTCTCAAATTAGTTTATTTAGGATTTAAATTTATCTTCTATCCATATTCATTCATCATCTCAAGATGTCTTGTTTAGGTTTTCATATACCATCACGAAAACATGCCTATATAATATTGATCCCCTTAAACCCCACTTTTATATAGTAAAACTGGGGTTTACAGGGGTATACATTATTTTTCTTATTTCTGCCCAAAAACATAGATTGTGGGAACTCGTTAGAACCGCCTCGCCGAGGCGGTTCTAAGGAGTACCCACAATCAATGTTGTGACCAGACGTATGAGGAATATCCGAATTTTTATCTTTTCATTTTTTGGTGGTTAAAATGTTCAGTATATTTGAATAGGCGTGTTTTCGTAATGCAAATAACCAAGAATCGTAGAATGAATACAATTGTTAACGTATTCGGATGCCTTAACATCTTTGCTATACTTACTCTAAAATACCAGTGCATGGAACCTTTGTGATGTAACAGAAGATACAAATCTTGATGAATCTAGAATGAGCAGTTTGATATGGATCTACACTGTTTACTCAGACATGTCTGTCCGATTATTCAGTCAGGATAAATACCGAAGACAAATTATAGAAATGACCTGGAAATTCCCTGGGAGAAGGACTGTACTGTTTGAAATGAATATATTTGTAACCTGTTTGGACATGAGATTTTGCCGCGTCGCGAGTAAAAGCCTCTTCAGACGTTCCGTGACAAAACTTCATTATGAAAACACGCCTATTCAAATATATTGAAAATTTTACAACCTAAAAAGGAAAATTTTCAGATAAAATCTTCTGATATTTTTCATATTCGTGATCAAAACATAGATTATGGGGAATTGTTAAAACGGCCTCAGCGAGGCGGTTCTAACAAGTACCCGCAATCTATGTTTTTTTTAGCAAAATAAGAAAATAATGTATACCCCTGTAAACCCCAGTTTTACTATATAAAAGTGGGATTTAAGGGGTCAAAATTATATAGGCGTGTTTTCGTGATGTTCAGTGCACATGGAAGACCACATGTATAGCTCTTTGGATGATGAGTCGCTTCGGCCTACCGCTTACCGCAGGCTCGCCAGAACTTTTGCTGTTTGCATATGATATAACGGGTCTTTTCCCATGCCACGACTCATTTAGTTCTCTTGTAAGTATTAAAAGTCAATAGTATTTGTTCGCAGGCGGAAAATGCAGTTCCTTAGAAAAGAGCCTAGTTATTAAATAATTATTGCGCACACCATTGCATTGCAGAGAATGTAATCAGCGTAATAATATTTTACACACAGTCACATCTGTTTGATTCATTAGGCAGGCATGGAGACAAGCCTCTGTAATTAATGTAACAGAAGGAAAGGATTTACACGAAAAGCCGATAAATAATGAGGAATTCTAAATTGAAGCTTAAAACGAACTATAATACAACAAAATGCTGACAAATAGGATCCTTAAGATGCAACAATGATAGTTCCGTTGCTATACAAATGGAATATTTCCTGAAACTAGAAAATAATAAAGAAATATATGCTTTTTACATATACTTACATACGCACACATGCACACACACGCACACACATTGAGAGAGAGAGAGAGAGAGAGAGAGAGAGAGAGAGAGAGAGAGAGAGAGAGAGAGAGAGTCATTCCACCCCTAAGAGTCATTCCACCCCTATCATGTGCCTTTGGACTGCTGCATATCGCGCTTTGTGCCTTTCCTGGTTATTTGCACCTTTGCTTTTGCTGACAACCAAGCGCAATTATGCTGAATTGACTCTTGTACCTTAACTCTTTGGACTGGATCATTTCTAATAAGAAAGGTGTCTGGTGAATTTTCATTATTATCATGTTTTATAGAAATTCCTATATTTAATGCAAATAATGTAGACCCGTTCTGCGGCATCTGATCTAGGCCCACACTTTTATGCGACGCTAGGCATAAATGGGTTAATATTACAAACTACAAAATATTGGTACCACTTCATACTGATATTTTTGTACCATAACACACTGGTTTTGGACTGTCATCCCTCAGCAAGATCACATGATTGCAAACAGATAATATAATCCTTCATAATATACGAACAAGATCAATTCACTTGTAGCAAGGACTTTCTTCTGTTGCTATTTACCTATTTACTTTGTCCGTTCTGTTTTCGTAGAATTCCTTATCCGATGCTTTGGGAGGGCTACTTTACGGCCTTTTCCGGGGTACGCATCTTCAATGCCATTTTAGTCAGTTCTTCAGTAATCTGTTTGCCTTTATCTTCATACTTGGGTCACAATTTCTCTAACTTGTAGCCCGCCATTGTTTATGGCCATTAGCTACTGTCCAAGGTTTCCTATCTTTCTTAATTTTATGGTTATTGATTGCATTTAGGCCAGTTCCATTGTAACTCCTAGGGATTCATATTTGGGCTACAGTGGCATCTGGGGGAGAGCAGGGGGAGCAAATTATCACTGTAAGATCATGGCCATGACCGTATATTGTGAAAGTATTGTCCCTCATGCTATATCCTATGCAGCATATATGCCTAAATAAATCAGCTTACTCCTTTTGATGGGTATATTGTCAAGTCAGAGATCATAATAAACGGAATAAAATTTTAATTGCCAAATTTCTAAAACAGGGGTAGCGGTATTGAAAAAATTTCGTAAAACATTTTCTAGGTGTCAGAGTTTAATTTATTAGAATCATCATGTCTAAGAACTACTGAAATTTGATATTTATGCGGACTTTAGCTGCAAATTTAGATGGATTGTTGGTAATACCGTCTTTGGATGTAAATAAAAAGAGTGTATCTCCTTACAAAAAGATAGGTAACAATATAATTGTCATGCAGCAAACGGTATACCCGTTTGTTAACAGTTTATAGTTTATAACTTAATGCATGGCGGTGAAGCGGCATCCGACTGAATGAGGATTGCGTCCTCAATTTGTTTCAGAAGGTTGGTGCCTGACTGTATGGTTCCGCTGGTTTTCTTGCGCCCTAGCTTCAGACTGCCTATGAGCCCATTGCTTTCTTTCATCATATTGTTTGTAATTATATGTTTGTACTGTGATATTTCACTAGTGAGGTAGAGGACATCTCTCGGACCGAATACATTTATTGTTTTGTGCCTACTTTTGATACAGTGACTTTTGGAAACCTGACCGATGCAACTGTGGCCTTTCCTGGGAAACTTTTTTTTTATTTTCACGTAAATGAACTTGAAAAGCCGATAATGCTTGTAGTCATTTAAAACCAAAACTAGGACAGAATTCTAAAAAGACGAGAAAAACGGCAACTTTAAGTAAAATAAGTTTAAATCAAATTGTGGAGCTAAGTATACACATCACACTCAAACACGTACATCACTAAAACATACCTGTATAATTTTGACCCCCTTAAATCCTACTTTTATATTGTTTCTTATTTCTGCTCAAAAACATAGATTGCGGGTACTCGTAAGAACCGCCTCGGTGAGGCGGTTATAATGAGTACCCACAATCTATGCTTTGAGCAGAAATATGAAAATATCAGAATTTTTATCTGAAAACTTTCAGGTTTCGGTGGTGGCATTTTTCAATATATATTTAAATAGGCATGTTTTCGTAATGATGCCCTACCAACCGATTCGACGCAAATACATGTACAATGAGCTATCAATTAATCATTTTTATCAATATCTGAACAAACAAGTTTGATCATATAAGCTGAAATGTTGTTTTATCTGATGCAGTATTATTACATGTTTTTGGTGACAGGAATGAGGCACTACTCTGATAGCCGTCAGTGTTCGCATATAGCATTATGATCCTTGTCTCAGACTGAGGCTCATATTGTAAAATTTTATTAGTGTTACATGAAGTTTCATGTACTGCTAAATTGGTTTAGCTCATTATTGTGCCATCCAGCTTTTCATTCTAGTACACTGTCTCCACAAGGTTGTTTAAATATTATGCGTGATTAACTAGTTCGCAGACGTTTGTCTTACAATTACGGGGCTGTACCAAGCGAAAACGTGTTTTAGATATCCGCATAATGTCATCATCGCTTTATCTGTCCTTGTTGTATATTCTGCATTATTATTGATAATGAAAGCGAAAAGTGAAGCCCTGATTGCATACTTATTATAAATATTCGGACCCCATTAACCCATTTATGCCGTGTGTTATACGGGTGGTCTATTTGTAATAAAGGGGGTGTCTGGTAGTTATTATTATTATTATTATTATGTTTTACAGGAATTCTTGTATTTACTGCAAACAGTGTAGATCCTGACCAGACGCCGCAGAATCTGATCTGGGTCTACACTGTTTGCCAATTTTCCTCTTATAGGACGCTATGCATGAATGGGTTAAACGTTACCATACCGCTCCCAAAATTGAACAGATTCATTCGGCTGCCTACTAATTTGGCACAAATTAACAGGCAGCTGGTTGAGTGGCAAACATTGTCTGATCTGGGTCTACACAGTTTGCTCAGTCTGTCTGTCCGAATTCTTAGAATAAATATAGTAAATCATACTGAAGCTCAGGTGTTTCTTGGCCTTCGCTTTCCGCATTTAACACCTTTGTTTGCATAGCGAAACCCATAGGATTTAATTGCTTGTCGATATTTAGAAGATAATATATTTGACACCAGATACAAACCACGATTGCAATAAAAATGATCTGCTGATAGTTTTGGGTCTCCAAAGAAAGTAAAGTACAACGTGATTTTTTGTACAGACACAAATTAGTGATTCTGAAGCTAACCGAAACCAGAAAGTAATGTGTGATTCGTCTGGAACCAAATAACTTGGGTGCGTTTTATTTAGACAATCAGCAATAAAATCACACGTTATACTGAACAGACATACTATGGCTGCTTGAACATGTTAATAACTGTATATGCTAGTTTTCATAGAAGAATAAAAAGGTGTCTAATTTGACCAGTTGTGCTTTGTTCTAAGAATTTCGGGGAGTTGATACACTGGCAGATTTTCCACCAATATTACTACCTTCATTGTACCTCATTAATATAGCTTGACTATATTAGAAATCTCATTGTTCGAGAGCATATCACATGCAGGGTAATATTCTGTCAGGTTTACCAGCAATATTACCCTCGCAAGTAATGTTACCCTCTGGTAAAGTCATTGCTGTCAGTGCAGTGGCATTTGTAAGAATTCTGTATGAGTGTAATATGACAATTTGTAGCAAGTCCTCGGGTAATATTACCTGCCTTGGGTGAACAAATCATCGTATTACTGTCGCACAAGGGCAATAATTGTATATTATATTTTGTGTTTCCATTGCTCTAAAAGCACTCCTTTTAGAATCCATATCTCTTCACTACAGCTACAGTTGGGACCAGACTATTTGCTCTGAGGTAAGAGCTGTTTGAGATAATAAGAGCTGTAATGTAAGGAGCATATAGCAAACTAAACCGATATTGCCTTCTTATATAGTTTGATAAAAGTAGATGTTTGAGTTATCAGTGTTTAAGATAACGAGAGTCAAATCATTTACCAGAGAGTTCTGAAGGTAGCAGCGATACTATTAACATTTTACAGACCTTTATGACACCAGAGATCAATAGTTTTAGATATAAAGGTTAAACTGTGACGATCAAATCCATAAATCAAGTAAACGTTGCTGGAAACTGCTCAAAGTCAACCATTTGAGTCATGTCATGGCCATTATAGCATAAGCGAAGAACAAATGCTCATCCGCACAGCCTCGCCAGAATCTAGGTTGTTCAGCCAAAACCTAGTAATGTGATCTCGCTAAGGGGCTGGGCATGCGCGTTTAGACGGAAAGCCTGAATAGACTTTTTCTCGCGGCAGGACTCATATGTTTTGGGGAGCTTGTAGAAAACTGTAACGTATATCTGTAGAGACGACGCTGGGAATATTGGATGACTCTTATAAGGTTCTAATAGCATAATGAAAAAAACGTAGTTTGTATCGCAGCTCTCGATAATAATGACTGTCCTGGAAAGTTCGAATGAGCTGTCATATCTGTTAAGTTCTATGTTTGTTTATTGCCAGCACAATTAATGGTGTGGAAAATGAGTTATGATAAGCCAGAAAATGACGGATTTTATTGCTTTCGCATTATCTAACTGTTTCAGTGGATGATCACCAATAATATCCAAGTCAGCAATATGATGCTACTGTAGCACGCCATTAGAACATGCTTTTGTGGTGGCTTCAGTGTAATTATCTTTGTTTTTGTTACTGACTCGGCGTGACCCTCAAGTCAAATGTGACCCTTATATCAAATTGCACAGGGTACTCTGAGCCTTCATTGGCAGCATATGCGATATAAAGTTTTTTTTTCTTATGGTTAGCAACCAAAAATACATATCTATGGTTGACATATTACCACAAAAATGCCACCACATGGCATGATTGTAATAAATATCCACTAAAGCTCATTACTCTGTGTATTGCCTGTACTGCCCATCACGAAAACATGCCTATATAATTTTGACCCCCTTAAACCCCACTTTTATATAGTAAAACTAGGGTTTACAGGGCTATACATTATTTTCTTATTTCTGCTCTAAAATATAGATTTTGGGTACTGTTAGAACCGCCTCGTCGAGGCGGTTCTAACAAGTACCCACAATCTATATTCTGAGCAGAAATATGAAAAATATCAGATTTTTTCATCTGAAAATTTTCATTTTTAGGTGATAAAATTTTCAGTATGTTTGAATAGGCGTGTTTTCGTAATGCAGGGCAGTATCGGTAATCCGCACTTGCTTTAATTATCCTCATAAACAGTCCCAAATTTAACAACTGAAGATTCAATGGATTCTAAGTCCTGACCCTGTACCAGAAGTCTTGTGCTAGAACCTACTCTTTTGTGCACTAGCAGATTGTATTTACTCTGACTTTCAGTGTGCCGTCGAGTCATGATCAGAGTCTATATTGATCCACATGTTAATTAGGACCCCTCTTTAGACAGTACCATTGCGTATAGCTAGAACTGCATAACTAAAGGCGGGGGTTGGATATCCATAAATACAATATAATCTCAATAGCGCGAACATCTTTGGAATTATGGGAATTTGTTCGAGATATGGGAAGTTCGAGCCACTGAGGGTTAATCATGGCACCAGATCAGGAAGCAAATGACAATATTTTAGGGAAATCTTTTCGATCTTCTACACAATAATTGAATGTAGAGTGTACTCATTACAATCGCCTCGATAAGGCGATTCCTATTAGTACACACAACATACAATTATATGATAAATAATAAGAAAATTTCTCTAAATATATGTTCTTTGGAGCTATCGGAAGAATTTCGTAGGTAGACAAAAATGAGTTCGAATTAGCCATGGTAAACGAGCCATCGGTGTTCTACCTATTGAGGTTCGACTGTAGTGAGAAAGTTCTCCAGGAAGAGCCTCACTCGCATTTAATAGCTAGCCAGTGAAACAATCTGACTTTCAGCGGTCATGTTACAATCAAACGGAAGAAAAAACAAACAGTCCCTCTTTCCACACAGGGGGTTCAAGTCATTTTACTGGCACCAAAACCTCACCCTCAGTTAAAATATTTTGCACAGTACAAACGGAAATAAAACTGTGAAACGATAATACCCACCTCTGTTTTGTAGCGGGCAGACAACTCTTGAATAAATGATGACATTTGCCCATAAGCAATCCAGAACCAGATCTTTATAATATGAAGGCACATCGATTTTACGGGGCCACAACCCACGCCCTTAGTTATGCCGTGGTATACACAAGAAATTTGTTCAGTACGCATGAAGGGTTCCTAACTCATCAGCGCAACATCTCCAAGAACATAAAAATCTAACGAATACAAAGATGAAACAACGATGAGCACTCGACAGCAAGAAATAACTGAAATGCTGAAGCAAAAGAAAACCAAAAGTCGGACTCCGGTGGGCCCGACCAGAGCCAGAGCATCAGGCACCAACCGACTTACTTAAAATTCTTTACACCGGCGCCGTCATAGAGTGTGAGGCCCGACCCGCCGACGTGCAACGAAAGAGGGAAGCATACTTATAAACCGTGATTGAGCTAACTCCATGTATGCAGTCTGTCGTATTACATTTACCTTGTGCCCAATCTTTATATATAGAAGCATGATTATGCGAAATTGAGTGCTAAAATCAGTGCAAGCATATATTTTCTAAATTTATATATTGAGTCACCATAAAATTCAGGTTCTGATAGGTCTTGTTGCCGAAGTTTGATGAAAATTCATTGACATTTATTTAAGTTATCTTCAGGAAACGAACATACGGACGTACGGCGAGAAGCCATTTGCCCACTAATATCCCAAACTACTTACCCTTGATACACATGTGCACGCAAGATTTGAATAAAATCCATAAAACAAACTACAGTCAAACCTGTGTTAAGCAAGCACCTATGGGAAAGCCAAAAACTGGTTGCTTAAGACAGGTGCTTGCTTAATACAGGTAGATTTTCACTTCTTTGCCTTTAATGGGATCTCATATAGTGGCCTTTAAAGGCAGGTGATTGCTTAATACAGGAGGCCTTTCTGACAGGTTTGACTGTATTCAAGTTAAACAGCGGAAGTCAAGTACTGACAGACGGACAAGCGGATGGACGGGCGCACGGACGGGAAAACATAATACCACTATCATGCGGCGGGCATAAAATATGGGCAGCAAGTTAAGGTGACGACAGTGCTAGCATCAAAACAAGGAAACATCGCGCACGAAAACAAATCAGCAAGCAAAGTGGTCAACTGTACAGCGCATGATTATTATGCTGCTAGAACTAGAACAGGACTTATTTTGCAGCAAGGGGCCACAAAGTTTTAAGTATAGAACAAAAAAAGACCACTGCCATAACAATATAAATGATATTACACAGGATAAGACACACTCACGAAACACAGCCTTCCCGGAACATCGAAAGAAGACGACAAAATTAACTATCAATGACAGGACACTACGACAAAGATGAAATAACCGATTTACAAACAATCACTACGAAAACACATCTATTCAAATATACGAACTGTCGTCGTGCAACTAAAGAGGAAAGCAAAGGTACCAACCATAATTAAGTTAAAAAACCTAGTACTGCTTTTAAACCCGAGACAGTTTGTTGTTGACCGTTGCAAGGCGGTTTTGCTGTTGTAACTTCCCATGTCTTCCCCGTTCTGTGTTGGGAAAATAGTTGTTTTGGGTTGTCATTTCATGCCAGTAAATCCTAATTCGGTGCCTTTGGAAAGTACTATTTTCCGTGCGTGTAGCAGCATTTCCAGGGTATTTAAACTGCTGATTAGAGCCTGCTGTTTTGATATGCCGCTTGATTCATTTTGTCACCAATTCTAAATTTCTATGTCGCCCTTTCGTTGCTATTGCTTTATTTGCTATTTGTTCTGTGATCGTCTGCTGGTAGAATTCCATTCTTCTTTGCCAGGACGACAAGAATATCATTCGTTGTGTATTTGATGTCCTATAATCGCTTTTAAAATACACATGTATATCCGAAATCCAGCCGTTAAAAGAGTGACAAAATGACGTTCCAAACGCATTTTAATCTAAATGTCATTTATAGTAACCTAATAAATGCATACGCACCCAGTCTCCTTTTCTAACAAATGAGCCGCAACGTGAGAAAACATACATTCTGACTAGTGTGCTTAGTAAAGATTTAGATCAGCCTGCGCATTCTCGTTGTTTGATCAGAACCTTAACTAGGCACATTTTAGATAGCTAAAGATGAAAAGTTTCTTCATGCGGGCTGGCAGGCTGATTTAAGTCTTCGTTGGGTACGATTGTTTCACGTTGCTGTCCAAATGGATCCATTTGAGCAGCAACGTGAAACAATCTTACCCCATGAAGACCACGTCCATTATGTGGACAAGTCAGTATAGTATTTACTTTACTGGCTTTTGAAGGGATATGCGCTATTAGAGGGATTTTGCAGAATTTTGCAGTTAATAAGCCAGCTTTTAGTTGTGTTTGTATTTCTAGCAACATCACTAACTGAGTGTATAAATCTTAATGCGGTTAATCACCAAACCGTGTAATTTGCTATATTATATTGTAACACTATCATGGCTTACATAACTACAAGTATAGATACAAGGGGTAAAATGATAAATGCTTTACTTACATCTACACACTCACACACAAATGGTGTAGGTACTCGTTAGAAGTTCCTCTGTGAGTACCCACAAGAAACGACGCATACCAAGATATTTTGTAAAATAATTACTCTTTAAAGAGCTATGGCCAAATATTATACATTTGACACACTAGGCGTGTTAATGTAATGCATGCTAACGACATTCGTTTCCAATGAAAAACACAAGTAGAGCCATTAAATAGGGGAAAACAAAAATCCACTAATCCTAAAACATGTTGAAAGTGGCATACAAATAAGTCCTCACGACACATGCGGGCAGCCAAGACCCAGACCAGCACGCCCCACCTCACAGCATAAACACGACATTCTTTACCTGTCTGTTAATTCTACCTTTATGGATTGATTATGCAAGTGGTCATTACAGGACATTACTATACCAAAGGACCATGCGCATTCTGATCTTTATTTTATTTCTTCCCATATGCGATTCTTTTCCAACTTTTGAGTTATAGGCACTAGCAATATGGTAGAGATGAAGTTGTCAACGATCAGAGCAAAACCCATCTGTTAATTGTTTAACATTTTATAAATATAAACTTCTATAATATATTATTTGCACACATACGTTCGTCGACTAAATATGTTTAATGACCCCTAAGAGTCCATAAGAAATATACGTTACTAACTTCTTCGCTTACGTGGTCTGGTGATTATTTGAAAGTGACAACTATAAATTTTAACAAACGAACCAACGATAAATATAAAATACATAAATTGGCATTCTGAACTAGAACGTGTCATGATTTATTGATGAATAATACCAGATGAGCTGCTATTTTCCAACACATTCTATTTCTAATTCCTTCAGAAAATCCAATTACCTGAGCATGTTTTAATGCATGTCTGGGATATTAAATCGAAATAACTGAGTGTGAAATGTCATTAATGTAAAAGTTTTCTGTGTGAAGGATACGCAACCAATAATTTGGCATTAATGAGCATATTTGTTTACTAATGAACTATATGACTGTTCAGTATGACACCAAGTCGTTATGTTTACACCGAACATCTGATCACTTACTTTTTTGCATTGACTGCACTTTGATATATCAAAAACGAATGTGTGGCTAGGAATACATGGAAGGGCTTGGTGTTATACAGACAGAAGTTTGCAGTATATGCACGGTAATAATTTTGTATCTTTCCTAGCTATAGTGTTTTTTTTTTTTTTTTTTTTTTTTCAGAAATATCATCACGAAAACATGCCAATATAATTTTGACCCCCTTAAACCCCACTTTTATATAGTAAAACTGCGATTTACAGGCCTGGGGTATACATTATTTTTTTTTATTTCTACTCAAAAGCATAGATTGTTGGTACTGGTTAGAACCGCATCGTTGAGGTGGTTCTAACGAGTACCCACAATCCATGTTTTGAGCAGAAATAAGAAAAATATTAGAATTTTTTATCTGAAAATTTTCATTTTTGGTGGTAAAATTTTCAGTATATTTGAATAGGCGTGTTTTCGTAATGTTATTTCTGCTGAAAACATAGATTGTTGGTTATTTGTTAGAACCGCCTCGGTGAGGCGGTTCTAACGGGTACCCACAATCTATGTTATGAGCAGAAATATGAAAAAAATTCAGAAGTTTCATCTGAAAACTTTCAATTTTTGGTGGTGAAATTTTCAATATATTTGAATAGGCGTGTTTTCGTAATGACCGATTAAAATGACAGAAAAGATAGTTTGTAGGAAGATTGCAGCACGCACATCTGTGGATATTTATGAGAATATGATACTGAAACGAAACAACAATATATCAGATAAGCACAGACAATCTAAACTAAATTCCAACGGATTTGCATTTGATAATTTTAATGGAGATGAGAACTAAATATTAGGCAATTAATATTGGAATATGCACATCTCTGTCGATACAACTGATTTGCTTTAAATAACAAATGTTTGATAGGACCACCCACGATTATTTGCTGTTATTTATTATTTACTTAGCTCTCATTGATATTCTATATTGCAGGTTTATACGCTACATTGTTTGCATGCGCAACGCACTGACGGATCGGTTGTCATCCTTATAAGATGAGTCGGTACATGTTATGCACAGTGCTACATGTGGAATGCTTTGAAAATGCTTCAGCGATCTGAAAAGTCTCAGGGAGAAAATGTTCTATGGCATTTTAATGATTGTGGCATTTTCTGGGTCTCGTTTTAAAAGAGGGTCCAAGGGAGCATTGAATATGATTCCAACTTGACCTAATCTATAAATAAAGTCATTATTATTATTATTGACAACAGTAATGGTAGTAATGGCATATCTTCACTTACTATTTTCAGCTTTAATGCTAGCACTGCGAGCATGGGTTTGGGTCCTACCCGCGGTGTAGTTCGTCTACTGCTTGTACGGCTTTTTGCACAAAACATTTACCACGGAATTCTACTCATGCTGCATGCAATTGTGTATATAATGCGTCGACAATGTTGAAGGGTACTTTAGAAAACAAAATAATAATAATAATAATAATAATAATAATAATACGTACCGACAAATACGGCATACATGGCCATGCCGTTTTCTATGTCTTGCCAAGTACTGATACTGCAAAATGGTAAGCCTACAGAAATAAAAAAAAAAAAAAAAATAAAAAAAGAAAAAGAAAAGTCTGAAGATTCCCCGCCCGCTCCCCATCCACACACAAACAAATAGCGTTCGTGACAATCACTCCAATATATAGAATTATCCCGAATTATTGAACATTTCAGGGTCAATTTTAGCTAGTATCTATAAATTACAGATATGTGCACATTATCATTTGAGTCACCTCATGACAAAATCAACCGAATGGCATGTGCGTCCAAGGAAGCCTCAGGACAGCCTGTTCATCCGCCCAGTCTGATCAAAGTCTTCGCTCTCCGTATAAAGAAAGCTTGGGTCCTTAGCTACATCATTATGAGAACATGCCTATTCAAATATATAGCAAAAATTAACTCCAAAAATTGAAAATTTTCAGATAAAAAAACACTAATATTTTTCTTATTTCTGCTCAAAACATAGATTGTGGTACTCGTTAGAACCGTCTCGGCGAGGCGGTTCTAACGAGTACCAACAATCTATGTTTTTGAGCAGCAATAAGAAAATAATGTATACCCCTGTAAACCCCAGTTTTACTATATGAAAGTGGGGTTTGAGGGGGTAAAAATTATATAGGTATGTTTTTGTGATGTAGTAAGCCCACAGCGAAAAATCTGATCAGACTGGGCGGATACCCAGGCTGATCAGTACCTTTGCTGGCCGCACATCCATTTTGTTGGGTTTTGTCATGCGGTGGCTCATTTATTATTTTGATATATACTCTGACAACTTCAGCACTGGTAAAAGATGTTTAAGCTTTCGAAACAAACCAGTGCAAATTTTGGTAATATTGGCAAATTAAAATGACTCAAACAAACAAGTACTCTGGTACTTTTAGTCACTTTACGTTACCTATGAAGATACAGATACAACGCCTTTCAAGAATTACTTCATTCCGCAGATGTTATTTAGTGATTATACCGTTTTCGACCTTAATACCGCACTGTGCGCCCAAGGTTTTTGCAAAAATAATTGGAAAACTTGAAGTAAAATATGCGTCTACCGTCTAAGGGTACACTTAAAAAAAAAGCGAAGTACTCGTCAAATGATGCTTATGCTACATTTTTGTGTTGTTTTTTATCTGATAATTTTTATAAAAGCATATGTTGTTGATACTCGTTTGAACTGCATCGACATGTCGATGCAATTTAAATGGTTACCCACTACATAGGCCTGTATAAAAAATAGATATAAGTACAAGTTCACTGGCTATAACCCGAAGACTTGCTTGACAGTGCGCTTCTAGTGGTATGTACGTTAATTAGGTAGAATACGGTATGTAATTAAATATGGTGATATCCAGGAGACGCCACAATTACGCAACATGTAAGAATCAATCAATCAATCAAACCAAAATAAAGCTAGAATGAAACAAAACGACATCATAGAACAAAACATAACCAAAACCGAAAACAATAATTTTGATTGACAATCAGTTCCGAGTAGCAGTTGTGGCCCGAATTTGATTAAAAAGGCCCACTTAGAAGAGGTTTGACTGAATCGACAGCAACAGCCATATATGTGTGACTTTAAAGCCTATACGTAAAAAGTCATGTTAATTGCTTTTTCAAAGTTTCATAATTCTTTACAGATGTGCATCTAAATCTGGTTTATACGTTCCATACATCACATGCCAGTGCAAGCTCTAAGCTGCACTCTACATATAATATAAAATAACGATACAGCAGCGTATGGCTTGACTATTGCAGTACGTCTAATAGTTTTAAACACGTATTTATTAAAATAGCATTTAACAACAATTAGTTGACTTTATTTGACTGATGACTCTGAACTTTCGATATGACTTTTCACGGCGATGTCTTACTATGGTGAAATGGACTCCTTATTATTATCTATCTATCTATCTATCTATCTATCTATCTATCTATCTATCTATCTATCTATATATATAAACCACGGACATTAATTATACACTTGGAACTTATAAAATAAGTAACTGATGTGTTTTGCAAGACCGTTAGAAAATATTGTATATTATTTCATTTCTCTCTCTTTCTCTGTATGTCTATCTCTCTGTGTCTGTCTGTCCGTCTCTCTCTCTCTCTTGTTTTATTCGATACAGAACAAATTGTGTCAGTTAAAACGTTTGAGGTATGTATGTATGTATATGTATGTATTTAATCGAAATCAGAAAAAAGAATAACCTTAAAAATATATATTCGCTTGTCTGTTTGCAGTAGCTGAATGAACTTTGTATTTTAGGCAACAACGGTAACCAAAATGTGCTAATATTTAATTATAATTCTTAGAACAAGTCGGAATGAAAATGTCTCCGCTTTACAATATTATTTGGCAAGTTAATAGAGATGAAACTATTTTATGATCTTGTAAGCTATATTGATACCGGCTGGCATCAGAATTGAAAACCTAACCAGCTTATTGTTTATAAATACGAAAATCACAATCTGTAAAATTTCAGTTTGAAACTGTGGGACAATAAACGATATATGAAACTAAGCAATCTAGGGATACATCCTACATTTATTGTTATTCAAGAGTTTTCCATGTTTACCATCATGAAAACATACCTATATAATTTTGCCCCCCCTCCCCCTTTAACCCCAGTTTTATATAGTAAAACTGGGGTTTACAGGGGTGTACATTATTTTTCTTATTTCTGCTCAAAAACATAGATTGTGGGTACTCGTTAGAACCGCCTCGGCGAGGCGGTTCTAACGAGTACACACAATCTATGTTTTGAGCAGAAATAAAAAAAATATCAAAATTTTTATCTGAAAACTTTCAGTTTTTTTTGGTGGTGAAAATTTCAATATATTTGAATAGGCGTGTTTTCGTAATGAATATTAAAATTGAAATATGGAAATACACATTTAAGGCCACAATCACGGAAAAGTACATTGGAAGAGTTGTATTTTAACTTTAGGTTTGATAGCCTATGTAGTCTGCGAGCCCTCCTAACGTCGTACATTTGACGAGAACAGAGAAACATTCTGTCTGTCGTATAACAACTTCAAGTGATCCAGTTTGTTATATCGAAATAATGATCTTTTTCAATTGTTCTAAAAATCAGGCTTTAGTTGGTTTGGTCGTTTTGCCGTTATTTGGTTCGGAACGGGTGTCCTGTCCGTCAGGGTTGTTTACTCTTATTCTTTGGTCATTAGTTTTTGTTTGAGTTGATGTCTAGTTAACCCTTTAGGGTCATGTCGAATGCGGTCACACTGCTCCTTGACATGTTATACCAACAATAGATTCGGTCCTTCCCCTATAATACAAAACACACATATGTAACACAATTGCATATAAACTAGTATTTAAATTTGAAATTAATTAACAAGAAAACGTAAGAAGTAGAAGAAGAAAAAGAATGATACTAGGTAACAGAATAGAAGATCATGGAGTTTTGCTGTCAAATAAATTTATGGCGAGATTTATATAAAGTGGTGTATGTAACGTACATACAGATTACAGATATGGTACATACATAAAAACAACAAATCATTGGACATGAAGATTTTATGATTACTCAGAATAAACAAATAATCACAAACTTTACTTACCATGTCAACCCAATTGTTCATAGCCAAGAGACAGATCCTCAATGTGCAGAATCTCGAGTCACATACAATCCCAAACACTGTACATTTCTTGTCCTACACTGGGGTGATGTATCAGATAAGAGTACATGAATGCGGTCGAGAAGGCATATGTTCTATGTATATCTAATGGTACAGTTTCCACCAAAATTTATGATAAATGGGACGATTTTGATTTTGATATAGTCAATTTCCCTTTTCTGGTTGGCGATGTCCCCCCGGCGTACCTCATACGGGATATACATATCTCAACTTATAAGATTCGCCAGAGCTTCTTCAAATCTTAATGACTTTAACTACCATAATGAAACCCTTACTGCCAAACTTCTTAGGCAGGGCTATCGATATTTTTAACTTTGTAAGGCGTTTTCGAAATTTTATCGGAGACACAGTGCCTTGTTAGAAAATTATAGCGTCAGTCTGAAAACACTTCTGCAACAGGGTATATCGGAACCCGAATTTTACGGTGACTTAGTGTACAGATTTAGAAAAATTGTAGGTAAAACTAACTTTTCGGAGCAATTCAGAAAACTTATTAACCGTTATAAAAGAATTGGCTATAGCCTGGATATTATGCGGCAGACTGCATGTCTAGTGGTCAACCCAATCAATGTTGATGGCGTGCCAGAAGAAAATCACCAACCTTGGAAGGGCGATCACTACACTGCTACATGACAGGGTCGGGAATCGAACCCGGGCCGCAGGGCTGACGATCGAGAGACAGACCTCTGCGCTATCCAGGTCCGGATCTTAGTTGCATGCAAAGACACGGTCATTACTTCGTTTACAAAAAAAAAAAAAAAAAAAAAAAAAAAAACAAACAAAAAAAAAAAAAAATAAATAAATAAATAAATAAATAAAAACTCATTTTCACATGGAGTCATATGCGAACTGTGAACATATGAATCATAATTATGTTTAACATCAGAACTGTCTGTTTCTTGCCTTTTTTGGTCGATTGTTTACAATCGAGCATACTATACATACACCAAAATTTCCTTAAGGTTGATGTCCACGTGATTATTGTTGACGAATGATATCAAACTGCGCGCTTTTACGAAATCCAGGCATTAGTTATTTACAGTCGCGCTGTTCTTGTCGCTGTGATGTCAGCGTATCATGTAAAGAGGGTTATCTATAAAACCTGGTCCGGGACATTAACAAACAGTGCAGACACAGATCAGATGCCGCAAAATGCGTTGCTTAAATTACAGGAAGTTAAAGATCAAATGAAACAGTCCCCGTTCGGGACCATTTCTAGCCTACCCTCAGAGACAATCGACCCACCAGTGCTGTCAGTGCTTTGCTTGTGCATGCGACATTCTTCAAAGTCGGACAAAGGAGAGTGGACCATTGACCGTAAAGCTGTAGATGTACTACAGAATGAAAAGAAGCTATTAATATGTCGTGAACATAATCTGAAATAGATAGAATTAAACGACGTCACATGATAGCCTTATTGTGAAAAAATATGATGGATTCCATTCCATTTATTTGTCTTAATACGGAGCGGCTGTACTTTATTTCAAACGTGTAAATGGCAAAAAAGAACATGGATTTTAAATCTATAATGTAAATTTGTAATGAATGTAAATTTGTGCGACTGCCCACTTTGCTGACTGTTATGCTGTCGTGATGCTAACATTGTGGTAGTCTTTTTCCATGGCTGCCCACTTTGCTTTCAGTTTTCTTCGTTTGTATTGTTTTAATGATGAAGCTGAATCATGGAAAAGGACGAGCTTTCTTGTATGAATAAAAACTGGTTAAAGCCATGTGTTTTATTTTCTAACCGTTTCAAAGTGGATTCTCAGTTGCAGTTCTTCTTTGTTGATGCGTAGGTAGTTTCATATATTGCGTTTAATTTGCAATTGTCTGTTCCTTAACTCTTCTAAGGTGCTTTTCGAAACTCATGCATCGTGAATGTGGCATTTCCAGTGTATCTTCATTTATATGTTTGACTTAAACATACTTGGTTGTTACAGTAAATCTTTATGAGAAACAGTAATGCAGATATATACTTCATTTGCCTGACAGTCTTTAGGGAACAATATTTTCAAATTATATGATTTTTGAAGAATAAAATTTACCAACCATCTTTGCTGCTGTATCACACAACAAAGTGCCGTGTCTTCCGTTTTAACCTGAGTATTCGGAGAGCCAGACATGACCAAAATAGATATATAGCATCCCGTTGTCCCGGTAGGCTCTATACTATGTATATGCCACACTTGTAGCAACTTTATACACATCTTTATGGGCGTATTCAACTTAAAGATCCAATGTCATAAAGGGTTAAAATGACTGAATATTTAGGATCAATACAGTATGCTTACAAAGAATGGGCCGAAGTATTGAATGATTTCAAAAGGCATACAGATATTATAGCCCATCATAGGCTACCTTCATGTCCCTTGATAAATTATAATTTGATTGACCAATTATGTATTTTGACACGGGCAATCCTGAGGTATGCATACCAACAAATACATTAGAGTGTTGATGCTTATTTGCTTTCGTGACTGGATATACAGCTGTGTTTTAAACATTTAATGTGTAAATACGTGAGTGTCTTCTTTAGATGATGATTTTTCTCAACCAGTTTGCCATTCGTATTTGCCGTGTAACAATCGTTAATTCTACCATTTCAGAGGAAAACTTATGTCAGACCTTCAATTATAACCGGTATCCACCTATGCTTTCTTGTGAAAACTGCTCTAACATTATATATACTGTAGATCTGTATTGTTCTGAACCCTATTGCATGTAGATAACGTTAATCCATCTATGCCTGGTGGAGACGCCTCTCTTTTGACAGGTTCATTAAAAAATGTGTCTGGTTTGTTTTGCAGTAGTGAAGTTAGCTAGCTGTAAAAGTGTTTTAAACCCCCCGGTGGTTTGCTCTACCGACCGTTCTAAGGCGGTGGTCCAGGTGTTAGTCTTACTCTTTGTTGCTTTGTGGTTTATTCTACGAGGCGATTTGTTGTATGTCTTTCCGTGTGTCATTTTGTTCTTGTTTTTCAGTCCTTTTAGTATTGCAATTACCTCGCTTGGGGAAGAGAGAGCTAATCTTAGTGCTTTTCGTGCGTTTGATCGGTTTGTGCTTGTTTAGATTTGTCGGTTTCCTCTTCCTCTTTGGGTCTGGGAAGGGCTGCGCGGTTTGTGATTGTGGCACTCCCTGGACTTTTCTCTTACCTTTTTTATCATTTATTATAGAAATGCATATGCCTAATGCAAACAGTAAAGACGATGATCTGACGTGACATTAGTGACTTAAACAACCATAATACATTTGTAACGGCTAAGCTGTTAAAGAAAAAGCATGGTTATTGGTATCATAAACTTTATAAATCATTGAATATAGGCCTTATATCAAACGATGTGAATTAATATCTAAATATAACGATGGTTTGAATGCATACAAGAAACAGCTTCAAAAACAGAAGATAAGCGACGAAGAATAGTAGATAATGTTTTAAATTTGGTAGGTGCTTGGGGCTTATTATGTGAAATAAGAACTCATGGATGCTTTAGATGACGTAACACTAAGAACTCAAATTATGGTGCGTCTAAACACCAAATGCACACAAACATACCCTTGAAAACATACAAAGCTACCGAATTCATTTCGATTATTCACGTTAAACAAAGATAAATGATAGGAAGTATACTTTGATTCAGCTCTCTTTGAAATTTTATACATATCACTACATTATTTGATCATAAACAGAGCAGAGATTGTAAGCTTTTTTGTGAGCTTTTTTTTTTTCACCTAATCTTGTCTCATTACAAAAACACACCTATTCCAATATATAGAAAATTTCATCTCCAAAAACTGAAAATTTTCAGATAAAAAACTCCGATATTTTTCATATTTCTGCTCAAAACATAGATTGTGGGTACTCGTTAGAACCGCCTCGCCGAGGCGGTTCTAATGAGTACCCACAATCTACGTTTTGAGCAGAAATAAGAAATAAGAAATATAACGTATACTCCTGTAAACCCCAGTTTTACTATATAAAAGTGGGGTTTAAGGGGGTCAAAATTATATAGGTATGTTTTCGTGATGCTTGTTACAACAGCGAACGTTTTTTTTTTTTTTCTTTGTTTTTTTTTAATGATTTCTTATTAAAGCAGTATTTACAGAAACCCACTAATACAATCGAAAATATGGGAAAAGGTACATTTTACCAAACAGTTAGTTCTTTCTTCTGTAGTTCTGTTTCATATTTTAATACCATTTACAGTGATAAGTTAAAAACACATATCAAACATTCTAAACACTGCATTTATTTAAGAAAGTCGACTTTAATAATAAATAACGTTTTACGAAAATTATGAAAAACTCACGATATGTACTGTTTTCATACAGATATCTATATTCATGGATCAGCAAATGATTTTATGACCGCCATGACCGCAACTCCTTTAATAGACTTCGTCGAAAAAACGTCATCAGCGAGTGTTAGTCTTACTATTGTGTTGCTTTGTGGTTTATTCGACGACGCGATTTGTTTTAAGTCTTGCCTTGTGTTATTTTGTTCTTGGGTTTTTCAGTCCTTTTAGCATTGCGATTACCTCGCTTGGGGAAGAGAGAGCTAATCCTAGTGCTTTTCGTACGTTTGTTCGATTTGCGCTTGTTTGATTTTGATTTTTTCTTCTTCCTCTTGGTGTCTGGGAAGGGCTGCGGCTTGTGATTGTGGCGCTCCCTGGACTTTTCTCTTACCTCGTTTTTTTAAAACTTTTACAGAATAGTGCAATATCGGATAGCTATTTATAGTATCAAAATATATTAAAGTTACTCTTGAGAGCAGTGAACACTGCGTTTCTCACATGTGACAGAATTTTAAGATATACTAAAATGCCATAACTGTTGATAAGATTGTTTTATGTGGGTTTTTAAAGTTTTGATCAGCAGTTAGAGCTCCTTTATGTTACAACCCGTTTTATTTATCACTCTTGAGGCATTCTGAAGCTCTTACTTTGAACATATTCCGTCCTTGAAAAGTAGGCCCACGTTATAACGCTTCAGGTACATTCAATTTGCAAAAAAAAAAAAAAAAAAAAAATAAATTATTTCTGAGCTTTCAAACATTACCATAATAACAAATGTTAATTTATTCCGAAATCAGACAAATCACTCAAATTCACCACTTTAGGGATATAGAAATAGAAAATAGAGGACTCGGGTAAAGGGAGGAGATAATATAAACCAGTTCGCTTACTGGAAGGCCCGAATGAGATTGCGAGGATGCGCAAGTTGTTTATCTCTACGCAGTTGTAATATAAAGAAAAAGATGCCTTACTAATATTACGTATCAAATGTGGTCTAAACTTTGAGTGCTATATCATGTTTGTATGGTTAACAATATTTTTATTGGCCACAAAGAGAGAAAGCGGAACATAGCTCCAGATAAGGAGGGGTATTTGGAAAACATTTTACTTATTTCTCCTTGAAAAAATGTTGTGGATACGCATTAGAAGCGCCTCGACGAGACGCTTCAAATACGTACCGACAACATATGTTGTTGTAGAGAAATAAGAAAAA
Organism: Anodontia alba; assembly: GCA_964016985.1. Classification (NCBI taxonomy): domain Eukaryota; kingdom Metazoa; phylum Mollusca; class Bivalvia; order Lucinida; family Lucinidae; genus Anodontia; species Anodontia alba. Next base: position 125,234,652 of record OZ024823.1, read on the forward strand.
GTTAAGCATCTTTTTGTTAAAAAATATCTTATCTGTAGCTATGAAAACCTTTGTATCCTGATTTATTACGCCAACATAGGAGCTGTTGTTCTCGAAACTATATCCTGTTCCTGATAATCACCCTTATATCACACCATTTCCCTCTTGTCTATGCAAATGAATGGTTTTATGTGCGTGAAACACGAAGGAGGAACGTTTCCTTAATGAGACAGAAGACCTGATAAAAAGCAATGCACGCTGTAATGTCACCATATTTACGGTTATACATAAATAAAGTTAATAATGAACAAATCTTAGTCAGGTTTAAACATTCAACCAAACAAAGTAAACAAACCCTTTAATTGCTGATTTTCTTTAGCACTCAAACATATACAATATTCCCGGATTAGGGCAGCATATAGTGTCAGGGTTTCCAACAGTCATACGTGTTTCATCCTGTAGTTTGATGGCATCCTTGATCTTGAAGTGGTAACGTGAAATATATATCAATCGAGCAACGTCCAATATTCAAAGTTAAATGGTACCTGTAGGAGAAACGTATTATTTGTGTTTGTGACATAAGCTATGGGAATATCTATTTTGTGAGAAAACATTTTGCATTCTTTTAATATAGATGTACGTGACATTTTAGGGGATTATGCACACTTGGTAGATTTGCGGCCATGATCACAAGGAATCAACTTTTGTGACTTCCTGATTGTTCTCCTACGCATCAGGTCCCTACTTAAAATGATCTACTCAAAAACTAAGAATGAATGCTCCCTAATTATTTCCTTTCGGAGTAGACCATTTTCAGAAAGGCGACTGAAATATTTACCAGAGCTCCAGATCGAAAACATGCAACACGAAAACATGCCTATATAATGTTGACCCCTTAAACCCCACTTATATATAATAAAACTGGGATTTACAGGGGTATACATTATTTTTCTTATTTCCTCTCAAACACTTACATTGTGGTACTCGTTAAAACCGCCTCGCAGAGGCGGTCCTAACGAGTACCCACAATCTATGAAATATGAAAAATATCAGAATTTTTATCTGTGAATGTTAAGTTTTGGTGGTAAAATTTTCAGTATATTTGAATAGGATTGTTTTCATAATGATTGTTTTCGTATTTCCCTACGAAATATATATTGCAGCTACCCATTTGAAGGGCCTCGCTCGAGGCGCTTTTATATATGTTTTCACGAAGAGATAAAAAACCTATTATCTGGATACCCCTATCTGAACATATGAATTTTACGAGTACTCATTAAAATGTATCCGGTCACCTTAATAGTGGGGAGAACAGTTACTAGAATACTCTGGTATGCAAATTTATATGATGCGCAATCCACATTCGAGCCTAGAGCCTACCAGAGTATTGGTACCATAATGACGTCTCTTATTTAAGGTCGGTTCAAGTAAGAACAAAGGACGATATTTTTCATTGTAATGAAGTGTAAGGATTAAAAAAGTCGAATATATCACTCCAAAATGACGTATCGTTTCCTTCTTGTAACTGTCTATCTCTCTATAATGCTATGCGTTTATAAATACCGACGCTTTTGGTATGAACTAATACAAAGATCAACAAACAATTAATATAAGATTAGTTTCGTATCTCGGAAGAAGACAACATGTCTCAGAAACAAACAAGCAAGAATGAAACATTTTCTATGAATTCAGCCTTTCTAAATGCAAAATAAATGCTTTCCCGGCCGACAAAACTCGACCGTTGTACTGTAATGGTAATAAATCAATGGCGAAATTCGCCGCAATATAACGGTTTTAAATACAACCAATTGCTTGTATGTATCAACTTCAGCTGCCGACAAGCATCTGAGTCTTCTAATAAATAAAGTGAATATGATTCCCCTGAGAATGCCTCTCCACGTCTGATAAATAAAACAACACCATTGCTATCGAACTGTACGATAAATACATATTATATAACACGTATGTATTGTTTAATTATTCAAATGATGTGCCGTATCTTGCTATCTGAACTCACAAGTCCATTTGCTGATTGAATAATTGATTGCCGCAAAACACTGGGGGTAACGCGCATTTCGACTAGTCAAATCACTTGAATTGCCAGCTAAGTGGAAGAGATACGCCTTCAGATGAGGAAATACTGTCAAAATGGTTTTCCAAAGAAGCTTATCGTGGACGTCAATCCACATTGCATCCAACCAAATGATCATTTCACTGGAGGATCACAGTGCGTCGTCAGTTGCTAGCCACAACCGACCTATACATGTCCTCCTTTGATCCTCGGACAATCAGTGACTGGAATCGGCTCCAAACATCTGTTACTGATCACCGAATCCTTCAGGGATTCAGAGAAGGCCTAAGCAAACTGCCTCCCACGCTCAAGACCTGTAGATTCAACACACTCTGTACATAATTAACTGGGTCCGTAGGTGTTTTTATACGTTTTATCAGGCATCACAGTTATACACAGGGTAAACTTTACTCTGAAGATTGCAATCCTTATATTTGAAGAAGAGTAGAAGAAGGAAAGATGACTAATCGAAAAGGAAGGATTTTCCTCCCGTTGAGCAAATTATTTCTATTTTAGGGCAGACGCCATTACAGAAAGGGCTTGGTGTGCAGGGAAGCTAACAAGGCATCATAAACATTGTCTGTCTTGTAAAGAAAAGCGGAAAACCACAGTCCTCCTAAGCCTTGGTAAACCACGTAGGCCTGGCGACCCGTAAAAGGGACACTGCTAAACAGTATAGACCCAGATCAGAAGCCAAAAAACGCGGCGTTTGACCAGAATCTATACTGTTATGCATTAAATACATACATTTATGCAAACTGTAAGGAATTCCATGCTCCAAAGAGTTAAGAACGCAATTCTATTGAATTTTATACAAACAAGAGTTATACTCAGATATAAAATCTCGTTAACTCCTTCCCGGGTTCCGACACCAAATATGGCAAATATAAAAAGCAAACCACTATATAAAGTATGAGTATTTAATGTTTTTTACCTTCGCTAACTTCGCTACAGAAAAGGGTTTGATATTTGGTTCCTTCCATAAATGTAATTGAAAATATATATATATAAAAAAAAAATCATTATGTCCTGTCATTACTTTCTCACTACTGAAAGCTGTCCCCCTTTTCCTACTCTGTATTTAGCTGCCCTGTTCCGTAATTCTTGTTCCCTCTGTCCATGCCCCACTGGTTCTTTCTGCCATGTCTTCTTATATCTCTCTCCCCTCTCCCAATCTTAGACTTGGTTACCGACGTTGGTTACTGATGCGTTCGCCACATATATAGAGCAAATTCCTGATCAAAGAGGTGAAGTAGAAGAGTCCATTCGGTATAGATCAGTCAATGGCCATTTGTTTATATATGCGCTGAAAGTCATGCACGGGTACATAACTATTTCATTAAAAATAAATTCGGGGAATGGGTGCGCTTTTAGGAGAGGCAACTGTGACGGAATAGCTTTGTCTCCCTTCTCAACATGGGTTTACACTGAAAATACTGTCCTTAAATCTGCTGCTGTTCATAGCAGAACATTTTTCTTTTCTTTTCATGCTAAATATTTTTTTTTTCTAAAAGAGGTAGGTGAGTAACATAACAAACCGAAAGCCAAACAAATTTTGTCCTTGAATAAAGAAAACCCTGAAAGTCCCGTAAGGTCATCTAGTCCCCTTAAAAGAACATTAAACCCATTAAAGACTGAATAAATTCTCCCACACTATATTTGAAGATTCTAATTTTGATTTAAGGTATGTCAGGCTATGTGATTTAGATATTCCTAGAGAGAAAAATGTTGGAGGCACTGATCAGACGCTGCATTCTGCGGCTTCTGGTCTGGTCTGCACTGTTTGCCAATTACCCTTTTACTCCGGACTACAATGGGTAAAAGAATTCGATTGATTGCGCTGCGAAAGTGTTCATAAAGATATCCATGGAAGGCTCAATCCACGACATAGCCCTCCCGAGGTATCGAAAAAAAAAAAAAAAAAAAAAAAAAAAAAAAAAAAACAAACAAAAAAAAAAAAAAAAAAAAAAAAAAGATGAGTAACAAAAAATGGCAAAAAAAAAGGGTAAGAGAAAAGTCCATGGAGTGCCACAATCACAAACCGCACCCCTTCCCAGACACCAAGAGGAACAGGAAACCGACAAATCCAAACAAACACAAATCGAATAAACGTATGAAAAGCACTAACATTAGGTACGAGTAAGACACAGTTGCACTATAGCGAAAACCGACAGACGAACATAAAAAATCTGCAACAGAGACACCATGTCTAATGGAAGGTGGGTCTGCTATAGAAACTCCTTTACTTAATGCAAACATTGTAGACCCCAGATGGACGCCTCGCATCGCGGCGTCTTATCATGGTCTACACTGTGTGACAATGTCCCTGTTATGGAACACCAGGCATAAACTGGTTAATGACGACCCAGAATAGACTGCGCAGCCGCAATTTCTTTGCGGATACTGCCTAAAAGCCTAATTACAAGAGCACACATTTCCAACAAATTGGAAGTTAATGACTTCCATCCGTGAAATGCATAATTGCGCTGTAAAATTTAGCTTAATGATTCTTTTTTATGAAGTTAATGGATTCACTTGAATTATCAGCAAACGGAAGGAACACATTATAACATTTGGAGAACACTTGTAATGTTCTGTTCCAGTTTTGCGCAATATTTAAAAGTAATTGTACACTTTCAAATGAACTGTCAGAATCGTTTTTTCCGCCATTTGGAAAGGGGTCTACTCTAAACGGTTGGAGCGTATCCTGTCTTTTTCAGAAAGGGCTTTGTATGCAAAGAAGCAAACATAAAGTCGGAAAAGTGTCCTTTTTGTGAAAATGGCGGATCTTCTACTACATGAATTGAATCCTCTTATAACACTCCATGCGCACTCTGTAAAATATTCATCAGGGCAACAAACTAATCGTCTGTATAATATACGGTTTGCTTTCTTTTCTATACAATGGTTTACAGTGCGATGTTTTGGGTAAATGCTACTTTTTCCCCGTACTTCCTTATAGTGCAGATTATATATTTGTATTTCCTTTGGGATCATTCTGGTTACTTTGAAAGTCGAATGCCCTTAAGCCGGTGCTAGCAAGCCTGCACACATTACGAAAACACGCCTATTCAAATATTTTGAAAATTTTACAACCATAAAAGGAAAATTTTCAGATAAAAAAATCTGATATTTTTCATATTCCTGCTCAAAACATAGATTGTGGGTACTCGTTAGAACCGCCTCGGCGAGGCAGTTCTAACGAGTACCCACAATCTATGTTTCTTAGCAAAATACGAAAAATATGGTATACCCCTGTAAACCCCAGTCTTACTATATCAAATTGGGGTTTAAGGGGGTCAAAATGATGATTACTTTATATATAGATACTTAATAAAACCAAGTCTCCGATTTTCGTTCTTTTTTGTGTTATTTGTTTCCAAAGGCAATCTTTTAGATTTTCAGTTTTCGAAATTATAACCCAAAAATTGTGTAGCTAATGACGAAAAGAGACATGTGCGTATATTTTGGTTTGTGAGAACTAATGCTAGGGAAGAAGGAGCTGATGCCATTGCATTGCTTTCCGTTGGTTTGTAACGTGTGTGTTGCAGCCGTAGTTCGTTTACTCTTCATTTTTTGTGTCATTGGTAAGCTATGTTTTGCAATTGTTCGATTGTAGCTCTTCCGTGACAACTTTTTTACCCGTATTTACGAGTTGTGATTTTAAAGATAAACCTCTAGTTTCTGAAGTTTCGTCAACGTATGTGAAGAAATTGTCTTGTTGAAATTTGTTTCGTTAATGTTTCTGTAAATGTTTGTGTTTTAGAAGCAGGGAGATTTACCTTGAAAGAGTACAATTGATTATAGAGTATCAATTTCAGAAATTTTATTGATCATACATGTATAAGAAGTGATTCTTTTGTTGAAATGCACTACAACTCAAACCAAAACACGGCTGAGTTGATTCATGGTTTGTTCCAAGCTATATGAGCCATTACATTCTCACCATGTAGTTTTGAAAATTGAAACTAAATGCTGATGTATAAACTGCAAAACTAAAAAATATCTCCCTAATGATGTAGACTCCTACATACCTCTGTATTCACTGTTTATTATTGGTTAAAATGGAGGTACACATTAAATGGACTTGTTAATGTAACGTTAGATTAATGCTTGTTTTACTCTTAATTTCGTATCTTATGAGTAAAGTTGGAAATGTGCCCTTGTGACGTGCGCAAACGCATGAGTCGTAAAGTTGCACAATGGTCCTTATTTAAACAGAATTGATACATCTTCAGGGAGGGTCACTCTTTCAAGTTGTTTTTGTCTCCCTTCTTCAAAGGTATCTTCTCTAAAAAAAGATAGAATCTGCTCTCAGTTCAGAAGGATCTAGAATGTAATCAAGAAGTCACAAAATTGGTCTCCCTTGTAGTAACTGGCAGTATATCAACCGCTAACCCTCCTTTACTATCTGGTTTCTCTCTAAAATATCTTAAAATGCGTTGATAGGTTTTGTTTGTAAATAAGGGCTTACCCGTGTAAATGTGATAGGTTTTGTTTGTAAATAAGGCCTTTGTTAGCTGAAAATTATTGTGCCAACTATCATGACAATTTCTGTCGAACGACATTCGTATAGATCGCATGGTAGGGTCATTTAGATCTGTTTGTGATTGAATGATAATTTTGCATAATTGACAGATTTAATTCAAACTCTAATCGAAAAGGGATTTTATAAATGTTCTGGAAAATACATTTAAGTACTTCAATTACATTCGAGAAAGTACGGAATTAAATATTGTTAGTGTATGATCTCTGTGTGATACAGCAAACTTACATTGTGGTATCAATGGGAAATGCGGCAGTTCTGCAACAGCGGAATTTTCCCCATTACGAAAATAAGCCTATTCAAATATACTGAAAATTCTACCACCAAAAAATGAAATTTTTCACATAAAAAAATCTGATATTTTTCATATTCCTGCTCAAAACATAGATTGTGGGTACTCGTTAAAACCGCATAGATGCGGCAATTCTAACAAGTACCCACAATCTATGTTTTGAGCAAAAATAAGAAAAATAATGTATACCCCTGTAAACCCCAGTTTTACTATATAAAAGTGGGGTTTAAGGGGGTAAAAATGATATAGGCATGTTTTCGTGATGCATACAGAAACTTCTACATATAACTAGTACAGAAATACATCTTTGTCATTCTTGTATTTTATACGGCATTTTGGCAACGCAAACGTAGAGAGATTTTTTCCTATATTGTACATCGATATGGCCAATATGGATGCAAAATATAGAAGCGTAGAAACCTTTAAAATTTGGTTCTACTATAAATGTATCTCGCCGTAATACCCATCACGAAAACATACCTATATAATTTTGACCCCCTCCAACCCCACTTTTATTTAGTAAAAGTGGGGTTTACAGGGGAATGCATTATTTCTCTTATTTCTGCTCAAAACATGAATTGTGGGTACTCGTTAGAACCGCCTCACCGAGGCGGTTCTAACGAGTACCCACAATCTATGTTTTGAGCAGAAATATAAAAAATATCAGAGATTTTATCTGATTTTTTTTTCAGTTTTTTGGAGGTGAAATTTTCCGTACATTTGAATAGGCGTGTTTGCGTAATGCATTCCGGAAACCGGAGATATGTTTTGCATTTTTGCCAATGTTGTCTGTCAGTCAGACTGTACGTAATGAATTGTTGTCCACTCCATAACATCGCTTAGCACTCTGAGTTACAGGTTTCGATAGTTTATGCAAACTGTCTCCACTGTCAAAACCTGTTTCTGGAAAAGTAAGACTACATATCATATGGCGTCTACTGTATAAGCCCAGTGAATGGTAAAGTTTAATAGACAGTTAGGATATTGCTTCAAAAAGCATTTATATTTTGCACATCAGTACCTTAGCGGACAACTTCTATCCTATACCCAGTCAGCATTCTACGTAAATCTATATCGGGCTGTCATCGGCCCGTCAGGGTAGCTGACGGGCCGATGACGGCCCGATGTAGATTTACGTAGAATGCTAGCTGGGATAATACCGACCCTAAGGTTTCTCACTGTGGTGGGTCTGGAGGAAACAACTATGCTATGCATCGATCGAAAATATGAGCGATATAAGACAATGCATTGTACCGTAAAATATACTGACCTTCGCTTCATGACATAAAAAATAAATGTAATAAAGATGACTGAGCTTTGCCTACAGTTTTGAAAAGATGTTTTATTTAAACAACATGTTATTGTGTAATACATACTACCCAGCAATTATAAATATACAGTAGGTATAGGCACAATTATACTTATGTGATTCAGACGGAAGTCTGAAGACGTAATTTATTCTGTATCCTCTTTTCGTTAATAGAATTTTTAAACTGCACAATCGTGTTGTTTGTATTATATCCAGGAGTGATTTAGATATTGTGTCTACATGCATGGTTTATACATCGATTGGAAGCTGTGGCAATAGGAAACTCGTGCATGGTGTGAATTTTGTACTCGCGCTAACAATAGCCGTGTACAATAGCCAGTGGCATTAATCCCACCCTCGTAAACACGTTTATATCTGAAGCTATTATATTAACGGTTCTTATTATTTCAAGCCAAATGCAATATTAGTCGGCTTACCAACATATGTAATGTGAAGACAAATATAGATAATATAAGATAATACAACAGGTATAAGTGAACTACAAGTTAGTACTACAAAATTATCCAGATAAAAAAAAGAAGGTATACCAAATATTATTTGTTAAATACAGGGGAACTCAGGTCTTTTACTTAGAAACAGAATTCCAAATTAATTTTGGATTCTGTTGAAAAGTATGCACGACGCTGGGCCAAGAAAGAGGACGTGGAGGTTGATACCCTGTCTGGATGGGTTAAATCGGTAATGTCCTTGATAAACAAACGTGTCTCAGTACTCAGCAGAACCATGTCTCGCCGACATGAATCGGTGGTTGATGATCCAGATGTTGTTGCTGAGTTAGCTGAAATCCATGAAAAGTTTGTCGTTGTTCCAGCCGACAAGGCATCTAACAACATTGTGTTTGTTTGCAAAACAAACTAAGTGCTTAATGGAAGAGCTTGGTATGAGTACCATGACTGGAAACCCTACATATAATCTTACTGCTATGTCCAAGGACACAATTCTACAAAACCACCATTCAATGATGCTGGTATTCGGAATTACCCTCCCAGAGGAAGATATGACCCTCCCAAATTGTACTGGATTCCAAAACTTCACAATCCGTACAAGAATCCGTACGAGCAGAGATATATTTCGGGTTCGGCTAAGTGCTCAGCCAAGCCTCTTTTTCAGATTCTAACACGGATACTAACCACAGATAAAGAAGGCCTTCAGAAGTATTGTGACACTGCATATGCCAGGATTGGTGTTAATCAGATGTGGATTCTGAAAAACTCCAACAAGCTTTTAGAAAACCTAAAGGCACAATCTCTTCATTCCGTCAACAATATAAAATATTTCGATTTTCTACTCTTTACACAACTATTCCTCATGATAAATTGAAATCTGAATTAAAGGAAATTATCAACTAGTGTTTCTTCCATAAGAATGGTAACCGTCACTTTCAGTATGTTGTCACTGGCTACAAAGACACATACTTCGTTCTGGATCACTCTGATGCAACACAAAAATACTCAGCTGCAGATGTCATAAAAATGCTGAAATATCTAATCGACAATATTTTTGTGGAGTTCGGCGGACGGATATTTCAGCAAACAATCAGTATACCGATGGGTACTAACTGTGCACCGTTGCTTGCCGACTTGTTTTTATACTCGTATGAGGCGGGGTTTGTACAAAGTCTCCTCAATGCAGGCAAGAAACACCTTGCACAACAATTCATTTTCACCTACAGGTATATAGATGATGTACATGTATACAACACAAAATTTGCAGAATATTTGGAATTCATCTATCCACGTGAACTTGAAATAAAGGAAACAACGGAGACTGCAGCCTCCTCCTCAGAATTTTATCTCTACATTGACAATGGAAAGCTTACTACTAGACTTTACGACAAACGGGATGACTTCAATTTTCCCATTGTTAACTTTCCAGTCCTGAGCAGTAATATCCCTTCTGCACCAGCATACGGCGTTTACGTATCACAGTTAATCCGTTATGCCAGAGCCTTTTCAAATTATCAGGACTTATTGGAGCGTGGGAAAGTGCTCACTACAAAGTTGTCGAGCTGGGGGTATAAAAAAAAAAACTGGTAGCAGCACATAAGAAGTTCGATGGGAGACATCATGATCTAGTCAATCCCTAAAATGTGGCAGTTTCTAGAATTGTTTGTGATGTTTTTGCCAATGGCGAGCCATAAGTAGACTTCCAAAATCCCGGACATACGCTTCTACCTACATTCCCGTCGTTCAGGCCTATGGGCATGGTGGGCGAAGCTTGCTTACCAAGTAATACTAATTATCCGCGGACGCTTGATTAGAGCCTTTATTCTGGTGCCATGTCTGTTGATCCGAACATTCTGATTTGTCATTCGTATACGGACTTATGAGTTTGGATTATGGCTTGGGTACCATAACCACAACTACTTTTACGCTCGTATTAGATCGCGATTGTCATCGAAGAAAAGGTCGGGGCATTACCGCGGTTGTCGTAGGCATATAATGAAAGCAGACCCTGCATAGCATCGTGATTATCTCGTTGGTAAATAGGGAGGTAGCTAATTTACTTTTAGTTGTTTTGTAACGTGTATGCTGTCCCTTGTGGTTTAACCCATTTTAGTCTGGAGACCCTAAAAGTATAATTAGCAAACAGTGCAGACCCAGATCAGAGACCGCAGTACGCGGCCGCTGATCAGGGCCTTCACTGTTAGCATTAAAAACAAGTATTTTTTATAAAACGCAATAATAATAAAAACGAACCGGAGACCCTACTATTGGAAACAGACCGGTCCAAAAAGTTGTGGTAGAAGAGTCCATTGGAGGTAAATAGGTTAAATGGTCTTCTCCCTTCCAACAGTTTTACTTTAGGTCGCGATATTCCTGCTGCAGTTCCGTTTCGTTGTTTTAAGTGAACAATGAAGGTCCTGATCAGACTGCGCGGATGCGCAGGCTGATCTAGGCCTTCGCTGTCTGCATATGCCGAAGACAAGTTTTCGCATGGCATGGCCCATATTATCTATATTTTGCCACATTCTTCGCACGTTGCATTCTGAATTGTAAGATGTTGACCCATTCCTCCTACAATATCCCGATCCTTGTCCTTGTCTGGTAGTCGATGGGACGACGCACCGAGAAATGCTTTGATCAGGCGGGTGCCAGAAATTGTCAGTAGGATTCTATTTTGGCGAATATGCGGGCAAAGCAAGACGACCATGATGGCTTTGCCTAGGTAATCTGCTGTAATCCTACAGGTAGAGGGTGCGCATTACCCTTACAATATGTTAACGTACTGCTGCTGACGTTGAACACGCCATTCTTATGTCAGATTCGAGCACCTTAACAATGCAACGTCTTGTCATCAGACTGCTGTAAAGATCTATCAGAGGGGTCATTTAATGCCGTCTAATACCGACCCACATAATTTCCCTAGCACTTCTCTATGTAGTGCTTCTGTTGAGTTCCCAAATCTAAAGTTTATTTGAATAAGAAATATATCAATATTTTACCTAGCTAGTACTAAGGCTGAATGTATGTATTTTACATAGGTGTGTTTACGAAATAGTATTGAGGATCTAGATCAGCTAATACATTATAGTGTACAAACTGAAATAGACTTCTAGGATGCGCAGCAAAATTCGACCCAATACATATTCAGTCTTATGACGTTTGACATTTGGAATTTGTCTACAACTCGAAATACTTTGGCCACAACTTTTTCTACAATTAATGTCATTAATGTAATCAGTCAAAGGTTTTAACTTTTGATTTTCATTCATCTCATGTGTGGTATAAAACTGCTTTTATTTGCAATAATTTGGAAATGCATTCTAGAATTCAAACGACAAAATCGAACATGACATTACCTCAGCAAAACAGCAATCCACATAGCTAAGCTTCAATATTAATCTAAAATTGAGTAGTTTTTAGAGTAGTTTTATGACGTGCCGGAGCAGCAACCAAATCAAAGTTAACGATGTTAATTTCTCCAGGGATGTTGTTTTCCAATAATGAATTTCCCCTATGCTCTTGCTGAAACATCTGATTTTACATTAATGTATTTATTTTGGACTTTTATGATATTGCATCAATTAAAAGTTTGATCGTGTAACCAGGAATCTAACATCTGACATTAAATCATGCAAAAATGACTATGAGCAAATTTCATTGCAAAATTTCCTGATTCGATTTGCAGTCAAAGTGATAGTTGCCACGCAGGCATATTATTTAAATTACGCCTTGCTGCAAACAATTACAAAAATAAATATAGCAATATCCGAGAATGGCCACAATTATGGGACACAGCTTTCATATACAGTACAAATGAAAATACCCAAGAAATGTCACAATCACGAAGCACACCCCTTCCGAAACGTCAAAAGAAGGAGATATGAGGAACAAATAAGGACAAAACAAATGCCGCATTTTAAACCACAGACGCACAAAGAAGAACTGTAACAAAGCCTTGGAATGGTCAGTAGAAAAGAATGCTGAGGTGGGGCAGTGGCGTACGTGTGTGTGTGTGTGTGTGTGTATGTGTGTGTGTGTGTGTGTGTGTGTGTATGTGTGTGTTTGGAATGGGGTGGGGTGGGGGCAGGTGCTGAAATCCGTTTTGCTCACGCGAAACCCATCACCATTCTGATGCAGCTCCAAATTACATATATATGTTCGGTCCACGTAGGGGTCATCTGTGAAACATCAAAGTGAACACACACATATTAGAAAGCAAAGTGGATGATATAAAGCAAGGGGCTCAATTGCGCTCTGAAGCAGGAACAAAAGAAGACCACAAATATGATCACGATGTCCTTCCACACGACATAGATATTTCGGCACCGACCACCTCAAACAGGTTAAGGAATGTGCCGACGTTAGCCTAAAGACCGACGCACCGCTGTGCAATTAAAGAGGGAAGCAAATGTATCAGCCACAATTGGGTTAACAGCCATGCATCCAGTTTGCCGCAGAAAAACAATGTTGTAACCTATCTGTTTGTTTTCATACAGCATCGGATAAGGATGTAATTACATGAAACGACAGACATGGAATACCGAACAGACCAATGAAAACGTACTGCAATGGAAATATCACTTTACAACGGTAAACAATGAAACCATAAAGATGTGGATGAGACGGTGGTTTAAGTCTAGATTTTGTATGTTTAAACCCTATCCGTAGTCGCGATACCATTCCGGTCACATGTAATTGCAATGAAGTGTTGTTTCTGTTGTCAGAAAATATGGTATATACTGTCAGATTCATCATGTACATGCATGCACGATTCTCTTGAGAACAAATTGCTATCTGTATTTCAAATGCGCGTTCACGAATAGGATACTTTACAATATTTTTAGCGACGTTTTATTTTGCGTATTTATACATAATAAGTCAGTGATGATTTTCATATTAGAAGATGTATATGGAGACACTCAGTAAAGGTCACTTCATGGAATACATCCCTCCCAAAGCAACGGTTGGTCATATAGTCAATCTTCTTAATACCGGCACTCGATACAACAATAAAATCCAATATAATGACAAGAAGCCTTCGCTCAAGAGGTGATAGTTTACCAGAAAATGTGCATAATTATACATTGTATTCGATATTTCAAGAAACCATTGTTTTAGGTACGTGTAATCGAATTTCTAAAAAAGGTAAGAGAAAAGTCCAGGGAGTGTCACAATCACAAACCGCAGCCCTTCGCAGACACCACGAGAAAGAGGAAACAGACAAAACCAAACAAGCGCAAATCGAACAAACGTACAAAAAGCACTAAGATTAGCTCTACCTTCCCCAAGCGAGGTAATCGCAATGCGTAAAGGACTGAAAACACAATAACAATATAATAAAAGGTAAGACATAAAACAAATCGCATCGTAGAATAAATCACAAATCAACAAAGAGTAAGATTAACACCGGGACCACCGCCTTTGAACGGTCAGTAGAGTAAACCACCAGGGGAAGGGGTGCGCGGGGGGGGGGGGGGGGGGGGTTAAAACATTTTTACAGCTAGCCAACTTCACCCTGGGTCCCGATGCTACTCTTAATACAGAAATACATAAAATTCGGTTCGCATAAAGGCTCCCAACTCAGTCAATGCATCAAAGCGAAAACATAAAAAATCAAATTTATCACTAAAATAAACAAAGAAGAGTACTCAAAGCTAATTCTACTGTATGCCAGAGTAAATGAAAACCATTAGTTGAACCACGGTGGGCCAAGGCAAAGACATATCATCAAGCCCCAACCCATTGGTTAAACCCATTGGCTAAATTATCTTAAACATTCTATGAGGGCATAAGAATTAAACAGTGCTTTTCGTAGTATCATTTCGCTCATTAAGAGTTCTTTACAACATCAAATTTATGCTATTTGCAACATCTTCGGGAAGAAATGCTGTCGTTTTAACGAGGGTTTACTGTAGTTGGGACCCGAGATTTATCGTAATCTACTTTACAAAGTAAAGAGACATGTCGGTAAGTCTAATTTTCAGAACAATTATAAAGCTAACTAATATGTACAAAATGATAGGATATGATATGGATGTGTAAGAAAGTGTTTGTTTAGTGAGGCCATTCTAACAAATATCCTAAACATGTGTTTTTTGAAACATATAAGTGGAAATACCAATAGAATGCCGCAATTACAAAGCACTACTCTCCCAAGACAACAGAAGAATGAGAGATGAAGAACAAATAACAAAACTCCACATATGAACCGACAAATGCAGAAACAAAGAATAACTGTAACATAGTAACCGCCTTGAATAATATCTGATTAACTGTCACCTCATGAGCGAAGGTTTCATGCAGCTAGATTATCATTATAACGAATTCGGTATTGTATTCAGTGTTGGTATAAAGAGTGTTGGCTGTGTATGCAAAATTCACAAACAGCAAGAGATTTCTATTTCAGATAATACAGTTGAGAACTCATTAAAGTATTTGAAGGAATCATTTAATGGTGTGGCTTTTCCCAATAGCATAGAACATAATGAAAAGTAGAGCCCCTTATCAGACGTCACAGAAAACAACTTAAGCTCGGAGGTCTAATCACCAAATTCGAAAAACAACAACAAAAAAAAAAAAAAAAAAAAAAAAAAAAAATAAAAAAAAAATAATCAACACCTCTAAAATGCAGCTGTGTTAGTCCTGTTTGCATGCGAAAATTACTATAAATGTCCAGGCATTAAATTAAATGAATACATAATTAAGCGTAATTTCAGTCATAAAAGGATCATTATAATACTAAAATTCCCGGTTCTATTTCCTGAAAAATAGAACAGTCGTAAAAGTTTCAACTGGTCCTTGACCTGACGCGTTAAGAGATTCAACTTCGCTAAAATCAACTATCGCTAAGGAGCACGACCCGCCTCTTGTCAATATTTATGTCTATACACACTTTTTTCAAAATATCTAAAATGGTTAAATAATTACGGCGATTTAAAAATTACGACTTTTTTAGCTTACTGTCACGTGTTTGCATCGACGTTGCCTCGGTAAATGAAAATTGGCATTTGACAATTCCTATAGATAGATCTTGGCAATATTAATGTGTATGTACACTTTTATCAAAATATATCATATGGTTGAAGACCTTCGGCGACCCGTATTTTCACATTTGTGGCCTCGGCGTTACCTTGGTCAAAGAAAAGCGACACTTGCAAGTCCTTTGGCTAGATATTGACGGTATCAGTATGCCAAAATGCTCTAAAAAGATTCCCCAAAATTTTAAGCGCTGTTGTCACTGTCGCTAGCTGACCACAGACGGACTGTCAATATTTATATGTATACACACTTATATCAAAATATCACATATAGTGTAATACCTACGGCGATTCAAATGTTACAACCAGATTTGTTTACTGTCACATATATTGGCATGGGCGTTGCCTAGGTCAATGAAAAATGACATTTGACAATTCCTTTGGATAGATCTTTGCAATACTAACATAATATGTAGGTACACTTTTATCAAAATATACCATATGGTTGAAGACCTGCGGCGATTTCCGTATTTTCACATTTTTTGGCCTCGGCGTTACCTTGGTCAAAATTGACACTTGGCAATTACTAAGGCTACATCTTGTCGGTATCAATCAGTATGCCAAACATTATAAAAATATTCCCAACAGTGTAAGCGTTATGGTCATTGTCATTAACTGACCACTTACGGACACAAAGTGATTACTGGGCACTCTTCGAAAGTCAGCCGTTCAATCGGGCAATTTTTCTGCTTGTCATGCAATGTACTACCGTAATGGTGTCATCACTTGACACCAAATAGGCAATGTAGTTAGATATGTTTAGACTGATCAGATACATATAGCTCCCCAGTCCGACTGTAAATGTCATAATGATTGCTAGCCTGGTGAATTATTTTTAAAGAAAATTAGCCACAAAGTGAGAAAAGATCCCGAGTCCGCTATTTTCCGTCTTTTGTTTTACTCTGGATTTCCACCATATCCTTTTTCAAGGCGATAGTTTTGGGCCATATGTAAGGAATATGTTCTCTTCTCCATTACTTTATAAACCAGACCAAAACTACTTGAAAACAGTACTCCTGCGGCTGATTGTTAGCGATTCTTCATTGTTCTCTTTAATTTTGAAAATATACAATTCTACACTATGATAACTGTTTGTGTTGAGGTTTTACGGCCCAGTCAACCCAATGGGGTCATGTCGAGCGCGGTCAGTTTACCTAATCACACGTTTACTGGGCGGGCTTAGTCCTCTAAGCGGTTAACCAGTATTGTGCACATTCTTTCGCTGACAACTGCCCTTCTTGAATCAGCGGAAGGGAGAGAATGACCGTAGAAAATATTTCATGATCAATCTCCACGAAAGAATGTTGCCGACCTCGGCGGGGGTTGAACCCGAGACCTCATGGTCTCCAGTCGGGCGGCGCATCCAACTGAGCCACCGAAGCAGCTATGATAACTGAGAATTTTGGGATAGAATCTTGACTTTTAAAACACTAAATTACGACAGAAAGAAAATAAAAGAAACAAAAATACTTTACTTGGCAAATAATTTGACATATACATATTCTTTGGTATCATGAAATAATTACTGTACGGCTTCAATTATATGAAAACAGGCCTCAGAGGCTAAATTTGGAAAAAAAATATGACAAGGCAATTTAAGAAATATTGCTGTAAACAAAGAATGGGGACAGATTGTTTTAAAACTATCCCTTCTAACAAATATGATCATCTATCGACCTTGTGGCCAAAGCCAACATGTACTATCTTAAAAAATATAAACATTGGCAGATATTAGTTTACATAACAGTCATTACCAGCCCAGGTCTTGTCCTTCAATAATCATTTCACTCATTTTGAGCCTATCCCATTCATTTACAAATAAGGAATAATTCTGAATAAAGATAGGCCTTGTATCAGATTGGAAAAAAGTGAGTATCCGCTTTGGTCCTGGGTAGTTTTGCTTGTGAATTTGCAGCCTTATACAAGGATTGGGTTGTTTTTGCCTTAGGTGAGTCGTTTCGGTCATGACTCTGCCTAACCCTATCTTACTCCATCCTACTGTACCGCACCCCTTTTTTCTAATACAGCTATTCATATCCTTTATATTATTCTTTTTTATTACTCTAACCTGCCTAATTTAAGCCACCTAACACTTCCTTTACTATACACCCGATATGCATCTCATATGTTACCCTATTGGGAGAGATTGGTTTTAAGATGTGTGTGGTCGGTGTACCATAGCCATAAAGTAAATTGGCGATAGACAAATGGCCAAACAACATCAGTTTCCGACAAGCAGACATAGGCCCTAAATATCCGAAACGAAAAGGTGTAACCAGGTGTATGGGAATGTTAGAATAAAATGTTAAGCATGTTTCTCCCCACCCCAATACCTATTAGCCATAACGTAGAAAAGAAGGGAAAGTATGGGAGAAAAGAATAGTTACAGTACTTTGAAAGTCTGCATATGTATGTCCTCTTTGTGGAAAAAGCCTGCGAAATAAGTCTGGCAGCATGGACATTGTAGGGATTGACAATATCCTGATATCTCCCACAGAGCTAGAATGACTTGGGGCTTTATCAAAAAAGGGTACAGGACAATATGTCAGTAATATATTTTCCCAGCTGTAGTAAATATGGGTCTAAAATGTTTGATTATGTACATGTAGATAACAAAAAGACAGCTGGAAAAGTCTTAACTTTTCTGACACTTACCATAGATTTGTAAAAGAAAACATCCAGTTAAAAGTGGGATAACATGCAACTACCTCTTTTCTCTGTTGAGTTAACAAAGTAATGATTTCGTTTATTGTTAAAACATCCTGAACTTTTACACGTCTAGCTTGTTCCATACCTACCTATCGGCCCAGCACTTTTCTTCTTTTTTTAGCCAGTTTATCCTTTAAATTCAGCAGCACCAATATGACAATTTTCTTCTTCAATATTTAGGCACCTGACTCACACTTTAGGTGTATATATATGTAATAAAATACTACTTCTGCTACAATGCTGAATGCATATTCTTGCCTTTGTTATGGTTTTAAATTATTAAATCCGATTGTAATTTGAAGGTGCACAATAGCCAGTATTTTTTTTAAGAATAAAGGCCAGTGACTTATTATCTTTTTGTTCCTTGTTGTGACTGGCTATTATGGAAACATGCATAGCAAACATGAAACTGATAACTGATAAGTTTCCACATTTTAGCAATACATTAAAATTACTTCTGGGGAATGTCTGTACAAACCATATATCACACACACATATATATATGTATATATATATATATATATATATATATATATATATATATATATATATATATATATATATATATATATATATATATATATATATATATATGTATATATATATATATATATATATATATATATATATATATATATATATATATATATCACATATGGAAAGCCGTTATCTTAATATATTTTGTGCGTTTTTTGTCATCGGAAGGGCCATGTGATAAACAGAATCTTACATTCGTGGTCATTTAATATGAAATGTATGAAACTCGTTGGGTAATTTCGGTACTTTGCTCGCCAAGGCTCGCAAAATACCACGAAATTACCCAAACTCGTTTCATAAATTTCATATTAAATGACCACTCATGTAAGATTCTCTCTCTCTCTCTCTCTCTATAAATATATATATATATATATATATATATATATATATATATATATATATATATATATATATATATATACTTAAAAATGAGAAAGATTTTGCTAATCTTCCGTAAAAAAGTTATTTCAAGTTTGAAGAAGAAAATCTTTTTTAAGATGTATGTCTTCCCTCAAAATCGATGTATATGTATTAAAAAAGCCTTTAAGAACTTACTGTCAATATTTCTTAGAGATCGGACGAAAAATAACAATTTATTGAAGTGTCAAATATTTGCAAATAGAATCTTAAGGTTATTTTGCGATTTACTCTATCTTAGAAATCGTCCAACATGCAATTTTCAAAACGCATTCCACAGCCAGCTTTTTTACAGTCAGTTTAGTTTTAATCAATTCACATAGTTATAACAGATTTGCATTTGTCCAAAAACTCGTTATCTTTAAATCTAACGTAACAAAACCCTCCAGTGAAGCAGTTTGCTAGTTTCGAACGTAATGCAAAAGTAAACAAACAAACATATTGTTTTCGTTCTTCCTCATGGGAATGACAGTCCAATAAGACAGACAGTTTGTATTATATGCCCTGACATATCGTTCGCATCTGCAATACAAGCGATACTCTGATACTGACATACTGCAAACACTGATCGCATCTCTATATGCATTTTCCAAAATAAGACATATTTACACTATTAACCTGTTCGTTGGAAAAGTTGGATGTTTTTGTTATTCCTCAGGAAGAGACGCAATTTTAAGCGACGATACTCTGGATATGCCACAATCACGAAGCACATCCTTCTCAAGGAAGAAGAGATAAGTAAATAATAACAACAAACAAAATTCACGTATGACACCACCGACGCTCGAAAAACGAAAAAACTGCAATACTCTGGATATGCCACAATCACGAAGCACATCCTTCTCAAGAAAGAAGAGATAAGTAAATAATAACAACAAACAAAATTCACGTGTGACACCACCGACGCTCGAAACACGAAACACTGCAACAGAGGAATCGCCTTGGAAAGATCACAGGAAACAGTAGAGGCGTCAAACCAGTTTTACTGGCGCTATATCTCGCCCCTAATTCCGGCGCAGCTCAAAATTACAAACATATGTTTCGTCCGCGTTGGTTTCCACTTCCTCATCAGTGAAATATCACAGTGGAATACACACAATCACATGCACTATGATTAAACTCAGCATATGGCTCGATGCCGAGCTGACGCCAGAACACAAGCCAATCACAAACAAGACAACGTTAATCCCGAACACAGACGATTTGATTAGTTCCGTATTTTCAAAGAATCTCTATTTCTCTAAATATGCTGTGATCGCAGCAGTGTTTGTGTGGTGGCCGTAAAACATCGCCTAGTACTGGTGCTTATATTATTGTCTTTCTGGTAACTGACCGTTCTAAGGCGGTGGTCCCCGTGTTAGTATTACTCCTTGTTGCTTTGTGGTTTATTCTACGGGGTGTTTTGTTTTATGTCTTACCTTGTGTTATTTTGTTCTTGTGTTTTTCGGTCCTTTTAGCATTGCGATTGCCTCGCTTGGGGAAGAGGAAGCTAATCTTAGTGCTTTTCGTACGTTTGCTCAATTTGTGCTTGTTTGGTTTTGTCGGTTTCCACTTCCTCTTGGTGTCTGGGAAGGGCTGCGGTTTGTGATTTTGACAATCCCTGGACTTTTCTCTTATTTTTTTTGAGATATTTGGCTAGAACTATATATATATATATATATATATATATATATATATATATATATATATATATATATATATATATATATATATATATATATATATATAGTTCATTCTAGCTAAGATTGTGTAATTGACTTTGGATTTTTGTTATTTTCAGGAACAGGTTCAAATCCAGCCTGCCATTTTCTATTAGTGATGTTTTCTGCCTTTCCACATGATCCCTGCCTAGGACAATTCCCTGTCATGCGAACACGTCTTCAGTGAAGACTCTGAAATAGAACCTTTGTTAACCAGAGAAGTGTGAATACTGTAAAATGTGTCGACATGAAACAACGGTCCTGCTTAAAGTGTGCCGTCGCTAACCGATATAGACTTTTCCACGGCATTAAGATTTGTATTCTTTCAACGCGGTCCATTAACACTTAGCATACTGAATAAAACGTTCAGCACACGATACTATGATACATTTCTCATTTGTCCTAGAAAATAAGATTTTGCATTTCATGCAAATTATCTTCTTATGATGCAATTTGAATGTTATGCCAAAAACAATTTCTGAGACAAAGAAGGAAGAAAAATATCAAAAGTTTATCGTGTGCTGAATTTGTCCAAAGAGTGGTTAAGGTTCAACCGCTGGCATGGAAGTATCTGCTGTTTGCTATTATTTTCTTTATCCGTTAATGATTTAGTCTTTCTGTTTGTTACACCTATGAGTTGTAAAAGATAATTTTATAGGATTCATGAAATGAAGTCCAGAAAATTAGTTTCAAATGTACTATTGGCAATAGATTGTAAATGTCTTTTGAAAGCAGTGAAGGTGCACAGAAAAAAAATACCTGAAGTACCAAAGTTATCTATTGATGTCCACCAGTTAGGCAACATCCGTGCTCCTCGTGTAAAATTTCGAAAATCCCCGAAAGTTTTCAGATAATAAATCTGATACTTTTCATACTTCTGCTCAAAACATAGATTGTGGGTACTCGTTAGAACCGCCTCACTGAGGCGGTTCTTACGAGTACCCATTATCTATGTTTTATGGGCAGAAATAAGAAAAATAATGTATACCCCTAAACCCCAGTTTTACTATATAAAAATTGAGTTTAATTGGGTAGAAATTATATAGGCATGTTTTCGAGATGAAAAAATTCGAAACGCCCGGAATGGGCTTAGTGATCACCAAAGGTCAGAACATATACACTTCATTCTAGTGTAGTAGAGGAGGTATTTTAAATCCGTCTCAAGCAGTATTCCCATTTGTGTAGGTTTTTCTTTACCCTCAAGATTTGCCTTGTACCCCACATTTAAGAAAGGGGTCTGCTATAAACAGGAAAGCATTTTCTTCTAATATGGAAAATAAAATAGTGGAGGCCTCAACGGGAATTCGCGCTCAGCGTTTGATCAGACCTGTGTGTCACAACACTTCGGAACAATATGGTTTATCATATACCCTATGAAAATATTAATGCAATTATACATTATCTAAGAGTTCATCCGTATAAACGGATAGAAGCAGGGATTATTTTTTTTAATTTATATAATCGAGAAAAATACCATAAGACACATGTCCAAGAATACGACCTCATAACGACGTCGTTTCGACACGGCGACGTGGAAATAATTTTGTTACGCCATTTCGTGTTTGCTGGGATTTAAGCAACCTTACACGGGGCTTGATGCGGATCTGATCATCAGTTCCTACTTTACATGGCTGTTACGTTACCTTCTGTTGTAATCAACCTATAATATGTAAAGGCGTCTTTGGGTAATATGTGGAAAAGCCATTCTTGTCCATTTTTTGTTTAAACATGTTCTGGAAAAACGACTTGTTGTGATACTATCATAAAGTCACCGGTTGGCATTTGAAACAGACACAGAATTATGTCTAGAGCGCCAATAGTTTCCTCATAAACAAAGCCTGATCCTGATGTAAGTTGGATATAAATATTGTCGTCAAGTGATTTACCCAGTAATCGTTTAAGTATTATAGAAATTGCATCCAGTCTAAACATACGCTACAATATGCAATACGATGAATCACTAGACAATTGGGCGCAGATTTTTAACGTCAAAATGTCGGTTTAATTCCCATCTGTGGTTTAGCTGTCCTGTCTCTATATAAATATTAAGGAGAAATGGTACACATTCAAGGGAGTTAACTTCCTATGCAGGAGTATCATTTCTCCTTCATATATCAGGTTACCTCCTTGTCAGTGCATCATTTCCCCTAAATGTGTATCCTCAAATTGCAAATTGATTTGTCCCCTTCGGAAAATTTTTCTACTCTAGAAGGATAACATTAGCTTCTCATATGGGAAGCAAATTCTTTCCTTTTAGGGTAGACGAATTCGCAGAAGGGTCTTAGCCTGCAGTTAAGCAAATAGGAAGCAACAAAATAATCTTCCTTCGCGGAAATTTCAGAAATTTCGGAAAATCCTCTCAAATGTAGCGGCCACACTATCTGTACACTCAAACGTATACCTTTTTACGATGGCGCTTTGGAAGAACAGAATTAAATTCGAATATCGATTTCGTCCAGATAATCAAAACCACCTTTGAAATCCAGCAAAGGAAGTTTTATAGACGCTAGTTGCGAAACATTGTAGTACAGAAAAGGGTATGTTGTGAGATTATGTATTTAAAACATATATTTTATCTACTTTTATTTGCATGTTGTTCCGTTGAATCAAAACGGGTGTTTATTTTAAGGGAATCGATAACTCTTCAGGGGATGCAACTCTCTCAAGATGTTTGTCTCCTTTCTTACAAAAGAGCTACCCCAAAACAGTTTGTGAATTTGTGAAGATACTAAAGAAATGCCACAATCACGAATCAAAGCCTTCCCGAATCACCCTATTCAGAAGGGGAACTAACAGGCTGTCTCAAAAGTTGTCTATCTTCTGTATTGGTTGAAAATCTACCAAATTACACCCGTCCTCTAAAAGTCAGATGTGAATATCGAAGCTATCAGTACATTCTGTTACAAACACCAGGGGTTTTCATAGACTTGATGGATTTGTCGCCATTGTTTACGAAGGAGATACCAGTTCCATGAATATTTTGTGGCAATTTTAGATATCCAGCGACAAACTGAATGCATGGTTCTTAACCTAACAATAGCTGATAACTTTGCTTCCCTCTTTGATTGCACGATGAGTGGTCGGTCCTCAGACTAACTGACGACCCCTTCCTCAATCTGTTTCAGATGACTGACGCATGACTATCCATGTCTGTGGTCGGACGCATCGTGTTCCTGTGTGTGGTTCTCTTTTTTTCTGGCGTCAGATCACCGTTGTTTGCTTTTTTTTGTTTTATCGCAGTGGTTCTGAGTATATATCTTACACTGTGAAGTTTCACAGATATTAAAGACTCTTATGTGGTCCGAACATATATTTGTAATTTAGAGCTGTATCAGAATTAAGGGTGCGACTTTGCGCAAGTAATAATAGTTTAAGCCCCCTCCCCTCATCCCCAGAAGCAGTCAAAGGGGTTGCCATTGTCAATATTGATGCGGACTTTTATAACAGGTAATAGACCGTTTGACAGAAGGGTCTTATTATCAGTCAGTACCAGACAACAATAGAAAAGAAACTTTTGCTAAAGTTGATAAGTTAATTAAACAGCATAAAAAAATAACAAAACAGGAACAAGGTTTTTTAGTTAAATTTGATTGTCAAACTAACTCATTTTGTGGACTTCCAAAGATACACAAGAGAACAATTATACAGGACATTTGCAATGAACGCAAGTCGGAAGTGAAGTATTAGACAAAGACGACTTGCAGCTAAGGCCTACAATTGCTGGTCCTCGTTGTAAAACAAACCATCTTAGTTATCTGTTAGACATTTTGTTAAAACCCTTTCTCAGAAAAGTAGATATTTATTTAAGGGATGACATAGCATTTTTAAACTTTATACCTAGCACAGTGCCAGAATATACTCATCTAATTTCTTTCGACATTATAAGCTTATACTCAAATATACCACATGATTTAGGCATCGAAGGTATGTCATTTTGGTTGGATAAATATCCTGATTTTTTTACAGAGAACGTAACAACAAGCAATGTACCGTTGACTCATTGAAAATAATATTAGGAAAAAAAATCATTCAATAAGGATCGTTTTAAACAGTTAAAAGGCACAGTTATGGGGACGAAGATTGTCCTTACGTATGCAACGCCGGTTCGAGGATTTTTGGAAGGAAAAATGTATAACAGAATTAAGGACGAAAAAGATGAAAGCTTTGCAAAATATACAAGAGAACAATGGAAACAGTACTTAGATGACTGTTTTATATTTAGGGAAAGCTCTACGGCCAATTTACTTTACTTGGAACATTTGTTAAATTCCTTACATTCAGATATAAAATTCAAATTGCTTAAAAGCACAAATATCATTCCATTTCTAGACATTATGGTAATAAAAGATAAAACATCAATAGTTACTGATATCTATTTTAAAGGCACTGATTCCAAACAGTTTTTAAACCAAGTCATGCCACCAAAATCAACAAAAACAAACATTCCCTTTTCGTTAGCTCGTAGAATTTGCACTATAGTCTCTGGTAGAAATATCATGAAAAAAACGCCTACAAGAACTCGCAGCCACGCTAATACATAGAAAATACCCCCGACAAGTTATTGCAATGGACATTATAAAAGCTATGCAAATTCCTAGACAAACCTTATTGACGTCCAGAACAAAGTAGTAGAAAACGTTATCCCCTTTGTCTCCACATTTAACCCGAAAAACAGAGAAGTATTTGGTATACAAAAGAACAATATAGAAATTTTTAGAGATGATATTACGATGACACGAGTAATGGAAACTACTAAATTAATTAAAATCGAACGACAACTTCCCTGTTTAAAATGTCTGCTTACTAAGTCCAAATTTCAGGACAATAACTGCACTCCATGTGTTTGTAAATGTAAGGAGCCTCGCTGCGGCTTGTGCAATCATATTATTGAATGGTGGCCATCTTTGACACTAAATAGTAAAACATTTTATGTAAAAGAAAATATGAACTGCACACAGTTAAAACGTATTTTATGTTCTAATATGTAACGATTGCAATGAGTACTGCATAGGTCAGACAGGAGAAAAAATAAGAAACAGGAAAAAAAAAAAAAAAACAAAAAAAAAAAAACATTCATGAACAGCAAATTAAGGACCCATCGACAAGACAAATGCCTATGAGTACTCATATATATAATTGCTTCAAAACGGAACCAAACTTTTCATTTTTTTTTCATTTTTTTTTTTCATTTTTTAAATTCCATCACGATGATGTTTCAGCTAGGTTAGCCAAAGAACGTTACTTTATATTATGTAATCTCACCAAAATTAAACACGACGGTATATAGCAAAGCCGTAGATTTTGACGCCATTTTAATTGTTACCCTGAAGATTTTGAAACCGGTCGGTAATAATTAATTTCCATGCGCTGATATATATATATATATATATATATATATATATATATATATATATATATATTCTACAGAGAGAGAGAGAGAGAGAGAGAGAGAGAGAGAGAGAGAGATAAATATTTACTGTTCAAGAGAAACAATGGTATTCAGACAGGCTGGTCTGAATCCTCATTGGGCGCACATGACAAAAGGTAGATTTTCTCACGTAAAAGTCGTAGCCCACCTGTAATTTTATCGGTGGTTTCCATGAAGTGCATTACGCGTTGAAGTTTAATGACGTATTACCAATTATGTAAAGTCATATTTCATAGAAATATGTTAGATAAAGTTTGTAATGTAGTCAAAACGTTATAAATATCTCTAGAATATTGATCAAACGTAATAAATGTTTATGTGCTCTGTAGTTCAAACATTTGCTTTCATATTCTTGCATTCATTCTGGTATTTCATGCTGTTTATATCAATATGGATCCACTGTTTATTGAGGATCCTGCCAGGAAGTTATTTTCAATCGATACCAGTTTATAGCATGCTCAGTTGTTGTAAAAGAACAAAAAGGTTTTCGAAGCTATCTTTTACAAAACATAATTGAATTAAAACGAAGAATATCTCGAAATAGATTAATGCTTTATTCGTATACAAGCAATGCCATAACCACTTTAAGGGAGTGTTTACATTTTCACGGACAGCAACTCTGTTAGAATGGTTATAATAAAGGTCTATTCTAAAAGGAAAGTATTTGATCCTGGGGTAATATCTTTCCTTTTGCAGTAGATGTCTTTTTAGAAGGGGTTTGTTGTGCGGCAAAGCAGAAATGATTTCACAAAATTTAAAGTTATTTCTCAAGAATATGAAGGAAAATCTAGCATATAAATCAAATCCCCTTAACCCTCAAACTGCCAATCACAACAATTGTCGCCTGCTTTGTCATCTGTTTGTGATTTTAAAAGTCATTTTTGCAAACAGTGTGGACCCAGATCAGAAAGGAGCAGTCTGATCAGGGACCACGCTGCTTGCCTGTATGCAAAAATAGATTTGAAAAGTTTGCAACAATACTCAGCAGACGACATAAACAGACAACATTTTCAGATCCTGGTTATCTTGGCATTTTAAGAGTTAACGTGCGCAAGCGTACGGTTACAAACAGTATAATGATAACATGATAACATGAGCCGGACATATACGGACAGTGAAGACCAAGATCAACCTGCGCATCAGCTTATAGAATCATTGGCTACTACAAATGTATATCAGCGGAAGGCAAAGACCCTGATATGACACTGAAAGAACAAAGTAACCAGTTTCGTATTCCCCAACGAAGTGATCACAATAACAGGCTACAGTGTTTGAGCCGTACAAAAAAACACCTGACCCAATAAAACAACACATAAACCAAAATGACTACAGTGAACCCTCATTACAACGGCAGCATTTGTTCCAAAAATGTTGTCATTATAATGTTGTTGTAAAGAATCCTTAATGGACAGAATGATGTGTATGAAAAGGCCTTGTTTTATTCTTATTTCCTTATAGAACATATGTTTTGGATATTTGTTAGAATTGCCTCTGTGAGGCGATTCTAACAGATATCCAAAATATATGTTGCTAGAAAATTTTATGCAATGTTTTTGCATAAAATCTCATTAACTGTCGCTTTTTAGCGAAGGTTTCTTGACATTCAAATTGTCATTATAACAAATTTTGTCGTTGTATGGGTTAAATCGATTTTACAGGCGAAACTAAAACCGCAGACAGGAAAATCTACGATTTTTTTTACTTTCTTTTTGGTGCCTTGGGAAGGCTGGTATTTCCTTCACTTATATTATTTCACACATATATTTAATTATATGCGTATCTAAGGTACCGCTTTCAAACAATTCAGCAGCTTACAGCCCAGTAAGCGTTCTACATAAATGTATAGCTGACGGGCCGATAACGGCCCGCTATAGATTTATGTAGAATGCAAGCTGGGAGTACGATTCGAAATGCCTGATCAGTTCAGTATCTGGATTTTTCCAGATCCATATCATATCCACTCAAACATTGGCTTGTTTACTCTGACGTCATGACGTGGAATTGACATGCGTGTAACGTTCCCACATTTGCAGCTGCTCAAAGCCGCCAATAAAGTATCATTCAAAACTGTACATAGCAGACGCTATCTTTTTATTATTATTATTATTATTATTATTATTGTCATAACTTCAAGAAAATAAGGCTTGACGTAATTATTATTATTATTATTATTATTATCATAATTTCAAGAAAACAAGGCTTGACGTAGCTGGCGCTTGACACAGTAGATGCAAGCCTGATTTTCTCCGCCGGCTGAAAAAAATATAATAAAGTTGTTTGCTTTTGTAAAAAGAGGTCAAAAGATCTGAGTATTAGCATACATGGACGTGTTGTTTCTCTTCAGTGGAACGAAAATTCAAAACTAAATTAAGCTTTAATTTCTAGCAGATTAACAGATTAGAAACATTAGCGTGTTTGTAGACAGATCAGCTGCGGTAAACAAGTTGAAACGAAAACATGCCAACAGTAATTGAGATGTTTGTCTAAGCACCTGCTCCTTTCTGTATGCATACATTTTCCAAATGCTGGAATTTCAAGCCGAGCTTCTAATTATTGCATCGCGTGTCGGAAAATTCATCCTACTTTCTAATGCCAGCCTCATAGTCAGACACTCAGGACATGTTCACTATTGCTCGATCCACCACCTAGTGAGCTTGTAGGACCCATAATATGAAAAGCGGAATCAAATAGCAGACCGTAATTTACAAGCTTATCTGTTTTTATTTGCTCCTCGAATAGGTGTTAGACTGCGAATCAGTTGGAAGTTATAATCACAGCCAAAGCTTAAAACCCATCCAGCATTCTGCTGAATCTATATGGCGCCAAAATCGGCCCGACACGATTCCTGTGTGGCCGATAAAGCTCCGATATAGATTTAAACATAATGCTAACTGGGCAGCGTGAAAGTAGTGTATATTTAATTTAGCTGAAATTTTGTTGTAGAAGAAAAATGAAACGAGTAATATCCTTTCCATGATGTCGGCGGTTAGTTTATTTTGAAGGTCAGAGCGGAGACAGTTTGCAGGTAATGTCAAAGCCTATTTGAGGAATGAAACTATTTCAAATTGACGTCCGCGGAAAGTTTAACTAGAATACTAAGCGTTAAATAGTGTGCGCTTGTGTTCACCGACAATCAGACTTACTTTTTATAAGCAGAATTATTTGAACCGACTCTGTTATGTTCTGCCCTTTGATTTATTCTCTCGTCCAGATAGTTTTGACGACTTATTTAAATTGTCTTCACCCAGGCCGGCTGTAAAAGTGCTTTAAACCCTACGGTGGTTTAAGGCGGTGGTCCCGGCGTGAGTCTTACTATTTGTTGCTTTGTGGTTTATTCTACGAGGCGATTTGTTTTATGTCTTGCCTTGTATTGTTTTGTTCTTGTTTTTGTCAGCCCTTTTAGCATTGCGATTACCTCGTTTGGGGAAGAGAGAGTTATCTTAGTGCTTTTATTACGTTTGTTCTATTTGCGCTTGTTTGGTTTTGTCTGTTTCCTCTTTATCTTGGTGTCTGGGAAGGGCTGCGGTGTGTGATTGTGGCACTCCCTGGACTTTTCTCTTACCTTTTTTTCAATAGAGACTATTACTCGTAGAATAAAATTATGTTCGATGAAAACTACGAACCAGCTCAGTGATATGGCGTTTGCTGATTGAGCTGAAGAGACGTATAGGTTAACCCATTTATGCATAGTATCCCATAAAAGGAACCTAAACAAACAGTGCAGAGCGTGGCGTCTGATCTGGATCTACACTGTTTGCATTAAATACAAGAATGTCTATAAAACATGGTAATAATAAGACTGAAAGCAGGAACGTCCATTAGGCATAAATGGGTTAAAATGTATGTTCAGACAGAACTCAACGTGTATATACTACAAGAAACTGCAAAATCTACGTCCTGAGGCATTCGGTTACTACATGATAAGCTATAATGAAAAGTAACGGCGGCTATAAACTATCAACAGGTGACGCTTTCACAAATAGAAGACCGCGCAATTATTTGAATCGCAACGTCAGAAAACGTATCTGCGGACATGTGAGCTCAGCAAGTATTCAGATCAGCCTGCGCATTCGCGCAATCTGATCAGAATCTTATCTAGGCGCATTTCGGACAGCCAAAGATGCAAAATATTTTCATGCGGACATCGAAGACTCTGATCAGATTGCGCGGATGCACAGGTTGATTTGAGTCTTAGTTACCGCACATGTCACAGGGTACGTTTTGTCTTGTTAAGGCTCATCATCATGAAAACATACCTATATAATTTTGACCCCCTTAAACCCCACTTTTATATAGTAAAACTGGGATTTACAGGGGTGTACATTATCTATCTTATTTCTGCTCAAAAACATACATTGTGGGTACTCGTTTGAACCGCCTCGGCGAGGCGGTTCTAACGAGTACCCACAATCTATGTTTTGAGCAGAAATATGAAAAAAAAAAAAAAAAATAAAAAAAAATCAGTTTTTGGTAGTGAAGTTTTCAACATATTTAAATAGGCATGTTTTCGTAATGTGTATTAATTCCCAATATGTCCAGAGCTTCAGATATAAAGAGTATTTTAGATGACTGATGTTATGCATATTCATTGAAATTGCTCCGGCGAGGCAATGATTCCACTGTGTGCCTCTAGATACAAATCAAACCTGAATGCCCAAACTTTCGCCATCATCATTGCCTTATCTAGAAATGGCCTTACATAGAAATCAACCAATAAAAAACTGTCTACTACGAAATATGGTTCTGTTGATTCCTCGTGTTTCCAATTACGTCTCCTCTCCATACAGTCGGTGAGATATAAACAATTTATTGGTTAATTTCGTGCTGGGATTTAGTGAATCCTAGTCATTTTAATTTCCGCAAAATTAGTTCTAATACGGTTTGTGTTATTCAATCATACGTTACGAAATTGCATTGTTCCTAAGTGACTTACAGACGCGATGGATAAGCTATTTGAGATTGACTGTAGGTTATTAGTTTGCGTGCAATTTAGAAGCTTGCATTATTACCAAGCGTGTTTTCTTCAGTATGACTATCAATTTACATAATTCAATTATCGCAATGTGCCGACGTTCAAATGTATGTTTACAGCATTTATGGCATCGCAAATAGATAATTTACGAAGCTTGAGATTGGGCATGAGTTTATAAAGAAAAGTACTTTTACAGATAGTATAGTACTGAACTGAGAATAAGATGTACGGATATCGTGCTAAAAAAATCATGGGTTGAGCATCGATTTCTGCTCCAAGTCCGCCGTCATGCTGTCGTACTCACATGCTTCTTATAACAAGACTGAAAGGAAGTGAAATGTAACGAAAAAGGGAAGAAACATTGAAAAGAAAATATAAAATAAAGTATTAAAAGCTAAAAACTAAATAAGTAAAAGTGGTTGTATCTGTGTAAAGAAATGTATACGTAAAGCTACCCAGGCATTACGAAAACACGCCTATTCAAATATAAAGAAAATTTCACCTCCAAAAACGGAAATTTTCAGGCAAAAAACTCTGATATTTTTCATATTTCTGCTCAAAACATAGATTGTGGGTACTCGTTAGAACCGCGTCGGCGAGGGGGTTCTAACAAGTACCCACAATCTATGTTTTGAGCAGACGCGAGGCGGTTCTAACGAGTACCCACAATCTATGTTTTGAGCAGAAATAAGAAAAATAATGTATACCCCTGTAAACCCCAGTTTTACTATATAAAAGTGGGGTTCAAGGGGGTCAAACTTATATAGGCGTGTTTTCGTGATGGAATGCCACAATCACGAAGCACAACCCTCCCGATGCGCCAGAGGACGGACAGACGAGGAACGCGCGCGCGCGCGCGTGCGTGTGTGTGTGTCTGTGTGTGTGTGTGTGTCTTGTCTGATGCAAGTATCGCGGATACCTTTAATCGCTGACAACGTTGCTTTGTGTTTCTCTCCGTTTGAGCTCTGGTCCCGAGGTTATAAAATTCATTTTCATGCTCAACTCAGCTGAACATTGAATTTGCCCTACTAATAAATCTCAAATTACTAACCATTGCAATTTCTTTTTTGCTAAACATAGCTGAGCATGAAAAATTATCTACTAATAAATATGAAAATGAAAACGCCAACTATTGTTGGCCCTTTTCATATTTCTTAGCAGAGAAAATTTCATGCTTAACTGAGTTGAGCATGAAAAATGTTTTATAACCTCGGGGCCTGTTTGTTTTGTATATACTGTGGACAATAAATGAACCTAGGATGAAGATGTAGTACCAGCAAACGCGATTTAAACCCCCGGCAGTCTTTACTACTTTTTTTTTTTTTTTTTTCTAATTTGTTTTGTTGGGTCTTGTAGCTGCAGTCTGCTGGGCTTTTTTTTTACGTGTTTTGTCCTGTTTAATTCCTTGTAGTTATAGCTGGTATTTTTGCTGGCAATTGTAATTACGTCGCTGCATAAGACGGAAATTGTTGCGTTGATTTCATTGGTTGGTAATGTTTGTGCTATCCGTCGTAGTTTGCTAACTCTTCCGATTAATATCATTAGTAGGCTATGTCTTATTATTATTATGGCACTTCCTGGATGACTTCGACTCTAATTTAAGATCCGTATGACCAATAAACAATTCATTTTGAGACTTTATTCTGCGGAAAACTGCATGCATGTTTGTTAACCAAATTACGGTTGATAACATTGCTTTCCTCCTCTTTTACTGCAGGACGGTGGGTCGGTCCTCAGACTAAATGATGGTTCCCTCCTGAACCTGCTTCAGACGGTTGGCGCCTGACTATCAATTTCTGTGGTCTTCATTACGAAAACACGCCTATTCAAATATACTTAAAATTTTAACACAAAAAAATGAAAATTTTCAGATAAAAAATCCTGAAATTTTTCACATTTCTGCTCAAAACATAGATTGTGGGTTCTCGTTAGAACCGCCTCGACGAGGCGGTTCTAACGAGTACCCACAATCTACGCTTTCGAACAGAAATAAGAAAAATAATGTATACCCCTTTAAACCCCAGTTTTACTTTATAAAAGTGGGGTTTAAGGGGGTTAAAATTACATAGGCATGTTTTCGTGATGTTGCCCATCGTGATCCTGTTTGTGTTTTTATTGTGTCCTTTCTTCGGATCGCCATTTGGGTCCCTTGCTTTGCTTCGTCATAGTGTTTGCGATTATATGTGGTCGCTGTGGTGTTTCGCAGGTGGAGTAGAGAACCCTTATGCGGATCGAACGTATTCAGTCGACTCTCGTTATCTCGAAATATAAGGGACCATATGAAACAATTCGAGATATCCATACTTCGACATATCACATTTGCGGACCTGCGGAAAACAATTAATCAAACAACCACGTTTAACAGAATGAATATATAATTTGACTCCTAAAATAGAGATATATAGAAAATATTGTAGAAAAGAGGAGATATTGCTCCTAAGGAGCAATTTCTCCTCTTTTCTACAATATTTTGTTGCCCGTTGGTAGATCTCTGTGTTTAAACAGGGACCAGATATTCACTTCGAGATAAGCGGTTATTCGAGATAAGCGAGGTCGAGATAACGAGAGTCGACTGTATTTGTTATTTGGAGCTGCATCATAATTATGGATAAAGTTTCGCGCGAGTAAAACTGGTCTAAGCCCACAGTAGTCTATTCTACTGACCTGTGTAAGGCGGTTCCTCACTAGTAGTTCGTCTTTGTTTGTGCATCGGTGATTTCATGTGTGGCTTTTGTTTTGTCATTATGTGTTCTTCAACTTTCTTTCGGTGCCTCATGAGGACTGTGCTTTGTGATTTTGGCATTTCTCTGGTATCTTTACTTATATGTTTACTCTGTTCTCACACTGTAAGGAAATATTGTGCAATGAAATTCATGGTGACGAAAAAGGGAGGCCCTGGTTATAGCGAATCGAATTCAATGTTCAAACACAACTGCACAAACAAAGAAGAATTGCAATAGAACAACCACCTTGGAACGGTGATATGAAAAACTACTGAGATTGTGTTGGGCTTAAACCAATTTTAACTCTTATCCTGCTGAGCCCAGATGTACCCTGCATTTGAAAACAGTGTAGATCAAGATCAGTTGGCTTCTGAAGAAGCCAACTGATCTGGATCTACACTGTTTGCCATTATGTATGTGAATTTATAGCAACAATCCGGATCAAGCAATCTGATTGGCTGAAAATTAAAAGTGGGCATGGCATCAATGTATTCAGCAGGACAAGGGTTAAAGGCGCGAAACCTCACCCGCGTTCTGCAGCGTCTGATCTAGGTCTGCATCGAATGCCGATTACCCATTTGGCGGGTAGCGGTGGGGTCTCCAGACTAAAATTGGTTAATATTTCTTGTCCGTAATCGTTTTCTATAGCTTAAACAAAAACGTAGTGTTAGCTCATTCATACTGATATTTAGATTGAGAATTCGGTTTCAGTACTGTGAAATTAGCTATGCATATCTGCGGAAAAATATATTTAATGTATTCTGAATACCTATCTCTACGTTGCACAGCGAACCCCATATTCGTCTGCAACGAATACACTCTGTGATAATACACTTTCAAGCTGACATATATCATATATTTATATGGTACTGATTAACGATAATAGTTGCAAGTCAAGTGCAGACTGTCTCTAAGTGCAGTTATATGACTTCTAACATGACCCGAGTGCAAGAATTGTTATCCTGTAAACAGACACTAGTACATATCCCCGCATATAGATTAGCGTACCAAGCAGAGATATAAATTAATGTCTGTTACATCAAAACGCCTACTTTCAAGTAGCTCGATGGCAACATTTTTGCTGCGCACTTTATTTGTGTCGTTTCAAATAAAAAGGTGTCTTCTAACATGGGCGAAATGCATAAATTCAGACTATCTTGCTGAGAGAGACTTCATGTTATCTCTCCCTGACGAAAATCAAGCTGATGCAATCGAAACTTTCAATTCGACTACTAGATACCAAGATCACCTGCTTAATACTGATACTGAGTGTTTTGAACAAATAGTTGATCAGATATATTACATTGAACTTCAGTTCAACGGAGCAAAGTCTTCTGATACCGAATCAACTTTTTTTTATTGAATTTATTGATACAATGTATCAACTAGTATATTTTCCAACAAATTACAACAAAAGTGATGACTTCTAGTTTGGCAGTTTACTTTTCCATTTAAGATGGTGCTATAACTCAATTACACTTACATGGAGTAAACCTATCTCACTGATTAGTTTGACAATGATATCTTCTTATATCAATGATGCTAAGAATCGGAATAAAATAAAAATCTAAACTGTTGCCCTTGGAAACATTTAATTCCTTATTGCTAAACTCCTTACATAAGACTGTCACTATCCCAATCTTATCACCAACACTTCGAATTTCTGTTGTATTTTCTAGAGTAGGCCGAAAAACAAAACTTTTTGGAAAGGTTTTAGGATGCCCTAATTTATAAATTTAGGAAAATGACTAAGTAATTCAATTTTCAAAATTATTCCAAAAATATAATGTGTCCCCTGCCCCGCTACCGAAAGGAGGTGGCCATATTGTTTTGGGGACGGATCCCTTTGGCGTCGGCGTCGGCGTCGGCGTCGGCGTAAAACTTCTTGTCCGCTCTGTAACATGAATACCCTTTGGAATATTTTGACGATACTTGGTAGAAATATAGATCAGGATGAGACGGCTTGTCGCGTTCAAGAATGGCAACTATGACTTTCTTAGTTTTGGAGTTCACACCCTTTGTTTTATTTAAAAAAAAATGTCGTGTCCGCTCTGTAACTAAAATACCCTTCAGAATAGTTTGATGGTACTTGGTAGAAATGTAGAACAGGACAAGACGAAGTGTCGCGTACAAGAATGACAACTCTGCCTTTCTTACCTTTGGCGTTATCTCCCTTTGTTATATTTGACAGTAAAATCCATTGATTTCGTGTCAGCTCCGTAAGTCAAATACCCTTTACAATATTTTTATGATACTTGGAAAAATGTAGAACAGGACAAAACAACGTGTCGCGTACAAAAATGACAACTCTGTCTTTCTTACTTTTGGAGTTATTTCCCCCTTTGTTTTGTTTGAAATAAATTTCTTTTCCGCTCTGTTACTGGATCACCCTTCAGAATATGTTGAAGGTACTTAGTGGAAATGTACAATAGGACAAGGCGACGTGTCACGTACAACAACTCTGGCTCTCTTACTTTTGGTGTTATCTCCCTTTGTTATAATTGAAAAACAAAAATCATTTACGCTCTGTAACTCGAATACCCTTCGAATATTTTGATGGTACTTGGTAGAAATGTTGAACAGGACAAGCCGACGTGTCGCGTACAAGAATGACAACTTTGCCTTTCTTACTTTTGGCATTGTCTCCCTTTGTTATATTTGACAGTGATTATCCATTGATTTCTTGTTCGCTCTGTAAGGATGAGACGACATGTCATACCAGAATGACAACGTTGGCTTTCTTAGTTTTGGAGTTATCTCCCCTTCTTGTGTTTGAATATGATTTCGTGTTCGCTTTGTAAGAGGAATACCCTTCGGAATAATTTGGTGATACTTGGTAGAAATGTAAACAGGACGAGCTGACTTGTTGCGTACAAGAATGACAACTCTGGCGGCGTGAGAGACATTTTTATTCTAAAAAACCTTTTCATTGTTACCCTTTATAAAAGGATGGGATATAACACTTTTATTATGCGACAGACTGCATGCTTAGTTTTCAACCCAATCATGGTTGATAGCTATGATCCTCCGTTTTCTGTATATCGGGTCTCACTCTATGATGGTGCCCATCCAAATTTTCATTGGAGGGTTTATATCTGATGTTTTGTCTTTGTTCGGGCCATCCGTGGTTGAACTTACATCTGGGCCCATTTGTTCAAAACTAACGATGTCGTTAGGTAACGTATCGTTAAAGCTTTGATCATTAAATATGGCATATACACTATTATCATTGCTGAAAAAAATGTGTAGCTTTTGCATTTGCTTCTCAATTTTTTTCAGCAAAAATACCTGTGCATTAGATATTGTACTTACTAGAACAGTTAACATTTTTACAACTAACGAGCCCGTTAAGCTAACGATGCTTTGAACAGCTGGGACCTGACTGCCAGTGTCTGAGGTGAATGCCACAATCCCTCATCCTTGTTTCATTTAATTTTTTTTTTACTTATTGTTTGTTTTCTGTGATGTGTTATTGATCCGAGCCGAACAAAGTCAATTTATATTTTTACAATGTTTGAACCTAGAATGAAGATATGGTATTGGTACAGCCAATTACATAATTACCATAAGAAGTTACAGTTGACTCTCGTTATCTCGACCTCGCTTACCTCGAATAACCGCTTTTCTCGAAGTGAAAATCTGGTCATTGTTTTAACATGGAAATCTAACAACATGTAACAAACTATTGTAGAAAAGAGGTGAAAGTGCTCCTAAGGAGCAATTTCTCCTCTTTTCAACAATATTTTCAATATATCTCTAACTTCAGGAGTTAATTACATATTCATTTTTTTAAATGTGGTTGTTCGATTTAATGTTTTCATCAGTTCAGCAAATCTGATATGTCGAGATACGGATATTTCGAAGTGTTTCAGAGAGTCCCTTGCGCTTCGAGATAACGAGAGTCGACTGTAGCTGGATATTTTACAGTATGATCAGCTCACCTACCATCCATTTGATGGCAATATGTCTGTTGCAGTTCATCTCTATCTGTATGCAAGCATAAAGAAAAATATATTACTTCATATACTGATATACTTTTTAATTTGATTTAAAATTAAAAATGCGTTATGATATCTTTATTGATAAATCATTTCTTGGTACTTTGCGACCTTCGCGACCTTAACGCATTCGGAAGCAAACTTTCAACAACCTCTACATCTTACACCACTTTGTATAAAGCTTAATAATACAGTTGCTGTTCCATGATGTTATTGTTTGTTTCAATATTATTTTATTTGTATAAACCCCATACTACAATACAGCCTAAGAAATAAATACAACTTGTACAAACAGTATTCAAAAGAAAGAAATCTACCTGATTTGAACTATTTGCAACGTAAACTAACTGTACTTTTTTACATGTTTAACTATACATCAAAGAAAGCTGAAGAAGAAAAAACAAAATACACTGACTTTTATCTCTTGTCCTTTGTGTTCCTTTAATACCAACCTACCCACACGATAACCTTATAATCTATTTTACTAATACAGAATCCATGTTTAAGGTTGTACGAGATGCTACTGATCCACAGAAAACGGAGTCTGAAAATATTCTCATAGTGATGCTACAATATAGTAATCGTAATCTTTCTATCATATCCAAATACAAAAGTAAAGCCGTCAGGGTAAAGTATATAATGGACCTGTGGTTAAACAAACTGATTTTTTTTTTGTTATATTAAAGCAGTGGGGTAGTGGCTGGGTGGTGTAGAAGACCTGCACACGGACCGAGCAAATATATGTTTTGACCACTATGGCAGCCGAGGGTGAGAGTTGGGTCCTGTAAAGCTAGCTTAAGCCCCTCCCACCCGACCCCCTCAGTTATTCATTACTGACCGTTCCAAGGCGGTACTTTCATTGTGGTACTTTTCGTCAATGCTTACGAAGTGTTTCGCTTTCTAATGTTAATACAGTTATGTACGTTTAAGACATATTCAGTTAAGTTTGGGTAACAGAGTTGCCACCTTTTTTTGGAAAGAGTTGCCAACTCTGCTTGCCATCTGTTTTGTTTTTTTAACTGCTTAACTGTATTTGTGTGTCTATTCCTTTTGCATTGGAAGCTTGTTGTAAATCTGTTTGTATCAGTTCCTGAGTTAACTTATTTACTTAACTATATGGTTATAGAGGTATTTTAGTTTGTTTTAATGTGCTTATACAATTTGGAAACGTTTTACATTTTTAAGATGAAGTCCTACACTGCCACAGATATTTGCTGATTTTGTGTAATCATTTAATACTTGGCTGCCATAAAGGAAAACATTAGATGTAAGTGTGAGGATATCAGTTACTGTGTCCATCATTTCTTCTCTTTGATTGTAAAAGCGATTACATTTCAGAAGAAAGTGGTTTGCGTTTTCAGTGGCTCCACAAGTACCGAAAATAGATGTTTGCATAAAGAACTACATTTTGTCCTTAATCGTGAGTGGTGGATCTGCCCCATTTGTTTTCCAGCAAGGAAAAAATTTTGGTAGGTTTGTAATTAAAATGAAATTTCAATACCATTTTGCTAGATAAGTTACACACATTGTCTGGCAATTCGTTCCAGTCTCTGATAACAGAGGCTAGAAAGGAATAATAGTAATGTTGGGAATTAGTACAGATAGTATGAAGATTTGTTGCACTGCGTAACTGATAGGTTATGTTACTTTCAACAACAGATGGTACAAGAGAAGAGAAATTGCAAGTGAAAAGATTAATTTTCATGTTATAGAATAACAACGGTATGTTTTTTTGTTTTTTTGTTTTTGTTTTTTTTTTCTTTGTGTGTGTGTGTGTGTTTTCCGTCGAGATGACAGAGATTTCCATCCTGTTTCAAAATAAAAAGAATTGACAGACACGAGTTCAGTGGCTCCTGTTACGATTCTGGATGCTTCGTTTTGTATAAAGAATTAAGTGAACAATAAAGATATTATAATTAATTAGTCTTCCTGTGAAGAATTTTTGTTGTTGTTTAGAAAATAATAATTTGCTTTTTGCCAAGTCGTTGCCTAAATGTAAAGTATTTGCCAATTTTAGGTGTTCATGCGGAACAAAATTAATGGTAAAATATTATATTTACACCGATGCAGACTATTCCCTTCACTTCACAGAACGTTTGCCAGTTACATGTTATATTTTAATTATTGTATAGTCGACGATGTTTGGATTCCTTCTTACCGGGTAAATACGATTTCAAATGTGTTGACGTAAGTAATGTAAATAGGGGTTGGGATCGAGCCACCGCTTTAAAGTGATACACGCACTTTTGAACTCTACGTTATAACCGATCATAAAACTACGTCGTTGGCTTGGTCTGTCAGATTTCATACACAAGCTCCATCCGTAATCGAGGGTGAATTTAAAGTATGTGTGTATGTGTGTGTGGTGGTGGTGGGGGTGGGGGGGGGGGGGGGCGGGGAGGGAGGGATGGGGTCCATAAGGCCCTTTTCCTGCCCCTTAACAAAAGCTTAACAAAAGTCTTCTGTTTTGCTGATACGTGACCTATAATGTCCCATTTACTAAAACACTATTGATTTTGCAACGTAAGCCCTAGTTATGGAGTAACATGATGATGAAAGTGGGTGGGGTAATTCAGTATGAACCTGAGGTACCATATTTGAAACACCATTTCTCTTTTAAAATATATCACACCCCGTTATACCTTCCTCTGTTAATAGACGGATGCCTTAGATAATATCCTATCTCACTTTCTCACCTTTAAAGAAAACTGTTGCATCTACAGCATCTCTTTTATGAAAATCTTCAATTTTTGTTAATTTTGCATCCTGGAATTTAATAAAATCTAGCCTTTCTCCGAACTAAAAGGTGAATTATTTCGAATCTTACCTGAATACAACATTGGGACAGTGCAAAGAGATGACTAAGTCTGGTGACCTTGACCTTTTTTTAAGGTCACATAGGCTGTAGAATTGTCAAAAGAGCAGATGCCTATAAGACTATTTTTATGCTACTTAGAAAGTCTTATTTTTTTCCTAATATTTTGCTTATAATATCTTTTTAGCTCTCGTGAGCATAAAGTGCTCATTGTGAGCTAAGTTGTGATGGTTCAATGTCCGTCGTGCATCATCCATCGTGCATCATGCTGCATCAACAAGTTGCCATAAATGACCACTTCTTTTACAACCCTGGGCCAATTTCAGTTAAACTTCACAGGAATATTGCCTATATGACTATCTACGAAAATAATAAAACTGTTCCACACCAATGAACAAAATGGCCGCCAGAGCTACAAATAGGAAAACATTTTTTAAATGATAACTCATCCTACACCATTAAGCCAATGTTGCTTAGATGACTCACTACTTAAATAGCTAAAATGGTTTTGCTCCAATGAACAAGATGACTGCCAGAGCTAAAAGCAGAAAAATCTATAAAAGACAACTCCTGTATCATTCAGCCAATTTCAAACTTCACAGGCATCTTGCCTAGGTTTCTCTCTACCAAAACAGTTGAAACAGTTGTGCTCCAATGAACAAGACTGCTGCGAGAGTTAAAAATAGACAAACACTTTAAATAACAACTCCTCGTATGTCATTGGGCCAATTTAATCAAACCTCATAAGAATGTTGCCAAGATGTCATTTCACTAAAGAAGCTAAGACGGTTTCGCTCCAATGAACAATATGGCCACTAGAGCTAAAAAAAAAAAAAAATAAATAAATAAAAATAAAAAAAGTATTTACATTACATGTCCTCCTAAACATTTTGGCTAATTTCAATGCAACTTCGCAAGAAAATTGCTAACTCAAACTGCACAAGAATGTTGCTAGGTGACTCTCTACCAAAGCAGCTAAAACAGCTCCGCTCCTATGAACAAGACGGCCACCAAAGCTAAACATAATTCAAAAATCTTTAAATAACAACTCCCGCTAAACCTTTTGGCCAATTTCATTTGAAAATGTAACACATAATACTAACTGAGGAATTAGTCCATCAAATGGAAGTTGGTACAACTGGATCTGGCAACTTTTTAAAGAGACACACAATTTACATGCTTTAGGTTCATACTTTTTATACCCCGCCACACGATAGTGGTGGGGTATTATGGTTTCATGTTGGATGTTCGTGTGTCTGTTCGTACGTCCATCAGTCCTACATCCGTCAGTCCGTCCGGACATGCCCACATGACATTCTAGGGTTAGGGTTTGAGTACAGTAGAATTTGATATTATGAGGTTCATTATGATTATTCCGTCATTACGGGGTTAAAATTGACATTATGGGGTTGAAAATTTGCACTTTGTGGTTAGAAAAGATCAAAGAAAGATCAAAGGGATAACCTCACAAATGCCGTCTCGTAAGAACGTCCGTTTCGTCTGCCCGTCCGTATTTCGTTTCCGGATGATAACTTGAGTAACAATCAATGGAGTTTCACCAAACTTGGTATGTGCATTGATATTGTAGAGATCTGGTTTGGGATTGCTAATGAACAAATTTCGTCAAATTTTGATGGAGTTATCTGCCCGAGACATGCCCATATTTTCGTTTCCATACGATAACCTGTGTAAATGTCAAGGGATTTTAAACAAACTTGGCACATGCATTGATATTAAGGAGATCTTGTTTGGGATTGCTAATGGACAAATTTCATCAGTGTTTGACAGAGTTATCTGCCCGCGATACGATAATGGTGGGGTATTATAGTTTAATGTTTTTATTGTATGATACTTTAGGTTCTTACTGAATTACCCCACCCACTTTTATGATTGTGTTACTCCAAATCTGTAACTTAAGATGTTACAACCAAAATGCTTTTAGAGGGCTAATATAGCCCTAAATCACTCAACTAAGTTTCGTGGTCGGACTTCACATGACCGTTTAAAGCTGTATCAACTGCTTGATTGAAATCGGCCTAAGGGTGTAGCAGTAGTTGCCTTTTAAAGATTTTCTGGTTTGCGCTCTGCGGCCATCTTGTTCATTGGAGCAGAACCATTTTATCTATTTTGGTAGAGAGTTACCAAGGCAACATTATTGACAAGTTAGATCGAAATTGGCCAAAGGTTTAAGTGTTGTCATTTAAAGATGTTTCTCTTTATAGCTATGGTGGCCATTTTGTTCATTAGATCAAAACATTTAGCTATTTCAGCAGAGAGACACATAGGCAACATGCCTGTCAAGTTTGATTCAAATTGGTCAAATGATATAGGAGAAGCTATCATTTACAGGTTTTTTTTTTATATTTTTCAGCTCTGGCAGCCATCTTGTTCATTGCTTAGGAATAATTTTAACTAATTTGGTAGACAAAAACACATACGTAACATGCCTGTCAAGATTGATTCAAACTGGCCCAGTGATATAGGAGGAGCTGTCATTTAAAGATTTTTCTATTTTTAGCTATGGGGGCCATCTTGTTCATTGATGTGAAACAATTTTAATGTTTTTGGTAGAGAGTCACCTAGGCAACATTCATGTGGAGTTTGATTGAAATTGGCACAGGAATTTAAATTGTCATTTATAGCAAATTGTTGACACATCACAAGGCACGACGGACAACGGACGACGAACGACGGACATTGACCGATCACAATAGCTCACAATGAGCACTTGTCCTCTGATGAGCTAAAATAATATTATAGGTAATATCTAAGGAAAAAATGAAGACTTTTGTTGAGTAACATAAAAATAGCCTAATAGGCACCTGTCTTTTTGACAATCCAACAAAGCCCATGTGACCTTGAAAATAAGGTCAAGGTCTACAAAACTTAGTCATCACTTAGCACTGCTCCAATGTTGTATTCAGGTAAGTTTCGAAATAATTCACCTTTTAGTTCCGGAGAATAGCTGAATTTTACTGCATTACAAGATGCAATGTGAACAAAAAATGACGATTTTCATAAAAGAGATGCTGCAGATGTAATTTTTACCTTTACAGGGAGGTTAATGAGATAGGATATTACCTATGGCATTTGTCTAACAAACAAAGGAAGGTATAACTAGATGTGATATATTTTAAAAGAGAAACGGTGTTTAAAATAGGGTATCAGGTTCATACTGAATTACCCCACCCACTTTCATAAT
The DNA here is from genome assembly GCA_964016985.1 of Anodontia alba. NCBI lineage: Eukaryota > Metazoa > Mollusca > Bivalvia > Lucinida > Lucinidae > Anodontia > Anodontia alba. Next base: position 125,278,854 of record OZ024823.1, read on the forward strand.
CATATTACTCCAAAACTAGGGCTTACGTTGCAAAATCAATTCTGTTTAAGTAAATGGGACACTATACGTAAAGTATCAGCAAAAAAATAAAGACTTTTGTTAGGGGAGGGGGGGGGGGCAGTAAACGCGCCTAATAGACACCCCCTCGCCCCCTTTGACATTTAATTATTAAGCGTCTATCCTAGTAGGGAAGAATTCTGCACTGTGGCATAGAAATATTGTCTGTGATGTGTTCGTCGATTTCAAAGGATCCATTTTTCTCAAAATATGTATAACTTCACTGCAACTGCTGTCAAATTCCGTATGAAGGCCGTAAATGTAACTCGGTGGGTACTTAACCATATTGTGGTGGATATTTTCGGGTCCTTTGTGATCCGAAGTAATTAAACAAATTTAGAAACGCTCAAGCCATTGCTGGGAGCAGTGTTGCAAATGGAAGTACTTTTTATGAACAAATTAAAACCGAGTTAGCTATTTTCGTTTTCTTTGTTGTATTTCTTGATTTAGAAAGATTCATTTTTCTCAGTATTCGTTAGCGCTGTGTAGTCGCTGGCCCAATGTGATGCACACGCGTAAGCACATGGTAATAAATGTTAAATATTGAGGACGAAGAAGGCGGGTGCAAGTATACAACATATTCGGTTATAAAAATATGTAACAGTATAAATGTCATGTTATTCCAGCAATATGGGTTTCAGAAAAAAAAATGTAAAGGAGAGAATGATGATTAGTAGATATTAATCTTTTATGTGTAGCACTTTTATCAAAATCAATATGTACGTTGGTTTTCCGGAAAGTTTTGAGACTGCATTTGTATAAAATAAACCACTGAGCTGATACATTCGATTTTTTATTGGCTGATTGTTTAATCTAATATAGACTATTTCTGAAAGTTTTTACCCAGTTAATATGAATTGAACGCATACAACAAACATTATAAAAAGTCCAGGTAATAACTCATGAAGCACTTTGTATCCACAGACGTCACATCATTTTCAGTGTTTCCAAATACTCTCCATTTGAACGTTCGTACTTACGATGACGTTCAACCCAATCTGTCTATACCAGTCATTATCATATCGTTCTATTGTTGATCTCATTGTCATATGCAGGTCCTGAAAATTGCTATAGCGATTACTTCGCAGATCACCCTTTAACCTTGGAAAGCCCGCAAAATCAAAAAAGGCTTGGTCCGGGCTATTAAAGGCGTGATGTATCATCTCGAACCCTAAAAAATCTATTGTCATCAATGTCTCTTTGTATCGACGGGGTTGGGCATTGTCTTGGTGGAAGCGCAGATTGTCGACTTCAGCATGAGTATTTTTAGCGCATGGCGTTCAATAGATCCTTCCCATTACGAAAACATGCCTATTCAGATATACTGAAAATTGTACAACCGAAAAATGACAATTTTCAGACAAAACAAAAAAATCTGATATTTTTCATATTTCTGCTCAAACATAGATTGTAGGTACTCGTTAGAACCGCCTCGTCGAGGCTGTTCTAACGAGTACCAACAATCTACGTTTTGAGCAGAAATATGAAAAATAATGTATACCCCTGTAAACCCCAGTCTTACTATATAAAAGTGGGGTTTAAGGGATCAAAATTATATAGGTATGTTTTCGTGAAAATGTGTATAAATTGTAACTTTTAGACACATTTATTTGCTTTATGTCATTAAAAAACGAAACAACATAAATACAAATTAAATAAATAAAAAAATGAATAAATAAAAACAAAAACGTGCTGTTATTATCTACTATATTATCATTTTAATTGTACATAGCACAAATTGAAATTAGATCTATTTAACTTACCTGCTGATAAAATTCTGCATTCACGATGAGTCCCTTAGATGCAGCGTACTGCAGCAACATTCCCTGGGAGTGCATAAAAAATGAGCATTGACGGTTTTTTGTTGATCTTCATGTTTTGCCTTGCTCGCAGGAGGGAAATACGGATGTTTCCAAACTATAGACTTAAAATTTGTTCCTGGCTCGTATAGGCTAATATAGGTTCATCCGTTGTAATTATTCGGTGAAAAACATTTTCACCGTCTTATCTTGTTCATCCTAGCAAAGGGGGTGGGGGAGGGGGTTCATAAGATCTTTTGTCTGCCCCGTAACAAAAGTCTTCTTTTTTTTATAATACATTACCTATAGTGCCCCATTTACAATAACAGTATTGATTTTGCAATGTAAGCCCTTGTTTTGGAGTAACATGATCATGAAAGTATGTGGAGTAATTCAGTATGACCCGAAAGTTCGGTTTTAAAAACTGTTTCCTTTTTAAAATATACTCCTTGCCAAAAACTTAGCATAATGCAAATATAAACACAAAGAATTTATAAAGATTATTGAAAAATGAATATGCACATTTTCAGCATAAAATTTCATTACATTCTGATGCATCATGTTTATGGAAAGTTCCAACAACAAATTTCATTGGATTTTGCACAGCAATACTAGAATAAGAACCCATGTGCAATGTCACCCAAAACCATACCTTTTTGAAAAAGGAAATAATTTCGAGTTCGAACTTATAAATCTAGGGTTTTATCCCATAAACACTTCGTGGTCAACAAAAAAGTTTCAACTGATATCTTCGACAGATTATTCATTAAAATGAGGGCTTTCCGGCCCAGCGTCCTTTCAGAAATCGGGTGTATCCTCCTCTACGCTGTTGTACCTCATGTTGTCGCCTTGGCATACTTTGCACTAGTTTCGAAGAAAATGGGGCTCAAATTGTTTCACTCGTCAACAAGTGCACGTGCAAGATCACCGAACGTAACGACGTCATATCGTTTGTTTACGTTACTTCCAATACTGTCTCAACAGTGCTCGATGAGATTTATATCAGGTATCCTACTGGGCCACTGAAGTTTCTCAATCCCTTCCTGGGCAAGAGTTTCTATAACAATTCGGGCCCTATACGGATGGGCATTGTCGTCCTGAAAAATGGCTTGATGTGCTCGAAAATGTGGGTATACAAAAGGCTGAAGGATATCGTCAATGTAATATTCTGTCAAATGTTTGTCTAACCACTTCTAGATCATGTCTAAAGTAGCCCCACACCATAGGTTGTGAAATCAATACTGTTTAACTAAATGGGATACAATAGATAATGTAGCAGCCAAAAATGAAGGCGTTTATTACGGGACAGGAAAAGGCCTTATGGACATCCCCCTTTGTGTCATGTCCACAATTTAAAAACATTTAATGACGGACTACACTCGGTGAGGATGGATAAAGGCCAAAAACTTTCCGCAAACGAAAGTTCCCCGAAATTCCATAAAGTACAAGTCGTTTAACAGAACGCGACAAGACTTTAAAACGTTCAGGGCTCATTTATATTGAGACATCAACTGTACGGATTAATTTATTGCGAGTCGGGTGTATTTATACCTGTCATTATAAACCCGTTTACTATATGCTTAATATCAGTTACAGTTGCTAGGAAAAAAATGAAAACAGTACCATGCTATATTTACTTGCATATCGCAAAATGAAATTAGTTTCGGATTGCTATACAGCGGTTTTCTTGCACTTTCCAGGCTTTATACAGTCGAACCTCAATAACTCGAGCACCGATGGCTCGTTTACTACGGCTGATTTGAACTCGTTTTTGAGTCCCTACGAAAATCTTCCGATAGCTCAAGGAAACTAATGTTTAGGGACTTTTGGGGGGAATTTTCTTAATTTATCATGAAATTGTATGCTGTGTGTACTTATTAGAATCGCCTCATTGAGGCAGATACCTGTGTCTTAGACGATTTCTTAGAGGATAATAATAGCCCCTAGTCGCACTGCATTAATATTATAGGTATTACCCTTTGAAACATCACACACACACACACACACACACACACACACACACACACACACACAATCGGAACCTCTTCATAGGAAGAGGAGCCTCTTCATATAATAGCCGTATAGTTTAAAGGACTACACTATCTCTCTTGTGTAATATGAAAGCATCTTTACCCATGTGCGTAAGGAAAACTGTTTGCAGTGAATAGAGCTCACCTGCAATAAAATATTTGTCCTCCTTTATCATTACTTTTGGAAGCCAGTTTGTTCTTTTGAGAGTAGCTCACACGTTGGTAGCTACACTGGGGAGACGTTTTCTCAGACGTGTTATCTATGTGTGTACAATAAGTTCTGACTACGCTACTTAGGCCCAGCTAAGACACATACCAGTCGATGTCTGCGCTGATCCACATACACCGTATGTTACTATTTAATTGTGTATTGCCCCCTATCATCTTCACAAATGACAACATCCTTGAAGAATGTTAATTGATGATCTTCAATGCCTTCTTTGCAAAATCTGTTCATGTAAACATCCGACTTAGCACAGTTATTAATATAGTTTGCATCATAAAGTGAAGTTACCCTGCATACTCACTCAGGATCGTTAGAGATCGGGTTGAGTAGATTTTTTAGAATCACCTCGCCGCGCAAAGCGACGACTCAACGCAGAGTACGATAATATTTTCCTTTTTTGCATCGTCACTGGTAATATAGTATCACACAGAAAGGGTCCTGTTTCCGGAACGCGCGTCATTTATATTTCATACTTCAATTTCGCAATCGAAGAGAGGCCATGAAAGGAATTAAACCACATGCCGGAGGTAACAATTATATCACATGTTTTCTCTTTGATAGCACCCTTCTGAGAATAATTATATTGATGTGAATGTGATGAATGGAAATTGTTAGAAAAGAAATACCCATATGGCAAACACTCGAAGGCACCATGAAACTAGATAACACACACACACACACACACACACACACACACACACACACACACACACACACTAAAATAAATTCAAAAGGCACTATTTGGATTCGGGACCAGGGTGAAGTTGGCTAGCTGTAAAAGTGCTCTACTGACCGTTCTACGAAGGTGGCCTCGGTGTTAGTCTTACTCTTTGTTGTTTTGTAGTTTATTTTACGAGGCGATTTGTTTTATGCCTTAACTTGTGTCATTTTGTTCTTGTGTTTTTAGTCCTTTTAGCATTGCGATTACCTCGCTTGGGGAAGAGAGAGCTAATCTTATTGCTTTTCGTACGTTTTTTCGATATGTGCTTGTTTGGATTTGTCGGTTTCCTCTTCCTCTTGGTGTCTGGGAAGGGCTGCGGTTTGTGATTGTGGCAATCCCTGGACTTTTCTCTTACCTTTTCGTTTAAGTAATGAAATAAATACATGTTTCAGCCAGACTTAAAAATCATGACTGCTCTGAAAAGCATTTGCGACTGACTATTAATGTCTATTGAAGTAGAGCCATCGTAGATCCCTTTATCGTTTTCTTGGGCTCTGGCATCAGCTCGCCATTCAATCTTTATGGTAGGGTGACAATGAGTGAAACTGGCCACTCTTTCTATGGGTAACCCGGACCCCCCCCCTCCCCGTACAACAAGATGTGCCATATATCAAAATGTTTCCTATTGTCTGTAGTTTCTGAAACTGCCGTCATAAATTGGCATAAATGATGGCGAGCCGAGAAATCCAATATGGCCGCCAATATGGCCGCCAAATACTGAAAGTCTGCCTTTGAATCCTAAATCGTCTTCTGGTTGTTTGTAGTATGCATACAAAATGTATATTTAGGTTGACCTTAACTCATTACAAGCAAGACTATTTATTTAGATACCAAAAGAAGCATAATTTAAAAATTAAAGGCAATTTTAGGGGTCAAAATGTCAATATTATGTCTAAAAATGGTGTTCTGAGAGGTAACAAAAGTTCCTGAAAATTACTATAGTGATATTTCTTACTTGAGTTTAATTCAAACAACACACCAGGTATCATGGCCTGCTCAAAACTCATGTTTCCGTATGAAATATTAATCTAGTATTAAACAGTAAGCAGTTTTTTACCCCTACCCCCATCATTTGATTTCATCGCTTCTGAACTGACTCTGGTAAAGACTGATAAACGACAGTAGAAAAAATGATAAAGACAGGCAGAATGGCAAGCTATTCCATTTATCAACCTCTGTTTTCCAGGAATGATTCGATTTGCTTCAGAATTTAAGTTTTAATTTACAAACTGAACAATAAATAAGAACTAATAACCCGGATAAAATTTGCTTGACAATATTTACTGTGACACCAACAAGACTTGTGGCGGGAAATTTTGAAACTATGTAAACCTTGTAGATAAATTAATTGAAACAAAATATAGAAACAAAAGGCACTTGTAATCATACAATATGCACCTATAAATGTTTTCCTCTGAACGGGGTGGCCGGATTACCTCCGGGTATTAGATCATTTTGAAAATTTTATGTCTTATTCCATACCTCTGACACGGGACCCCTGAGTTCTAATTTAGTGTCAAAAATCCCATAGGTGGGTTTCAGAATTTTCACTTATTTTCCTAACCCTTACAGAAATGAAAAGGTAGCGGCTTTAAACTGGCTTTGTAGCTGCAATAAAGCCGCTATAACTGCTAGCCAGAAAATAGCCAATGATAACAGCCAGTAGCTCTGTTGCTGCAATATTGCCACAAGTATCAGTCGCTACCAGCTATGTCAGTCACTAATGGCTATATAGCCAGAAGCTATCCACATTATAGTTATGAGACAGAAGCAGAGCCACTAGCGGCTTTAATAGCCAGAAGATATTCACAATTTTTAGAAAGTCATATATGAAGATACCTGGGCAATGCCACAATCACGAAGCATGAAGCACAGCCTTCCTTTCCTAGACTTCAAAAGAAGGAGAGGAGGAAAAACAATGACAAAGCAAATGTTACCTATGAAACCATCGATGCATAAACATAGAACTGCAACAGAGAAGCAACCATGGAACTATCAGTTGAAAAACTACTGTGTGCTTTAACTATTTTTATGAAAAACCTCATCACCATTGATTCTGATGCAGCCCCAAATAAACATAATGTTGGGTTCGCACAGGGTTCCTCATCAGTGAAACATCACAGTGAAGTACATATAATCTTAAACACTGTAAAGAAACAAAGCAAAAAGCTCAATGGCAATCTGAACACAAGGATACCACAAATAGGACCACAACTGACACAACCACATACAGACATTCATAGTCAGGTGTCAACCGTCTGAGGAGGGAGATGTCATTAAGCCGGAGGACCGACTCGCCTTCGTGCAATTAAATACGAAAGCAAAGTTACCAATCATGATTGCTTAACAACTATGTGTGTAGTTTGCTGCATAATATTAATATCCCTATATTGTAACTTAAATTCAAAGGGATATTTTGTTGCTGATGAAGCAATGAGTCATTAAGAAAAAAAAGTTGTCTTGCCACTTATACTGTTGAAAGAAAGAATAGTGTATTTAAAACCCTGCCTGAGTAAAACAAGTTAGAGAAAGCTGAAAGGAAAGATTGAAACTGAAAAATATCTATTTGAATTATCATTTTTGAGGTCACGCTTAATAGAAATTTGAAAGAGTAAATGATGTATCCATTGGTAAACATTAGTTTAAAACAATGTACATAAAAAACATAAAATAGATTTGTTCAGGATTGATGTTTATTCTAGGGGTTGGATCTTCTGTTAAATGTTATAAGGACTGAATTCCCATGTCAAAGTATGTAAGCTGGAAAACTCCTGAATCAGAAGATTGCAACACAAACCTCTCTGACAAGTTCAAAGACTTGGAATCGAGCGATGTCTTGATTTTTTGCACCAAGCCACAACTATCCTACAAAACAGAATTTCAAAAACTGAAGGGCTCCAGCAGGAGTTCTTTTCACCCCGTGAACTCTCCCATATGATAAAAGAAAAGAAGGCTGCCTATAGGCTGCCCGTTGGCAGCCTATGGGTGGCCTACTGTTTTACATTTAATCTGTAGGCAGCTCCAGTAGGCAAGAGCTGCCTATTTGTTGCCCTTCTTGCTGCTGTAGGCAGCTCAAAGTAAGTTTGTTTTGTACAACAGGCAGAGTAGGCGAATCCAACTTAATTTATTTTTTACTGTAGGCAGAGAAGGCAACTCAAACGTATTTAATTTTCTGCAGGAGGCAGAGTAGGTAGCTCTAACTTTATTTTACTTCTTACAGTACGCAAAGAAGGCAGCTCAAACTTAATTTATTTTTTTGCAGTAGGCAGAGTAGGTAGCTCCATCAGGGTTTGCTTTATGCAATTATTAGGCACAGTAGGCAGCTCTATTTTGACCTAAATCCTTTGTCAAGTGAAGTTGGCCGGAAAATGTAGCAGCCATTTTGATTGCAAAGTCTTTGTTGTGATAAAAACTTAAAAAAATGTGTACATTGTATTTAGGATGTTTTAGATTAAACAGAAATTTATTTCAGTTAATGTATGTAGACTACTTGTTTGTTTATTAGTGAACATAACTACTATGCTTGTAGAAAAACGTTTAGTTCACTTAATTTAATTCAATGCCTTTTTCCTGTTACATATCAAAGCAAGTGATGCCATAAATATGTAAATCTGGTGTAATACTGACTATACATTAAGATACATAGATCTGCTTGCCTAATACATGTACATTTAGCTTTTCACACGATGGGGTTATAGTTATTGCTTGAATTATCAACCTGAGACCCCATTATAAGCCTGAGATCAATTAAGCTTAAGCTGAAGGTCCAATAACACAGAGGGTTGATACTGATATCACTGGTATCAATACATAACCATAAGGTATCATAGAGGTATAAACCCAGCATCGATTGCTCAGTTGAGAAAATTTGAATTTACTTGTGCATGGTCAAGTGCGTTCTGTTGGAAACAATGACTTCGCTTCCCTGGTTTTCAGTCCCTTTCCAAATGGGAGCAACTCTTCTAGGAAGGAATTTGCTCCCTCTTTTCTCTTTTCTGTAAAACAAGAAAAACGCCTAAAGGCATTATGGACGGGTTTTTTTTAATAATGAAGAAAGTGAGAGTTGTCTCTCTTGCATGGAAAACACCTACTGGTCCTTCTCTTCATCCCTACCAAATATGAAAGCAATCCGCTGAAGAATAATGGTAACATAACTTTGAAAAAAAGGTTAACCAAAAGGTTAACCTGGGACGACGCCCGCCCGCCCGACACCCACCTGCCCGGACACTGCTATTTTAAAGGACGGATTTTTTTGAAAAACCTATCCAAGTAGCCCATGTAGAGCGTGATTAGCTAAGTGGTTAGTGCGCTTGCCTCTACTGCTAGAGGTACCGAGTTCAATGCCAGCCAATGAACATGTAGTAGGCAGAATGGGCAGTTCACGAGCAGTTCCCACTGAATAGGCACTCAGTAGCCAATAAACAAGCAGTAGGCAGAATAGGCAGCTCCATTCCAACTGAATAGGCAGAGTAGGCAGCTAAGTAGCCAATGTACGTCTAGTAGGCAGAATAGGCAGCTCAGTTCCCACTGAATAGGCAGGGTAGGCAGCTCAGTTCCAGTTAACATGTAGTAGGCAGCTCAATAGGCAAGGAAAGCATTTAGAGGCAGTAGTAGGCAGCTCAGTAGCAACTGACAGGCGAGGAAGCAGAATAGGCACAGTAGGCAGCTCCAGATCCCTTTTTAGTAATTGTCTATTAGCTGCCTACTCCATATAAGGAGTAGGCCATTCAAAATTTGCATGGTAAATGTCCCGTGGGCAGCCTATAGGCAGCCTATTGCACCCTACTGGCTACCTATAGGCAGCTACAATAGGCAGCTTCCAGTATTTTTTTTTTGTATGGGAGCTGTCTTGAGGCACAATGTAAATTTCCAGACCATCTTCTTCTTTTTATCGCACCTGCTTGTAGCAGGGTGCGATATAGGCGTCCGATTTTCTGTCCGTCCGTCCGTCCGTCCGTCCGTCCGTCAGTCCGTCCGTCAGTCCGTCCGTCCGTCTGTCAACATTTATGTCGACATTCGACATTTATGTCAAAGTTAGTTTTTTAATCAACTACAAGACTAAACAACCATCAAACCTTGCATGAAACATCTCCCTGACCTCCTGACTTTGCAACTTAGGCGTCCGCTTTTCCGTATGTCTGTCCATTCGTCCGTCCGTCTGTCAACATTTATGTCAAAGTTCGACATTTATGTCAAAGTTAGTATTTTAATCAACTACAAGACTAAACAACCATCAAACCTTGCATGAAACATCTCCCTGACCTCCCGACTTTGCGACACAGGTGCCCACTTTTCCATTCGTCTGTCTGTTCGTCTGTCCGTCTGTCCATCTCTTAACAGTTCTGTTATGTCGAAGTTCGACATTTATGTCAAAGTTAGTATTCTAATCAACTACAAGACTAAACAACCATCAAACCTTGTATGAAATATCTCCCTGACCTCCTGACTTTGTGACATAGGTGCCCGCTTTTCCATTCGTCTGTCCGTTCGTCCGTCCGTCTGTCTCTTAACAGTTCTGTTATGTCGAAGTTCGACATTTACGTCAAAGTTAGTATTCTAATCAACTACAATTCTACAACAACCATCATTCCTTGCATGACACATCTCCCTGACCTCCTGACTTGGCAGATATGTTGACCCAGTGACCTTGACCTATATTTTGCGCTCCATTGACTTTGACACAGTTTACGTTGACAGTCCAGATCTTCTCAACTATAAGGCATACAACTACCAAACCTTGCATAGTGCTTCTTCTAGATGTACAGACTTGGCATGTACCTTGACCCGGTGACCTTGACCTATATTTTGCGCTCCAGTGACTTTGACATATTTTGCATCGACGTTCGATATCTCCTCAACTATAAGGCCTACAACCATCAAACCTTGCAAAGTGCTTCTCCTCAATGTACTGACTTAGCAGATACCTTGACCTGGTGACCTTGACCTATATTTTGGCTGCAGTGACTTTGACATAATTTACATCAACATTCCAGATCTCCTCAAGTGTAAGACCTCTAGCCACCAAACCTTGCATAGTGCTTCTCCTATATGTACTGACTTGGCAGGTATCTTGACCCGGTGACCTTGACCTATATTTTGAGCTCCAGTGGCTTTTACACATTTTACGTCAACGTTCAATATCTCCTCAACTATAAGGCCTACAACCATCAAACCTTGCATAGTGCTTCTTCTCAATGTACGGACTCTGCAGGTACCTTGACTGGGTGACCTTGACCTATATTTCACGCTCCATTGACTTTTACACCTTTTAGGTCACCCTTCCATATGTCTTCAACTGTAAGGCCTTCAACCACCAAACCTTATATAGCACTTCTTCTCGATGTACTGACTCGACAGGTACCTTGACCTGGTGACCTTGACCTATATTGTGCACTCCAGTGACTTTGACACATTTTATATTGATGTTCGGTATCTCCTCAAATATAAGACCTACAACCACTAAACCTTGCATAGTGCTTCACCTCATTGCCCTGGCTTGGCAGGTACCTTGACCCAGTGACCTTGACCTATATTTGACACATTTTACGTTGATGTTTTATAACTCCTCAACTATAAGGCCTACAACCACCATACCTTGCATTGTGCTTCTCCTTGATGTACTGAATTAGCAGGTACCTTGACCCGTGACCTTGACCTATATTTCATGCTCCAGTGACTTTTACACATTTTACGTCAACGTTCCATTATCATTGGGCTGTATGATATGAAAAGTCAGTGCTGAAGATATAGCCATTAGAGGGAATGGGACTGGCCTGGAATATATGTGCCCCACTAGGCACTTTGTCTACATTTTTTTCAACCCAGTTTTCTAAGTAAGCACTGCTAAGAATGAAATAAACTTATTTAATAACCACATTCTGATTGAGGCTTCTGTGACTTTTGCGCCAGCAGGTGCGATGACGCCTTCCGCGGAATTCTTGTTTTTCATCATTTGGTTGTCCAATAAGGCAAAAGTTGAATGAAGCTGGTGATACAATAACCCAGCATCAAAATTTACGCCAAAATATAGCTACGGTTCCTGGAATTTGTTTCATTCTGACGACAATTGCTCCAAATTAGGTGCAATTTTGGACGATTTACCCATTGAAATTAATGTTTTCAGCCATATTTGCATCTTGCATCATTGTTTACATTTGAAGACTGTCATGTTTTCTCAATTTAATTGTCTACTTAGATTGTGTTAGTGATAACATCAACTTGCGCTAAGATGCACGGCTCACGGCTTAGCCTTAGTAATGAAAAGTGGCATTAGAAAGGGAATTCAGTAGATCGAGTATGTCAAATATATCAAAATAGCTTTTTGTATTTTTTGCTGACTGTCCACAGACAGGCTTACGAAGTGTCCACGATGGATGGATAAGTCGATTATAGGACACTCTTCTAAAGTCGACCTTACAGTATGTCGACTTTTCTGCAAAATGTCTGCATGTGTATGATAGTTTATAAATACACTTGCCATTTCCTTCTAGATTTGGTTTCAATTAATCTATTTACCATGTTTACATACATGTATTTTTAAAGTTTCCCTCCATAACACTTTCTATCGGTGTTATAGTAAAAATTATCAAGCCATTTTTATCCAGGTCAGTGTTTCTTATGTACAAAGTCTCCTCCAAGCAGGCAAGAAACACCTCGCACAACAATTCAATTTCACCTACAGATATATAGATGATGTATTGCCTCTGAAAAACACAAAATTTGCAGAGTATTTAGAATTCATCTACCCACGTGAACTTGAAATAAAGGAAACAACGGAGACTTCAGCCTCCTCCTCATACTTGGATTGTTATCTCTACATCGACAATGGAAAGCTTACTACTAGGCTTTACGACAAACGGGATGACTTCAATTTTCCCATCGTTAACTTTCCTTTCCTGAGCAGTAATATCCCTTTTGCACCAGCATACGGCGTTTACGTTTCACAGTTAATCCGTTATGCCAGAACTTGTTCAAATTATCAGGACTTCATGGAGCGTGGGAAAGTGCTCACTCAAAAGTTGTTGAGCCAGGGGTATCAAAAAACCAAACTGGTAGCAACACTTAAGAAGTTCTATGGGAGACATCATGATCTAGTCAATCCCTACAATGTGGCAGTTTCCAGAATTGTTTCTGATGTTTTTGCCAGTGACGCGCCATAAGTAGACTTCCCAAATCCCGGACATACGCTTCTACCGATATTTCCTTCGTTCAGGCCCATGGGCATGGTGGGCGAAGCTTGCTTACCAAGTAATGCTTACTATCCGCGGACGCCTGATTACACCCTTTGTTCTGGGGTCCATGTCTGTTGGTCTGAACATTCTGATTCGTCATTCGTTTATGGATTTATGATTTTGGATTACGGCTTTGGTACCATGACCGCAACTACTTGTTATTATGTCTGTAATTTAAACCTTGAACTATGAAGAAAATCAAATGATTCCTAATTAAAAGATGTTGATAAATGAAATAGTTTAACAATCTGCCATCTTTTTCATTTCTTCCATTGTCTCTTGTCAAGCTTCACGAGCGTCAGTTCAGAAAATTTGAAATCAAATGTTGGGGGTAGGGGTAACAGACTGTTTGCTGGTCAATACTGGTTTAATATTTTCAACAGAAACATGATGTTTAAATTGGCCATAATAACTGGTGTGTTGTTTAAACTAAAATGAAGCAAGTAATATCGCTAAAGTAATTTTAGGGAATTTCTGTTTCTTCTAAGTGCTCTATTTTTAGACCCAAAATTGGTCATTTGTCCTCTAATTTTGCCTTTAATGTTTCGATCATGCTTCTTTTTGTATTTAAATAAATGGTATTGTCTGTAATGAGTACATATCAATCAAAATATACATTTTGCATGCATACTAGAACAACCAGAAGACGATTTAGGCTTCAAAAACAGACTTTTAGTATTTGGCGGCCATGTTGGCGGCTATATTGGATTTCTCGGTTCGCCATCATTTACGCCAATTTATGCCGGCAGTTTCAGAAACTACAGAGAATGGGGAACATTTTGGTATATGACACATCTTGTTGTACGGGGTGGGGGGGGGGGGGGGGGTGAGGGGTCCGGGTTCACAATTTTTCAGTCTTGAAAGTCACCCTACCATTAGTTTTGTTTTACGAAAGTATATATGATTATGTGTATTGCAATGATGGGGTAGATGGTGAGGTAGAAGTTCCCTATGCGGACCGAACATATGTTTTCAATTTGGAGTTGCATCTGAAATAAGGGTAATTTTTAGCACGGGTAAAACTAACTTGAGCACCCAGGAAGTTTTCTCCTGACTGCTCCGGGCGGTTCATCTGTTGTAGTTCTTCTGTGTTCGTGTGGTGATGGTTTCATATGTTGCATTTGCTTTGTCATTGTTTGGCCCTCATCTGGTCTTCATGTAGTGCCTCAAGAAGGCTGTACTTCGTGATTGTCGTATTGATAGACTGGCTCCAGTCTCCAGTGACTATTTTTTTTTTCAAATTGCTGTTTTATAATCCACTAGAATAAAACCAAAACAATAGCAAGACTATAAAGCTGGTCACTAGATTTAGTGACCAGCCTTTATAGTCTTGACATTATTTTGGTTTTATTTTAGTGGATTATTAAACAGATTATAAGAAAAAATATTTAGTCACTGGAGACTAGTGCCAGTCTATCGTATTGACTGCGATTATATATTTGTTCTGAAGAAAAGTATGTCTTGTATTCTTTTGCTCTGTGTGTCGTATACGTTCTTTTGTTTTATTGATTTAAACATTTTTTTTTGCGTCAATGCCGTTACAAATAGTAATTATCATTATAGTATAATTAAAATGTAAATATCGATGGTCTTTACAAGGGATGCGTTCACATCACGAAAACATGCCTATATAATTTTGACCCCTTGAACCCCACTTTTATATTGTCAAACTGGGGTTTACAGGGGTATACATTATTTTTCTTATTTCTGCTCAAAAGCATAGATTGTGGGTACTCGTTAAAACCTCCTCTTCAACCGCCTCGACGAGGCGGTTCTAACGAGTACCCACAATCTATGTTTTGAGCAAAAAATATGAAAAATATCAGAGTTTTTATCTGTTTTTTCAGTTTTTGCAGGTGCAATTGTCTATATATTTAAATAGGCGTGTTTTCGTAATGGCTTAACCGAGACGTTGGCGGTTACTCGCGAACTAAAGCAAACTTTCCGTTCATTTGTGACAATATTTGGCGGAAGGCAGCGAATATCCGCAAACTTATCTCAAGCTGTCTTTAGGCACAACCAAGATGGCGACATGTGCGAATAAAATGTTTGTATCCTTGTTAATAACAAAAACATATGAAAATGTTTATTTGGTTAATATGATACATTAAATCCCTTATAAAATGTATAATTATTAGTACAATTTATACGATTAAATATCAAGTCTCGTCAAGAAGAATAACGGCTACTCTCACTTAAAACGGGTTTACAATAACCGCTCAGAAGATTCAAAATAGTTAAAAAAAATCTCTTGCCACGAGTAATTAGCTTTATTGAATGCAGCCTAGCTTTACGTCGAAGACTAGAAATTCTTGAATGGAGTTTTGTTATTATCCTCAGGTGCCCATGTTGAGCAAAACTATTTATCATGAAAAGACAAGTTTTCAGGACATTTGCCCATGCAGCCACCTTATAATTATAAAGACAACTTTATAGTGGATTCAGTCAAGTAAGCAGGTGTCTATAAGCATTCTCCATTCAAATACAAACAAAACGTTTGTTTTCTAAGCACATAAAAACATCAACAGAAAAACAGGTTCAATAATATTGTACTCGGAAATGAATTTACTATAGACATATGACGGCTGGTTTGGTGCTACATATTACGAAAACACGCCTATTCAAATATACAGAAAATTTCACCTCCAAAACCTGAAACTTTTCAGATAAAAAACTCTGATATTTTTCATATTTCTGCCAAAAACATAGACTGTGGGACTCGTTAGAACCGCCTCAACGAGGCGGTTCTAACGAGTCCCACAATCTGTTTTTGATCAGAAATAAGAAAAACAATGTATACCCCTGTAAACCCCAGCTTTACTATAGTGGGGTTTCAGGGGGTCAAATTTAAATAGGCATGTTTTCGTGATGACATTTCAAATGACACTTAGACTTTTATTATGTATCTCCAATGCGTTAAGAATGATTAGCTATTGTTTGCGTAATGGTATATGTTTTGCTTTGCTTTCGTCAGTTAGGTACCCCAACTAGTCGGAACAGTTAATAGGAGAAAGCAGTCAGTTAACTCCCTTGATTGCTTTCTGTAAATAACCAGGTCCAATTAATTGGATGCCTCTGCTTTTATCATTAGTGTTTCCATTAAGTATCACTTCCTTTCCTTCATAAATCTAATTTTAACAAGGTCATATGCCAATACAGCTTCCAAAATATTTTAAAGAAACATTTTCTGATCAAGGAAATATATAATATTAATTAATCTTCCATGTGGATATGGAGAAAAGTAAAGTTAAGAATTTGTTAAATTCCACGGATGACCTATGATAAAAGCAGAGGATTCCAATTAGAAGGACCTGGTTAGTATTTGATCTTCATTGGACTTTACCTGTCAAGGGAGATAATAGAAATACTGCTGCTATCTCTCATTCAGCGTCGCAGCATGTTTCGTACATGTACACTCCTACATTATGATTGAAACCCACAGTGCGTTAGTTTATAAACATTTCCCTGTTGGCTAAAACAACAACCAAGATACACTTCGTAAGAATATCGACATTCCAAATTATAAACTGTAATGAAGCTGATTATTATGCTACTGATTGAATATACTGTCAATAACTGTGCAATTATAAGTCCTCTTCTTGATAACTAATGAGCAGTAATTCCAGCTGCGAAGGAATATCTGGCAGACAAACAATGTGCTTGACATTACTCGAACCGCTTCAGAGGAAACGTTGTCTTATTGAATGATTGAGCAATGACTGTCCAGACAAATCCGGTCGTATACTCTTGGTTTTCAGGACTTTACCATCATGTTCAGTGGGGATAATCTGTATGCGAAATGTAAATGACTTAAGCAATGTACGAAATGTCATCTTTAGGTTAGAAAATGTGTCCCTTTGAAAAAAACAAAAAAAAAAAAAAAAAAAAAAAACAAAAAAAAAAAAAAAAAAAAAAAAAAAAAAAACAAACAAGAAAAACAACATAAAAATGGTTTTCGCGTGGACCGTCAAAGAAAATAAGAGAACTCAGGTACTGATAAAATGTCAGATCCACATAAAGCTCCAAACACCAAACGCAAAGACAGACAAATGCATAAAGCAGCCATAAAATGAACAGAAGGCAAGCAGAGTTGAAACACATTTTCAAAAAAGTGGGAACTCTGTTTCCCAAACGTAACTGAATATATTATCTTTCTGACGTTTATTTACATAATTATTAAAAAAACAAAAAACAAAAAAAAAAAACAAAAAAAAAAACAACAAAAAAACAGTAGAAAGTGAAACCTACATAACAATTTACAAAAATTACCGAAATGAAAGTACTGCGTTGGAACGGTCAGTAATGAATTAATACTTCGCCTGCCATTACTGACAATGACCAATCTTAATCAAATGCGTGGAGTGCTACTATTTGTGTGTTCTAAGATTGTTCATGAGACCAATCTTAGCTCTAAACCTCCTGTTGCAGATAGAACAAAAGTGGTTTGAAGAAGAAAGGTCTGTTGGTGATGCCTTAGCTCTAGCTTTCCGCTGAGCACATTTTTCCTCGGCTTCACTGATTCGTTTTGCTTCATATTCACCAACACCCCTTCCATTGAAACCTCGCCACTTAACTCGAACATGTGCAATTTGATCCCATGATTCTGTTAGCATGTTGAAGTCCTTAAGAGAGGCATTCAGGGTGTCCTTGTATCGCTTCTTCTGACCACCATGGGCGTGTTTCCCACTTGTAGTTCTCCATAAAAAGGATTTTCTTTAAAAAACGTTCATGAGGCATTCTGGTATGATAGCCTGCATTTTAACTGTGCCAATTTCAAAAGAGTATGTACACTCTGCATCCTTGCACGTTTCAGGACTTCTGTCTCTGGAATCCTGTCTCGTCACTTAATCTTTAGAAGTTTCAGACAGCTTGCAGTGAAGTGGTTTAGTCTTTTGGCATGTCGTTGGTAAACTGTCTCAGTTTCACATGCTTATATAAGAGTCAGCACCACCAGAGATCTGTAGGGTTTCAGCTTTGTGTCAAGTCTGAATCAACTTTGATCCCAAATGCTTCCAAATGCTTTAGTCAGCCTAATGCTGCACTAGCATTGGCAATACTAGCATTGACTCCTAAGGCGGTAGTCTCGGTGCTGGTCATACACTTTTTTGCTTTGTGGTTTATTCTATGAGGCGATTTGTTTTAGTTTTGCCTGTGTTATTTTGTTCTTGCGCTTTTCAGTCCTTTGAGCATTGGGAATACCTCGCTAGGGAAGAAAGCTAATCTTAGTGCTTTTCGTACGTGTGTTTGATTTGCGCTTGTTTGGTTCTGTCTGTTTCTTCTTCCTCTTGGTGTTTGGGAAGGGCTGCGGCTTGTGATTGTGGCACACTCTGGACTTTTCCCTTACATTTTCTTTTTCGTCATTAATTTGCACAACACTAGACAATGTTCTGCCAGGGTAAGTGAACATGTCTACCATTAGCAATCGTTTACTTTTCACTGTGATGGTAGGCTCCATGTAAGGCTTTCCAGGTGCTGGCTGATAAGCCATCTCAGTCTTTTTTATGCTGATTGTGAAATCATAGCTATCACACGAGTCAGATCCTGATCCACACTTTTTTGCATCTTCTTTTCTGTTGGATCACCCTTTGCTATGTCATCAGCAAAGATGAACTCGTCTAGCACCTCTGTACGCACCTTGGACTTATCTTGCAACCTTCTTATGTTAAAAAAACTTCCCATCAAAGCGATACCTATTAGGTATACAAGTTTCATAATTCCGGAAAGTATCTGTAAGCATGGCAGAAAACTTCATGCTGAATAGCGTTGGAGCTAGTACACATACTCGCTTAACTAATACATTTGTCACAGGGAAAGGGTCAGAAAAATCGCCGTCATTTTGGACCCGTGCAAGCAGCATACCATCGTGGAACTGCCGTACCATTGCTAGGAACTTGGCCCGACATCCAAACTTTGCCATAGTTTTCTAAAGTTCCTCACGACTGACTGTCGTCAAATGCTTTGGTAGGGTCGACAATGGTCATGTTGAGGTCCATATTCTGTTCCGAGACTTTCTCATAAAGCTGTATTTCTATAAGATCATGTCAATTGTTCCTCTGTCCTTCTTGATTCCACATTGGCTTTCTGAAAGAAGCCCTGACTGTTCAAGGTGTACATTTAATCGGTTCAGTAGGGAGTTGCAAGGAACTACCCTGCAAGGGACAATAAAGAGATGACCCGATGATTGTCACAGTCTTGAGGATTTCCTTTCTGTTTGAATAGTTGGATAATTGGTGCATAGTAATGAATTACTAGTGGGTGGGGACTTAAGCTAGCTTTACGGGATCCCAACCCTCGCCCTCAGCTTCCCAAAGTGGTAAAACATATAAATGTTCGGCAATACTGTTTACACGTATTTCGATTCAGGCCATGTCTATGCAGCAATATACACTGCATTTAAACATCATCATTTATTTCAAAACAACTGCTTGGGGTTGGAAATACAAGTATTATTCGGCGCTGCGACCTCAAGCTAAAAATGAGATTCATTTGAAGATAATCTGCATTTAATCGTAAAGCCCATACATTTTAGATAACGCAATCGTATAACAGTCCTGTTCATAGTAAATCGCGTTGCATCATTTGAGCTAATATTCAACACAAATCCAAAAGGGAGTCCTAGGCAATACAGAATGAATTTAAACATAGAAACACCAGACTAGGTTTAATAGAGTCTGTTCAGAAGGAATGATGAAACAAGTGGCATCTCTTCGGCCCTCTCACCAACAGCCCCACTCCCTCCACCCCACGCGAATAGCAGCATACGTGATACTCGTGTTGTAATAATTATATGAGATAAATAGTCTCTAAGTACTGTCGATAATAAAGGATCTGCTTTTGTCCCCGGAGATACTGTTAATTTTATCTGTGTGTTCCATAGCTCCGAAATACCTAAGGTTGATGTTGGGTTGTTGCATTCTACGTGTATCAATAGATACTAGGAGCGTTTCAGAAACATCGAGTGTTTTCTGTGACATTGCTATAGCTCATTTTGTATCAAAATAGTAAAACTTTTGTAACACTATTCCATAGTTACTGAAGTGGTTCAAATTCACATATTTTTTTTATTTATTGTACGAGCTCTAACGTCAGAAATCGTACACTCCAACATGTTCGTCCAGTGCAGAATCTTCCCTCAGCGCATGACGAAAACAAGCTTATTCAAAATATACTGAAAACTTTACCATAAAAAAAATTTGAAAATTTTCAGATAGAAATTCTGATATTTTTCATATTCCTGCAAAAAACATAGATTGTGGGTACTCGTTAGAACCGCCTCGGCAAGTCTGTTCTAACGAGTACCACAATCTATGTCTTTGAGCAGAAATAAGAATAATAATGTATACCCCTGTAAACCCCATTTGCTATATAAAATGGGGTTTAAGGGAGTCAACATTATATAGGCATGTTTTGGTGATGGCATTTTGGATAGCCAATGATACAATGTTTTCTCATGCGAACCACGAAGACTGATAAGACTGCTGGGATGTTCAGGCTTATTTGAGTCTTCGTTGGGCATACATATCTGGAGTAACGATTTCTTACGCTGCGACTCATATCATCTAGCACTGACAGCTGAAATCCTATGCAACATAGGCAATTTACTCACAGATACAGAGCGCTGCATTTTATTACAAGCCCCCGCTCCCTACCCCCACTCTCCCACCCCTGGTTATAAACGTTTAGCATGAAATTTACTATGCTAATATATATAAGGTGTGTGTGCGGGGGTGGGGCAGTATGGACATTCTGCCGTATACTTGATTAACTGTAAGGATTATAAAAAACAACAACTAATTACCTTTAGCCTCTTCTTGAAATTGTTTCTAAATATATTAAAGGAAACGAATGCATATTTTTAACTGTTTACAGCATTTGGGGCAAACGATCAGGTAAAATAATAATTACTCAATAGCTGACCGGAATAGCATGCATATCCTCCAAGATCTGTGCATAGAGAAAGAAATCATTCTTTCTTAGCAGGAAGTCACCGAACGTTACTTATTTCAGTGGTCTGAATGTCAAGTTAACTGTTTGGTAACATTTCCATTTTACTAAAACTCTGTGCCCAGCCTGTAATCACTTAGTGGGTAAAACAAGAGAACACACACAATTTGTATCATTAAGTTAATATGCATAGGATCAAATGACTAGAGCTATTACAAAGAAAAAAGAAATGTTTGAAAAGTCTTCCATGACTTTAATTCTCCGTGTTTCTGCTTGATATTTTATGTGACTGGCCACACAAATCATTATATGAAACCACGAACATGTAATGTAGCTGCGTTGGAACCTTGCGGTATGGATTATGTAGAGGAGAAAAAAAATGAACAATTACATTATCCTTATTTTTAATACTGCGGAATAGCTTCATGCTTTGGGACTGAAGTAGTAATATCTTCCATACAGCATTTTATTTTTGCCATTAGCTACGGTTTGTGATGATACTGCAATTCTGCGGCTGCAAGTTGGTAGTGATCAATTTAGTAGTGAACAAACCTCCTCATTCGACGACTTTCTGATAATTTATGAAGCAGGCTCTGAGTAATAGTAAAACGCGACTTTCTCATTTTACTAGTTATCAAACAATTTAGGCCATTTCTACTTTCATATTATGGATTATCACACAATAGTGCGACATTTGTGACTGCGATGCGTTTATGTGGATATATCAAATGAAAAAAAAAAGGTGAGAAAAGTCCAGGGAGTGCCACAACCACAAACGGCATCCCTTCCCAGACACCAAGAGGAAGAGGTTCCTGGCGTGTGTTATTGGGTAAAGTTTTGTGCTTAATGTCAAATACACAACGTTCTAATAATACGTTCATGATAATTACATATATCGTAAGCATTACAACTGAAATTTAACACACAAACTGAAGGCCGTCACACCGATTTACAATTGTTAAGTCTTACTTCACCATGGTGCAGATTACATTTTATTTCCTTTGGGATTATTGAGCCTATTCTTATTACTTTGAAAATTGAATACCGCTTCAGACGGTGCTAGGGAGCGCAATCAGTCTCGCAACTACATAACTGCATGTGAAAAGGCTTAATAAAACCGAAATTCTGAGTTTCGTTCTTTTGTGTGATTTTTGTTTTCCTAAGACTACCAATTAGATTTTTATTTTACTATTTGACTGTAAAAGCTATGTACGTTTACATATGTATGGTACATTGCATCAGTCTGTTTTTATTTATTTTTTTTTTGACTGTTGTTTCATATCATTAATATTTGTTTTCCATGTTATGTCTAAAAGGAGTATATTTCACACAGGGATAATATGTGTGCCAAACTGCAAACTCGCTTGTTTACCGCAAAAATGGTTACTTCACTTAACAATTGTAAATCGGTGTGACGGCCCTCAGTTTGTGTGTTAAAATTCAGTTGTAATGCTTACGATATATGTAATTATCATGAACGTATTATTAGAACGTTGTGTATTGGACATTAAGCACAAAATTTTACCCAATAACACACGCAAGGAACTAGAAACACATAGGAGGGTTTATACTATTGCTCATTGCTACAGATAAACTAGAGCTGGTTCTTGTACTACATGATGCCCTCAACGCAGCCTGTCTCTAACACTGCTTGACTCCAACACTGCTTTCCCATGACGGTAATAACAGTACAAATATACCAGATTTAAGCGTTATTTTATAACAAGGAAAATAACTCTAAAATGGGTGACAATTCGGATAAGAAAAAAATAAGGGTCACCTATATTTTTATGAGGAATCCATATATGAAATTTCAAAACATTAGCATACATGGTTCTAAACTTATGCTTTGCACAATAAAACAATAAATGGACAAACAATTGCAAAGGAACATAACTCTCAACTAAATTTCATTAAACTGGCTGAAAATTTAATCAAGTGATCTCCTCCTCAGACCAATCCGTTTACCAAATATCAAGGCTCTTGCTCAAATACTTTTTGAGATATCTTGCTAATGATATTTCAATGTTATTTTATTAAAAGGGAAATGACTCTAAAATGGGAGATAATATGGAAAAGAGAAAAATAGGGGTCACCTATTTGTTTCATGAGGAATCCATATATGAAAGTTCAAAACATTAGCATACATGGTTCTAAACTTATGCTACGCAAAATAAAGCAAAAAATAAAAAAAAAAAAAAAAAAAAAAAAAAAAAAAAAAAAAAAAAATGGCCAAAATTGCAAAGGGCCATAACGCCTAAGAGTTTCATTAAACTGGCTGAAAATTTAATCAGGTTATCTCCTCCTCAGTTATAATCAGTATACCAAATATCAAGGCTCTAAATTAAATACTTTTTGAGATATACTGCTAAAGAGATCTCAGTTATTTTATTTAAAGGGGAAATAACTGTAAAAGGGGAGGCAATTCGGATAAGAAAAACATATGGGTCATCTATTTTTTCATGAGGAATCCATATATGAATTTTCCAAACCTTACCATACATGGTTCTAAACGTATGCTATGCACATTAACGCAACAAGATTAAATAGCCAGAAATTGCAAAGGACCATAACTCCAACAACGTTTCATTTAATTGGTTGAAAATTTAATCAGAAGATCTCCTCTTCAGTTGCAATCAGAATACGTAATATCAAGACTCTAGCTCAAATGATTTTTGAGATATCTTGCGAACGAGATTTCAATGTTATTCTATTACAAGGGAAATAACTCTAAATAGGAGATAATTCGAATCAGAAAAAAAGGGGTCACCTAGTTTTTCATGAGAAATCCATATATGACATTTCAAAACAATAGCA
Organism: Anodontia alba; assembly: GCA_964016985.1. NCBI lineage: Eukaryota > Metazoa > Mollusca > Bivalvia > Lucinida > Lucinidae > Anodontia > Anodontia alba. The sequence goes on from OZ024823.1 coordinate 125,302,679, forward strand.
TACATTGTTCTGAACTTATGCTATGCAAAATAAAGCAACAAATGGCCAAAAATTGCAAAGGACCATAGCTCCAACACAATGTCATTAAACAGGCTGAAAATTTAATCGTGATCTCCTCTTCAGTCCCAATCAGTTTACCAAGTATCAAGGCTCTAGCTGAAATACGTTTTGGGATAGCTTTCTAACGAGAGTTCAATGTTATTTTATTACAAGGGAAATAACTCTAAAATGGGAGAAAATATGGATAAGAAAAAAATACGGGTCACCTTATTTTTCACGAGGAATCCATTTATAAAAAATTCAAATCATTAGCATACATGGTTCTAAGCTTATGCTATGCACATGAAAGCAACAAGATTAAATTGCCAGAAATTGCAAATAACTCCAAGAAAAGTCCATTAAACTGGCTAAAATTCATACAGGTGAACTCCTCCTCAGTCCCGATCAGTATACCAAATATAATGGCTCTAGCTCAAATACTTTTTGAGATATCTTGCTAACGAAATGTCAATGTTATTTTATTACAAGGGAAATAATTCGGATACGAAAAAAAAAAACGGTTCACCTATTGTTTCATGAGGAATCCATATATGAAATTTTAAAACATTAGCATACATGGTTCTAAACTTATGCTATGCACATGAAAGTAACAAATGGCCAAAAATTGCAAAAGGCCAAAACTCCACTAAATTTTCATTAAACTGGTTGAAAATTCAATCAGGTGATTTCCTCCTCAATCTCAATCAGTTGACTAAATATCAAGGCTCGAATTATTACAAGGGAGATAATTAAAATGGGAGATAATTTGGATAAGAAAAAAATATGGGTCACCATTTGTTTTCATTAGGAATCCATATATGAAATTTCAAAACATTAGCATACATGGTTTTAAACTTATGCTTTGCACATAAAAGCAACAAATGACCAAAAATTGCAAAGGGTAATAACTCCGACAAAATTTCATTAAACTGGCTGAAAATTTAATCAGGTGATTTCCTCCTCAGTCTCAATCAGTATTACAAATATGTAGGCTCTAGCTCAAATACGTTTTGAGACATCTTGCTCTCGAGATTTCCATGTTATTTTATTAAAAGGGAAATAACTCTAAAATGGGAGATAATTCAGATAAGAAAATAATACGGATCACCTATTTTTCAAGAGAAATCCATATATGAAGTTTCAAAACATTAGCATGATTCTAAAGTTATGCTATGCACCAGAAAGCGTGACGAGCGAACGAACGAACGAACAAACGAACGAACGAACAAACAAGCCAGAACAAATATGCCTCCCGAACTTTTTTCAAAGTTGGGGGCGTAAAAATATGCGTGTGGAGATAAAACGTTGACGTCGGTTTCTTCTTTTTTCTTATTTTCTTATTTCCCCGTATATATATTCACTGATCATTAATGCAGTCTGTAAACCTTTCAAGCAAAAAAAAAAAAAAAAAAAAAAAAACAAAAAAAACAAAAACAAAAAAAACAATACAATTAGTCCTCAAAACGTATTGTTTCGCGGTAACTGTCAAAACGTATTTACTGAATATTTGTTTCATCTTGAGTCGAGCAGTTTGAACTAGATGAAGTATTATCTAAATTTCACATTTCGGAGTCCTTCGGGAAAAGCGGAACATCTCTACCAAGTGATTGTTCTAAAATTGAATTTTATTTTTGCTTTTACTGAGATTAATGGACTTTTATGCCAAGGGGCTGAGTTTTGTTCCCACCATAAAGATTTATTATGGGCCTTAAGTGTCAGTTATTCGTGCTTTGTGAGCTATATTCGTTAACACTGAAATCAAGTTAATGCATCTGTAAAATCATGTGCCGCAACAATTTCGAAGTGCAATGTACCTAATGGATAGTTGCTCGTTCTCGGTAGGTTAAAGTCTTGTCTACAATTGACAGTTTATATTACAGTCTATATTTACCAACTCCATTCTCGTCCGGCTAATGGTTAGCGCAAACATATTTCCATAAGCCGGCGCCAGGGGGGCATATGCAGCCACGCAAACTACAGTATTGGAGATCAATCAAACCGAATCTCCGATTTTCGTGATTTTTGTGTGTTCTTTGTTTCCAAAGGCAATCCTTTTTGACTTTAATTATTTGGTTTAAACATTTTTTTTTATTTTGAGTTTAATTTGACATGCATAAACACTGTTCATAAAAACAAGGTTTAAAGGATTGGCACGGAAGCAATATGCTTAACAATTACTTTCTCGATTACAAAATGGGTTTATACAGAGTAAAGACAATTCACATATAGAATGTGACATATACTAAACGAAATAATTTAAGGGTCACCAGTTTCAGTTTCCGTTTGATTCAGATTCAAATGCGACCTGTCAATTGAAAAAAATATTTTGTGGGCAAAACCGCTGTTTGCAAGCCCATTTCAATAAGATCAATATGTTAGCCATATTTTTGGCTACCAAATTGTCAATAGCGCGAACATTGTCAGTCTAAAACAATTGAGAAAAATGGGAAATTCTGAAAAATGATTATTTACCCCAAAATGATTTTTGTTTCAAAATATTTGTTTTTTCTTTATTTTTTCAGTCAAAACAATCAATTATCCAAACGAAGTCTTGCCAAATTCATCTTCTTAGTCTTAAAAGATACACAGATATGGCCAGAGGAAGAGGTCAACTCTTTAAGAAGCTGAAATTTCCTCGATAATTCCCCATAGACCCTAAATAATCAATAGATGGTACGTCTAGGAAAATGTGTGTTATCGTGATTAAAAACGAAAACAAAACAAAGCAAAAAACAGTATCAAAAGGCGAAAAAGGAAATGGGTTCACGATTAGTTGACTCACCGGAAGTACTGTACTGTTGTTGGTGGTGTCATTGTTGTTGTTGTTGTTAATCAGCGATGTTCTAACTGTATGGAGGTTGTTATCAGTTATATCATCAACCTGCAAAAATTAAAACAAAAATACCAGCGTTAAGATTGATACCACTGTTGAATACTACATCTGTTAACGTAACTTTATACGTATTATTACTACTTATAAAAAGTAACGTGGCTTAGTGTTTTTTTTTTTTTTTTTTTTTTTTTTTTTTTTTTTTTTTTGTTTTTTTTTTGAATCGGCTTATTTTTGCAGGTTCATTTACTTTAGAAAATCCACAACGACGTGATAAAATAGCGCCAGATTATGTAAAGGTGGTAATGCTTGATTTTTCTAAACACTTCAGTAATTTTAGTTCGTCAAAACCGATCTGTTATCTTATTTCACATTAAAATCGTTGGTCTGCCCAGTAGTATTTGATGTTGATAGGCCGACTGGAGTTGTCACATTAAAATATACCTCAGCGATAGCCTTCGGCGACGTAAAAGCTTTCAAATAGGTCGCCGCAGCCCGATCATTGGGCGATGAGAGTTAGTCTACCGTTTTCTGTAGGGCGACAAAACATGATTCATTCGACGATCTGGTGACAGATTGTCGCCCACTCGTCAACGGACCAGATGATACATCAGGGCAATAAGCAGCGTGTCATGCCGCTGACGCACCAACCGGAGTATCAACCACCTGTCTTGGGTGTAAAGTTATCGCAACCACTCTGACATTCCTTATTCGCCATGACCCAAAGTATGGTGTAGTGCAGCCATTTACTTATATGGTAGTGGACTTAGCATATTGATGACTTGCGGACGGACGAGCATCGGTGCAAGATGGCATATGATCGATGCTGTCAGACGACTATCAATAGACGATCGCTCGACAAAATGTCATCGGCCGTGCAGTTTGGCGGTTGTCGCTTAGATATGTTTGTCCGTCCAAAAAACCTACTACCTACTTAAACTATTTCAGAAGCTTTGCGCATGACTATCAATGCCATTCGTTGTCCGAGTGTCAGATCGCGATTTAGCATTTTGCTTTGTTTCAACGTAGCGTTTATGATTATATGTGTTCCATGTTATATTTCACTGTTAAGGTAGAGGATCCCTGTGCACACAAAGTAAATGTTTGTAATTTGAAGCTCCGTCAGAATTAAACGAGAGGTTTCGTTTAGGCAGGGCTATCGTTGTTTTAAACTTCGTAAGGCGTTTTCGAAATTTTATCGCAGACACAGTGCCTTGTTAGAAAAATATAGCTTCAGTCTGAAAACACTTCTGCAACAAGGTATATCGGAACCCGAATTTTACGGTGACTTAGTGTACAGATTTAGAAAAAAAAAATAGGTAAATCTAACTTTTCGGAACAATTCAGAAAACTTATTAACCGTTATAAAAGAATTGGCTATAGCCTGGATATTATACGGTAGACGGCATGCCTAGTTGTCAACCCAATCATTGTTGATGGCTATGCTTCACTCATTAATTGCAAGACGGCGGTTCGGGCCTCAGACTCAATGACGGCCTCCTCGTAAAACTTTAACCACTGGGTTGGGGCTTGACGATATGTCTTTGGCTTGGCCCGCCGTGGTTCAACTATTGGTTTTCATTTACTCTGGCATACAGTAGAATAAGCCATGAGTACTCGTCTTTGTTTATTATAGTGATTAATTTGATTTTTATGTTTTTGCTTGCTTTGATGCATTGACTGAGTGCCTTTATGCGAACCGAATTTTTATGTTTTTATGTATTAAGAGTAGCATCGGGACCCAGGGTGAAGTTAGCTAGCTGTAAAAGGGCTTTAAACCCCCCGGTGGTTTGCTCTTCTGACCGTTCTAAGGCGGTGGTCCCGGTGTTAGTCTTAGTCCTTGTTGCTTTGTGGTTTATTCTACGAGGCGATTTGTTGTATGTCTTTCCGTGTGTCATTTTGTTCTTGTGTTTTTCAGTCCTTTTAGTATTGCGATTACCTCGCTTGGGGAAGAGAGAGCTAATCTTAGTGCTTTTCGTACGTTTGTTCGGTTTGTGCTTGTTTAGGTTTGTCGGTTTCCTCTTCCTCTTGGATTCTGGGAAGGGCTGCGGTTTGTGATTGTGGCACTCCCTGGACTTTTCTCTTACTTATTTTCGCGTACATGAAACTAATTAAATACCGCCCGATTCCCATGTATTTTTTTTCTGCTGACCGTTCTATGTGTGTTTCTTAATTACTTTTAGCGGCCCCGTAGCCTAGTGGATAGGAGATTTAACTCTTAATCCATTAGGTTTCTCACCGCTGTGGTTCGAACGTCGCTCAGGTCACATGTGGGACAGCCAAGTTCTGTGTTATTTTGTTCTTGTGTTTTTCAGTCCTTTTAGCATTGCGATTACATCGCTTGGGGATTTGCGCTTGTTTGGTTTTGTCTGTTTTCTCTTCCTCTTGGTGTCTGAGAAGGGCTGCGGCCTGTGATTGTGGCATTCCCTAAACATTTCTTACTTTTTTCTGCTGCGGGATAGTCAGGTGTTTTTTCCTCGGGTTCTCCGGCTTCCGTCCACCTTTGATGAACTATCGGCTCGGTATAAGTGAACTGTTCTTGAAAGGGCCGTAAAACCCAAATCATAAAACAAAATCTTAATTAATTTTAAAATTTCCTCTGTGTTTCTTGTCACAGTTTAAAGTAAAGGCATCACTTATCATGATCAGGTATCATTTTGTAGGGCAAGGGGGGGAAGGGGGAGGGAGTGGCGGAGGTGGGGTAGGCAGTGGCGGGGTAGGGGGCTAAATTTTTTTTTTTTTTTTTTTTCTTTTCTTTAGCTAACTTTTAAGTGAAAAGTTTGATTTTTTTGTTGGAAAAAAAGGTAAGAGAAAAGTCCAGGGAGTGCCACAATCACAAAAAAGGTAAGAGAAAAGTCAAGGGAGTGCCACAATAACAAACCGCAGCCCTTCCCAGACCCCAAGAGGAAGTGGAATCCGACAAATCTAAACAAACACAAACCGAACAAACGTACGAAAAGCACTAAGATTAGCTCTCTCTTCCCCAAGCGAGGTAATCGCAATACTAAAAGGACTGAAAAACACAAGAACAAAATAACACACGGAAAGACATACAACAAATCGCCTCGTAGAATAAACCACAAAGCAACAAAGAGTAATACCAACACCGGGACCACCGCCTTAGAACGGTCAGAAGAGCAAACCACCGGGGGTTTAAAGCACTTTTACAGCTAACTAACTTCACCCTGGGTCCCGATGCTACTCTCAATACAAAAATACATAAAAATTTGGTTCACATAAAGGCTCCTAATTCAGTCAATGCATCAAAGCGAAAACATAAAAATCAAATTAATCACTATAATAAACAAAGACGAGTACTCATGGCTAATTCTGCTGTATGCCAGAATAAATGAAAACCAATAGTTGAACACTATTGAAAGACATATCGTCAAGCCCCAACCCAGTGGTTAAAGTTTTACGAAGAGGCCGTCATTGAGTCTGAGGCCCGAACCACCGTCGTGCAATTAAAAAGTGAAGCATAGCCATTAACAATGATTGGGTTGACAACTAGGCATGCAGTCTGCCGCATAATATCCTGGCTATAGCCAATTCTTTTATAACGGTTAATAAGTTTTTTGAATTGCTCCGAAAAGTTAGATTTACCTACAATTTTTCTAAATCTGTACACTAAGTCACCGTAAAATTCAGGTTCTGATATACCTTGTTGCAGAAGTGTTTTCAGACTGACGCTATACTTTTCTAACACAAACCGCAGTCCTTCCCAGACCCCAAGAGGAAGAGAAAACCGACAAATCTAAACAAACACAAACCGAACAAACGTACGAAAAGCACTAAGATTAGCTCTCTCTTCCCCAAGCGAGGTAATCGCAATACTAACAAAGAGTAAGACCAACACCGGGACCATTGCCTTAGAACGGTCGGTAGAGCAAACCACCGGGTGTTTAAAGATCTTTTACAGCTAGCTAACTTCACCCTGGGTCCCGATGCTACTCTTAATACAGAAATACATAAAAGTTCGGTTCGCATAAAGGCTCCCAACTCAGTCAATGCATCAAAGCGAAAATATAAAAAACAAATTAATCACTATAATAAACACTCAATTGCGTGTTCAAATTTAAGAAATCATCAACAATATTTCGATATTTTTTTGTGTGTGTTTTTGACCACAGACGCGGTCAAATTTTGCATATATAGAAAATTGCACAAGTGAACCTTTAATCATTTTGTTGAATACATATGTATGATGATATGAAGTGCTTCGTTACATATTATGTAAAAAATGTGATAAATGTTTGTATTTTTAAATACAGCGTACATGTTTGCATAAAAACACATGAAAACAAGTATAAAAAAAAAGGAAAAAATCGCTCACAGGCGGACAATAAAATCTATATTGTCGTAATATTTTATATAAAGAGAAAAACAAATGTCCCAGTGGTCATTTATCTGAACCTGTGAAACGACATTCCAATCTTATCAACCATAGTAAGTGTAAAAATAAAGAAATACATAGGGTTGTGACGATAGAAGACGATAGAAGAAAATAAAGCAGATAATTTCCAAATTTACTACAATTACTAGACAATTCTGAGAATTATTTTTTGAATCTTTGTACTATATTGAATATTTTTGCATTGCCTTCATGTCCCCAAACAGCAGCACATATACAGATGCATCAGAGAGATCCAAGAGATTCATTTCATTTCTTTGCTTTTGATAATACTGACATTGCAATAAATAATGTTCAGAGTTTTCAATATTGCCAGAACGGTAAAGTGATGAGTCATTAATTGCTTTAGGTAAATATTCAGCATCATAATTCATGGAATTACATTAAGTGCGACGTCTAGTGTGTAACGTTTGTAAGTGTTTCTGCGCTCTTCTAGAAGACTGTTTCATTCTCTAATAGTAGAGGGTAAAAAGGAATTGTAATACGGATTTGTTCGTGTATTGACTGTTCAAATATAATTCCCATTTCTGAGATTATAATGAGATGTTTCTGTGACTGTTGAAGGTACAAGAAATGACAGATATTCGGGAGTGATATTGTTGACCGTGTTGTAGAAAAGAGTAAGTTTTATTTCACTTTTGGCCTTTCTTTTCATTGTTCCTACCCGATCTCCTCATGAAGATTGTCGACTGATACAAGTTCCGGTAGCAATTCGAGTGACTTGTATTTACCAGATCATCGTTTCATATTGTGTGAAGTTGTCCCCAGACTTCATTACCGTATTCCAAGATTTTTCTAATACACAACAGTATGTACTACCTCTAATGATTTACGATCTAACTTAAAATTAAGTGTACGCATAAATTTTTATTCTAGTTTCTTTAATATAATTAGTGTGCTTGTGCCAGGACCCATCATTACTAAAATGAATTACAGGGTTACTATGAAAATCAGCTTCTGCAAGTATTTGGTTTAACATGTGTAAAGGGTGTTGTGCTTGAGTTATAAGTTTTTAGATATCAACATGTCTTCTGTGTTTATAGGATTGAAATGTTATTAAGCGGTCTATAGCCCAACTTGCTTTTTTTTATCAAATGAGAATTCAGAATTCATGCGGCGGGAATTAGATTTTTAACAAGTATATGCAGACTTAGCTCATCAGCAAAAAGTCTCATGCGTGATCCTATGCCTTTGACTATCATTGCTATATAAAAGAAAAAGAAGAGGACCCAGAACAGATCCTTGTGAGACACTAACATGAATAAGAGTCCAACGGGAATGGTTACCAGGAATAATATCTCGTTTTCTTCTCCAAGAAAGATAACCACTGACCCATGATAATAAACTAGTCAAATAAACAGCTCTAAGTTAACACAGAAGATCTTTATGCCATACTCGATCAAAGTCTTAACTGACATCGCAGAAGGCCGCTCGCATTTCTTTACCAAAGCACAAACCAAGACAAAAGGTATTGTAGAGAAAGATAAGTTGATTGGTTATAGAATCATTAGGTATAAAAAGGGTAAGAAAAAAGTCAAGGGAATGCCACAATCACAAACTGCAACCCTTCCCAGACACAAAAAGGAAGAGGAAACCGACAAAACCAAACAAGCACAAATCGAACAAACGAGACCACTAAGATTAGCTCTCTCTTTCCCAAGCGAGATAATCGCAATGCTAAAAGGACTGAAAAACACAAGAACAAAATAACACAAGCCAGACTGTACAAGCGTACAATACTATAATAATCGTGGAAGTAATTGTAAAGATACTTAAATAAACAACAACAACAAAAAAAAAAAAAAAAAAACAAAAAAAAAACAAAAAAAAAAAAACAGCACGTTCAGCAACTTTCTCTAAACAACTCAAGATAGAAATGTTTTCTGGTAAATTACCTAAAAATGGTAAGGAAAAAGTCCAGGGAGTGCCACAATTCCGCAGCCCTTCCCAAACACCAAGAGGAAGAGAAAACCAACAAAATCCAAGCAAGGACAAATCGAACAAACGTACGAAAAATACTAAGATTAGCTTTCTTCCCCAAGCGAGGAAATCACAATGCTAAAAGGACTGAAACACAAGAACAAAATTACACAAGGTAAGACATAAAACAAATCGTCTCGTAGAATAAACCACAAAGCAACAAAGAGTAAGACTAACACCGGGACCACCGCCTTAGAACTGTATAAAGTACCAAGCCGCAGTGATTGGGTTATGAAGGAACATAAAGGATAAGACAGTTGACAAGCTAACGTACAAAGTATAGGGTTATTAGTACTAGCAGGCCCTACATCTTCGCCAAGAGGAAGAGATTTTTATAAAATGTTCGATTTGTAAAAAAAAGTAGAAAAAAGTGTCATCAGTATAAAATCACATTACGATCGTCTAATAATGTCTATTAATGTCTGTTCTCGAAATAAACTATTCAGCAGGTTTGCTTTGTGAGTTTGATCCAAATAAACGTAGCATTTTGTTTTCAAAGATTTGTACAGAAGACGGCAAATAGGGTGAAATAAAGGTTTTAAGAGTGAAACACCAGTCTTCATTACCTCGCTTGGGGAAGAGAGAGCGAATCTTAGTGCTTTTCGTACGTTTGCTCGATTTGCGCTTGTTTGGATTTGTCTGTTATCTCTTCCTCTTGGGGTCTGGGAAGGGCTGCGGTTTGTGATTGTGGCACTCCCTGGACCTTTCTCTTACCTTTTTCTTCAGACGATAGTGTTTCTGATTTAAGTTGTTACAAAGTTGATCGATATAGTGTTGCTTGGGCTGCCGAATAATTTGTATTACTTGATTTCTAATGTTCTTAAATTTATCCCATGATCTCGAAGTATTCAAATGATTTGCTTTTGTGCAAGCTATTTTGCGTTTTCATATTTTTTTTTTCTAATAGCAGTTGTTAACCAAGGAGAATGATATGGTCTGATTCTTACCGTTTGTTTTGAGATATATTATGCTGCCAGTGAATCTGATCGGTCATGCTTTAGCATAGGTATTAATACAGTGGTGACAGCGTTTTTCATGTCCACGGAAACGCATGCAAAACGCTTTTTAACGGTTTGGAAACGCAGCGTTTCGACCACGCTTAAACGATCGTTTACAGTTTTAGCCAATCAGATCATCGTTTCTGAAACGTTTCAAATATTAACCAATCACATTAGCGTTCGGAAAACGCTGTCATGGAAACCATGTCTGGTTTCAAACGTTTTAGCGTTTGCAGAGTTAGCCAATCAAAATCCCGCGGACTCAATTTATTTTACATCTTTTTTTTTTTTTTTTTTTTTTTTTTTTTTTCCAATTTCACTTAATTATAATTGTTATAAAATTAATAAAAATAATAGTCAAATAATTTTATGGAGACGAGTATCTGATGGCATAAACAGGAAATGTGTTTTGACGGACAGTGATAGTGGCCGGACTCTGTAGCTCAGTCGGATGCGCTTCTGACTGGTGATCAGGAGTCGCGGGTTCGATGCTTGCCGGTGCAGTCAGGTAATAGTTGTTTGTTGCACACTATTTCCTCACCCGAGACAAACACTGGGTACATAAATATTTCGATTATAAATTACATCAAGTGGTATTAAAGCCACTTGATTATATTGAATGCAATGATTAGACTCACATCAATGAATGTAATATTTGTAGTAATAATAATAATAATAATAATAATAACGATTACTAAACATGTATTTTTATGTCACGGTTTTGCAGATTAACATTACACTGTAACAGCGTATACGGGAGTTTCCTGTCCAAGATTGCGGCTAAGTAGCGGTAGGAAAAAATCTAGAGTAAATACATGTATTTCGTTATATTTTCCTTCCGCGATGATTTAGGATATTAGATGGTGGCAATTAGCTATTAAAGACACAATTTAGATTACATAACACGCTAATGGCCATAAGCAGATAAAAATAAGAAGTTCTTGGTGACTTTGGCCAACCTTATAGGTAGGGGCCTAATAAGGGGAAATTATTGACATTAGTAAAGTTTATGATTAAAACATAGAAACAGATAAGGTCGGTAATTTGGCGAAAGGTTGGTGTGCTTTTTTTTTTCTTTTTACTCATTAAAATATAGCTGGTTGTTTTTAATAAAATCGCCTCGCAAAGGCAGTTCTAATGAATACCCACAACATATTTTATGGATAAATTATGGATAAATTAACATTTATGTCTTAATATGCTAGTTTATCATCAAATTCCCTCTTCTGCATAAATTTCCATTAGTACAATTTCAAAGCTTCGTCAAACTAAAAGATAATCACTAAAAAGGGTATAATAAATAAATCCATTGTTCAGGAAAAGCATAATTTTGGAGCACTTTTTTTTCGCAAAGACATTTAAGAATTATTTACCACGCTATGGGGCAGTTTCAGCAGACAAGAAATTAATAAGATTTTGTTTTTATTTTTTCTGAAAAATAGGATTTGAAATGTTAAATGCCATTTTACGAGAAATATAAGAACAAAATCTTTATTTTTCATTCATTCCTAGCAATGAATAATGATAGGAATGCCTTTCAACTTCCAGTTAAGAATAATTGATTATTGACTTTTGAAAGTACTGGAAAACACGTTGTGTCTTAAAATGCAATATACAACGGAAAAGGAATTTTAACAGTTTTTGGCAGAATCACTTTAATTCCTGCAAAAAAGAATGTACTTTCAGTGAATATATGGATCAGTCTGCACATCCCGCAATCTTATCAGTCTGTGTTTTCTGGACGAAGAAGCAGTAGATCTTCTAGAGCGTGTGGTGAAGACTGAGCAGACTGTGCAGACGTACAGGCTGATCTGAATATTCACTAAACATACAGAGTTTGTAGAAATAACTGTGTTTCAGAAAATTCAGTTTGCGCAATTGCAGAAAGTAAATATTCACATTTTAGGATACAATCATTTTTTTATTTTTTTTTAAATTTCCTATCAGACTTATTATACAGTTCTCCATCAGTAGAATTAGGATCCAGTTTTTGAAGTGTTCTTATTTACTTTAAAAATAAGTATAAATAAATAAATAAATGAGGTTCATTTGAGAAACTTTATGATCGATTTATGATTAAGATCATATCTTGTATTTTCATGTTTATCCTCCAGAAAATATATGGTTGGTACTCATTAAAATTACCTCTGTGCGATGATTCTAATAAATATACACAACAAAATTATTTAAGTGGAAAAATGAAGGCACACATCAATTATTATCAAATACTCTATGCTACATGAATCTGGAGTACTGTGCAATTAATGCGTATAATATCATGATATTTTCCAATTTTTATTTATTTACATTATTTTTTTTTTATTTATACTATCCCCTTTTTGATCTTTCAAATGTTACATAATATTAGCCTGTGTATTTCTTAAGGAGGGTGAGGTATAGGATATACTCATTCGATGTATTGTTTATTGGAAGTTTTATGATATGCAGGTGCACTTCCAAATCTATTTGGATGAGAAAAAAAAAGAAACAGCATGCATAAACAGGTAATGCCTTAAAAGGATATAATGCTCGTATATTTGAAATTAAGACAACACCAGACGTAATGTAAAAAATATATATCGAAGAAGACTTACTTAAAAACTGCTAAGTCAGTTTTGAACAAATAAAAAAAAAAACATTTCAATTTCATCCATTCATCTTTGGTAAAAAGTCATTTTCATTTTAAACTATCGAATGCATGTAGATACAAAGTAATTTTACCAATATTAAAAAAGAAGAATACATGAAAATATGTGATAAATATAGGGCATCCGCGCACTCTGATTTGCTTCGTAGCTGCTCATCTGTCCATTGTCTTATTCGATACGATTTGCCAATAGTCTTGCACATTATCTTCTAATATTTAACCTATTGTTACTGAATGAACTCACCCACCCTATATACTGGAAGATTCTAATTTCGATTTTAGGTATGCCAGGCTATGTAATGTAGAGAAACAAATGGTTGAACTATTTGCAAATAATGGATACCCTGATCAGACGTCACGTTCTGCGGCATCTGATCTGGGTCTCCACTGTTTTCCAATTACCCTTTTAGGAGTATCCAGACTACAATGTGCTATAAATGCAACATTGATTAGTATGTTCATCCGTGCATTTTGATCTGATTCGTTGCAGTTCGTCTGTACATTTTTATTATCATTATTATTCGAAAGGATCTGCTGTTTCTCCAGTGCATCGTCTTCTAATTTTTAAGTATAGGTTGCAATATGCAAAATACTAGATTAGAATGTGCATCCGCGCACTCTGCTCTGGGTCATTGCTGCTCGTCCATACATTTGATCTGTTTATCCAGCACATCGTCTTCTAATATTAAAATATAGCGTTCTTAAGGTTAACAGCTTTGCATATACATGCCAAAAATGTTTTCATAGTGAGAATATACTTTCATGAAAGCCCTCCAGCAAGATATTTGCCGACTGTCCACATAATTGCCATGATGTGCACAGTGCATCGTATTCGAAAAATAATGGCCCAAACATGTAAAAATGGACCTATTTATATTTTACGATTCTGATCATTCTGTGTATTAGATGGATACTGAGCGATTCATGTATTACAGTATTTTATACTAATGACCTGATCAGTGAACTGAGTGGACACCATTATGCACTAGACTGATCCACTCACTTTAATCCGAGTAACACCTATGCTCAGAGGGACGTTTTCACTGGATAAGGATCTAATGAAAGGATTAGTATTGGTGACACATAATTCTAACAATAAATTTCAGTAAAGCAGATCATCTGTTCCAGAACCATTTGTCTAAACGACAGTGTACATTTCATTTTAAAAAAAGGTGGGGGCGTGAGGGGGAGGGACGTGAGGGGGAGGGGGGAGAAATATTACTCAAAACAATAATGGCAATTCACAGGTTCGACGTAGTTCAGACTGGTGTAGAAAATCTTTCATCTTGATCCTGCTGCGCAAGCTGATCTGGTTTGGTCGGCACTGGTTGAATATATATTAGCCCCTTTGAAAAGAAATAAGAAACGACCTTATGGTATTTGAGAACAGCTTAGACCAAGGTGAACCGGCATTTCCGCGCAGTCTGATCGTGGTCTACACATATCACCAACAGAATGGATTATGTCAACGATTCATTGTCCAGTTGAACCTTTATCACTCTCTGGGCTAACTCAGCAGATGGCAAATTCATGACCTCTTTTCTTATTTTCTCCCGTAAAACAGGTTTGACATTTCACGCAAATCTCCACTGAAGACAATTTGCAGGGGAAGTGAAGTCCTGTGGAGATAATATGTATGAAAAGCCGACACCTGTTTTCAGGATACCATAAGAAAAATACTTCAAAATGTCATCAACTGACTATTCTGTACATTTCATGCAAATTGTCTTGAATAGAGACAACTGGCATGAAATGTCAAATCCTGTTTTCTGGAGAAACGAAAAAAATGTCATCAGTTTTGTTGTCTGCTGAATAAACAGAGTGGTAAAGGTTAACATTTAACCTGCTTTGTTTAGATATAAGCAGATGATATTATTATTATTATTTTTTTTTTTTTTGATGTGAAAACAGTTTAACTCACTTTAATTTGGAGACACAAAACAGGCTATTGGAAAAAAGTGCAGATCCAGATCAGACACTGCAAAATGCGGCATTTGATCAGGGTAGCCATTGTTTGCACAGTTCAGTCATTTTTCGCTAGGATTATCTAAATCACATAACCTGACATGCCTAACATTGAATTAGACTCTTCCAATATAGAGTGTGGGGGAGTCTATTTGGCATATATACTCTTGTTGCATCTTTTCACCTTTTCCCATGATGCTGTCAAATTGTGCTACATGGAAGTCAAATAAAGAACTAAACTTGTATAAGTTTTATCTCTGGCATTTTTACTTATGGGATAATTTCCTATGACATTTTACCAGGTAGCCTCTGGCATTTTTATTTGTTGCATTTTTTCTCTAACATTTTTGCATATGGCATTTTCAGCTCTGGCATTTTTACCGCACACCTTAAAAACAAAATAAGTCAGAAAAGCCTGCCGATTTAAATGACAAATCGTAGCCATTAACATACATCTAAAATTATGCAATAATAATAATAATAATAATAATAATAATAATAATTATTATTATAAATAAAAATAAAATAAAAATAAAATAAAAAATAAATAAATAAAAATAAAATAAAATATAAAAGTAAGATAAATAAAATAAATAAATATTTTCTTGGTTAAGGCGTTCTGATATTGTCAAATCATTTGCAGGCAATTTGTATGAAATGCCAAAATCTGTTTTCAGGAAATTATATAAACTTCAAAATGTCATCTGCTAAATATTTTATACCGAGTACTATGTGCTAAAACATGTAATTGTCAAAAGACGTTGATTGTCATGATTGCAGTGTAAAAATAATAGGCTTCACAAAGTATAAAAATTAATCATGTTAATTCTTTCGAAAATACCAAAATATATTTAATAAAGAAAATATAAATAAATAAAATAAAATAAAATAAATATAATTTTAATACGTAGATACAGAGTACTTTAGTTGTAATAAACACGGTTTAATACGGTCCAACAGGTATTTATGATTCGATTGGTCTAACATACAAACGGTGCGAAACGGTCAAATGATTGGCCGAAACGGAAAAAGCGTTTCGATAAGGCAAGCTGATTGGCCGAAACGGTGAAAAGCGTTTCGAGAAAACGTTTGTATCTCCTCAGTGCGCATATGCAAATTAAGCGTTTGAGTGAAACGCTTTGCTCTGTAATTTGATTGGCCGAAACGATATGAAACGCTAGAAACGTTGTCGAAACGCAAACGTTATGCCACGATTTTAAAACGCACCCCAAACGCATAAACGGATAAGAAAAACGTAATCGCTACTGTATCTCGATCTTACAAGGCATACCTATAAGAATCTGCAGATGTATTCTTAACAGATTATAATCTCCTCCGTCATAACTCCCATATTGGAGGGTAAATGTTTATTCTAATGGATGTTGAAAATTTACTAATGCAATATACCGGGCAGTGATCTCGTACACCTTGGTTAAAATAGGCTCTGCTATTGCTATAAATCAAGTTATTTTTATCGCTGGTCAGGAAGCTATGTGCAAGGAAGAGTGTTCTGAATAGTGTTTTGGCTCAGTAATGGTTTGGTATGGAGAAAAACTGTTCGCATACATATGTTTTCTTGCGAGAAGTTTGGGCATGTTAAAATTAATGTCATCTGTAGTAATAATATCAATCTGTGTATCCATTGCTAATATAAAATCTTCAATGGCAGTAAGATACAGAGCATCGAATTTGGTGTCCTATAAAATAGACCAAATAATAGATGTATCCAATCCAATCTACGTTTACTGGTTCTAAGTCATGTCTGCTTTTGTAATGCACAGAAGCTTTACCATCAGTTAAAATCCGCCATGGTAATTCTTTGCTCTGTCCTTGTGTTCAGGTGGTTTAAAACTCCGCATAAGTAAGTTAGCTGTTTGGACCGATGGGTGAAACCACGTCTCAGTGAAAGCAAGGATGTCAAAACCTGAAAGTTCGGGAGCAAGGATATTGATCTTATTCGAAATACCCTGGGCATTATAATGTACGAATGATAAATATTTGGACAAATTCAAAATGTTTAGGAAATAAAACGAGTCTGATAAGCTGGGTGAGCTGTCAATAGAAGAAGGAGAGTAAGGTCCAGGATTTCAGTGCACATCAACTGGAGAACTCAGAGCCAAGTTGAAGCAACTGTAATAAGGCCAATTAGTAAAATAACTTTCGTAAACATAATTTTCGAAATTGGCACACTAATTAATAGTACTTTGTTAGTCGTCATATTGCTAGGGCTTGTCTTTACATTGATGACATCTTTGAAAGAGAAAAGTAAAAGTGTACAATTTCTGCAGACAAATTGGAAGTAAAATGATAAAATGAATTAAAAGTGAAAATCTAGGTAGAATGAAGTAGGTGCGCATTACCTCAGCGGAATATTTTTTTTTTTCCATTTTCATGTACCTGCTTTATGTAGGTACAAAAATATATCTTATGACGTAATGCGCAAGTACATGAAAGCAATGCAATTAATTTCATACAAATGTTATCATCCAGGAACCCTTGGCCTACCTCTTGATTGTGTTTTTCAAAATATTTTCAAAATATCAAACACAAAGTACAGATGTGATCATAAAAAAAAAAATAATCAGCGGGGATTAAGTGACATAGGTATATATCACGCTTGATCATACAACGAATATCTTTGTATGCTGCTTAGTAACAGTGACTGAAAGTAAAGCAATGTGCCGACACCAGTGAATAGGTCTGTAATATACGAGACCGTTTCTTAAAAGACAATGCGCACTAAATGTCAAATCTCACTCTCCGGGAAAAGTATAAAACACATTTCAAAACGTCGTCTGCCGATTTTATTTTACATGACAAGCTAAGCGTCAGTAAGATACGAGACTGTTCATAGTAATACTTTCACGAAAGAATAAAACAGTCAACTACACATGTAAATGACATTTCCAAAATTATCCATCAGTATCAAAATTCTGCATACAAAGCCAAGCTCTAGCATGTTCGATCTCTTGAGGCGGTATTCCGCACCACGTCTGCGTATTCACGAACCGCTGGTTCTCCCGAGGAAAATGAACCCGCCGGATGCGGCCGGCGTGTACAACTTCTCTGCCCACCAGGAGGCCAAACTGAAGCAAGTCAACTAACCCGCCGATGCGGTGGATAACATCTACATTGTCTCTGAGTAACAAATAACCGTCCGCGGACCAAGCACCTTTAAATAGTTCCAGTTTCGCTAATTTTCTAGTATCAAACAGTATGCCATTCCTGAATTTTATTAAATCTTCATTGACAAGACACCCAAATAACCATTGCCTTTGAGAAGCGTGCGTTTCCTAGAGAAGTTCTGGCGACTTCGGTATGACGCTTACTTCACAATTATATCACTGGACTTCCCTTGTTGTTTCTTATGGTTTCTGATCTTGCTTACTGGATATCAGAACCTATATCTGTTGCTTCTTTAAAGCTAATATCATCAGTACTTTTCTGACTGGCCTCACCAAGCCCTGATATCTGTACACAATTCCGCCGGCTATATTGTTCTGTTTGGTCAAGGCTCTTCTACATGGTCGCAGTACGAGTCGAATGATCTTTGTTTGCCATCACAAGCTCTTTATTTGTCTCCTCCATCCATCCTATATTTGTTTTTTTCTGTAAGTAAATATTAGCTGAAAAGCATTTCGATGGCAAAGGCTGGTGTGTATAATAAATTTACTCTCTTATATTGTTTCATAAACGACAAAAAAGTCCAAAGGTTCGATTACATTGACGCCTGTGAAAATGTCACAGGTCTCTTTTCTACAATAAATGTTGTCTCCATATTTTTTTCCTTGTAACAACACGATTTTTACGTAGCTTTGAATGGAAATCATAGTAAGGATGGTTACAGCATGCATGCGCACGAATCTCTGTGAGAAAGTTGAAATACGGCTAATGAAAGTTAAAGTTGGCAGTAAGGATTAAAATAGCTTTTAAAATCCCTATTCTGATACCGGTTCAACCAGAGCTAACTCTACCACATGGAAAAAATAAATATAGAGTTTCCCCAGTTAAAGGTCACAATCAAGAAACGGGACTCTCCTAAGTCAGCGGATAAGTTTGGAATGACACGTGACCGAAACACATACGAAATGTGAACCTGTTGCACTGACGTCAAACCTATTCAGTTTCAGTTACACTTAGTTGTTCGGTTCACGTATCGGTTTCCTTATTCATCAGTGGAAACACATAAATTCACTTTTAATGTATGTGGTCGTTATCATCGTTTTCTTGTGTCCTGGTTTCAGGTAAACATTGAGCCCTTTGTTTGTTTTATACAGCGTTTGAGAATACACGTGGTGTACTTTGATGTGTCACAGATTAAGTAGAGGACCCATAATGTGGACCGAACATGTTTTTTTTTTTTTCTTTTTTTTTTTTTTTTTTTTTTTTTTAATTTCGGGGTGCAACAAAATTACGGGTGAGGTTTCGCGCGGACAAAACTTATTTAAGACTCCCCCTGACCCCTCCCCCCCCCCCCTCCCACATACACACATCTCGTCATCTCTCCTTATGTCTTTGGGTGCTTCGGGAAGCCTATGTTTCGTATTTGTGGCATTTGTTGGGTATCTTCACTTGTAGTTTTAAATAATATTATGGAAAAAAGGACGAGGTCTAGACAACAAATATGAAATTGGAGCAAACGAAAACACTATTGAAAGAAAGATCTAGCACAAACCGTCTAAAAAGACACATTATTAAACCTACATTAGAGTCATTATTTTTAAAACTATCATTCTGCTGCAGGTTTTCTTTTTTATGTCGGCCGTTCCAATTATGCCGCTGTGTCTTGTTGTTTATCGCTAATCTTTGCTTCGCTTTGTGTCTCGGAAAGGTTGTATTTCGTGATTGTGGTTTTTCGTGATTGCGGTAATATTTTATTTTCTTTGGAATTATTGAGCCCATCCTGGTTATTTTGAAAATCAAATACCGATTAAGCCGGCGCTAGGGGGCGTAGGCAGCCTCGCAAACTACAGTGTTGCATATGAAGGGACTCAATCAAACCGGGTCTCCGAGTTTCGTCATTTTGTGTGTTCTTGTCCAAAGGCAATCCGTTTTGACTATATTTTCAAGTAAAACTTTGTTTCATAGTTTGTAGAAAAGCACCACCTTGCACTAATAATCGGCATACGAACAGTCATGTTATGTAGAATAGTTTTAATGATAAACAGTCCAACTAACTTAAATTGGTTTACGCCCCCAGTAGTACGTAGCTCGCCGTTACGAAAGTAAGGGAAGCTATTGCCATATCCCCGGCGTTCGTCGTCGGCGTCGTCGGCTTCCGCACTTGATAAAAGTTACCTTCTATTTCTTATTTGTTCTATTTCACAAATTTATTCTTAAAACAACTTATTAAGATGGAAAATATTATTTAACATATTCTTTCTTGCTAATTGCCACTAGTTTTTGCTTAAAATTGGAATTTAACGAAGTTAATTATTGCAGCTGTATTTCTCCCTTGGTTAAGGTTTACCTTCAAGCTCTGGTTATTGCACATGATAAAAATTTCCCTATTAGTTCTTATTTGTTCTATTTCACCAAATTATTCTCAAAACAACCCTACAAGATGGAAAATATTATTTGACATATTCTTTCTTACTAATTACCCCTATTTGTTGCGTAAAACTGACTTTTTAAGAAGTTAATAATTGCAGCTGTATTACCTCCCTTGGTTAAAGTTAACCTTTATTGTTCTGAAATTATGGGATATGAAGTTTTGATATGAAGTTTAGCAAAGTGTCCCCCAGGGTGCCCTAGTGGGGAATACCTCACCCTCCTCATTTCATAAAGGGTCATGTATCTCAGAATCTGATCCCCACCGCGAAACCATATATTTTCTTCAATCTGATATGACACATCCAATGTCATGGACCGCGAGTCAACCAATGGTCTCCCTGGTACATGCACCACCCCCTCCACTTCATAAAATGCCTTATATCACAGATATCGTTCAGATCCCCTCCTCTTAACTGTATATATTCTTGTTTGTTAAGGTAAGACGTATGCAATGACACTGACAGTGGGTCATGCCCCACCCCTTCATTAAATAAAAGTCCTTATATCTCAGAAACCGTGCCGACCCAACCTCTAAACCATATACATATTTGTTCCTTATGACGAGACGCATCCAATGACATAGACTGAGTATCCGTAGGGGTATGCCCACCCCTCCAGTTAATAAAATCCCTTTTATTTCAGAAATCATTCAGATTCCCACCCCTAAATCATATGTATATTGTTGTTCCTTATGATAAGAGGCATCCACCGACATAGACCGGCGATCCCCTGGGAATATGTCCCAACCTTCCAGTTAATAAAAGGCTTAAACATTATAACTTCAAAATACCTTTATGATTTATTAAATATTGCAATTATATATTTAAAAAATATTTACTTTGACCAAATGGTGGACCGGATATACCCTACAGAACTTCAATTAAATAGAGCAAATTCTTCCGATACCGAGGCACCTTTTTTTTTATTTGAATCTATGTATATCAAATCGTACAGTTTCCACCAAAATTTATGATAAACGGGACGATTTTGATTTTGATATAGTCAATTTCCCTTTCCTGGATGGTGATGTCTCCCGGCGTACCTCATATGGGGTATACATATCTCAACTTATTAGATTCGCCAGAGCTTCTTCAAATCTTAATGACTTTAACTACCGTAATAAAGCCCTTACTGCCAAACTTCTTAGGCAGGGCTATCGTTATTTTAAATTTCTTAAGGCGTTTTCGAAATTTTATCGCAGACACAGTGCCTTGTTAGAAAAATATAGCGTCAGTCTGAAAACACTTCTGCAACAAGGTATATCGGAACCCAAATTTTACGGTGACTTAGTGTACCGATTTAGAAAAATAGTAGGTAAATCTAACTTTTCGGAGCAATTCAAAAAACTTATTAACCGTTATAAAAGAATTGGCTATAGCCTTGATATTAATCGGCAGACTGCATGCATAGTTGTTAACCCGGGTGTATACCCCACTCCTCTTGTTAATAAAAGGTCTTATATCTCAGAAGCCATGCAGATGCCCAGCCTTTACTATATAACCATGTATATTGTTATTCCTTAGGATAAAGCGCATCCAAGACATAGAATGGGGATCCTCCGGGTGTACGCCCCACCGCCTCTAGTTAATAAAGGGCTTATATTTCAGAAACCGTTCAGATCCCTACCCCTAAACTATATTTACATATTGGTGTTCCTTGCGAAAGGACGCATCCAATGACATAGTCCGGGGATCCCCAGGTATATGCCCCTCCAGAATAAAGAGCTTGTATCTCAGAAAACTTGCAGATCCCAAACCCTAAACCGTATAACCATATATATTATTGTTCCTTAGTTCCTTATGACTAGACACATCCAATGACATAGGCTGGGGATCCGCCTTGGGTAACTCTTCCCCCCCCCACCCCCCCCCCCCCCTCGACCCCAACACACGTAAAAGGCCTAATATCATATAAACCGTCCCCTAAACCATATATTTATTGTTCCTCCTCATGATTACACATTCAATGACAATGACCGGGGATCCACCAGGGGTATGCCCCACCCCCTCCGGTTAACAAAAAGCATAGAAAATGTGCAAATCCCAAAAAAGGTAAGAGAAAAGTCCAGGGAGTGCCACAATCACAAACCAAGCCTTCACCCATATACATTGTTTTTCATTATAAGCCACATCAAGTGACACTGCATTGGGATCCCCCGGGGCATCCTCCACCTCTTTTACTTCATGAAAGACCTCATATCGCGGAAACCGATGAGATGCCAAACACTAAAATATATATATTCTTGTTCCTTATGATGAGGCACATCCAGTGACACTGACAGGGGTCTCCCGGGGCCATGTCCCACCCCTTCACTTCATAAGGCCTTCAGAAACCATTAAGAGCACCACCTCTTAACCATATATATTCTTGTTCCTTAGAATAAGAATCATCCATTGACGCTGACTGAGCCCCCCATCCCCCCCCACCCCCCTCTTGGGCAAACCCCACCCTCTTCTTCATTTTTTATAGTACTAAGACCTTTTATCGCAGAAACTTTTCAGATCCCCACCCCTAAACCATGTATTTTGTTGTCCCTTATGATAAGATGCATCCAAATGTTCCCTCGGGGTATGCCCTAACCCCTCCATTTCATAAAATGCCTTATATCTCAGAAGCTGTTCAGATCCCCATCCTTAAACCATATATATTCTTGTTCATTATGATAAGAAAAATCAAGTGACAGGATTTCTTGTTCGGTGGTTCTTAGGGGTACAGTTTAGTTCTCTTTCAGATGTTGCAGTCTATTTTGCTTTTTACTAAGGCAAATGTCATTTTTAGAACGTTAAGGTCACTAAGTACTTAGACTTGGTTTAAGTTTATCTGTCTGCATTTGGTTGAAGTTTACCTGCAGGCTTGCATTAACTTTAACTTGCCCTCTTTCAACTTGACCCCATAGGCGAGCTATGTTGTCTACTGACAACTTTTTTATGCGAACCGAGTTTTTATGTATTTCTGTTTTAAGAGTAGCATCGGGATCCAGGTTGAAGTTGGCTAGCTGTAAAAGTGCTTCAACCCTTACTCCTCCCCAGTGTTTTACTCTACTGACCGTTCTAAGGCGGTGGTCCCTGTTTTTATTCTCCGAGGCGATCGGTTTTATGTCTTACCTTGTGTTATTTTGTTCTTGTGTTTTGCAGTCCTTTTAGCATTGCGATTACCTCGCTTTTGGCAGAAAGATCTAATCGTAGTGCTTTTCGTACCCACCCCCCCCCCCCCCTTTTTTTTTTTTTTTTTTTTTTTTTTTTTTTTCGATTTGTGCTTGTTTGGGTTTGTCGGTTTCCTCTTGGGAAGGGTTGCGGTTTGTGATTGTTGCACTCCCTGGATTTTTCTCTTACTTGTTTTTCATATGTAGTGTTTTTGTTTCATCACGAAAACATGCCTATATAATGTTGACTCCCTTAAAACCCACTTTTATGTACTAAAACTTGGGCTTACATGAGTATACATTATGTTTCTAATTTTTTGTTCAAAGACATAGTTTTTCGGTACTAAGAAGTACCCACAATCTATGTTTTGAGCAGAAATATAAAAAATATCAGAATTTTATCATTTTTTATGGTAAAATTTTCACTGTATTTGTATAGGCTTGTTTTCGTATTTTTTTTTTTTTTTTTTTTTCATAATTTGTTCCTCATGTCACATTTTTTGGTGCCTCGGAAAGGCTGTGCTTTGTGAGTGTGGGATTTCCTGGGTACCTTCACGTTATTCGGGTTTCTCAATTCCCGTATCTTGCAAGAATATTGCATGGTATTTGTTTCGAGTTTTGCCAAGCAACTGTAAGTCTATTTGCATACAGTACACATGTATATACTATAACCAATAAAATATGCCCAAAAAAGGTAAGAGAAAAGTCCAGGGAGTGCCACAATCACAAACCGCAGCCCTTCCCAGACCCTAAGAGGAAGAGGAAACCGACAAATCTAAACAAGCACTAACCGAACAAACGCACGAAAAGCACCAAGATTAGCTCTCTCTTCCCCAAGCGAGGTAATCGCAATACTAAAAGGACTGAAAAACACAAGAAAAAAATGACACACGGAAAGACGTACAATAAATCGCATCGTAGAATAAACCACAAAGCAACAAAGAGTAAGACTAACACCGGGATCACCGCCTTAGAACGGTCGGTAGCGCAAACCACCGGGGAGGGGGGGGGGGGGGCGGGGGGGTGTTTAAAGCACTTTTACAGCTAGCTAACTTCACCCTGGGTCCCGATGCTACTCTTAATACAGAAAAACATAAAAATTCGTTTCGGATAAAGGCTCCCAACTCAGTCAATGCATCAAAGCGAAAACATAAAAATCAAATTAATCACTATAATAAACAAAGACGAGTACTCATGGCTAATTCTACTGTATGCCAGAGTAAATGAAAACCAATATTTGAACCACGGCGGGCCAAGCCAAAGACATATCGTCGCCCCAACCC
Source organism: Anodontia alba (assembly GCA_964016985.1). NCBI lineage: Eukaryota > Metazoa > Mollusca > Bivalvia > Lucinida > Lucinidae > Anodontia > Anodontia alba. The sequence continues at coordinate 125,327,527 of OZ024823.1, forward strand.
ACTGGTTAAAGTTTTACGAAGAGGCCGTCATTGAGTTTGAAGCCCGAACCGCCGTCGTGCAATTAAAGAGTGAAGCCATCAACAATGATTGGGTTGACAACTAGGCATGCAGTCTGCCGCATAATATCCAGGCTATAGCAATATTTTTTTATAACGGTTAATAAGTTTTTTGAATTGCTCCGAAAAGTTAGATTTACCTACTATTTTTCTAAATCGGTACACTAAGTCACCGTAAAATTTGGGTTCCGATATACCTTGTTGCAGAAGTGTTTTCAGACTGACGCTATATTTTTCTAACAAGGCACTGTGTCTGCGATAAAATTTCGAAAACGCCTTAAGAAGTTTAAAATAACGATAGCCCTGCCTAAGAAGTTTGGCAGTAAGGGCTTTATTACGGTAGTTAAAGTCATTAAGATTTGAAGAAGCTCTGGCGAATCTTATAAGTTGAGATATGTATACCCCATATGAGGTACGCCGGGGGACATCGCCATCCAGAAAAGGGAAATTGACTATATAAAAATCAAAACCGTCCCGTTTATCATAAATTTTGGTGGAAACTGTACCATTAGATATACATAGATTCAAATCCAGAAAAGGTGCCTCGGTATCGGAAGAATTTGCTCTATTTAATTGGAGTTCTGTAGGGTATATCCGGTCCACCATTTGGTCAAAGTAAATATTGTCAATATTTAATAAATCGTCAAGGTATCTTGAAGTTGAACTTCAACTCGCGATAAATAAATCTGCACAGTTGATGTCTTAATACAAATTAGCACTTATTGTTCGAACTTCTTGTCGCATTTTGTAAAACGGCGTGTATTTCATGGAATTTTGATGGACATTTTTGTTTGCAGAAATTATGGCAATTATTATGTTTGGTCATCATACATTCTTATCGAGTTTAGTTCGTCAACAAAGGTTTTGAAATTAGGGACATGAAGACATGTGCGGCAATTCCCATCAACATGGTATTTTAATACTTACGTAAGTAGAATACAGAATATTTTTATTACACAAACATAAGCACAAACGCACGAAAAATGTCTGGTAAAATATAAAATGTGTCATTCAAAAATTGTGTCATAACATGTGCGACCAAACATTTCTTAACAGGCTTACCGTAGCAAAACCAGAATTCCGCGGAAGGCGCCGTCGCACCTGATGGGGCAAAAGTCACAGGAGCCACAATCAGAACGTTGTTATTAAATAAGTTTATTTCATTCCTAGCAGTGCTAGATTGGAAAAGTGACAAAAATTAAGACAAGGCTTATATGAAAAGCAGATGCAGATCTTCAGACTAAGGAGAAAACATTTGCAAAGTTTTAAAAAAATGATTGGTATAAAATTGTTTGAGGAATTGTGCTCAAGAGGTACCAACTGTCTATATATTGAGGATGAAAAATGATTTTCACAATGTGGAAAAAATCTGAGGTTAAGAAAATGACAATGTTAAAGTGGAAAAAAATGACAAAAATAAATTTAAAAATCATATCCAAACCACGTGCACTTCTGCAGACCCGGGAGAAAACAAGTGCAAAGTTTCAAAAAGATCGGTTTAAGATTGTATGAGAAGTTGCAATCACATGGTACCAATTGTCTATGCATCTGAGGTCAGTAAATGACAAATCATAAAGAAAAAAAAAAAGTGCCAAAAATATGGCAAGGAGTATCTGAAAAGCACGTGCACATCTTCAGACTATATGAAAACATGTGCAAAGTTCAAAAAAAAAAAAAAAAAAAAAAAAAAAAAAAAAAAAATAATATAAAATTCTATGAGGAGTTGTGTTCACAAGGTACTCACTGTCTATTCATTGAGAGTGAAAAATGACTAAGTTCACAATGTGGAAAAAAGTAAAATCAAATATTCTAACAATTACGTCCAAATCATATGCACATCCTCATACCATGACAAAAACATATACAAAGTTTCATAATAATCGGTACAAAACTGTAAGAGGATTTGCGCTCACAAAAGGTAACAACTTTTTACATATAAAGGGTGAAAAATGACTAAGTTCACAATGTGGAAAAAAGTGACAAAAATGATCTAACAATTATACCCAAAGCACATGCACATTTTTTATACCATGAAGAAAACATATGCAAAGTTTCAAAACAATCGGTTCAAAACTGTAAGAGGAGTTGCGCTCACAAGAGGTACCCATTACGTATATATTGAGGGTGAAAAATGACTCGCAATATGGAAAAAAAGTGACAGCAAATGTTCTAACAATTATACCCAAACCACACGCATATCCACATACCGTAAAAAAAAACAAAAAAAAAAAAAAAAAAAAAAACATATGCAAAGTTTCAAAACGATTGGTAAAAAAACTGTAAGAGAAGTTGCGCTCACAAGAGGTACCCATTGTCTATATATTGAGGGTGAAAAATGACTAAGTTCACAATATCGAAAAAGTGACAAAAAACGTTCTAACAATTCTACCCAAACCACATGCACATCCTCATACCATGAAAAAAAAAAACACATGCAAGTTTCAAAACAATCAGTGTAAAACTGTAAGAGGTGCTGCGCTCACAAGAGGTACCCACTGTCTATATATCGAGGTGAAAAATGACTAAGTTCACAATATGGAAAATAAGTGACAAAAAATAATCTAACAATTATATCCAAAACACATGCACATCTTCATACCATGAAGAAAACACATGCAAAGTTTCAAAATGATCGATACAAAACTATAGGAGGAGTTGCGCTCACAAGACATCCAGGGTAAATGATGACGGAAAGACGAACGGATGGACGAACGGACGGAAACTTGCACGCCTAAGTCGTCTATGCTAAAGCAGGTGCGACAAAACCGAACATGTTTCGATGGTAATCCATTTCTATATAGCTTCTAATAAATGCTATAGAAAACGGTAGAAGGTTTATTCGAAATGCAGTTTGCATGCGAAATCTAAAAATTGATGCCAGATAGGAAAACAGGGCACTCCCTCTTAAATGCGGAAAACAGCCGGAGTGTCACTTATGGCTTGATGTTTGCATATTCGCGTGAGAAAATAAATATTCTGCTTTCTGTTTTGAGCATTTGGTTTTTCTTTGATTTATGATTTTAACCTGAAAAAAAAAGTTAAGAGAAAAATCCACAATCACAAACCGCAGCCCTTCTAAGACACCAAGAGGAAGAGGAAACAGACAAAACCAAACAAGCGAAAATCGAACAAACGTACGAAAAGCACTTAGATTAGCTCTCTTCCCCTAGCGAGGTAATCGCAATGCTAAAAGGACTGAAGAACACAAGAACAAAATGACACAAGGTAACACATAAAACAAATCGCCTCGCAAGATAAAAGACAAAGCAACAATGTTTTTCAACAATTTTTGAGGTATCAACGCGGTCTCCAAGGAAACGTGCACGTTTCCGCAAAATGCAGTGTTTGCATACGTGCTATATGGTTGTTTATATAAAGAAATGAGCAGGCCTTCTTCCTATATAGAAATAAATCGTTTATCTTTCCGATCCTAGAGTCCGTACTACGTACAGTTTTCCTCTTTCTATAATATTTGATCGGTAAAAGAACTAATTTTAAACGACAACAGTTGCATGATTCATTTGATTGAGTCACGACTACATGCAGACGTATGAATCTGATTAGCGATCATTATCTGCAGTGCTATGCACGTTAATCGGTTTTCCAATGCGCACCAACATTGCAATTCCTTATTAAGAGTTAAACGCCCTTAATTAAAACAAGAAGTCATTGTATCACGATCAATACTTTTATCGGCGCCCACACAGTGATCATAAACATCGTTGTGTCAATGAAAGATAGATTAGTGTCATAATTAAAACAATTTTATCTCATTACAAATTTTACTGATTACAGACAGACGACTGACTGATAGTACCTTAAAGTCTGAAATGTGTTACTTGCTTCCTTACCACGTACATTCCTTGTATTTTAAACATAATGCAAGACGAAATATTTAGACGTAAACGTCCAAATACCGGCGCAAATTTTGTTTATGTTTACTTAGAGGTATGAGGAAAGGGTATAATAAAGTTTAATAAATTTGCAATGTAACGGGTAAAAAAGAACAAAATGTGATTCTTTAATGTATGCTTTTTATTAAGAGTTATTAAATTTCTTGAATGGCACGAGAATAAATTAGATATTAATCTGAAACAGTATATAGAGAGCCGAAACATTTCACGTGGAAACACTAAAAGCGCGAGCATGCAAAAGAAAAGACCCGTGTGGGCTGTATTGTATTTTTATCAGGTATATAATGCCGAGAAATTTCTCGTGAAAAAGAACACTAAAAATATACGTGAGCGTGCAAACCACGTGAACGTGCAAAATAAAGAACACACGGGGACTGTACTGTATTTTTTTCTTTTAATCTGAAGATGATTCATGTTGTATGAAATGTATTATAATATGCTCAATGTATGATTCTTGCAATTAATGCCTGTTATACTCAAACTGACAGAAAAACCAACCGGTCAGTGAAGACAGCTATGCCAATGTGAACACGACTGGGCATAGCACTATGTAAAATTATCATGGCAACAACAATGGTCGACCTTGCACCTGAAAAACCCTTTCAAGTTTTATATAAAACAAAGATGGACCCTGCACCTGAATGAAGATGGCATGTACATACACACTTTCTAAATATAAGTGCTTTTTTGACGACTGACTGCCGAGATATCAGCATTTAAATACTTTGCCGCAGCATAAGAGCACTTTACAGAGGTATCATAGATTTTGACCTCCAGCGCCATCCCGGGCTTGAACCAAGGGTCCATTATTATAGAATCACAGAAGACTGTCCTATGTACCCATGCTCCAAATATGAAATATTTCTTTACATGACTGTTCAGATATGGACATTTAAAATCTTTATCGCAGTGTACAAGTACACGTACACGCTTTAGACAGAAATAACAAAATTGATAACTACAACTAATAAAGCCAGTCTAACTTTATAAAATTGGGTTTTGATGGAATCTTCATTGCATAGTCTTGTTAACCTGATGAAAGGTGATTATTATGCCTATGTCGAGAAAATTAAATATAATATGAGCAGGATAGACTTCTTTATCACATTTGTAACAGTCTACTCCATATATCCCATTTGTATGTACCTTTTCATGCCATTTTACACATAATACAGGTAAAATATGTAATAATCATGCACATCTAAAGAAATGAAAAAATACTGGTTGTAGTCCAACCTAAAAATAAATGCCACCATGAAGAGACGTACTGAATTTGAAAAAAAAAAAAAAAAATCACTGCTTGATTCGAACTCACGCCCCTCCGATTGAGAGCCGAAGATGATAACTACTACACCATATATCCGATGTAAGTTTATGTTACAAAATTAAGGTACTTATCAATATTTACGACGCGATTTAAAAAATCCTTGAGAGCTTATCGGACACTCTTCCATGTGTAGAAAACAAAGCTATATTAAGAGACCGGTGGTCAACAATCATAAACCTGCATAGTAAGTATATATTGCGAGCTAGACGTAAATGAAATAACAATGGTTAAGGTACATGGTTACACCAGGTAGTTTGTTGTGCCATTTTGTGCAAATGGGACGACTTGTGACATTGTTTCTATTCCCAAAGCAACATTTTAAATTTGTGTTTTCTTTCATACTCACCAAGACCCTTCTCAAAAGGGAAAACATAAAGGATACATTTCACTCCCAAGGTTAGACACATTTTCAGTTTTTCAGAGTTGCCTCCTTTCAGTATGCTTCCAATCACCTTAATATGTACGATTGCTTGATGTTATGCTTATATAAAAATAATTTACTGTTGTGAAAACACATTTTGGTTGCTTTGTTTATCATTTTTCCTGATTTCTTAACATTTGTTGCGGAATAGGTGCTGCTAAAAAGTGCCATAGTGATATCACTGCTACATGCTCACTCTGTTGTACAGTTTCCATCAAATATATTGGCATTGACGGTTCTCAATATATCTTCAGAAGAGTTTTAAAGATACTACAATCGGCCCATTTATGAGAATGGGTCAAAATCTAGTATCATAAAATCATCTAATATTTGGTTACCCGGAAAGGCAACACTCAGAAACAGAGCCTTTCCAAGGCACCTCATATGGCGTTTTCGTATAATAGCAATATGTTGAAACAGAACGAATAAACGAAAATATAACAGGCAAACGAAGAAGATATATACGAGACGTGCCACCTTGTAACGGTCAACAGCAACATTAAAGAGATATAAACCTGATTTTACGGACATCCATTCTCGCCCTTAACCATGGTACGATCCCAGCTACATATAACTGTTCGATCCGCGTATAGAGTACGGTGCCGTAATTCACCAGGGCCCAGTTGTTGAAAACTAATGATGTCGTTAGTTAACGTGTCGTTAAAATTTTGATCATTATTTTTGCCGTTTATGCTAATATTTTTGATGAAAGAAATGTGAGTAGCTTAGCAAAAGCTACTCACATTTTTTCAGCAAAAATGCGTGTGAATTAGAATTTTGTACTTACTCGAACAGTAAACATTCTGACCACTAACGAGCTCGTTAAGCTAACGATGCTTTGAACAACCGGGCCCAGAATATTGACACAAAAGCTTATATAAATCAACGTCTTAACTATGATGCAATATAGTTGAGGGCTCGACTACACATAGAAAATCAGAGCACAATAAAACACTAGTAGCACAATAGAAAGACTGACAACTTCCGATGAAAGTCGGGCACTAAACCGTGTGTAAGAGGTTTGAGTCGTCTTTTTCAACTCTTTTTAATTATTTAAAAGTACCGCTCCTTGCAGGTTTGTTTTAAATATAGAAGGTGTTAAGTCCTGTGTGGTAACCGAAAAGCGTCTCCACGTACAACATTTTAGCGTAATTTATATCGTCTTGTCCTTTAGTTCACTAGGCTTATTTGAAGTTACATGAAAATAGAATATCGCGTTGGCTGTAGGCAAGCGGCCGTGAGAAGTGTTTGTTGTTACATAACAACCCCAATAAAACCGAATGTATTTGCCGTTTAATACTGCGTCATTTCCATACGCCTTTACAGGAACATCAACATTCACTGGCCACATACTGACATATTGTGAGTTTGAAAAAAACAAATAATAATAATAATAATAATAATAATAATAATAATAATAAATAACTAAATAAAAAAATGAATAAAGAATAAATAAAAACAAATAAAATAAAAATGAATAAATAAAATAATAATAAAAAATAATGGAAGTCATCGTGGTCCTTTTTTGGGTTTCTTCTGTTCTGACTTCAGATCGCCATTGAAGTCTTTGTTTTCGTTATCACGGTGTTTTCATTATATATGTGTCTTTTTTGTCTGTGCTTCTATGGGTTTCCTCGTACATCATAGTGCAGGTTATGTTTTATTTCCTTTGGGATAATCGAGTCCATCCTGGTTATTTTGAAAATCGAATACCGCTTAAGCCGGCTCTAGGGGGCGTATGCAACCTCGCAAACTACAGTGTTGCATATGAAGAGACTTACTCAAACCAAGTCTCCGATTTTCGTGATTTTGTGTGTTCTTTGTTTTCAAAGGCAATCCTTTTTTACTTTTATTTATATGGTGCTCCGTAATTCTGTGCTTTGGATTGGTACATTTCCTAGGCATGTTTACCTACTTTATATTGTCCGTTTTCGTGGTAGGATTTGTGCTTTTTCAAATATTAGTGACTTTAACTACCGTAATAAAGCCTTTACTGCCAAACTTCTTACGCAGTGTTATCGTTATTTTAAACTTCGTAAGACGTTTTCGAAATTTTATCGCAGACACAGTGCCTTGGTAGAAAAATATAGCATCAGTCTGAAAACACTTCTGCAACAAGCTATATCGGAACCCGAATTTTACTGTGACTTAGTGTACAGATTTAGAAAAAAAAAAAAAAAAAAAAAAAAAAAAAAGGAAAATCAGCAATTCAGAAAACTTATTAACCTTTATAAAATAAAATTGCTATAGCCTGGATATTATGCGGCAGACTACATGCCTAGTTGTCAACCCAATCATTGTTGATGGCTATTCTTCACTCTTTAATTGCACGACGGCGGTTCGAACTTCAGACTCAATGACGGCCTCTTCATAAAACTTTAGTCAGCGGGGTTTGGGCTTGGGCTTGACGATATGTCTTTGGCTTGGCCCGCCGTGGTTCATTTATTGGTTTTCATTTACTCTGGCATATAGTAGTTCCCGTCTCTGTTTATTATAGTGATTAATTTGATTTTAATGTTTTCGCTTGATGCATTGACTGAGTTGGGAGCCTTTATGCGAACCGAATTTTTATTTATTTCTGTATTAAGAGTAGCATCGGGACCCTGGGTGAAGTATGGTAGCTGTAAAAGTGCTTTACCCCCCCCCCCCCCCCCCCCCCCCGCGGTGGTTACTGACCGTATTAACGCGGTGGTCCGGTGTTAATCTTACTATTTGTTGCTTTGTGGTTATTTCTACGAGGCGATTTGTTTTATGTCTTATCTTGTGTCATTTTGTTATTGTGTTTTTCAGTCCTTTTAGCATTGCGATTACCTCGCTTGGGGAAGAGAGAGCTAGTCTTAGTGCTTTTCGTACGTTTGTTCGATTTGTGCTTGTTTGGATTTGTTTGTTTCCTCTTCCTCTTGGTGTCTGGGAACGGCTGGGATTGTGGCACTCCCTGGACTTTTCTCTTACCTTTTCTTGATACAGAGCTTGTGGTACGATACGTCGCATCGCATTATAAACGTTTAATTATACAGCTCAGTTGTTGAACACACTAACATAATGTTTAGCGACTTTGCAATTGAACGGCCCTTACAATACGGCATAGTTAAAAGTGGTAAACTGGTTGCAATTAGGTTTGCTGGCTTGTATCAGCTGTAGACAAAGACTAATAGGAATATCACGGATATATCTGTAAAATATCCATGCAGTTATTCGGTAACATAACTGGAGCGTGCCAAGAAAAACTGCTTTTCGCAAATATGTCTGTATGAAAGGCATACAGTCGGTACGAAAATCCAATGTGTTGTGAACTATTCTAGCCACAAGTATATACATAGTTTAAAAGGTCATTATATGTTTGTAAGTAACGAGTAAGCAAGTGACCAGCCAAGTTTGGTAGATAAATTGGTTTGGAGTTTTCCATTTTAAATCTTAGATACCAGTGTATTGTAATTTTCCCTGAAGAGCGTCACTTATCATGTCTCACGCAGAAAGATGTGCTTACTTGCAAGATGCATATTCGTTGTAACAAACATAAAAGGAGTCTTACAACATTATTGAAGCGCAATGGTCCGGCATAATCACTATCCACTGGCTTTCCGATTGGCTTCGCAGCTCTTTGGTACTTTCCCGCGGTTATCTTCTATACTGTCTATCTTCCATTCTGCTTTTGTTTGTCTTGGGTTCTGCAATAAACACGAATTGCTCACGTTGTCTGCTACCTAATTTCGAAACCTAAATGTGTAGCGAAAATAACGTAACGGCCTTCTTAGGTTGGTTCGCCAGTGTTTGAACTTGGCTGAATTTTGGATCAGTGTCTGGTATCTGCGCATTTTGATTTGTGGCTTGTATGGAACTAACTGTGATTATCTAGTCGGCCGGCGTGCTATCATTATGTACTTCATTTGTATGTGTTTACTACATCGTCTGATCGTGTAACTGTACTATATCTTCACAAGTTAATTTTCGTTCTTACCATCCAGTGGCTACTGACTGTTTTAAGGATTTAGCATAACTTAAATTCTAAATATCTTCGGAATATGTTGCATTCAAGTTGAGCGATGTTTGTTAGGTCACCTGAGCACGAAGTGCTCACAGTGAGCTATTGTGGTCAGTCAATGTCCGTCGTCCGTAGTGCGTCGTGCGGCGTCAACAACTGCTTTAAAAGCCTACTCCTCCTACACTCCTGTGCCAATTGATACTTGGTAGGAAGCAGCGGGGTGACTTGTAGACCAAAAATAGCTAAAATCGTTCCGATTGGAATTCAAAGATGGCTGCCATGGCCGCCATCTTGAAAATCTACTTTTCGCTTCTTCTCATGAACCGAAAGGCCAATTGACTCCAAACTTGCTATGAAGCATCGGGTTGACTTATAGATAAAAAGTAGCTAAAATCGTGCCGATCGAAAAATCCAAGATGGCCTCCATGGCAGCCTTGAAAATCCATTTTTCGCTTCTTCTCCTGAACTGAAAGGCCAATTGACTCCAAACTTGCTAGGAAGCATCAGGGTGACTTGTAAATTAAAACAGATAAAATCGTGCCGATCGGAGTCCAAGATGGCCGCCATGGCAGCCATCTTAAAAATCTATTTTTCGCTTTTTCTCCTAAACCCAAAAGCCAATTAACTCCAAACATGGTAGGAAACATTTGGGTGACTTATTTATCAAAAATAGCTAAAATCATTCCGATAGGAAATCCAAGATGGCCGCCATGGCAGCCATCTTGAAAATCTATTTTTTGCATTCTCTCCTGAACCGAAAGGCCAATTGACTCCAAACTTGCTAGAAAGAATTGATGTGACTTGTAGATCAAAAATAGCTAAAACAGTGCCTATCGTAAACCCAAGACGGCGGCCATCTTGAAAATTTATTTTTCGCTTCTTCTCCTAACCCCAAACGCCAATTGACTCGAAAATTGGTAGGAAGCATCGGGGTGACTTTTAGATCAAAAGTAGCTAAAATCGTTCCAATCGGAAATACAAGATGGCCGCCATGGCCGCCATCTTGAAAATCTATTTTTCGCTTCTTCTCCTGAGCCGAAAGGCCAGTTGACTCCAAACTTGGTAGGAAGCATCAGGGTGACTTGTAGACCAAAAATAGCTAAAATTATGCTGATGGGAAATCCAAGATGGCCGCCATGGTGGCCATCTTGAAAATCTTTTTTTCGCCTCTTCTCCTAAACCCAAAAACCTAGTTGGTAGGAAGCATCATGGTGACTTATAGATTAAAAATGGCTAAAGTTGTTTCGATTGGAAATCCAAGATTGAAAATCTATTTTTCACTTCTTCTCCTGAACCGAAAAGCTCATTGACTTTAAACTGGGAAGGAAGCATCAGGGTGACCTGTAGATCAAAAACAGCTAAAATCATCCCTATCAGAAATCCAAGATGGCCGCCATGACAGCCATCTTAAAAATCTATTTTTCGCTTCTTCTCCTGAACTGAAAGGCCATTTGACTCGAAACTTGGTAGGAAGCATTCGGGTGACTTGTAGATCTAAAATAGCTTAAACTGTTTGGATCGGAAATTCAAGATAGCCGTCATGGCGGCCATCTTGAAACTCTTTTTTTTCGGTTATTTTCCTCAACCAAAAGGCCAGTTGATTTGAAAATTGGTAGGAAGCATCAGGATGACTTGTAGATATAACAATAGGTAAAATCGTTGCGATCGGAAATCCAAGATGGCGGCCATCTTTAAAATCTCTTTTTCTCTTCTTCTTCTGAACTGAAAGGCCAATTGATCGAAACTTGGTAGGAAGCATCGGGGTGACTTGTAGATCTAAAATAATTCAAATCGTTGCGATAGGAAATCCCAAATTGCGTCTATGGCGGCCATTTTGAAAACCTGTTTTGAACTTTTTCTCCTGAACCGAAAGGGCAATTGACTCAAAGTTCATTGGAAGTATCGAAGTGTCTTGTAGATCAACAGTAGTTAAAATCATTCTGATTGGAAATTCAAGATGGCTACATCTTGTTTATGTTTATTGTATTTCCCTGCCACTGTGCTGTTTACATATATAAAATCATGATTTTTCAGAAACCACTTACTATATAATAGGCAATTGCCACCAAATTTCACATTGATCCTACAATTGAAATGTGATTGAGAGTTTGTTCAAATGATCACGCTGTATTGACTGTCATGCCATATAATATTCTTCTTCAAAATTAAGAACTGTTTTAAAGGATGATCTTTTCATTAGTTGCGATGACAAGATTGAAAAAATGTTGCATAACATCTGCATATCTGCAGTGGCTATGTCACTCAGGTGAGCGACCCGTGGCCCGTGGGCCTTTTATTTTTTGTTTCGCAACTGTGTTTTAAAAACAAATATGCAGTGACATCTGTCAAAAAGAAAGGAGGCTTGACCACTTGATAGATTTTCGACTACTTTTTCAAGGCTGACGTCTTTTGTGATTTCCTTTTTATTCTATACAAGAAGTAAATCAGAGAATTCAGGAACTGATAAATAAGATCCACATCAAGCCCCCAACAGCAAATGGAAAGACAGAAAAGTACAACAAAGCAGCCACAAAATGAACAGAAAGCAGAGATGGCACCCTTTTGCCAAAACTGTGGGAACTCTATCACCCAAATTTAACTAAATATACGAGAATCAACTTACAATATTACTAAACGAAAAACATTAGAAAGTGTAACACTACACAACAAATAACAAAAATACCACAATGTATGTTCCGCCTTGAATTACTTGGGAGGGGATTGGGGTGGGTGCGTGGGGTGGAGTGGGGGGGGGTGGGGGTGGGGACGGCGGGGGTTAAGCTCGCTTTACGGGATCCCAACCATCGCTCTTTATTGGTAAATGCATACGTTTGTTCGGTCCGTGTGGAGATCTTCTAACACATCCATAAATAATTACAGGCAACAGTTAAATCACAGATAAAAACGATTAAGCCTTTCTTAAAGCCTGTCTACTCTGACCGAAAAACGTCTTCCCTAAAGAGAGCTGATTCCTTTCTTTTACAGCAGACACCTTTTTAATAACATGGACCTAGGCATGTATAAAATTATGTGCATTTTATACAGAAAATTGAACATCATCGGTCATTTGTCTATATTAATTTACTTTCAAAGCTGGCTTTATCGCGTTTGTATCGCTTACATGTTGTTTGCATTGAATGTCAGCAAAGTGTTCTAAGGAGTTTTTGGGGTATTTTACTTGCGTTAATAATTCACACGGAAAAACACATAATTGTTGTTGTAAAAACAAAATTCTAATGCACCTGCGTATATAACGCGACGTCTGATTGGATAACGTCAAAAATGCGACGGTATATTCTGCGATATACTGTCGGAAATCCGACGTCATCACGTAACGTCGCTTCTCATTGGCTAGCATTTGGTTTTACACAGCTCACAGCACTTGTCGCTTTGTGCAAAAGTACATTTTTTCAACAGAAAAAATGAATAAATGCATTTTACGGTCGCAGATTACGAAATTTCCGACCGTAAAACCGCCGATTTACCTCCCCAAATGACAAATTTGAATGCGGTTATCAACTAAGTGAACGTAAATGCAACAGTACTAAACTATACATTTCACAAGTTATCGAAACTTGAAGTACCATGTTTACCCTGAATCTTCAGATAGGCAGGTCTGAGCAAATATTTAAGGACTAGACCAGACGACACAGAACAGTTTCCTGCAGCAGAACGTTAGACAAATCAGCAGAACTTGTTAAAATGCTAGGACAAGTATTATAAGAAGGTGGCCGAATATTTCGGGTAAATACAGCTCTCAATGTGAGACAAATGAGAATAAAACACACAAACGCATACCTAGACCAATAAAAACGAAAACGGAGGAGTCGATAAACGAAGGACATAGATAGATAGATAGATTCAAACAGATATGTATATGGATTAATTTATCGTTCATTCGATAGAGATACAGACGGATGGACAGACAAATATATAGATAGATAGATAGATAGATAATCAGGCAAAATAAGCGATCGATAATAGATACAGACAGATAGATAGATAGATAGATAGATAGATAGATTGGAAGAAGGCAAGAATAAGCGAAAGAAAAGAAAAAAGTGAAGAAAGCATTTAAGCAATAAAGAAAAAAAAAAACAAAAAAAAAAAAACGATCACAATGTTATATATTAGTTAAAGCATCTACTGGTAGTCCGTATGGCTAGAACAAATTAGATAAGAAAATAAATTAACACATTTGAAACTTTAACGACTACTTTTGAGACTTCAAGTTGGAACATCACCTTACATTACCACAATTAACAAAGTCAGTATCAGATTTTGATAAGAACAATCGATCATTACACGCCGATAAGTAGCTTTAATTAATGACACTGAATGTTTCTGGAGACATTGCAGCCTCCACAGAAGACGTTAAATCGATATTTGTGATATACGGCTCATTAGTAAAGAACTCGACTCGAGACTCATTATGGTATACGTAGGTAATATTACAGTACTAATTCGTAAACAACCTGCACACAGATTAGTGACAGCGTTCAAGGGAAATGGATACACCTTTAGCGCATCAGCTCTTATCAAAATTGCTTTTATTCTCACTGAAAAGGGATCGGCTTTATACGGACAGAATTTGCTCACATTTGGAGCAAACTCTTTTCGTTTTCATAGCGGGTTTTTTATGCAAGAAAGCAAACAGGTAGTTACAAAATGTTGTCAACCATTTGAACTATGGCAGAAAACCCACAAGTGTATGCAGATCCCTTAATTGACCGCATTTACTATCTGGGCAGGCACATTCGGCTTGCCGTTGGCTGTGATGAAAAGTTTAGTTTTATGTAAGCATTCACTGTACGTTGAGGCGATTAAAATTGTTGCAACTAGCATGCCTTTTAGACAACGTTTCAATGGATGTGGCACAAGTATGGCAAGTATGATAGACATTTGAAGGAAACACGTGAAATATGCCTTCTTCCTGTGTAATACAAGCTATTTCTAAATTTCTAAACTTTCTTTCTAAAACGAACTGTAATTAGTGTCCTTTCATAGTATTGCAGTGTTTTCGCAGGCATGTTATTGTTTACGTTTTTTCTTCAAGTAGTCCAAAAATATAAAACTAAGTGCTATTAAAAGTTTGAAGAAGATCTATGGCGACGGAAAGCGCTCCGTTTTTATTGCTTACCAGTACTGTTTTATATATATATATATATATATATATATATATATATATATATATATATATATATATATAATATATATATATATATATATATATATATTACAGACCGATAATCGAACCCACTCTGGCTGCGGCTACACTGCCTAGACACTCAGACAAAACCGTCAAAACAGTTATTTGAACTAACCCCTATTCAACGTGTTATTCAGAGAAATCTAGTGTACCACTGTTCCATGACACTATTTGTTTGGCGAGCTGAGTGGTTTTGACAGTTGTCTCTGAATAGCTAGGTGCTGTAACTAAAGCCAGCATGAGTTCGAGACCCGGTCTGACAAGTAATACTTTATATTTCTTCCTATACACATTTTTTTCATTCATCAGAAGGTATCCTGATTTGGAGTTCTAATACTGAATTATATATAAACCCAAATTTCAATAACCTCAGGATCCAGCGAATTCCTTGTGAATAACGCGTGCCTTTACGCAACGAAAATCGGACACCTATCTGTCGTGTCATTCAGAGAAATCTAGAATAACAAGGTTTTCTGAAACGTATTCTTTTTCTGGCGATCGTAGTGACTCAGTGGTTAAACAGTTTTCTTTAAATAGTTAGGCGCTGTGTCCACAGCAGGCATGTGGTCGATACTCGGTCTGACCAGTAGTACTTTATATTTCTCCCTATACATTTTTCTAGGGTACATGCATTAGAAATGATTCTGGTCTGGAGCTCTCCATTAATTGCAATTATTTTTTCTGTTAAATCTTGAGTAAATCTTAAAACAAAGTTAAGAGAAAAGTCCAGGGAGTGCCACAATCACAAACCGCAGCCCTTCCCACACACCAAGAGGAAGAGGAAACCGACAAATCCAAACAAGCACAAATCGAACAAACGTACGAAAAGCACTATGATTAGCTCTCTCTGTCCCAAGCGATGTAATCGCAATGCTGAAACGACTGAAAAACACAAGAACAAAATGACACAAGGTAAGACATAAAACAAATCGCCTCGCAGAACAAACCACAAAGCAACAAAGAGTAAGACTAACACCGGGACCACCGCATTTAAACGGTCAGTAGAGTAAACCTACGGGGGGGGGGGGGGGTGTTAAAGCAATTTTACAGCTAGACAACTTCGTCCTGGGTCCCGATGCTACTCTTAATACAGAAATACATAAAAATTCGGTTCTCATTAAGGCTCAAACTCAGTCAATGCATCAAGGGCTAGGCGCTGCCGTCGTAGCCGGCGTGGATTCGAACCTCACTCAGCTCAGTGGTAGTTCATATTTCTCCCTATATATATATATATATATATATATATATATATATATATATATATATGTGTGTGTGTGTGTGTGTGTGTGTGAGTGTGTGTGTATTCTGTGTAAAAAAAAATCCTAAATTCAAAAAGCCTGTTGTACAAACTTGAAACTAGAACGCCTATATTTATTGTACAGTAATAAACTTTTTTGGCAAATGTAAGCACTCAAACTGTCGTTAATCAACATTAAACTGCAGAACTGGTTTATGATAGCCATAATATTAATAGAGCAATCCAAATCGCAACTCCTGTCTTCAATTAACATGACGTCTGATAATAACGTATTTTCAATCTACACCTTGACTTGCATATAATGCCGTAAGAAATGCAATGGAAACTGATAAAAAATGAATCGTTATAAGTTTACATTTTTGCAATGATTTATTTGTTTATTCCCCTTCCCGAATATACAAAACAAAGGAACCCGCTAACAAATTATTATTTGCCGTGATATCATAACATTTACACTGCCAGATGAAAACGCTTACATTTACACTATCAGACTATAGCCCGGCAACCAACATTACACATACAAATATAGGCCGACCTTCAAATGCTACCCGACATCTGGTGAATAGCAGATACAGTCAAACCTGTCCTAAAGGCCACCTGTATTAAGCGATCACCTGCCTTTAAAGGCCACTTTTTGGATCCCATTAAAG
This sequence comes from Anodontia alba, assembly GCA_964016985.1. Taxonomy (NCBI): domain Eukaryota; kingdom Metazoa; phylum Mollusca; class Bivalvia; order Lucinida; family Lucinidae; genus Anodontia; species Anodontia alba. The sequence goes on from OZ024823.1 coordinate 125,344,345, forward strand.
CAAAAGAAGTGGAAATTTATTAAGCAAGCACCTGTCTTAAGCAACCGGTTTTTGGCTTTCCCACAGGTACTTGCTTAACACAAGTTTGACTGTATATTAAAATCCGTCTTAAAATGCTTCTAACTTCTCATATAGCAGCACTTAAACGTCCAAAAAGAAAATATTAAAGGCACAAGATAACATGCACAAACCTAGTGAATTAACAAATGAATGATATCAAGAATTTTTACTAAACCCGATATTGTCAATTATCTGCCTAAGCTTACAGTAGATGGTGACAAATGCTAATAAAAAGCCAGTAAAACCACAATGTCATAAGGAAAATTACTACAAACTTTCACTTTTATACAAGAATTCATCCGCATCATCCACGTGTAATGCCGGCGAAACTCAGCAAAGTAATTACCAAAATCATACTTGGCGCAGGTTCTATATAAAGTGGGCCGCATTGGGTGAAAAAGGGCCGTCGCAAATGCGTTAAATGTACATATTTAGATCATACTGCGCCTGCACAAAGAATCATCCTGCCTTCTGCTCTCCATTCATACATTCTGTAATATCCAGTGATTCTGTTAGCGGACAGTGAATTCCCTGAACCAACTGCGCCTGGCGCGGCCCAACTGTGAAATTGGTATGTCCTCAGATCACAAGTAGAAAGTCTGCAAACTTTGATGTAAAATAATCCCTTAAAAATGGAGGAGGAATGGCATAAACAAGTTGTCATTCTTGATACTTTTTATCCCAAAATTACTGTACAGTAAATTAGTGAACACAGGAACCGATACAATCAGATCCATAACAAGTTCTCAACATCTAAGGGAAAGACGGACAAATACATTTAAACAACCACAAAAAGAATAGATGACAAGCAGAGTCAGTAACCCTTTCCCAAAAAGACGGCAACTATATTATCAACTGAACAGATCTTCAACTACATAATTGTTAAAAGAAAAAAAAAATTATAAGTGAAACACCTCAGAACGTTTAACAAAAAAAAGTGCCACAATGAAAGTACCGCCTTGAAACGGTCAGTAATAAATTACTGGGTGGTGGTGGTTAGAATCCAATGAAATAGTTGGGAGGAGTTGTGGGACAAGTTGTCCAAAGTGACATTCCTCAGCCCGAAAGGTCCGTTACTATGTCAAAACTAACCAAATCGAAAATCAAGACCAGATGCATAATATCACAGTTTACAAAGAAAATCTGCACAATTCAATAAGAACCCAATGCAACTTATAGGAGTAGCTTTTGTAAATGATGATTCAGAAACTCTATTAAAATAGCAGAAAACATTTATAAATGACAAAAATCTGGAAAAAGTCAAAATAATTCGATGAAAGACTCAGGTGGAAATTCAAAGTCTGACAAAATTCTGAATAAAACATCAAAGAAATTTAATAAATAGATCAAACCTTATATGACTGCAGTATAGTTTTAATCGGTTAGTATGGGTTTTCTTTGTTCGTACAATTTAATTTTATTAGTATTCGTGACAGGTTGACTTTTCATTAAATGAGCCGTGACAATGGAAAATGTATCTTCGAGTACATTGGGACAAACCAGGCTCCAATACTACAGATTTTTCTTTTTTATCAAATTAAGGCAAAGACATTAATAAGACTGTGCGTATGCACGAGATAGATGCAGAAAAATATGAACACATTGTCTGTGCTTGAAGGCACTATTCCATTCTGGCTGCACTAAGTTAAATATGTTCCCGGCATAAAAGAAAAGCAAAAACTGAAGATGAGCATGCTCCTCCGCTAGTGTCTTATCTGTCCGCTTACCGAATGGTTTAATTCATGAGAACGCAAGCTTACAAGGGGTGATCATTGAATATTGAAAACATATATGTAGCTTTTGCATAAAACAATGTAAACATACACCATAGTACTACAACCAACAAATGGTAATACGACATGAGCCGCGCCAAGCAAACATGTGTCTTGGTAGAAAAAAATATAACGTCGGTCTGAAAACAATTCTGCAACAAGCTATATCGGAACCAGAATTTTACGGAGACTTAGTGCACAGATTTAGAAAAATTGTAGGAAAATCTAACTTTTCGGAGCAATTCAGAAAACTAATTAACCGTTATAAAAGAATTAGCATGGATATTATGCAACAGACTGCATGCCGAGCTATCAACCCAATCATTGTTGATGGCTATGCTTCACTCTTTAATTGACGATGGCCTTTCAGGCCTCAGACTCAATGATGGCCTCTCCGTAAAACTTTACCAGTGGGTAAGGGCTTGACGATGTGTCTTTTGCTTGGCCCGCCGTAGTTAAACTATTGGTTCTAATTTACTTTGGCACACGGTAGAATTGCTATGAGTACTCGACTTTGTTTATGATAGTGATTAATTTGATTTTTATTGTTTCGCTTTGATGCACTAACTGAACTGGGAGCATTTATGCGAACCGAAGTTTATGTATTTCCGCATTAAGTGTAGCATTGGGACGAGAGTGAAGCTGGCTGGCCGTAAAAAGGCTTAAAATCCCTCCGGTTGTTTATTCTACCGACCGATCTAAGGCGGTGGTACTGGTGTTGGTCTTACTCTTTGTTGCTTTGTGGTTATTCTACGAGGAGTTTTGTTTTAAAAAGAAAAGGAAAGAGAAAAGTTTTGGGAGTACCGCAATCACGAACCGCAGCCCTTCCCAGACCCAAAGAGGAAGAGGAAACCGACAAATCTAAACAAGCACAAACCGAACAAACGTACGAAAAGCACTTAGATTAGCTCTCTCTTCCCCAAGCGAGGTAATCGCAATACTAAAAGGACTGAAAAACACAAGAACAAAATGACACACGGAAAGACATACAACAAATCGCCTCGTAGAATAAACCACAAAGCAACAAAGAGTAAGACTAACACCGAGACCACCGCCTTAGAACGGTCGGTAGAGCAAACCACCTGTGGGGGTGGGGGGTTGTGTTTAAAGCACTTTTACAGCTACCTAACTTCACCCTGGGTCCTGATGCTACTCTTAATACAGAAATGTCTAAAGTCTTGCCTTGTCGTTTTGATTTTTGTATTTATCTTTCAGTCCTTTGAGCACTGCGGTTGCCTCGTGTGGGGAGAGCGGGGGAGGGGGTCGTCTTGGTGCTTTTCGTGCGTTTGGTTTTGTCTGTGTCCTCTTCCTCTTCGTGCCTGGGATGGGCTGCGGCTTGTGATTGGGGCACTCCCTGGACTTTTCCCTTACCTTTTTCGAGCATACGCAGGAGTGAGGGGCTCGTCTTGGTGCTTTTCGTGCGTCTGTTTGGTTTGCATCTGTTTTATTTTGTGTATTTCCTCTTCCTCTTATGTCTGGGGTGGGCTTCGGCTTGTGATTGTGGCCCTCCCTGGACTTTTCTCTTACCTTTATAGAGCATACGCAAAATGCACCGATTCAGATTCATCCTGCATATGCGCAAAGTATCATCCGGGTCTTTGCTCTCTATAGATACATTCTGTAGTATCCAACGATTCTGTTAACGGAGAGTGAAGGCCCTGATCAGACTGCGCGGATGCGCAAGCTGATTGCCCGAAAACAAGTTTTCCCTTAGTCTTTCAATTTTATTTTTAGGTATGTATGAACGTCAGTCAGTCATTGTGTCCAGCGACGTAGTTTCTGTTACACTTTGACATTGTGAATTATATTTTAGTAATTTAAAATATTTCCACTTTTACAGATGTTGTTTGTAAATATATTACTCATTAAACATGTAAATGATAAAAGGTCATCTTCACTAATACCAATTATAAAGGAAGATGACAGACCTTCAATGATATAGTCCAATATAATCGAGCAAATAAGAATGACACAAATAGCACATAATGCTATTCTTTAATTAGCATATGTTTTGTTCCGCACAAGTAAGGTGCAGCACTATTATGCCAGAATACCAAGTATAATAATAAATCACAAATGTTATACTACACGTCAAAATAAAATAATAATAATAACGATAAAATGACGCCATAATCACTGACGTTTACGACTCACACGTCGACGAAAATTCATTTTCGCTGGGTTGTTGCTCTTTCTTCGCCTTTGATTTACAAACTTCAGAAGATATGATTATAAATAAGACGCAGTAATACTGATAATTTATACTCACATTAATGTATTGTAACAAATATTATATAATCAAGCCGAAAACTGCAAAGCTTGGTCAAATTTCAGAAGTTAGACCCTTTAAATTTTGCTTGGTTGTTACCATAACAACGATTACTTTATGTTTAATATCTGCTATTATATCTGAGCTAGCTAGTAAATTAATACTAAACAACATTCATAGTAATGCAACCAATGTTTTTGTTTTTCATTAATTAATCATCACCACTCTTAGAATGCTTAACCCACTGAATCGTAGATATGTATAGTGATTTTTGTCATTATGCTGTAAACTGGTGGCAAACAGTGCTGACCAAGAATCGCTGCCGCATTCAGCGTCCTATCTGAGTAGACACAGTTTGACAAACTGTACAGTTTAAACACTAATCACAATTCGTTTATGCTTATGGAATTGCACAGCTGCATGCGACGTAAATCCCGATGGATTAGGCTGACAAATGAGGGTAATTAGCATCGAAGCGTGGTACCAATTCGTTATACTTTCAACATAATTCTATATCAACAGATAAATTGCATTTTCCTTAGACAATATTTGTTCGCTTACATATTAGAGCTACAGTACCATAAATCATTACAATTATGTAATCGCTCAGGTATTGCAATTACATTATTTGCATATAGCAGAACGGAATATTTGTTCTTCAGCAGATTATTAAAGGCTCCATTTTCCTCAAAAATAGACAATGTTTATCTAAGAAAGGTTTATTAAATTGATATATATGTATAGTGTTAATGCGACTATAAATTCGGCATCTGGCAGTTTGTAAAATTTCAGTAAGTCTGTCGGTTTGGAACTGGATCAAAAATAAAATGATATTTTATCATATCTCTGAATAAATGTTGGCAATATTACTTCAGAGACACAATAAAAAATAATTTAATTTCAAAAATAAAAAAATAATTTCATTTCTAAGCCACGAGCCTTCCCAAAGCTATTCAATTATATAGAACATTTTACCTCAAAAAACTGAAAATTTTCAGAAAAAAAAAACTCTGATATTTTTCTAATGAGTACCCACACTCTATGTTTATGAGCGGAAATAATGAAAATAATGCATACCCGTGTAAACCCTAGTTTTACTATATAAAAATGGGGTTTAAAGGGGTCAAAATTATATAGATATGTTATTATATAGGTATGTTTTCGTAATGCTTAGAATGACACAAACATCATTGAAGAGCACACTAACAAACCAGAATGAACGAACCGAAGAGGAACTGCAGGAGAAATACTGCCTTGGAAAGCTTTACAGTAAAACGTTTGAAGCCTTTGATCAGGTTTTACGAGACCAACTTCACCAAAGAATACCAAATATCTCATTTAATTGAATGTTAAGCGAAATAACTCCAAAGATAATTTACGCAATATAGCTTGGTAACCGGAACCACACACACACACACACACACACACACACACACACACACACACAAAACAACAACACCTAAATAAGTAATTGCTCGACTTCTTCATCGGACTGAAGATGGCATCAATCGACAAAGTTGGAGGGGGTTGGGTGGGGGGCTGGGGCGAGCATATTGGTTTGGCCTTGTCCGTCTGCCTGTCTGCGTGTTACCACTTACATTATCTCGTGTACCGCTCTATTTTAATAATTGTTTTAAATAACGTGTTGTATGTATTTGTACGTATGTTGTTTCGTTGAGGCCCCCAAGGAAGATTGGTAAAACCAATTGGGCTACCTCGTAAAATAAAGAATTTACTTACTTACTAACTTACTTTTAGGTGTTTGTGTAACTAGAGAATGGCTTATATATATGCGTGTAACTAGAAAATGACTTCTATATATTTTATTGGGAGCCTTTATGCGAACCGAAGTTTTATGTATTTCTGTATTAAGAGTAGCATCGGGACCCAGGGCGAAGTTAGCTAGTTGTAAAAGTGCTTTAAACCCCCCGGTGGTTTGCTCTACCGACCGTTCTAAGGCGGTGGTCCCGGTGTTAGTCTTACTCTTTGTTGCTTTGTGGTTTATTCTGCGAGGCGATTTGTTGTATGTCTTTCCGTGTGTCGTTTTGTTCTTGTGTTTTTCAGTCCTTTTAGTATTGCGATTACCTCGCTTGGGGAAGAGAGAACTAATCTTAGTGCTTTTCGTACGTTTGTTCGGTTTGTGCTTGTTTAGATTTGTCGGTTTCCTCTTCCTCTTGGGGTCTGGGAAGGGCTGTGGTTTGTAATTGTGGCACTCCCTGGACTTTTCTCTTACCTTTTATGCTAGGCACTTGCGATTTTATACATGGCATCAAAAAAAAAAAAAAAAAAAAAAAAAAAAAATACAGCGAACCCGTATTTTTTTCCGTCGGATCTAGTACGTCAAAGTTTTTCGTCCCTTTTTAGTTGCACCCTATTGCCATCATAACAATAGAAAAAAAATGATAACACGATATCTAGATATGCCCTTGAGATTGGATTCTTATATTTGGCATACAGTTTAGAATCAGTGTGTAGACGGTCGGATTAACATTTGAGCGAATTCTATAAAATATTGACAGAGTTACGCCCCATTTCGGACCTTGTTTAGCAACAGAAAACCTTGTCAATATCTAGAGACCAGATTGATCTAGGAGTCTTATATCTGCTATACAGTTTAGGATCAGTGTGCAGACGACCTTGTTAACTTTTGAGCGGATTCGTAAATATTGGCCCCTTTCTAGACGCCGGCGGGTCGAGCCTCATTGATGGCTTTGGCCTATAGACTTTTATCTAAGTCGGTTGGTGCCTGATGCTCTAGTCGGGCCCACCGGAGTCCAACTGTTGTTTTTCTTTTTCTTCCAGCATTTCAGTTATTTCTTGCTGTCGAGTCCTCGTCGTTGTTTCGTCTCTGTGTTCGTTTGATTTTTATGTTCTCGGAGATGTTGCACTAAAAAGTTAGAAACCCTTCACGCGGACTGAACAAATGTCTTGTGTATACCACGGCAGAACTGCGAGGGTTTTGGCCGCGTAAAATCGATTTAGTCTCCCCAGAAATATTTTTTACATGTCTTTGCATGTATGTCCTGGTGAAATATTTATTTTGCATAATCGTTTGGACAATTTATGGGAATGAAATTGTCCTTTTGTCTTTCTTTGCTTGTAGTGTTTTAATTGTGATGCGTTGCTTTAAGTACGTCCTTTTTGCCCTTTGGTGTCTTTGAATGGAAGGTGTTAGGTAATTGTATCGATTCCTGATCATTGCCCCTTCCTTCTATTTGTATAACAATAGAAAACCTTGTAATTGTATCGATTCCTGATCATTGCCCCTTCCATCTATTTGTATAACAATGGAAAACCTTGTCAACACGATATCTAGAGAACCGCTTGAGCTAGGATTCATTATTCGGTACACAGTTAAGAATCAGTGCGTATACAACCTGATTAACTTTCCGTTACATATTGACAGAGTTATGCCCCTTTTCGTCCTTTGCAATTACAACAATAGGAAAACCTTGTCAACACGATATCTAGACAAACGCTTAAGCTAGGATACTGATAGTTTGCATACTGTTTATGATCCTTGTTTAAATGACCTGATTAATTTTTTGATCAAAATTTGTAAATATTTGGCAGAGTTATGCAACTTTCGACTTTACCTGTATTACAATAAGAAAACGTTGTCGACAAGATATCTAGAAAACACATGAACTATGATTCTGATATTTAACATACAGTATAGGATCCGTGTGTAGACGAACTGAGTAACTTTTGAACGAATTCCGTAGAATACTGACAGAGTTATTCGGGCTTTATTATAAAACAGTAGGAAAACCTTGTCCAAGGCGATATCTAGAGAAACGCTTGAGCTGATATTTTGTATTCTGTTTAGGATGAATGTTTAGATGACCTGATATATGTTTAAGTACAATTCGTAAAACAGAATTGGAAGTGTTATGTCCCTTTCGAATATGCCTATATTACAATGGGTAAACGTCATTAACGCGATATCTAGAAAACCGCACAAGCTAGTATTCTGATATTTGGCATATAGTTTGGGATCACTTTGTAGACTATCTGATTAACTTTTGGGAGAATTCCGTAAAGCATTGCAGGAGTTATGCGGCCTTTGCTATGATAACAATAGGAAAATCTTATCAACACAATACCTAGAGAAGCGTTTGAGCTAGGATCCATGTTTAGATTATCTGATTAACTTTTGAGCGAAATTTTTAAACCAATAAACGTCCAAAAATTGTCTTTGGAAACAAAGAACACACTACAGATTAGAAAACGGGAGTCTCGGCTTTTTTGAGACTCTTCATAAGCAGTAATGAAGTTTGCAACACTGCTTACACCCTCTAGCCTATACATACAAATTGCAGAGTTATTCTCCTTTTGCCTTTGTCTGTATCACATTGGGCAAACCTTGTTAATATAATATCTAGAAAACCGCAGGAGTTAGGATTCTGATAGCTGGCATACTGTAAAGGATCAATGTGTAGACTACCCGATAAACTTTTGAGGGAACTCCGTAAACTATTGACGGAATTATGCCGCTTTTCGGAGTGAACTATTATAACCATAGGAAAACCTTTTCAATATGGTATCTAGAGAGCCCTTTGAGATAGGATCCTGATATGTTGCATATTGTTTAGGATCAATGTCTTGAATACCTGATTAACGGTTGAGATTATGCATCTTTCGATTTTTTCCTGTATTACAACGGGTAAACGTTGTCAACAGGTTTTCTAGAAAACTGCATGTGCTAATTAGTTTTTTTTTTCTGTCGGAGTTCTCCTTGCAGAGTTATTCCCCATTTGCCACTCAGGCATTTCAGGACAGGCGGTGAGTGTCTTCTGTGCACAACTTCTCCTACAGTTTTATACCGATCAATTTGAAACTGTGCAGGATCTTTTGCCATGGTCTGTAGATATGCCTGTGAGTTTGGCATTAACGATAATGTAATATTTGTGATTATTTTCACTTTTGAATTTATCCATCTTTGGGTGTTATACGCTATTAAAGTGCATTAGAGATGGTACTTTGTGTGCGCAACTCCTCCTACAGTTTTATACCTAACAATCTGAAAATTTGCAGGCCCTTTTGCCATAGTCTGCAGATGTGCATTACTTCGCATTATCATCACTTTAACTCTTGTCACATATTTGGACTTTTGAACTTTGCCATCTTTGTCCATCTTTCTGTTACACTTTGCATTCTGCATGAAAACAGCGGACCCATATTTCTTTTTTTTTTTTTTTTTTTTTTTTTGTTTTTGTTTTTGTTTTTCTGTCGAGGTTCTTCTTGCGGAGTGATTCCCATTATTCGACTTAGGCATTGAAGATAGATGGTAGGTACCTTGTGTGCACAACTCCGATTACAGGTTTTAAAACGATCAATTGAAACTACAGGCTCTTTTATCATGGTCTGTAGATATGCATGTGGTTTTGGCATTGTCGACAATTTAATTTTTGTCACTTTTTTTTTACTTTCAAAGGTAGCTATTGTGTGTGTGTGTGGGAGGGGGGGGGGAGGGGGGGGGGTGGTGGGGGTTAATACTATTAAAATCCATTACAGATGGTGCCTTGTGTCTGAAGAATAATTTTAGACAGTTTAGCGCGCCGGTGTTTGACGGACTGTAATTCTCAGTTGTTCACATTACGAAAACACGCCTATCCAAATACACAGAAAATTTTACCACCAAAAATGGCAATTTTTCAGATAAAAAATTCTAATATTTTTCATATTTCTGCTCAAAACATAGATTGTGGGTACTCGTTAGAACCGCCTCGTCGAGGCGGTTCTAACGAGTACCCACAATCTAAGCTTTTCAGCAGAAATAACAAAATAATGTATACCCCTGTAAACCCCAGTTTTACTATATAAAAGTGGGGTTTAAGAGGGTCAAAATTATATAGGTATGTTTTCGTGATAAGTAGCTATATATTATCCACCCCTCTGGTAAAATGCCTTACAGAATTACTTCTTTGGCGTAACAAAAACAAATGCAATCACTTTGCCTGCAGACGATTGCGTGTTGAACTTATTGAGCCCCGGAGAACCAGGGCCTACCCACTGACAACTTTGATCTTTGTTTTCGGGCTCATAATATTGGCCCATGTCTCATCCACAATTACAATTAAAATCTGAAGGAGAATCTACATGAAACAAACGTAAGTTACTTCCCTTCGACCTGAATCATTTCAACGGTCAAATGCCGACTGATGTATTTGCCCATCGCTAAAGTCCTAAATGATCAAGTGAGATTGTAAAAATGCTACCTTATGACATGCCCAATGTCTTCTATATTTGTACCATTTGAATACGCCTATCACAATGTAATAAATCCCTTACTTTATTGCAAATGTTCTTGTCGAAAGAAGCTAATGGACATCCAGACTTGAGCCAATTTTAATGACCCCCAAAACAAAGCTCAATGTTGTCAGTGGGTAGGCCCAGGTTCTCCTAGGCTTAACGCAATCGTCTTGACATGTTACCGAAATGCATAGATCTCGTACTTGACCATGTATTTGTAATTTGGACCTGCATCATAATTAAGGATAGCATTTCGCGCGAGTAATGTTGGTTTAAGGTTTTAAGGTCCCAGTAACTTTTCAATTGATATTACAAGTTGGCTCCCCTGTTGCAGTGTTTCTTTGTGCGTCGGCGATTTCATATTTAGAGTTTCTTTTGTCATTATCTGTGCCTCATCTATTATTCTCATCTGTTATTCTATTGAAGCCTATGCTTCGTAATTATGGCATTTCCTGCGTTATTCCTTGCCTGTTTTTCCTTTTAAAAGCAAATAATGAATTTCAACTCTGTATATCAGTTTCAACGAAGAAA